>CM075977.1:319460542-319734421 GCA_038087875.1 Malacoraja senta | reverse complement strand
TAACTGAACAATGTTTATAACACGTCGAGTCACTCAAATCAATTACAATCAATGGAGTTTGTCCAGACCTTTTACACAAGAATGTCCAAGCAGACTATAATACTAGGAAGTCTTGGTGACCAACCTTCAGAGTTTAAACTGAATACACCGTTTAAGTAAATACAACAGGATCTTGGGAAGAAAGGGATCTTGCTGACTGATGCAACCAAAGCATGTTGTACTGTTTTTATTTTCTTAAGGAATGGCAGACACAGGGACCATTAAAGCAAGTGAGAATTTACATTGATTTGTACAGAGGGACAATAACAATCAAATCTATTGTGAGTTAATCAGATGTTTGCTATGATTGAAAACACTACCTGTCATCCTCTTCTCAATTCTCTTTATTCATGTTCCTGATGTTTCGAGCTCTGTTTAGAATGGTGTTTGCAAAGCTTGGTTCTCAGCAATGGGTTTGTGATCCTAAAAATGTTGCTGCTTATCTTGGTTTCTGCCTGGCTGGGGTTTCTAATCTGGTGTTGCAGCCTCTGCTCTTAATTTCTCTCTTCACTCACCCATCCAGGGTCAGGTTTTGAGCATTACTTATAGTAGATTGAAAGGAGAGAACTATAGTTTCAATCACAGTGTGGCCTGGACAATCAAATTCTATATTTATAAAAAATGACATGTATTTATATAATCCTTTCTATAGCATCTGAAGTGTAGTCACTGTTGCAGTGTGGAAAATGTAACAGTTGATTTGTACATTGCCACATCACAAAAATAGCAATGGCCAGAAAATCTGTATTTGGTGATATTGATTGAGGATACTAAATAAAGCTCTCTGACTTTTCTTTGAAATTGTGCCACTACCCAGAAGAATGGGCAACATATTGATTTAATATCTCATACCAAAAACACCATCACTAGAACTTTAACAGTCCCTCAGTATTTGTCTAAATAGTAAGAATGAGAACTTACCAGTTTGAAGTTTCATCTTTATTTTATGAGGAGTTACGTTGAGGGATTACGTGAAGAACCCACCAGGTCGCATGTGCGACATATCTTCAAAGCAGTGGTGTAAAATCACAGATACGGTAGTCGAATTAACATAGTAAGATAAGAACCATAATACCAGCTGACCTTTATAATAAAGGGTGGGCGTGGAGGGCACGTAATCCCTCAACGTAACTCCTCATAAAATATAGATCAAATTTCAAACTGGTAAGTTCTCGTTTAATCTTACTATTTTACTTCGGAGTCACGTGAGTGACTACGTGAAGATTTTAAAGCTCTGTGATTTCATGCCACGGTACGAGTCCATGCTTCACACCCTGCTGTCGTAGACTGAGGAGGAAGTATGTTAACAAATGCAGACATGAATCAATTGTTAAAAAGAAACAATGAGTGATTTATTAACACAAATTATAATAATGATACCTGTCCTTCGGGGTGTATTATAAAACAGAACTCAAAATAGTGTCTGCAAAAGTCGTAGGTTTGGCAACTGGCTTATTATAAAATTCTTGGAAGGTCTTCTCCCTGGACCATCCTGCCGTACCCAAGATGTGATCCATTGGAACCTCCATATGCCGTGCTGCTGCTGTGGCTGCAGCCCTGGTGGAATGAGATTTGAAAACATCTGTAGGGTATGCCCGAAACTCTAGTTTAAGGCCGGATGACCCAGGCCTGTTTTGTTTTACCAATTCATTAATATAAAATGTTATACCATCCGTCCCTTTGGCCATCGAGTCCAGTCGTAATTTGTGTAAAGATTGCACTCGCTGGGCTGAGACCAGTGCCATCAGCATTACCAATTTAAGGGTAAGTTTCTCCAGGGACAGGGACGTTACTGGTAACCAACCCCGAAGCAACGTCAAAACAATACTCACATCCCAAATGTGAGAGTATCTGGCCCTAGGGGGATTCGAGTTGAATATACCCCTCATTAATTTGGAAACCAAGGGGTGAGATCCCAGTGAATGGTGATCGAATCCCCGCCACAAATAGGTAGAGAGGGCACTCCTGGCGCTGTTGATGGCACTGTAGCTAAGTCCTTCATCGAAATGAAGGTTAGCGAGGAACTCCAGGACATTAGTTACGGTGGCTGAGTTATACTCAATATTAGTCCTGGAACAATATAGTTCCCATTTCCTGATGTAAGTCAGGTACTGTTTTCTGGTAGACTCTCTTTGCGCCGCCGTGATCATGTTGATGCTTCGGTCCGTCAGTCCAAGGTCCAGAAGTGGCCTGTTCAAATTCTGCAAATTAACAGATTTGTCCCGTCATGGCATGGATGATTTTCGCCTGTTACAGGATGGACCATCAAGTCTAGTCGTTTGGCGACGGCCATACATGGTTCTGAAACCATGTCGAGAACCACAGGGAACCATGGCTGGGTAGGCCAGTCGGGTACTACCAAAATACCTGACGTAGAGTCTTGTTGTATTTTGCGTAAGACCCGACTGATGAGGCAGAAGGGGGGAAAATGCATAGAAAAACAAATTTCCCAGTGCAGCGAAAATGCGTCCATCGCTGCTGCCCCAGGGTCTGGTTCACACGCTACATATGTTGGCAACTGGTGGTTAAGCCTAGATGCAAATAGATCGATATCTGGTGTTCCATATCGTGCTACGATGTCTGCAAACACTTTGGGGTCCAACATCCATTCGGTGTTGTCATTAAATTTTCGTGACCTGGTGTCTGCCACTGAATTGAGTTTACCTGGTAGGTAAGTAGCAGCTATCCAAATGTTTCTGTTGATACACTATTGCCAGATTGAATTGGCCAGGTCATCACATGATATCGATCTGATTCCACCCATGTGATTAATATAAGCCACCACAGTGGTATTATCTATTTGCAGGCGACCATGCAGATGATGCATTTTTGAACAGTATGCCTTTAGACCATAGAATGCTCCCAACATTTCCAAATAATTTATACCAAGTGTATGAAGTAGAGATGATTCATGCGCATCCCATCTGCCACCACAACTGGAGATGGTGTTGGGGCACTCCAACCTTGAGCGCTGGCATCAGTCTGTAATACAACTGACGGGTTGCTAATAATAATGGAGCTGAAGGAACGCCAGATGTAATGCGTCCACTATTGGAGTTCCAAAATAGCTTTCGACAGACCAATTGCCAGCATGATGTTTAAGTGCTTGCACCTTTGCTCTCTGTAAATTTTGGTTGTGCAAAGGTCCAAAATGTGTCGCTGGAAAAGCAGCTACGAGTTTGCCAATCACCCTAGCTACTTGTCTGATGGATGGTTGACTGATGACAGCATGGTTGCTGCAAACTTCCATTAATTCAGTTGCCTTTCCCCTAGGTAAAGTCAGTCATGTGATTTGAATTAATGGTGAATCCCAAATAGTCCATAGTCGTGGATGGTGTTAACTTTGATTTATCTGGATGTGTGATAAACCCCAGTTTCTCAAACAGACATATGGTAGCTGTAACAGCTGTTTTGGCTAATTCGTAGGTTTTACCCACGATTAGTATGTCATCTAGCTAGGCCATGACAATATGTTTTTGTTTCCGAAGAAACGCCAGAGCTGGTTTCAGTAATTTGGTGAACAGTCTGGGGGCTGAGGTCAATCCATTAGGCAGTGCTTTGTACTGCCAAAGCTGTCCCATCCAGTTAAACTTCATATATCGGCGGTGATCCTTGTGTATAGGCACCGAATAGTATGCATCTTTTAAATCGATGCATGCCATGAAGTAGCCTTCGGAAATCAATTGTTTGGCCGTGACAAAGGTTTCCATTTTGAAATGAGTATACTGCACAAATGTGTTCAGTTTTGTCAAATCAATAATGATGCGACACCCACCATCTTTTTTCTTTTTTGTGAAAATATTTGACACAAATCCTAGAGAGTCATGTTGAGATTTCTCAATTACACCTTTAGTATATAGCCTCTTAATTTCAGCATGACCATCCAACTTCTCCTGTTGTGATAGCATAAACAATCTGCTGGGTGCATGCTGAACCGGAGGAAGGTGTTTGTTTATGAATTCAATTTCATATCCTTGAACACTATGCAGTATATAAGAATCAGAGGTTATAGAACTCCATGCCTCCCAAAACAAGTGTAACCTACCCCTAACAAGTGTATCCCTTGCACCTGCTGTGTCCTGGGAGGAACCAGACCCACCTACCTCCATGGTTACCAGTGGGGTGTTCATCTCTTCTTCGTCTGTTTCTTGGCTGGTTGTGATGCGGGAATTCGGGATTGGCGCATCTTCCACGAAGGTCGCTCTGGGCCGCGGTCTAAAAAAGACCTTTGTCCTTGAGTTGCGGCCTTCGAGCTTTCACCAGCTTCGACGTGACGTGGCCTGCTGGTGGATGCGTAGGGGTGCTGTTGCCGAGGTGTTTTGCCCGATGTAGCCTTGATGAGCCCGGCGGCTTTCACCTCTTCATCCAGCTCTTTAACCTGTTTGGAAAGGTTGCCCCCGAATAACAAAATTGGCGGCGGTGTGGTGTTGGTCTTGCACAGAGCCGCAAATTTGGGGTTCAAGGCTGGGCGGATGGCATTTTTTCGGAAGCAGTTGATTTCAAACTGTGTATTGCAGAGGAGCGCTAGTGCATCTTGCTGAGCCTCTGTCATTTCCGAGTCATCCACCGACCGGGCAAATGCTGTAATCCCCGAAGCTAGAAGTTTGAGGATCTTCTGCATTTGCACCTCCTGTGCCCTTATACCTGCACCAATATGTCCCCAAATGGAGGGATTCACTGCTGGAACATTGAGTGAGATACAGTTGCCTGGTGCCAGGTATTTTGCAGTGGTTTCATTGAGCGCCTGTTCCTGTAATTGATGGGTGGAAAGGTAGTCAATGCTGGCTGCTAGTTCTGGTTTCAGCGGCTGCCCTGACTGTGGAGGCTCTCGTAAACTTTGTTACCATTCCCAGCATCTTCTCTTCTGGCACCCTTGAGGTATCTTCAGCCAACCCTTGTTCGGAGTCAGCCCAGAAATGACTCCCAATGCTCCCCTCTGTCGAGGGAGATACATTGTGCAGCCCTGAAAAAGGTGCTGCCATGGGCGTCCTAGGAGGCCCGTAGTGACGTGACTCCTTCTCCCGGAGTGTGTCACGCTGAAGCAATTGCTCCACTAGCCGCTCCAGACGTGATATGCGACCACGGTCGCTGTCTGCCGGCGGCGTTTGCTCATGGCCCGATACTTCGGAGTCCATGTGCGTGTCCCTCTTCCGTTTGGCGTTCCTGTCAGCCTGTGGCGACCCAGACTGCACAGGTGCCGGGACAGAGACCGCTGATCGCATAGATAGCGATGCTGCAGTCGGTCGCTGCTGGCTCCCTGTGCTCTCGCGGTCATACTCAGACAGTTTTTTAGCGGCCCGTTTGGACTTTGTACGAGTCTTGTCCATGGTTGTTCTTCCTGAAACACAGAAAAACAATCCAAACGACCTCAGAGTAAATACTTACCTGTAGGTCTCTGGTTTTAAGATTACCACTGCGGGGATCGATCCTCCCCGCCTGTCGCTGCGCAATGCGTTAGACGATATGTCGCGCATGCGCCCTGGCGGGTTCGTCAGGTAGTCACTCATGTGACTCCGAAGTAAAATTATGTAATAAACTCTCTGGATTGGGACCTGAACACAAAAATCTTTGCCTCGAAGGCAAGGGGTGCCATTAACTGAAGTTTATCCTGGATATTTTTAAGGCAGAGATTCTTGATTAGTACAGGTGTCAGAGGTTATGGGGAGAAGGCAGGAGAATGGGGTTTGGAGGGAGAGATAGATCAGCCATGATTGAATGGCGGAGTAGACTTGATGGCCTAATTCTACTATCAATTATGATCTTATGATCTGACAAGAATACATCCCACTCTGCAGATCATTTTGTAAGGCTGTACTGCACTTAAAGTTTTAACCATTTCCTTCTCATTTTCTTTTACCCTCAGAATGCATATAAATTATATTTTTGTTAATCACATTTACTGCATTGATTAAGTGATCACTGCTAATTATTATAGACAATAGACAATAGGTGCAGGAGTAGGCCATTCGGCCCTTCGAGCCAGCACCGCCATTCAATGTGATCATGGCTGATCATCCACAATCAGTACCCCGTTCCTGCCTTCTCCCCATATCCCTTGACTCTGCTTTCTTTAAGAGCCCTATCTAACTCTCTCTTGAAAGCATCCAGAGAACCAGCCTCCACCACCCTCTGAGGCAGAGAATTATTGATAGTATTCTTTAAATTACTAATGCTAAAACAGTCCCAGTTCGCAGCAAATATTATATATCTTCAGTGTGGCTAATACTACAATCACCAGAGTGATAGTTCTGCTAGCATGGAGCCCTGATGGGAAAGTCAATTTTGCATCGTCTGTTTTTGTTCATCAGTGCATTGGTGGCACAGCTGCCATTTATTAAAAGACGTGACCTTGAGCTCTTCTTATTTTTAGGTTCAGGTTTATTATTTTGTCACATGTACCAAGGTACAGAGAAAAGCTTGGCTTTGCACGCTATCCAATCAAATCAGATAATACTATACATAAGTACAATCACGCCAAACGCAATAATGAAAGGTACAAAGTGTAGAATATAGTTCTCAGCACCAGTTCCAGAGACAAAGTTCAATGTCCACAATGGGGTAGAGGTGAATAGGACATCCTCATTTGCGCATCCATTTCCTGTGCCGTTCTATAAGACACTCTTATAAAGATCTTCGGCATAACTTAAGAAGTGGTTACCTGATTAGTTCCAAGGCCAGCTATTTAAATCTATGTTAAGTAGGTTCCCTTTAAGGGAATTACTTGTGTGTTTCTCCATCAAGCTCTACGTCCTCATCCTCAACACACCCGTCCAAGCTTACTATTCACCCAACACCAACACCCATACCGATATGCTAATCTGGCTCAACCTAACATTACCCTCTCACCAACCAGTAGTTCAGCACCACCAACTGCCAATTCTACCTCACAAATATGAATCCTATGATTATTTAATGCTCATTATTTCCTACCCAGTCTGGCAAAACCAAAGCATTATCCCTAGGAATTATGTAGTACTTATAATGGATCATTAAGCAAACACTTCCTAATGACCATACGACAATTTCATTTGGGTGCTAACTGCTGGGAAATTCAGTACCTTAAGAACCCAAGGCTCGTCTGACACTGCATTAGGCTAATGATCCTTCCATCACGTGTTCTAACATTGCAGAGCACACAAGGAAATTGGATAACTCAGGGTCTTGGCCAGATACAGTGGCATACAGGTTATCTTCAGAACCTAATCGATGCCATAACTAACCCCGTCCTTCCAATGGCAGCCGCCTTCCTCCAGCCAAACATTGACGTATATAGCCTGTGTGATGTTGTATCAGGCCTGAGTTATCTAATTTCCCTGATGAGGGTTGGAGCAGGAGAGGGTTGTTGATGGGAATATGAAGAGGCCAAAATTAGGATTATAATAAATGGCTGCTTGATGGTCAACACTGACTCAAAGAGCCTGTTTCTAACTAGTAGAAACAAGGAACTGCTGATTTACCAAGGCACAAAATGCTGCAGTAACTCAGAAGGTCAGGCAGCATCCCTAGAGAACATGGATAGGTGACGTTTTGGGTCAGGACCCTTCTTCAGACTGTTCAACCTACCAACGCTTGACATCCAATGGCATTTCTATTGCTCAGTCCCTTACCATTAATATCATCAATAACCAGCATTCAGTTTCTGCATCTTGTACAATACTGCACTAGGAAGGATTAAAGTGGAAGCAAATACGAAAGTTTAGGGAAGCTGCCAAGGTAGGACTTGCTAACAGTAATGTTTACTGGGCATATTGCCCTATTACATGGTGTTATCTGTCAATCTATTCTCAATTTACTGCTTGCCAGATCTAGCATTCCTTGAGAGTGTTTTAGCTTTACTTCATTCATTGCAAAATTCTGACAAGGCACATGATCGGACTGCAATGTGTACCCTTGGCACCTTCACATCGTCAAGTGTTTCATGCATTAAGTCCTTGTAACATAATATATCTAAATATACTGGATGATTAACTGTGGCACTTAAAATAAATGTGGGTGGTGGTGGCAGGCAAGAGAGGAAAGCTGCAACAGTAGCTGTAATATGTAAGCAGTAGAGCATAGTTAGGCAGCTCTGCAGTTGGGGTACAGTGAGAAAGAACATGAAAATGCTGGACATTCGACTCAAGCTTCATTCATTTGCTGGTATGTTGTGGGTCAAATGTTATATGGTACGTGATGGTGCGAAGGAACAATTACCAAGATATTAAAGAAGATGGTAATTTTAATTGGCACTCACACTGTTGCTCCTAGGACACAAGTGTCCTTTGCAGCAGGTGGCACAATCCTCTCATGATTTGGTTCCAGCAGAACCAGTTTTCATCAAATGTTGTCAAGCAATGGCAAAAGTCTGAAAATATAGTTGCAGGCATAAAGGGTAAGGTTGGGCAATCTAGCTTTGCCATCTAGTGATCTCCCATGCATTCATTTCTGCATTGTCCATTGCCTAACCCAAGGAAATATGCAACTTACGTACATAATTATATATTGATTTTCAGGATCTGGATGTGGTCGGTAAGGCCAGCATTTATTGCCTATCTCTAATTGCCTTTGCGAAACTGGTGGTGAGCCACCATCTTGAGGCACTGCTGTCCTCTGGTGAAGGTATTGCTTCTTGAGATTTAAACTGATGGAGGACTGGCAATATATCTCCAGATCAGGACGGCGTATGACTTAGGATCTGCAGGTGGTTGTGTTCTCTTGTACCTTCTTAATTGTGGAGGTCATGAGTTGGGAAGTAGTGTTGGAGGTCCTGTTTGAGAATCTGAGTGTATTTTGTAATGTTTCACTCTGTTGCCATTGTGCAGCGTTGGTGGAGGTAATGAATGTTATAGACAATAGACAATAGGTGCAGGAGTAGGCCATTTGGCCCTTCGAGCCAGCACCACCATTCAATGTGATCATGGTTGATCATCCCCAATCAGTACCCCGTTCCTGCCTTCTCCCCATATCCACTGACTCCGTTATCTTTAAGAGCCCTATTTAGCTCTCTCTTGAAAGTATCCAGAGAACTGGCCTCCACTGCCCTCTGAGGCAGAGAATTCCACAGACTCACAACTCTCTGTGAGAAAAAGTGTTTCCTTGTCTCCGTTCTAAATGGCTTACCCCTTATTCTTAAACTGTGGCCCCTTGTTCTGGACTCCCCCAACATCGGGAACATGTTTCCTGCCTCTAGCGTGTTCAAACCCTTAATGAGATTCAATGAGATTGATGGTTTTCCATCAACGTGGACTGCTTTGTTCTAGATTATGAAGAGGTACTTGAGAATGGTTGGCACTGCACTTACTTGGGCAGGCGGAAATGCATATAGTTGTAGGTATGCAGGTGGAGAAATGGTCTAGGGGTGTTGGGAGTGAGTATTTTGGCATAGGATACCTAGACTCTAACCTGGTCTTGAGACCATATGGTTTATGTTGCTGGTTTATTTGAATTTCTTGTCAGTGGTGACCCCTTGAATCTTGATGGTAGAAGACGCAGCAATAGTAATGTCATTGAGTATCGCGGGCAGATGGTTTATTCTCTCTTGCTGGAGATGGCCATTGCCAGTCACTTTCATGCCTCCCATCAACGTATCCCTGAAATTTGTTTGCTTTGACTTGGACTGTTTCTTTTGCTGAGGAGTTGTAATTGGAATTGACCCAATCACTTGTAAACAATCCCATCTCTAATTTTTCGATGAAAGGGTGGTCTTAGTGAAGCAGCCTACTGCTGGTGTATCAAAGATCTCTGTTGTGATATTCTGGGACTGAAATGATTGTGCTTCAAGAATGACAACCACCTTCCTTTGTACCTTCCTATGACTCAAACCATAAGACTATTTTACCTTTGATGCCCATTGACTTCACTTTTACCTTGATGTAAAGGGCAGCTATTCGCTACTCACCTCCATGCAACCAGCAGCTGAAAACAGCACCCTACCATTACCATGACACCATGTTTTCCCAAGGCACAAAACATTATCAATGCATGGCTTGTGACTATATGAATTAACTCAGTCAAAGAGCCTCCATGAAATAAATGTTTTGATTATTACAATGAAGCTGATCATAGGCAGACATTACATACATGGGATTGTATTACCCCAATATTAACCATGAATGCTAAATTTTATGACATTCTGCAATACATTATTTAGAGGTGTAGCAGATGGCTTCTTGGAGACCAAGGCTATCCTCCTTTGACTTCTGATCCCCTTGAATTAAGCAGAAACTAGAGCAGAAGAATGAAATGAGAGCATCTTATGCGTGTTAAATATCCCTCCAAGGCATTGGAACAAAACGTTAATTCTTGGACAGATCAGAGAGAGTTACGGTATGGCTTGCCAAGGGCTTAAAGCTTTTTGTGATCTGTTTCCTATTGCACAACTTTAACCTTCACCAAAGCATGAAGCAAGTGGAATGAGAACTGCTTGAGTTCCAGTCTGGCTGTTCATGGTGAGATCTGTTACTGCAGCCAATGAATTATGACTGCGTCTTGCTTCATTACTTTTTATGCCCATTCTCTCCAATAGAAGATCAAATATCTGTTAAGATGAACCTTCTTTTCGATGAAGTGTTATTCCCTTTCAATATAATACATTCAACTCTATGAGTCCTCATCTTGTACAGTGACTTTTAATGTGACAAAGTAAGGAATAGCTTATAGATTGGAGCAGCTGGGCTTGAATACTCTGGAGTTTAGAAGGATGAGAGGGGATCTTATAGAAACATATAAGATTATTAAGGGCTTGGAGATGCTAGAGGCAGGAAACATGTTCCCTATGTTGGGGGAGTACAGAACCAGGGGCCACAGTTTAAGAATAAGAGGTAAGCCACTTAGGACGGAGATGCGGAAAAACATTTTCACACAGTTGTGAATCTGTGGAATTTTCTGCCTCAGAGGGCGGTGGAGGCTGGTTCTCTAGATGCTTTCAAAAGGGAGCAAGACAAAGCTCTTAAAGATAGCGGAGTCAGGGGATATGGGGAGAAGGCAGGAACGGGGTACTGATTGTGGATGATCAGCCATGATCGCATTGAATGGCGGTGCTGGCTCGAAGGGCCGAATGGCCTACTGCTGCACCTATTGTCTATTGTCTGTAGCTATTCATATAGTTATATAGTATGAAAAATTACCCTTCGTCCCGATTCCTCCATGCCAGCTAAGATGCCTATGTAAGCTAATTCAATTTACCTGCTATTGGCCCATATTCCTCTAAACCCCTATCCACTTGCCCATCCAAATATATTTTAAATGTTGTACTTGTACCCACCTCTACAACCAGTGCGCAATGGTGCAGCGGTAGAGTTGCTTTCTTACCTGGGTTCAATCCTGACTACGCGTGCTGTCTGTATGGAATTTGTACGTGCTTCCTATGACCATGTGGGTTCGCTCTGGGTGCTCTGGTTTCCTCCCACATTCCAAAGATGTGCGGTTTTGTACGTTAATTGTACAGTTTCCTGTGCTTGTCCCAAATCTCTACCAAGCATATTGGAATAATAAAGCAGCTTTCATCAGCAGTTCCTGCCTTGCCTACATACGATTCCCTGCTATATAAAAAGCTTGCCCATGTAGTCAAAGCTTTTTCACATAAAATATTTTGTCCAGTTATAAGCATATTTTAATAAAGAAAAATTCGGTGATTTTCCAAAACTAATGGCATATAGTATCATTGCCACGTTGATAAATAATGCGGCAAATTTTTACACAGCAAATCTCATGCACAGTAAATGAGTGATTTCTACGTGACCCTTGTTGCTGCAGGTTGATGGAGAGGTTTTGAGGAACTGAAGCCACTCTACTGATCATCAACAAACACTGACCTTTTGTTTCCAATTCTGTGGACAGATGGGGTCTTGATTGAATGCCTTATCCAAAAAGGCAGTGTGATCAACCTTTCAGCCAACGAAAATACCACAATTTAATCACTTGATCCAATGTGATTACAGTTCCATTAAATTACTGGAATCCCTACTGGAATTGGAACTGATAACTATGGAATAATCGTGGGTTCTATGAATGACTTGATTATAGAAATTACTTTTGATGATACTGGCATGTTAATATTATTTACATTGAAAGCTGCTGTAATTTTAATGGAGGCTTTGATGTGTATTTTAAATGTCCTAAAGTAGTGGAGAGAAGAACTTGATTATACACAGTATTCATTCATTTTAAATGTTCCTTTGCAACCTTCACGAACTAATGCTAGAGATGTAATTACATTTTCAGTAATTACTTTTCAGAAAATAATTTCATAATCTTCATGGTTTATTTACTTTAATAATGACATACATGTTTAATCACAGATTGTATGCAGAAGAGGTTTGATTTGTTAAATGGTCTTTGATTAGGGCATGTACAGGATCAGCACCTGAAAGCAAACAAAAGAAGTTGGTTTGTTTTTCAGTCAAGGTCAGGCAGTGTTCAGAGTGATATTTCTTGGCAGTAGCAGCGTTTTCCTCCGTGTGTCTAGGAGCCAAACTTCAGCTACAGACATTGGCAGCTGTGCGCTGTTTATCTAAAGTCATTGTACTCCACCTAGCTGTGGTGCACACAGTATGATCATTCATTGCTAAACCGTAATCAGTCAGAGACACAAGATTTAGTTTTCAGTTTGGAAAATTTTGTCAGTAATGCACAGCCCCCTTTACCTTGATTGGAGGCCAATTCATTGGATGTATTCAAGAGAGAGTTGGATATGGTTCTCAGGGCTAACGGAATCAAGGGATATGGGGGGAAAGCAGGAACGGAGTACTGATTCTAGATGATCAGCCATGATCATATTGAATGGCGGTGCTGGCTTGAAGGGCCGAATATCCTACTCTTGCACCTATTTTCTATGTTTCTAACCTGTAGGAGAACATGCGACCTGAATATTTTAACGTGCAGTTCCTTTGTGATGCTAACTGTGCATAGCTATTTACACTTATGCATTTTATGAAAGACCCTCTGGAACAAATCTTTTATAACAAAGATTATGTGGGATGAACCAAATATTGCACTTCTTTTTCAGAAAGTGTTAGAGAAGGTTTAGATAAATAGATTAGGGCTTATGTCCTGGCATAATTCCAAGAATTTAAGGCAACTGTAATCATATTGAATCAAATGATTAAACTGTGGTATTTATGTTGGCTGCTTCTGAGGTACCAAAGCTATGGGGGAATAGGATATTGCTTCTGAATTATTCACCACTACTGAAAAGATGTGGTGAATTTAGTTGGGGGTGGGTGACTAGTAGCACAGTTTTATTTCAATTTGTACCCAAATAAGTACATCGAACTTTAGCCGAATTAAATGTTCTTTAACTCAAACTGGCTCAATTCCATCTTCATAAAAATGTGTGCACAGTTATCATGAACAAAACCTCTGATATTGGAATTGGAAAAGTGGTATTAGCCTTCAAGGCATGTCCCTTTCAGGTTTTAAGGTAAGCCGCAAAGTTGTTCAAGAAATTTTTTTGGTGGTGATTAACATTTCTGTAGCTTGTTTTTCATAAGTTCTGAAAAGGATTGATTGTCCTGCTGTTTGTTAGTGTTGCAGATGTGAGCTATGGAGCAATCTGGCATAGCCCTATATTCCACAGTGCTGGAATCTCTGGGATGCCATTAGTAGATTAAACACTTTTCTAAGGCTTTATTCATGTAATGTAGCAGAATTGTAATCGGATTGGACTAAATGACTAAATTGGGATATTTTTGCTGGCTGCTTCTAAATCACCTTCAGTTCGACTGTAATGGCACTTTCAAACTATTCCAAGCTTCAGCTTTCCATTGCCGTTACTACACAAGCAGGGAAGAGTGATCGTATGTAGCCGATAGTAAAAACGAATCCTCCAGTCGTTCTTTCCAGTTTAATTGATTATTTTCAGGGGATATGGGGAGAAGGCAGGAACGGGGTACTGATTGTGGATGATCAGCCATGATCACATTGAATGGCGGTGCTGGCTTGAAAGGCCGAATGGCCTACTCCTGCACCTATTGTCTATTGACAATTTGATTGAAATAGTTGTACAGACAAAGAAGTAAACAAACCAGATCCTCTTTATCCTTATACAAATCGTAGCTTTCCGTTCTTACTATCTGATCTGGTAAAAAAATATATTCCTTCTCTCCTCGCTCCAAACGATCTGACCACTCCCAGTGGTTTCGCTAGCCTCATCCGATGTATGTCACGCCTATCTACGTATCAAAATCCCACCCCCAAGCGTACAAAATAACTCTGCAAGAAATATGTAGACAAAATAATAAAATATGCTAACAGTAACTAGCCTAAGCAAGAATGACTCCTGCACCGACCATGGAGAAATTAGATCTTATAGCCATCTGAAAATATATAGGGGACTTATCGGAGTGGTGTTGCTGATGGGGCAATGAGATCGGTGGCTTTCCTGCATTGCCCAGTTTCCTCTGTGCTGGTATTTTTGTGATGTTACCAGCTCGGGTAGGTGCATCACCAGCAATTGTTCTTGGCCACTTTTCCTAACATGAGCAGTCATAATGCAAGTGTTGCACAGAAATAGATTGCAAATCCATCATTATAAATTGCAAGTGAGTAGATCTGAATGGAACATGCATCATGAACACTATATCATAGCAATAAGTGATCAACATTCTGTTAAAATTAGGGCATCATCTGAAAAGGTTAGAAACCAGTTCTATTACTCAGACATACTACACTAATATATTCTGTGACAATGGGGTCGGTGATATTATGCTTGACTCCTAATGTGTAAATTTCTCCACATGTTAGGTAGACAGCAGTAGATAGATTCCTTTGGAGGGAGCATTGATTCCTAATTTCAAATGTAACATCTGGAATATGGGCCCGTTTTGCTCAAAGTGATTTGAGATGCCTATAACACATACCCAACTGACATCCTGGATTTTGTAGGAGGGAACTGCAGATGTTGGTTTACACTGAAGATAGACAGAAAAAGCTGGAGTAACTCAGACAGGTCTCGACCCGAAACGTCACCAATTATTTTTCATCAGAGATGCTGCCTGACCCGCTGAGTTACTCCAGCTTTTTCTGTCTATCTTCTGACATGATGGATTGAAGGATAAAGAAGCTGTTATCCATACCTGTTTGGCTTTAGTGGTTTTCTTTATATTCATGGACTGTTGGTTATTTTCTTTACATTGGTATATGGATGACATTAACCATTTCATGATGATGTCCCATCAAAGTTAGTGAGCAAAATGTATTTTTCTCTGTTTGTATGGAAACAATACTTTAAGTGATGATAACATGTGCATTTGTTTAAAACCAAATGACTATATTGATACTTTGCATACAAATGTGATGATATCATACTACCTGAAGAAAATAGCTATTGTATGATAACATTTGTTATTTTCATCTGCTCCCCCTTTTTGTGAAGATGTAATGTAATCGATAAAGTAATGCACGACATAATTGCAAAACTTCAATAAGCTTCAAAGGACAAGGAGGTACATTCTCCACACCCCTCCTGGAGAATAGCTTCAAAGGGACAGAGAATTCTCTCTGCTTCAAAGACACAGAAATGTAACCTTATTCAACACACTGCAGCTGTTTCAGTAAGCAACCTGAACATTCGCTGCAGCCCATCACTGATGCAAAACCTGCCTTGCTCGTGCTGTCTACCCAATAGATGGCAGCAACTCATCAAGTTTTTCTCCATCATGGGGATAAACCTGGATCCGAATGACTGAGAAAGATTGGAGCAGCTGTTGTTTAGATACAACACAGGCAAAGTGGAATCCAAATCACAACATCCTTACTTGAGAATATATTTTCCCTTTCCAATGGGCATGCTCCCTCACATCTAGTACTACCTCTGGTCATGAAGTTGCTATCCTCCAACCTTAATGCAAACACTGATATCCCAACAATTATCTGAAACCCATGGCTTCAAAGTGACAAGTGATCTCAGAAATATTCAATGTGCAACTATTGCTTGTAGCAAGTGATTGCTGATGAATTTCAACCTCAAATATTATAACAAAGCTAACAATTATAAGTGAGAATGAACTGCAGCTTTAGATTCCCGAAGAGTGGCAGAGGTTTGATGTTGTTTTCCACATTAAATTTTAATTGCAGTAGCAGTCAGGCAAATTTATGCCCCCTTTATCTCATAGTTGTTTCTTCGTGACATTTAACTAGTCAACGATCAGGAAAGTCCAATATACTTCAGGAACCGTTGTGTCTTGGACATGTTTTAATTTAGCAGTCTTTCAAATTCCCTTTCTTGTGTCAGGATGTTTGGGACTTCAACATGGTTGAGGATGCCCTGAACTGGTCAGTCCAGGCTGGCCAGTGATTTCCCAACTGTTTTCCACTATGGGGCTTCATGTGCACTGGGCCACATCTTGCTGCAACTCTGCAGCAGACCCAGTATAAGAGCAGTGTATCCATTTGTTTGAATAGAGAGGAGTGGCTATGAAAGGGAGAGATAAGTATAAAAAAGGAAATTAATAATGTTTTGAATTAATTGTATTTGCTCCAATTTTTTACATAAAGATTATTTTTATGTGATTTAATTTTTATTTTACATTTTAATATGTTTTTTTTTTTTGGATAATTGATTTGAATGATATTTATCTGTTAATGAATGTCAGAGACATTCAGGTTTGACACTTGACAAAGCTTAGGGGATGTGGCTATGTCTTCAAAGCTTTGGGTGTGGGGCTTGTTCTGGACCACACAGTACCTTTTCGTGCACCCAAACCCCATCTATCAATGCTGCAGAACAGCGGAGTAGTAAATGTGCACTTTGATCACCATTTGGAACATATTCTCATTACTAAATCTTGAGGAAATTAGACGATAAGACCATAAGACATAGGAGGAGAATTGGGCCATTCAGCCAATTGTGTATACTCTGCCATTCCATCATGGTTGATCTATTTTTCCTCTCAAACCTATTCTCCTGCCTTCTCTCCATAATTTTTGTTGCTCTTTCTCTACAAAGGAAGGTTCCTTTGTAACTTTCTGTCAAGAACCTATTAATCTCCTCTTTGAAAATGTCCAATGTCTTGGCCTCCACAGCCGTCTGTGGCAATGAATTCCACAGATTCACCATTCATAATACTTTCAATGCTGGGTGTACATTGGTAAAGCAGCCCTCAGTATACAGTAAGACCTTTATAGTCCTAAAAAAACACTGCCACCAGCAATTTTGCACCTCAAACTTAATTTATTTGTCTTCTCTGCAGATAAAACTGGACAATCGTTGTATCTCTAAGTGTCTGTCTCCTTTAACCGTCAGACTGCGATTATGATTCAAAGTAAATAGGAAGATGCTTTAATTTCAGTTCATAATATTTGTGAGGAATGTGCATGCAAACCAAATCAACGCTTATTTAATTTAAATCAAGAAGCAAATTTTAATATTTTCATATACTTACTAACTTTGTTTTTATAATTACAAATTAAGTTAATAAAACCATTTTGTTCAAATATTTTGGACAGAGGTTAGTTTATAGGTGTTCTACAAAAATGTGAGATGATTACTTACTTTTGAGCTGCACAGGCTATAAACCAAAATGAATCAGCATGGCTTTAAATAAAGTATTAATGGTATTCCATTAATAACACTTGCATTAATGCACTGTTGCACTCATGCCATCATCCTGTATCAATTTTATTGTCTCCTATAGGACAACATTACATTATTTTTGAGAGCATGTGAAGAGCTTGGACTAAAGGGATCACAGCTTTTTGACCCTGGTGATCTCCAGGACATGACCAACAGAGCCGCAGTCAAGTAAGTGAAAAAACAAGCTACGTGCGAAATATATATTTTTTCATTTGCCTTATGTTTCACAACAATTGGAAAGGAATTTGAAAGAACTGTGCTGAACATCTATGTTAATTTGAATTAATTCTTACTTTTTGCTGCAAAAAATATATAATACTTAATGCTATCATTTAAATGGTAAAAAGAAAGATATATTCCCTTTTATAAGCATTTTCTTGAATGGAGCTTGTCATGAATGTACAAATTTTTTAACGAAATCCAAGATGTATAACTAGTGTGTTCTGTGCAAGTTTGGAGTAAAAGAGTAGTTTTACCCTTTGGCACAGTAATGCTCAGCTTGCATGCTGCAGATTCTTCTCTGTTTGGCGAATTCATGCCTTTTTAATGGTAAAACATATATCTCAGCAATGACCAGACTTCTGGAATATGTTTCAAGGTTTCTGAAACTCTCACTGTATTTATGTCAAATCAGTATGCCAGTTAATTAGTAATGCCAAGATATTGTGAACAAGTGGAATTCAAATCATTAATGTCCAAAGAATGATGTTTTTGATGTAATATTTTTTGTATGTGGAAAAGCACTGCCATAAAATGCCACAGAACACAAAATTAATTTGACATATTAATCAGATGCTGCTGTGTTGCAATCAGCATGTACTTCAAGTGTACTTTTTGATTACTGCATTTTATTGTACATGAATTGACAGCTTAGAAAACAAAATATAAACAGTGGATCAATTCTCATCATTACAGAATATGTAAATAATGTTAAGTGTCATAGAGTCGATATGTTGCGTGTTTTGCTTTGATTCTTGGCCTCTGCTATATTGGCAAAATTATTGCAACCTTATTTACCTCTATGGATCATAGTACTTACTACAAGCCAAGCTGATTGAAAGTGGTCCTTCATGTGTTTACCTCTACCCAAAACAGCATCCAAAGCACTTTTTGCCTTCATTATCTGACTTTTTTTTTTAAATCAGTCGTTCTGTTTACAATCACAATTCTTTATAATCTGCTTCAGATGTTAATCAACCTTCAAATAAAAGCATACTTCAGGTTGTCTGCTTTATAATACTAATTTCACCACTGTACAAACTAAATTCTGTTATGCAGGAATTATGGTAGGAATATGATGATAATTGGATGCTGCCTGCAGCAACATTGTAAATGAGGTTTTCTTGAATGTATTTATGATTCTTTGATCAGAGCAACCCCTCCTGCAGCATACATACTCTGCTTCTGCTGGTCTTACTGAACCTTAACTTAATCTTCCAGTGTGAACTAAACATGTATTTGTCATGCATGGGTTAAACAGATGGAGAGCACTGTTTTAAAGTGGCCTCGGGATACACTCAATCTACTTTAATTAACATAATGCACATGTTATGATTATCGTTTTATATGCAATGTACTCCCTCGCTAGGTTCATTGTTTTATTCTTTCATTTAAGGATAATTAATTGATTCAAGATCAGGTATCCAAATATTTCAACCCAGACATTCCCTCATAGAGTCCATTGTTTTATGAATGAATCACAAAAAAAGTGGGTTTGTAGGTTAATTGCTCTGTATAAAATTGCCCCTAATGTGTCGAGAGTGGATGAGAAAGTGGGATAACATTGAACTAAGGTGATAGGGTGATCAAAGGTCGGCGTGGACTGAAGGCCCCATGTGGGCCAAAAGGCCCATTTCCGTGCTCTAGATCTAAAACCTTAAAAAATGAAACCCAACGATAGATATGATTTGCACTTTATGTGCAGTGGATATTGACCCAGATCCTCTGTACATATGGAGGCACTTTATCATTGTGATATGAATATGACCCTTAAACAGCTAAATAGGTCTGAGGGTAAGGCATGTTTCAATATTAATTGAAGAGCCAGATACTGCCAGGACGATCTCCAGGGAGTCAAAGCATCAATGGATTTTGAAGTGTACTCCTTCTTTAACTTTCCATTCTTGTGGATTAATTTCTCCCGTGTTCCCCCCTACCCTGACCTATCTTCATGGTCCCATGGATAATACCCAAATCCCTCTCTAAACTCTTCCCAATTTCCCTCCCTCTGGATCCTGCGAGAGGATTTGAGTATAGGAGCAAGGAGGTCCTACTGCAGTTGTACAGGGCCCTAGTGAGACCACACCTGGAGTATTGTGTGCAATTTTGGACTCCTAATTTGAGGAAGGACATTATTGCTATTGAGGGAGGAATGGGATACTGATTTTAGATGATCAGCCATAATCATATTGAATGGTGGTGCTGGCTCGAAGGACCGAATTGCCTACTCCTGCACCTATTTTTCTATGTTTCTATGTTTCTATCTCTTTTCACCACCCACCCGTCTTCCCAACTCCTCACTCACTCGACGATAGCATTCAATCTCCTCAACTTATGCACACCCGATTATCTCCTCTCATCCCACCCTCCCCTGCACATGCTCCTCTTACCCAGTGCCATCAGGTCATTCTTCCTCCCCCACCTCATTTGTCCACAGCAACATGTTTACTGCTGATTGCAGCAAATTAGAAATACACCTTCCTCACCACCTTGCAAACGTTTGATTACAATGGACCAAGGTTTCAGAAGTGGAATGTGCCACTATATTTATGTTATCGAAGGTGACTCAGGATGCCTCTTCACTTGACCATATTTTATCTCACTATTGTACCCCAATATGTTGAAAGATCCTTTTCGGTGGCGACATCATCATCTTGTTGTCAAGCTGGAAAGAGTGCAGTGAAGATTTACGAGGATGTTGCGAGGACTCGAGGGCCTGAGCTATAGGAAGAGGTTGAGCAGGCTAGAATTTCATTCATTGGAGCGCAGGAAGATGAGGGGCAATCCTATAGAGGTATATAAAATCGTGAGGGAAATAGATCAGGTAAATGCACCAAATCTGTTGCCCAGAGTAGGGGAATCGAGAACCAGAAGACATAGGTTTAAGGTGAGAGAGGAAAGATTTAATAGGAATCTGAGGGATAATATTTTTACACGAGCTGCCGGACGAGGTAGTTGAGGCAGGTACTATCATAACATTTAAGAGACAATTGGTTATGGGCCAAGAGTTATGGGACTAGTGTAGTTGGGGCATGTTGGTCAGCATGGGCAAGTTAGGCTGAAGCATCTGTTTCCACGCTGTATGACTCTATAGCTTTCTATGACTATTATCAACAACAACTTTCCCTCAGCCACTATTCCCAATTTATCAGCATTGTGAATATCACTCCCACTCCAGTCTGAAAAAGGATCTTGACCCAAAACATTACATGCCCATTTCCTCCACAGATGTTGGCTGACCCTTTGCAACATCTTCGTAATACAAGGATGTTGCAAAGGGTCCCCCCAACATTTTGTGTTTTATCCCTACTTCTTAAAAGGGCATGCATAATAAGCCTGAATAATTACCTATTCTTTCACCCTGCTAATTCCTTCTCCCTTTCTTAGACTCATCACCAAGTTGCTATTTGTCCACGTTAGATATTTTTAGTGCTTTACATGGCACCCACACTGTTGAGATACACACTATTTATTTTGGATGACTCTCTAAAGATTTACAATTTATATTGGCTCAAATAGGATTGTGTGAGATGTTCACCCTGAAGTTTTAGTTTCTAAGGACACATCACGGAAATTAAAGTCGATAATCCTGGCCAATTTCACCTCTACTATTTGTGCAGCTGGCATTATGAAGTGTTATCTCTTCCTCACATTCTTCAATCTCTTGTGGTCTTTTAACCAGGCAATTAACCTCTGGCTCTTCCACGCAGTCAAACAATATGGCAGCAGTCTAGAATCCCACACCCCCACCCTCACTACTAATCAGAAAGTATTTGATTAAAATTAATTAAAAGTAAATCATGGAGTTATTTCCGATGACTTGTTACAATACCTAGGAATGCTGCTCTCTAGCATACATAGCATTTCACAGAATTGCCCATTCTGTCATCCCATCTCACAATGCATTTTACAAGTGTCACTTAAAAGGAATATTTCCTCAATAGGAACATCTCCACCTTGGTGGTATAAGATCTAACATCCAGTCACAGCTTCATGTCTTAATTTCCCATGAAACAAAGAATAGAAAGAATCGAGTTATCGAATTGCAGCGGTATATGGTTGGCCTGAGCAAATTACCTGTCACATTTTCTATATTACAAGAAGACATTCGAAAGAATGTTACTCATAGATTGATACAGTGTGGAAATTGGCCCTTCGGCCCAACTTGCCCTCACCAGCCAACATGTCCCAGCTTCCTTCTCTCCAGAGATGCTGCCTGTCCCGCTGAGTTACTCCAGCATTTTATGTCCCAGCTATACTAGTCCCATTTGCCTGCATTTGGTCCATATCCCTCCAAACCTGTCCTATCCATGTACCTGTCCAAATGTTTCTTAAACATTGCAATACTATTTGAGGCAAGTAGTAGGAACTTCTCCAGCAGGAACTTTTTCCATACACCACCACCTTCTGTATGGAAAAAGTTACCCCTCAGTTTATCCCTATTAAATCTTTCCCCCCTCACCTTAAACCTATGTCCTCTGGTTCTTGATTCCCCTACTCTGGGCATGAGACTCTGTGCGTCTACCTGATTTTGTATACTGATTTTGTTACTGATTGCGAAATGTGTAGTTTCCACAGCATTTATTTATTTTCTGATAAGACTTGAACTTAATCAACTCATCAATGCATCTATCCCATCAGTGTATTTTACCAACAATGGATCAGTGTATTATACCAACAATGGACCTGTATCTTTCGTGCTGTGCTGGCCCGTTAGCTCATAGTTTGTGTAGGAAAGAACTGCAGATGCTGGTTTAAACCGAAGATAGACACCAAAAGCTGGAATAACTCAGCGGCAGATTGACTGTGGGTACCTGTAATTCGGGTGTCTGAAGAAGGGTCTCGACCCGAAACGTCACTCATTCCTTCTCTCCAAAGATGCTGCCTGTTCTGCTGAGTTACTCCTGCTTTTTGTGTCCATCCTCAGTTTAGTTTGTCTCTTTTAAGTCTTTTTGTTCATGTTTATTTTGTTTAATTCAAACAGGTCATCAAGTTTCAAATGTGATTCTGTAAGATTCAGATATAGGATAGAGTATGTTCTCTGGTTATACAGTATACGACATGAATAGTATAGCTAAGCACAGATGGAAGCTCTACTTTAGCTTTGTGGTAGTACTACTGTCTCTGGTCTCAGATTGGGGATCAACATTCCATGTCTAAGATAAAAACAATTTAGGCTGGCACAATTGGTGGAGTTCTGTGCCATTAAGATGTGGCTTTTCAAGAGACAAGTTATACCATGAACCCATCTGCACCGTTATTTTGAAGAGAAACAAAGGCATTCTCCCAGGAGTGAGAAAAGAATGTTGGGAAGTACTCGGTAGGTTAGACAACGTGACCTTTCATCAAAACTTTTCCATCATCTGCAAGTAGTTTGTTTTTAATATTCCCCCTGCACCTGGCCAAAATGTATTCCTCAAAGCTTTTTATTGTAATTGTGGGTTGTGAGACCAGACTCTGGGCAAATTACTTGCCATGTTTTCTACATTACAACATTGCCTGCATTTCAAAAACATTTTATTGACTATAGGGTATTTTAGAAGGCTCAGAGGTCGTCATTCCACTAGTTAAGCAAGGGCTTCTCATTCCTACCAGTTTCAGAGAAGAGCTAATCTGATTTGAGGTGTTTGTGAAATAAATCAAGTGTAGAAAAATTTGACTCAAATTGGGATACCACTTTCTCTTTTTTTTTTTTAATTTTTATTTATTAGAAGTACATTACATTACAACCACATACATTAATACTCGTCATTTATATCTTCTTACAATTAATGTACTCCCTTTATTTATTTTTTTACACTAGAGAAAGAAAAGATTGAAAGAGAGAAGAAAGTGAAGGAAAAAGTGCAAGTGTAGAAAAGTGTAGAAAATGTAACAACAAAAAAGGACGAAGACCCTATAAGAGCGAAATTAAAAACAAAAAGAAAAAGAGTTAAGAAATAGGCCCTAAGAAAAGAAAAGAGAAAGAGAAAAAAAGAGAAACAAATGTTTTTTTTTTGAGCATCACGTAAATAGGACATACCAACTCTTCAACTATCATCCCCCCTTACCCGACCTCAATTTTTTATTTTTTTAAAGTACTTTTGCACCCTATGTTTGTAATAATTCTATAAATGCAGACCACGTCAGGTGGAAGTGATCTGGTTTACCTGCTAGGAGGAGTCTTATCTCTTCAAGGTGTAATGTTTCAAACATATTTGAAATCCACATATTTATAGTTGGTATTGGAGCCTTCTTCCAAAATTTTAGAATTAGCTTTTTTCCAGTTATTAACCCATAGTCCATTAATTTCTTTTGAAACACATTTAGTTCTGGATCATCTTCCGTTATTCCGAAGATAATCCATTCTGCTTTGGGTATCAGTCTTGTTTTAAATAACTTTGTAAAGATTTCAAAAATTTCATTCCAAAATTTTTGAATTTTTGTACAGAAGACAAATGAGTGCGCTATAGTTGCTTCTTGGGATTGACATTTATCACAAATAGATGATATGTTTGGGAAAATTTTATGAATTTTAGTTTTCGAATAATATAATCTATGTAAAATTTTAAATTGTATTAAAGTGTGTCTTACATTAATCGAGCATTTATGCACTTTTAATAAGTATTCATTCCAACTTTCCTTTGAAATTTTAATAGCTAACTCTTGTTCCCAGTCTCTTCTGATACCCTCCGTAGATGGTATTTGTGCATTTAAGATAATATTGTACAAATATGATATTAAGTTTGCTGATTCCGCTTTTATCTGCATTGCCTCGTCCAGTACATCTGCTGGGTTATTATGATGATCTTTTGTATATTTTTTCAAATAGTCGCATATTTGAAAGTATTTAAAATATTGATTATTTCCGAGTTTATATTTTATTTGTAATTGTTGAAATGAAAGTAATTTTCCAGTTTCATACAGGTCACCGAGCGTTTTAATTCCTAGTCTATCCCATTGTGTATAAGCTTTATCTATAATAGAAGGACTAAACGAAGGGTTATTGACTATAGGTAATAAAAGTGATAAGTTTCTTAATTTTAAATTTTGTTTTATTTGTTTCCAAATACGGATTGTACTATGAATAATTGGGTTCTTATTATAGTTTATGTTATTCAATTTCATTGGAGAAAGGAGGATCGCTCCAATGTTTCTAGAGGAGCACTCCTCTTTCTCCATTACAATCCAGTCTACTTGCTGGGCGGAGTTATCCATCAGTTGAATCATGTTTTTAATATTTACTGACCAATAATAATACATAAAATTAGGTAGTGCTAGACCCCCCAATACTTTAGATTTATTCAGATGGGTTTTTTGTATTCTATGTGATTTATAGTCCCATATAAAATTAGTGATTTCTGAGTCGAGTTTTTAAAAAAACTTCTTAGATAAGTATATAGGAATTGATTGAAATAGGTATAAAATTTGTGGTAAAAAGATCATTTTTATTGCGTTTATTCGGCCTATTAAAGACATCGGGAGCGTTTTCCAGAATTTAATTAATGTATTCAGTTTATTAAGTAGGGGGTCAAAATTTGCCCTGAACATACCTTGATATGTTCTGGTAATTTCGACTCCCAAATATTTAAATTTTTCTGTAGCTATTTTAAAAGGGAATTTTAAAAGATGTGTTGAATCTTTCGGTTTTATTGACATAATTTCACTTTTATTCCAATTTATTCTATATCCAGAAAAAGATCCGAAGTCTTCAATTAAATTTAATATATTTGGTATAGTGATTTGAGGTTTTGTAATATACAATAATATATCATCCGCGTATAAAGATATTTTATTATATGAGTCTTTAGTATTATATCCATGAATATCAGGGTGTATTCTAATTTTTTCTGCTAGCGGTTCAATAATGAGAGCAAACAGCTGTGGTGATAATGAGCATCCTTGTCTATTTCCCCTTGATAGTTGAAATTTCGAGGATAATATGTTATTAGTAAGTATTCTAGCTGTAGGTTTGTTATATAGTAACTTAATCCATAAAATAAAATTCTCTCCCAGTTGAAATTTTTGTAATACTTTATCCATATAATTCCATTCTACTTGATCAAATGCTTTTTCAGCATCCAGCGAAATAATTGATAATTCTTGATCTTCAGATTTGTGTGAGTGCATTATGTTGAGTAGACGTCTCATATTATTAGAAGAGTATCTCTTAGGGATAAACCCTGTCTGATCTGGGTTTATTAATTTACTATTGTATTTACTTAATCTTCTAGCTAATGTTTTCGCTAATATTTTTTGATCTGTGTTTAACAATGCTATAGCTCTATATGAGCCAGGTTCTTCTAAATCTTTATTTTTCTTAGGTATTAATATAATCGTTGATTCCGCTAATGTATCAGGTAGTATTCGTTTTTTAAAAGCGTATTGGTACATTTTTTGTAATCTTGGTATTATTTTATCATAAAAGCTTTTATAAAATTCATTAGTAAATCCATCAGGGCCTGGTGTTTTTCCATTTTTTAGTGAGTTTATTGTATCTTCTAATTCCTTAATTGAGATTTGTGCACCCAGTTCCTCTTGTTCCTTCAGCTCTAACTTTGGAAGATTACAGGTATCCAAGAACTTTGTGATATTATTGGAATCAATTATCGTTTTAGATGTGTACAAATTCTCGTAAAATTGCGCAAATCTTTTATTAATATCCTTCGGTGTTGTTAATAATTCCCCTTTATCTGATTTGATCTTTGGTATAGTATGTTCCTTTTCTCGTTTTTTTAGCTGGCGAGCCAAAAGTTTATGCGGTTTATCCCCAAATTCAAAGTGCTCTTGTTTTGTAATTTGAAAAAGTCTTATAAGTTTGGCAGATAATAATTTATTTAATTTAAATTTTAAAATTATTATTTTATTATGTTTATCTATTGATGGATCTTTAGCATTATCTATATCCATTTGTCTAATAAGTTCTTCTAACTGTCTTTGTTCATTCTTATTCTTTTTATTTTGAAAAGCTTGATATGAAATTATAATACCCCTAATGTATGCTTTAAAAGATTCCCAAAGTAAAGTAGGCGATATATCTGAAGTATCATTTGTTTGAAAAAAGACCTCCATTTGTTCTTTTAAATATATACTCGCTTGTGGATCTTTTAAAATTTGAGAGTTAAATCTCCAGAATGAATTATTCTTAGACAATCCTTCCAGTTTTAAAAAGAAAGTTAGTGGAGAATGGTCTGAAATTGAATTTGTATGGTATATTGCATTAGATGTTTGGGGGATTAATTTTGTATCCAGCAGAAAGTAGTCTATACGTGAGTATGTCTTATGTACCATTGAGTAAAACGAATATTCCCTGCCAGTTGGATTCACAATTCTCCAAACATCTGCTATATTAGTGTTATTTATGTAGGTATTGAGGAGTTCCCCAGTTTTCGATTTCATATTCCCTCTCTGTTTTTGACTTGATTTATCTAAGTACGGATCTAAAACACAGTTAAAGTCTCCGCCTATTATAACATTTTGATAGTTTGACTCTGCAATTATATTGAAGATTTTATTGAAAAAGTGGGGGTTATCAAAGTTAGGGGCATATATATTTACCAAAGTAAGTGGAGTGTCATGGATTTCTCCATTAACTATTAGGTATCTCCCTTCTATATCTGTTATAATTTTCTTTGCTTTAAATGGTATACCTTTTCTTATGATAATTGACGTGCCTCTAGATTTTGAAGTGAATGAAGAGTGGTATGTTTGACCTATCCATTTCGCCCTCAGCCTAACTTGGTCCTGAGGTTTTAGGTGTGTTTCTTGTAGGAAGGTAATGTCAGAATTATACATTTTTAGCTGAGCTAATATCTTACCCCTTTTGATAGGTTCGTTAATACCTCTTATATTCCAACTACAAAATGAGATTCCTCCTAGGTTCTTTTGTGTGGTGTCATGCATTTTGAATAATTATAGTACCTTTGAATCTTGTGGTGCGTCCATGTCCCAGGTCTTTAGGTATTGGGGGAGTTTTTGAATTATTAACTTTTGTTGGTATGTCCTTATTACTCTTATCACTAAACACAAAACACAAACAAGTGATTTTATGTGATAAAAAAAAAACTAAAAAAGTGAGGCTACAGTGTCTATAGTCGGCACTGTAGCGAGTGACCCACCTGTAGGTGGGAAAAAATCTTATTTTGACTTCCATTGCGTTGTTACTCAACTAGCTCCGCTCTCTTAGTTAATCATAACATATTAAAATATTAAAACGAGGCCTCACATTCAGATATATAATACAATTTTACCCTGATATTTCCTTATAACATATATATATATCAGAGTTTAATTATTAAACCAATATTTTTGATTTCAATAAGAATCAACTGTTGGTTGAAGGGGTTAACGAGACGTGCTCCTGGACATAAGCCAGGAGCTCGTTTCTCATCCCCTCCTCCCGCTTATAGACAAGGTTACAATTTATTAAAAATTCATATTAGTATGTTAGTTCATTATTTTTTTGTTTTTTTTGTTAGTATTCTAATCTAACCTGCATAACTTTTAAAGTTGTTAATAGGATAAGTTCTTACAATTGGTTATAACATTTTAATCAATAAGCAATTATTTTCTAATTCATATTCCAGCTGTAAAGTTGTTTACACGTTTTGAACAGAAAATGTCCTTGCTTCAACATTCCAGAGATAACAGTGTAACTATCCCCAGACAAAACATAGCTGAGAATTATTCGGATCTGCCAAAGCTCCCTTTTATTTCTGTTTTTCAACAATCGTTTGGGCATATTTGAAAGCGTCTTCAGGCTTAGGGATACCACTTTCTCAACAAAAGATAAACATTAACGCTCAATTGCATAGAAAAAAATAGACTATGCGAGTGTATCACAATAAACATAAACAAAAATTCTGCATGACTGTAGCAGAATGGCACGATGAATGTCTACTCATGTAATGTCTACTCGTGTAAAGTATCACAACCTCACAACATCGGACAAGAACAAAAAAAAGACACAAACTGCTGGAGGAACTCAGGCGGTTCAGACAACTTCCCCGGAGAACATGGATAGGTGACATTTTGGGTCAAGACCCTTCTTCGGATTGATCAGATCAGACAAGCTCAATTCTCTCAAGGCATGCTGCCCACACTGAACAAGGAGAACAGAAGGCTGTTAGGGTGTGCTCATCTAACTACAGGCCTGGTGAGGATTTTAGTGAGGATCAAGAGGTGTGCCTTCATCATTGCACCATTGTTGTGGAAGCTTGGTATTGAATGGTATTGAAGAAATTGGGGTTTGTTAAATGTCCTTTGTCTTGAAATATAGTTATTAATGAAACAATAACAGTAGGCAAAATGGTAGTTACATAATTGATCTAGAATGCCTCATTAATCTATTTAGCCTTTCTGTTAACTGACTCCAAATAAAGGATGCAGTTTGACATCACTCCCACTGCATGCCTTTCCCCTGGGAGGATGCCAGATAACCTCATTATTGCACTGGCACTGAATGGTTTCAGATTATAGTGGGAGATGACAGTTAGGGTAAATGCAGTGAATTACAGCTTTGCTACTATCTCAAAACACTGAGTGCACACTAGATAAAAGTTATATCAAGATGAATCCATATCTTGCAAAGCACAGGAGACTATGTAGAAAAACAGACATGAAAGATCTCAAACCCACCTTAATCGGAGCTAAAATGTCACCATTTACCAATTTTAACAAACAACAAAAAACCAACATATTTGATATCGCATTCCCAATTACATTTTATATAACATTTTTGACTTGTAATTGGTTATAAAATCAGATTTTACTCATTTTTGTGTTAAAGACTGCAATAATTTTCCAGTGACCTGTTAGTTCATGAACCCTAGGACATCCTACTGAGATGTGAAAATCATTTAGTCATCGAAGGACACTGCATAGAAACAGGTGCTCTTGGCCCAAGTTATCCACACTAATAGAATCCTATCTACACTCATCCCATTTTTTTTCTCATTTGGCCCATACTGTATACTTGTGTGCCTTTCCTATCCAAGTACCTGGTAAATGTTGCCATTTTTCTGTCTCCACTACCTTTTCTGCCTGCTCATTTCAGATATTCATCGCTCTCTGCATGAAAAACGTATCTCTAAGATCACCATTAAATTCCCCTCACCTTAAACCTGCGCCCTCCAATTCTTGACTTCCTGTCCTGAGAAAAAAAATCTGACTATCTATCCTACTTATGCCCCTCCTAATTTAATACATTTAAAATATTGGAATTTAACTCTGAAAACCTTGAGGTGTTGCTCTTTGGTATGTCCAACCAGGGCAAGACTTAGACGATAAATAGTAATGCCCTGGAGAGTGTTGTAGAACAGAGAGATCTAGGAGTACAGGTGTATAGTTCCCTGAAAGTGCAAGTCAGGTGGAAAATGTGATGAGGAAGGCAATTGGCATGCTGGCCCTCTTTGGGTATGGTATTGAGTGCAACAGTTGGAACATCGTGATACAGTTGTCCAAGTTGTTGGTAAGACTTGGAGTACTGTGAGCAGTTCTGGTCATCCAGTCATGGTGAGGATTCCATTAAATTGGAAATGGTGCAGGATGTTACTGGGACTTTCAGGCATGAGTTACAGTCAGAGGTTGGATAGGCTGGGACTTTTTTCTTTGAAATGTAGGATGCTGAGAATGGCCTTATTGAAGTATACAAAATTAAGAGGGGTGTGGATAAAGTGAACACTCAGTCATTTTCCCATGGGAGAGAACTCTAAAACTAGAGGACATAGGCTCAAGGTGAGAGGAGTGAGATTTAAGAGGGACATCTTCTGCAGATTTACTAATCATACTTCTACATTACATCCAAGTAATTATTACAAACAACAAAAGCCTCCGCTGCAATCCCTACTACACAACACATGTTACAGATGTCCATTAAAAAAAAAAACCCAACTTGTGTTTGCTATCCATCAAGAGCCAGTTAATCACAGCAGAGGTGGTGCGTGAGCACTGCAATTGCTTCAGTGCTATTAGATGAAAAAGGGAAAACTATCAACCTTTGTCCCATTCTATGTCAACCTCTGAGAGTGGAAAGATAGGGAAAAAATAGTGAAACATAGGGAAAGAGTGAAACATAGGGAAAAAAATAGCAGGATGGGGCCAATTAGCCCTTAACTTGCTCCACCATCCAACTTCATAATGCCTGAACACTTTTCTCAATATCAAATTCCTACTCTCTTCCCATACACTTTGATGCATTTGTGTCTAAAAAGTTACTGACATATTTATAGTCAGTGACTTGGCCAGCAACATCTTGTGCAGTCCAAAAATCTATAGGCTTGCCACTCTCTGCCTGCAGATTTCTCCTAATCTCAGTCCTAAATGTTTTATCCTGTTAAATTACAATTAAAACACAAAGTACTTGTGTTATAACTCCTGGATAAGTATTCATTAATAGCCCTGTCCCACTGTACGAGTTCATTCAAGAGCTCTCCCGAGTTTTAAAAAAATCAAACTCGTGGTAAGCACGTAGAATGAACGTAGCGGGTATGTCGGAGCTCGGGGACGTCTCTTAGTGGCTCGTAACACTAACGGCAGGTACTCAGGAAACGCGGTAAGCTCGGGAAGACTCGTGAAGATTTTTCAACATGTTGAAAAATGTCCACGAGAGCCCCGAGTACCGCCGAGCGGCCATTACCGTAAATCTCCAAGTGCGAATCAGGGCAAACTCGGGAGAACTCTTGAATGAACTCGTACAGTGGGACAGGGCTTTAAGAAAACCAACCCCCAAACCAAAGTATTATCTAACTAAATACACCAATAAATGGCTCCATATGCAAAAAACAAAAACAAAACAGCTACCTACATATTAATTAGATCTTTAAAAAAAAAACTAATCCTGAAGATACAATTGTATCATTGGAGTTATCAAGTGGTCACCTCCCTTCATTGGTGTTCTGTTGAGTTTGGCCCATGACACCTTGGGAAGGCTCAACAGTTGGTTCTGGCATCCCAGAACAACCCCCCCCCCTCCCCCTCTCGAAACCCACCACCACCAAGGGAAACAAACAGCCTAAGGAAACGTCAGAATTTTGCACATTTCATTCAGATTGTATCTCATTCATCTAAACACGAGGGAATAAAACCCCAGTTGATCTGCCTCTCCACATATTGCTGTTATCCCAGGATCAATCTGGTGAGCCTTCATGGCATTTCCTTGATGTCCAGTACATCCTTCCTTGGGAAGGAGGCCTAAACTCCAAGCAAACTGTCTACTTGACTGTGTTGCTTCCACCATATGCCAATACACATATGAAGATTATCTCCTCCAATCTGAGACTGGAAGAAAAATCTTGCGATTTTTTTCTGCATAAAACAAAATGTAAAAAAAAGACAAACTTCAAATGGAGAAATATATTGTTTTGCCATGCAACAATAATTGAACAATCACGATGTATCTGAACAGAAGACATTGTTCACACCTTCTTGTTTATGCTTTGGTTTTGAAAAAATATTTTGTAATGAGCTATTTGCACGATGCAAGCTGTGATTGGACTGTTCTCAACTTGTTGTAGGTAACTCGGCTTCCTTTGCAAGTTAAGGTCTAGTTTTAATGGTTGTCCTGTACTTAACACCCACTCAAATCAGACTAAAGACTGCTTCCTATTTACAATGTTGTCTGGTAAGGACAGAGTGTTTTAACAAAATGACCAGACTGAACAGCAAATATGCTGTTCATGATGTACACAGCTGCTGTGACATTTTCCATTTGTAATTTGGATGTTGCACAGAAAATTTGAATGGAACATGGTTTTAATTTCAGGATGCTCTGTTAGATCACGTGGTCCCTGGGAAAATTCCAAGGAGTACTACAATGTAATCAAATCAGTTTAGTATCTATCTGCAGGGAATTTGAGGAAAGTGTTTTTTTCCCCCATTAAACTAAAGGGTTGAAGTTGTGATTATACATGAAAAATCTGGCTAAGGTCTCCCTCAACAAGTGCACAGACTTATGCCAGGCATTATCTATGGTTCATGCTGAGTTACTTGATTTCAACCAGGTTGGAGGCAGGGATGTCATAAGATGTTCCTTGTCTCCTTGGGTAGGAATTTAATCAGAACATTTAGCCAGGAATTTTGAACTTGACCATTCTCCAGAAATGCCTGCTGGAATGTTTGCATTGCAAAAAGGCAGGAAATCAGTTCATGATGAATCAGAGACACAAACAATTGCATATGCTGGAATGTTTAAGAAAGAACTGCAGATGCTGGAAAAATCGAAGGTAGACAAAAATGCTGGAGAAACTCAGCGGGTGAGGCAGTATCCATGGAGCGAAGGAATAGGTGACGTTTCGGGTCGAGACCCTTCTTCAGATTGATGTGTGGGGGGGGGCGGGAAAAAGAAAGGAAGAAGCAGAGACAGTAGGCTGTGGGAGAGCAGGGAAGTGGAGGGGAAGGAGGAAGAAAGCAAGGACTAGGAGAAATTGGAGAAGTCAATGTTCATACCGCTGATGTGTAAACTACCCAAGCAAAATATGAGGTGCTGCTCCTCCAATTTGCAGTGGGACTCACTCTGGCCATGGAGGAGGCCCAGGACAGAAAGGTCGGATTCGGAATGGGAGGGGGAGTTGAAGTGCTGAGCCACCGGGAGATCAGGTTGGTTATTGCGAACTGAGCGGAGGTGTTGGGCGAAGCGATCGCCAAGCCTGCGCTTGGTCTCACCAATGTAAAGCATTTGACACCTGGAACAGCGGATGCAATAGATGAGGTTGGAGGAGGTGCAGGTGAACCTCTGCCTCACCTGGAAAGACTGCTTGGGTCCTTGGATGGAGTCGAAGGGGGAGGTAAAGCGACAAGTGTAGCATTTCCTGCGGTTACAAGGGAAAGTACCAGGGGAGGGGGTGGTTTGGGTGGGAAGGGACAAATTGACCAGGGAGTTACGTAGGGAGCGGTCTCTGCGGAAAGCCGAAAGGGGAGGAGATGGGAAGATGTGGCCAGTGGGGGGATCCCGTTGGAGGTGGCGTAAATGTCGGAGGATTATCTGTTGTATGTGACGGCTGGTAGAGTGGAAGATGCGGCGTAGACGGAGGAATTGGGAGTAGGGCATAGAGTCCTTTCAGGAAGCAGGATGGGAAGAAGTGTAGTCCAGAAGTGTAGTCATCTATTGCATCCGCTGCTCTAGGTGTCAACTGCTCTACATTGGTGAGACCAAGCGCAGGCTTGGCGATCGCTTCGCCCAACACCTCGCACAGTTCGCATTAACGAATCCGATCTCCTGGTGGCTCAGCACTTCAACTCCCCCTCCCATTCCGTATCCGACGTTTCTGTCCTGGGCCTCCTACATGGCCAGAGTGAGTCCCACTGCAAATTGGAGGAGCAGCACCTCATATTTCCCTTGGGTAGTTTACACCCCAGCGGTATGAACACTGACTTCTCCAATTTCAGGTAGACCTTGATTTCCCCCTCCTTCCCCTCCCCTTCCCAGCTCTCCCACAGCCTACTGTCCGCCACTTCCTTTCTTCTTCCTGCCCCCCCACACATCAGTGTGAAGAAGGGTGTCGACCCGAAACGTCACCTATTCCTTCGCTCCATAGATACTGCCTCACCCGCTGAGTTTCTCCAGCATTTTTGTCTACCTTCGATTTTTCCAGCATCTGCAGTTTTTCCTTAAACATTTCTTAAAAAGTGGGATAACATTAGCTACCCTCCAATCCACAGGAACTGATCCTGAATCTATAGAACAATGGGAATGCAGACCATCAGGCCCTGGGGATTTATCAGCCTTCAGTCCCATCGGTCTACCCAATACAATTTCCTGCCTAATGTGGATTTCCTTCAGTTCCTCCGTCACCCCAGATCCTCTGGCCACTAGTACATCAGGAAGATTGTTTGTGTCCTCCTTAGTGAAGACGGATCCAAAGTACCTGTTCAACTCATCTGCCATTTCCTTGTTCCCCATAATAAATTCACCTTTTTCAGTCTTCAAGGGTCCAACTTTGGTCTTAACTAATTTTTTTCCTCTTCACATACCCAAAGAAGCTTTTACTATCCTCCTTTATATTCTTGACTAGCTTACCTTCGTACCTCATCTTATCTCCCCGTATTGCCTTTTTAGTTATTTTCTGTTGCTCTTTAAACATTACCCAATCCTCTTGCTTCCCGCTCATCTTTGCTACATTGTACTTCTTCTCTTTTATTTTTATACTGTCCCTGACTTCCCTTGTCAGCCACGGTAGCCCCTTACTCCCCTTGGAATCTTTCTTTCTCTTTGGAATGAACTGATCCTGCACCTTCTGTATTATTCCCAGAAATACCTGCCATTGTTGTTCCACTGTCATCCCGGCTAGGGTATCTTTCCAGTCAACTTTGACCAGCTCCTCCCTTATGGCTCCATAGTCCCCTTTGTTCAACTGTAACACTGACACCTCCGATTTACCCTTCTCCCTCTCAAATTGTAGATTAAAATTTGCCATATTATGGTCACTACCTCTTAATGGCTCCTTAACCTCAAGTTCCCTTATCAAATCCAGTTCATTACACAACACTAAATCCAGAATTGCCTTCTTCCTGGAGTGGGGGCGCCGTCAAGTATGGCTACCCAGCCTGCAGCTGTTTGTCCTTTCACCCTTTTTTTAGTTTTTAGTGTTGAAAGTTTTTGTTTTGGAGGTCTAGTCTTTTTATGTGGGGGGTGGGGGGGGGGGGAAGAGGGAAACTGTATTTCTCAGTCCCTACCTGGTCAGAGATGCGGCTTTCCTCCGAGCCGCATCTTCGGCCCTTCCTCGCGGCCTACCAATGGGACTGGAGCGGCGTTTCCTGCCGGGACCGGCCAGAACCTCAGCTTCGGTGGCGGCACAGCGCTGAAGCACCATCGCGGAACAGGCGATGCCTTACCCAGGTCGCCGTGTGGTAAGCTCTGGAGTGCTGAGACCGTCGAATCCTACATCGCGGAGCTGTGGTCGCGAAGCGTCCAGCTGCAGGCGGCGCTGGGTTTAAACACCACGGAGCCTGGGATCTCTCGCCGAGATCGCCAGTGTTGGAGCTCTGACGAGCGCAGCCTGAGGACTTCGGGAACCGCGGTCTCTGGGGAGGAAGCGGCCCTTCCAGACACTCCAAGCTGCTGAGAGGGTTCTCCTGACGCCGGAGCTCCATCATCCGGCGAGAGGGCCTGTAACATCGGGCCGCCGTCGTGGCGACTGCAGAGGCCTCAATATGTCCGACCACGGGTGAACAAGGGGAAGAGGACTGGACTTTGTTGCCTTTCCTCACAGTGGGAACCATTGTGGGGGGGTGTTTTTATGTTCAATGTTAAATTCTTTAATATTTTTTTTTGTTTTTTTGGTGTGCTTCAAATGGCAACTCAAATTTCACTACACCAATTGGTGTACGTGACAATAAATGTCTATTGTCTTTGTCTTGTCCCTGGTAGGCTTCAATACAACCTGCTCTAAGAATCCATCACAAGAGGAACTCCACAAACTCCCTTTCTTGGGGTCCAATACCAACCCGATTTTCCCAATCTACCTGCATGTTGAAATCTCCCATAACAACCGTAGCATTACCTTTACGACATGCCAATTTAAACACTTGATTCAATTTCCAGGCTACTGTTTGGGGGCCTGTAGATAAGTCCCATTAGGGTATTTTTACCCTTACAATTCTTTAGTTCTATCCATACTAACTCCACATCTCCTGTTTCAATGTCACCCCTTGCAAGGGACTGAATTCCATTCCTCACCAACAGAGCTACCCCACCCGATCTGCCCACCTGTCTGTCTTTTCGGTAGGAGGTATATCCTTGAATATTCAGTTCCCAGCCCTGGCCCTCTTGCAGCCATGTCTCTGTAATTCCCACAACATCATACTTGCCAATTTCTAACTGGGCCTCAAGCTCATCCACTTTATTTCTTATACTTCGCGCATTCATATACAACACTTTGACTTCGGTATTCTTAAAGGGTTGAAGGTGGATTCTTAAGGGTTGACGGTGGATATGTAATGGAAGGCATTTAAAGACCGCATGGATGAACTACAACAATTGTTCATCCCAGTTTGGCAAAAGAATAAATCAGGGAAGGTAGTGGATCCGTGGATAACAAGGGAAATCAGGGATAGTATCAAAACAAAAGATGAAGCATACAAAATAGCCAGAAAAAGCAGCCTACCAGAGGACTGGGAGAAATTCATAGTCCAGCAGAGGAGGACAAAGGGCTTAATTAGGAAAGGGAAAATAGATTATGAAAGAAAACTGGCAGGAACATAAAAACTGACTGCAAAAGCTTTTATAGATATGTGAAGAGAAAAAGATTAGTTAAAACAAATGTAGGTCCCTTGCAGTCAGAAACAGGTGAATTGATCATGGGGAACAAGGACATGGCAGACCAATTGAATAACTACTTTGGTTCTGTCTTCACTAAGGAAGACATAAATAATCTGCCAGAAATAGCAGGGGACCGGGGGTCAAATGAGATGGAGGAACTGAGTGAAATCCAGGTTAGTCGGGAAGTGGTGTTAGGTAAATTGAATGGATTAAAGGCCGATAAATCCCCAGGGCCAGATAGGCTGCATCCCAGAGTGCTTAAGGAAGTAGCCCCAGAAATAGTGGATGCGTTAATGATAATTTTTCAAAACTCTTTAGATTCTGGAGTAGTTCCTGAGGATTGGAGGATAGCTAATGTAACCCCACTTTAAAAAAAAGGGAGGGAGAGAGAAAAAGGGGAATTACAGACCAGTTAGTCTAACATCAGTAGTGGGGAAAATGCTAGAGTCAGTTATTAAAGATGGGATAGCAGCACATTTGGAAAGTAGTGAAATCATTGGACAAAGTCATCATGGATTTATGAAAGGTAAATCATGTCTGACGAATCTTATAGAATTTTTCGAGGATGTAACTAGTAGAGTGGATAAGGGAGATCCAGTGGATGTGTTATATCTGGACTTTTAGAAGGCTTTCGACAAGGTCCCACATAAGAGATTAGTATGCAAACTTAAAGCACACGGTATTGGGGGTTCAGTATTGATGTGGATAGAGAACTGGCTGGCAGACAGGAAGCAAAGGGTAGGAGTAAACGGGTCCTTTTCAGAATGGCAGGCAGTGACTAGTGGGGTACCGCAAGGCTCAGTGCTGGGACCCCAGCTATTTACTATATATATTAATGATTTGGACGAGGGAATTGAATGCAACATCTCCAAGTTTCAGGATGACACAAAGCTGGGGGGCAGAGTTAGCTGTGAGGAGGATGTTAGGAGGCTGCAAGGTGACTTGGATAGGTTGGGTGAGTGGGCAAATGCATGGCAGATGTAGTATAATGTGGATAGATGTGAGGTTATCCACTTTGGTGGCAAGAACAGGAAAGTAGACTATTATCTGAATGGTGGCCGATTAGGAAAAGGGGAGATGCAACGAGACCTGGGTGTCATGGTACACCAGTCATTGAAAGTAGGCATGCAGGTGCAGCAGGCAGTGAAGAAAGTGAATGGTATGTTAGCATTCATAGCAAAAGGATTTGAGTATAGGAGCAGGGACGTTCTACTGCAGTTGTACAGGGCCTTGGTGAGACCACACCTGGAGTATTGCGTACAATTTTGGTCTCCTAATCTGAGGAATGACATTCTTGCCATAGAGGGAGTACAGAGAAGGTTCACCAGACTGATTCCTGGGATGGCAGGACTTTCATATGAAGAAAGACTGGATAGACTCGGTTTATACTCACTAGAATTTAGAAGATTGAGGGGGGATCTTATAGAAACGTACAAAATTCTTAAGGGGTTGAACAGGCTAGATGCAGGAAGATTGTTCCCGATGTTGGGGAAGTCCAGAACAAGGGGTCACAGTTTAAGGATAAGGGGGAAGTCTTTTAGGACCGAGATGAGAATATTTTTTTTCACACAGTGAGTGGTGAGTCTGTGGAATTCTCTGCCACAGAAAGTAGTTGAGGTCAGTTCATTGGCTATATTTAAGACGGAGTTAGATCTGGCCCTTGTGGCTAAAGGGATCAGGGGGTATGGAGAGAAGGCAGGTACAGGATACTGAGTTGGATGATCAGCCATGATCATATTGAATGGCGGTGCAGGCTCGAAGGGCCGAATGGCCTACTCCTGCACCTATTTTCTATGTTTCTATGTATTCACCTCCCCTCTCACGCTGCTCACAATTGGCCCTGACCTTACTCTCTTATACCTTCTCGAACTTTCCTTCCCATTAATTCGGGAGTCTTTTGTGACTTTTCCTGTACTCACTTCCCCTTTAACTCCCTTTATACTCCCAATTTGTCAATCCCTCCCCCCCACTATTTAGTTTAAACCCATATGTGTAGCCCTAGCAAACCTGCCTGCCAGAATGTCGGTCCCCCTCCAGTTAAGGTGTAACCCGTCCCTTTTGTACAGGTCACCCCTACCCCAGAAGAGATCCCAGTGGTCTATAAATCTAAATCCTTGCTCCCTGCACCAGCCCCTCAGCCACACATTCAGATCCCCTATCTCTCTGTTCCTGTCCTCACCAGCACGAGGTACTGGAAGTAATCCAGAGATAACCGCTCTAGAAGTGCTGCTTATCAGTCTTCTTCCTAACTCTCTAAACTCACGTTGCAGAACCTCCTCCCTCTTCTTCCCAATGTCGTTTGTGCCCATGTGCACAACTACTGCCAGCTATTCACCCTCCCTCTCGAGGATGTTCTGAATTTGGTTTGTGATATCTTGAACCCTGGCACCAGGGAGGCAACAAACCGTCCTCGAGTCTTGCCTGCAGCCACAGAATCTCCAGTCCGCACCTCGGACAATGGAGTCACCCAGCACTATGGCTCTGCCTGACGTCGGTCTCGCCAGTCGAGTCTCATCTCTAGGATTGGAGCCACCGACTTGTCCGCCGCTCGAACTGGAAGCGTCGTCTCTCCCGACAGCTCCCAAGAGGGCGTACTTGTTTTCATTTGGCACAGCCGCCTGGGTCTCCTGCACTCCACGGTTACCACCCTTTCTCTCAGTCACACACCTTCGTTCCTCCTGTATCCTTGGCGTGACTACCTACTGTAGGTCCTGTCCAAGAAACTCTCGTTATCCAGGATGGCCCTGAGGTCATCAAGCTCCTTCTCCAGTGCCCCAACACGGTCCATCAGGAGCTGAACGGGGACACACTTACCACAGTTGTAGCAGCCAGGGGCTCCTACGGTGTCCCTGGCCTCGCACATCCTGCAAGCATCACACTGAATCATCTTACCCATCATGTGTTCACCGCGTCCCGTCCTCTCCAGCTTTTTGCGTAGTCTCCTCTCCACAGCCTCCTCGCCGAAGACTCTTGAGCCAAAGACTCGCACTTTTCTCACAAGGTACTCTCACAAGGAATAGGTAATTTGGCCCTTCCAGCCAGCATCGCCATTCAATATGACCATGGCTGATCATCTAAAATCAGAACCCCGTACCTGCTTTTTCCCCATATCCCTTGATTCTTTTAGCACTAAGAGCTAAATCTATATCTCTCTTGAAAACATCCAGTGAATTGGCCCCCACTGCCTTCTGTGGCAGAGAATTCCAGATTCACAACTCACTGGGTGAAAAATATTTCCTCATCTCAGTCCTAAATGGCTTACCCCTTATTCTTAAACTGTCATCCCTGGTTCTGGACTCCCCCAACATCGGGAACATTTTTCCTGCATCTGGCCTGTCCAATCCTTTAAGAATTTTACATGTTTCTATGATGCCCTCTCATCCTTCTAAATTCCAGTGAATACAAGCCCAGTTGACCCATTATTTCATCAAATGTCAGTCCCGCTATCCTGGGAATTAACCTGGTGAACCTACGCTGCACTCCCTCAATAGCAATAATGTCCTTCCTCAAATTAGGAGACCGCAATTGCACACAATACTCCAGGTGTGGTCTCTCCAGGGCACTGTACAACTGCATTTGAACCTCCTTGCTCCTAAGCTCAAATCCTCTCACAATGAAGGCCAACATGCCATTAGCTTTCTTCACTGCAAGATGCACTGATCATCTCACTGAGGCATCTTCCACAGTAACACCCAATCCTGTGCCACTTAGTAAGGCTGCAGGTAAAAATGAATATCACCACCTCTAGGTCCGATCGTTTTTGCATACTGTCTTGACTAGGGCTTATCTCATAGTTTTTTTTATCACAAGTGAAGCCGGATCCTCAAACTCCTTCCTTTCTTCCTAAATAGCCTTTAACCACATCTGCTCAAGGGCTATTAAGGATGGACAATAAATGCTGGTCTTCAGATATCACATGTGAATGAAACAAACATGTAGATTTTTTTTTTAAGATTGTGGTAATGATGAAATGTAGAACATTATACTCTTTACTTACAATTTGGTGCCTGTCAGTTCTATGTTGGCGGTTGTGCTCCCTGTGATTCTCTTCCTTACACATCTTCAGCATGTCATAGAGCATTACAGCATGAAAAAACGCCCTTCAACCCATTAAGTTCACATCAATCATCGCGTACCCTATATAACTAATTCCATTTTATTCCCCGAACTTTCCCATTAACTTCCCCCAGATTCGATGACGCACCTCCACGAGGGGCAATTTACAATGCCTCAAGAGCTAACGGACCGGAGTGTCCTTGGGATGTGGGTGAATACTTGAGGGAAACCCACGAGGAAAAAGTACATTTACACACAAACAGCAAAGGAAGTCAAGATTGAACCTGGGTTGCTGGAGCCATGAGGCAGCAACTCTATCAGCTGGGCTCCCTCATTAATTTATTCTATTCTCCCACATGTATTTCTTCAGCTTCTCTTGAAATTCATTGAATGTGGTAGCAAGTTCGACAATCTAACTGCACTCTTAGCAAGCAGGTTTCTCCTGGTTAAAGTACATTTAACACCAGAATACCAGCTGCAGCAGATGAGACAGTACCCCTGGGAACAGTTTGTACTTTTAACTCTGCATTCTGTCTATTAGTAAAAGGAATATGAATATAGCTTTTGTGTTACATGATGTTAAAATACTGCAAGTATTAATTAATCTATTTACTCTTTTTATTATTTCAGAGTACCAGAGTACAGCCGGAAAATGAAAAATGTAAGTATCTTTTAACACAGAATCTTCAGGGAAACCTTCATTTATGACTATGTGCAACAAATCTATGTCCATGTGATTGCAAGCTATGTCATTGCTCTTCTGTATTCATCATACTATAATTGCAATATATATATTTAACATCTGGGAGGAAGGGCAAGATTGTATAAGGAGCCTATTTTGTTTCCACCTGACCTTATACCTTATAATTATATCCCCATATTCTGCTCTTTTTCATCCATGTAGAAGTACTTTCACTATACCAATGTTATCCAGCCCCCCAAAAATTTAGAAATCTCCATCTGGTCATTCCACAGTTTTTAAGCGTAATGATCCCCAACCTTTTCAAGATTTCTTCAATTATACATTCTCTCAGTTCTAGTGTTGTTATCAACACTTCTAAATTTTTCATCGCACCTTTCCCACTGTACCATTTATACCCAAATTATACCTTATAATTATAGCCCCTTATTCTGCTCTTTTTCATCCAAGTAGAAGTACTTTCACGATGCCAATGTTATCCAGCGGTAATTTTTTTTAACCAGTTTTGGGGCTGGATAACATTGGTATAGAGATTCATCATAATCCAATTTGTGGTTCTGAATTTAACATTACTTCTTCTATTCTGTGGTTCCTATAAATTGACCCACGTCTTGTTTGTTTTGGTTCTGATGCACTTTTAGTGATTTTCATTTCTGAAATCTATAATAACGAGTATGATTTAAGATAATGATAATGATGGAACAGAGTTACTATGATCTTATTAAAGGGAAATGATGTTTGTCTGATCTACTGGAGCTCTTTGAAGATGTGCCTGGTGGATTAGATGTGGGATATATTTGGATTTTGAATATGCTTTTGACAGGGCCATATTGGGAGCTTGGTGAACAGAGTTAATCAAGAAGATTGGACTGAGAGCTGATTTAAAGGTAGAAAGAAAAGAGTAGGAATAAACAGGTCTTTCTCAGCCTGTTATGTGGGTTCAAGGGATTTCACAGCTATCAGGGCTTGAGTCTCAACTGTTCACACTTTATGTCAATGATCACCATAAGGAGGGGTGTGATATTGGAAAAACTAATGTACTAAACATAGAAAAGTCATTCTGTCCCAATGGACTGATTTTAAAGGAATGAACTGTAGAATTACTAGAGCCATTGGTTGAAATTTTTCAAAACACATTAAGTTCTGGATGGTTCCAGTGGATTGGAAAACTGTAAATGTGTTTCAAGTCTGTTAGCTTAAGATCATGCTGGAGTTTATAATCAAGAAAAAAATACTGTCATTTAGAGATGTGTAATGGAATCAAAATGATTTTCTGAAAGGTTAATCATGTTTGACAAATTTGTTAGAGTTTTTTGAAAATGTAACAAACCTGTAAAGCTGCAGCAAGTAAGAGTTTCATTATTCCTTTGCTGGTACATAAGACAATTAAACAATCTTGACTCTTGAAGCATAGTCAACAGAGGAGAACATCTTTTTGTAGCACATTTAGATTTTCAGAAGTCATTTGAAAGATGTCACGTAAAAGGCTAGTGCACAAGATAAGAGCTTGTGGTATTAGGAAAGGTTTGTGAGCTTTGATTGAACTGATTATTGCATAGAAAACTGAAAGGTAGTGGGAAAATGTGATGTGATATGTTTTGTTAAGAGAAGTCTAAAGGTAGACTATTATATAAATGGAATAAATTTGGATGAGTGAAATACAGAGGGAGTTATGACAGGTGCAGCAAGTGGTTAGGGAAGCAAATTAGGCTTCAAGGTCCATTTATTGTCACATGTTCCAATTAAGGTACAGTGACATTTGAGTTTATAGAGGCAGAAAGAGCTACTACGTAGAAATGGGCTCATTGGTCTATTGATTTATAGTAATAGGGTTGGAGTTTGGAAATAAGGAAGTATTAATACAATTATACAGAGTGCTAGTGCAAAGCAAAGAGCTAAATTCCAGAGCTGTGAAAATGACTACATTTGACATCAATGCTGTAATTGATATGCTGTGGGATTAATTGTTATGGGGTCCAAATTTCAGAACTGCCTGTTAGCACTGTGGGAGTACCTACACCAATTTGTATAGCCACTCTAGGTCCACTAACTTGGTTGCAGTATATAAATCTTATCCTCTAAATTGGTTAGTTTTGAAGAACTAACTTAGAAGGTTGATGACGGCAGGGCTGTAGATGTAGTCTATATGGACTTCAGCAAGGCATTTGATAAGGTTGCACGTGGTAGGCTGCTCTTAATGGTTAGATCAAATGGAATCCAGGGAGGGCTAGCTAACTGGATACAGAATTGGCTTCATAGTCGGAAGGTTGTGTTTTGGATTAGAGGCCTGTGACTAGTGGTGTACCTCAGGGACTCTTGCCGTTTGTCATTGATATCAATAATTTGGATGAGAATGTATAAGGAATGATTAGTAAATTTGCAGATGTTACTAAAATAGGTGTTAGCATAGATAATGAAAATGATTATCAAGAATTACAGTGCATTCAGAAAGTATTCAGACCCTTCACATTTTCCACATTTTGTTACGTTACAGCCTTATTCTAAAATGGATTAAATTCATTTTTTTTATCATCAATCTATACACAATACCTCATAATATAAAAGTGAGAACAGGTGTTTAGAAATTTTTGCAAAGTAATTAAAAATAAATAACTGAAATATCACATTTACATAGGTATTCAGACCCTTTACTCAGTACTTTGTTGAGGCACCTTTGGCAGCGATTACAGCCTCAGGTCTTCTTGGGTATGACACTACAAGCTTGGCACACCTGTATTTGGGTAATTTCTCCCATTCTTCTCTGCAGATCCTCTCAAGCTCTGTCAGGTTGGATGGGGAACATCGATGCACAGCTTCCTTCAGGTTCATCCAGAGTTATTCGATCGGGTTCAAGTCTGGGCTCTGGCTGGGCCACTCAAGGACATTCACAGACTTGTCACGAAGCCACTCCTGCATTGTCTTGGCTGTGTGCTTAGGGTCGTTGTCCTGTTGGAAGGTGAACCTCTGCCCCAGTTTGAGGTCCAGAATGCTCTGGAGCAGGTTTTCATCAAGGATCTCTCTGTACTTTGCTCCGTTCATCTTTCCCTCGATCCTGGCTACTCCCCCAGTTTGTACCGCTGAAAAACATCTCCACAGCATGATGCTGCCACCACCATGCTTCACCGTAGGTATGGTATTGGCCAGGTGATGAGCAGTGCCTGGTTTCCTCCAGACGTGACACCTGGCATTCAGGCCAAAGAGTTCAATCTTGGTTTCATCAGGCCAGAGAATCTTGTTTCTCATGCCTTTTGGCAAACTCCAAGCGGGCTGTCATGTGCCTTTTACTGAGGAGTGGCTTCAGTCTGGCCACTCCACCATAAAGGCCTGATTGGTAGGGTGTTGCAGATATAGTTGTCCTTCTGGAAGTTTCTCCCATCTCCACAGAGGAACTCTGGACCTCTGTCAGAGTGACCATTGGGTTCTTGGTCACATCCATGGCCCTTCTCCCCCGATTGCTCAGTTTGGCCGGGCAGCCAGCTCTATGAAGAGTCCTGGTGGTTTCAAAGTTCTTCCATTTAAGAATGACGGAGGCCACTGTGCTCTTCGGGACCTGCAATGCTGCAGAAATTGTTTTATACCCTTCCCCAGATCTGTGTCTCGACACAATCCTGTCTCGGAGGTCTACGGACAATTCCTTCATCTTCATGGCTTGGTTTTTGCTCTGACATGCACTGTCAACTGCGGGACCTTATATAGACAGGTGTGTGGCTTTCCAAATTATGTACAATCAATTTAATTTACCACTTGTGGACTTCAATCAAGTTGTAGAAACATCTCAAGGGTAATCAATGGTAACAGAATGCATCGAAGCTCCATTTTGAGTGTCATAGTACTGAATACTTATGTAAATGTGATATTTCAGTTATTTCTTTTTTATTACTTTGCAAAAATTTCTAAACCTGTTTTCGCTTTTTTATTGTGAGGTATTGTGTGTAGATTGATGATAAAAAAAGAATTTAATCAATTTTAGAATAAGGCTGTAACGTAACAAAATGTGGAAAAAGTGAAGGGGTCTGAATACTATCTGAATGCATTGTATAGTGGGATCTTGATCAGCTGGGCAGGTGGGCTGCAGAATGGGAAATGGAGTTTAATTCAGATAAGTGTGAAGACCTACAAATTTGGAAGTCAAATCAGGGCAGGACCTTCACAGTGAAAGGCAGGCCCTAGGTGTGTTGTTGAGCAGAGGGACCTAAGAGTGCATAGTTCCCTGAAAGTGGTGTCACAGGTGAAGTAGCCTTTTGGCATGCTGGCCTTTATCAGTTAGGAAATTGTGTATAGAAGTTGGGATGTTGTTACATTTGTACAAGGCTTTGGTGAGGTCGCACTTGGAGTATTGTGTTAAGTTTTGGTTACTTTGCTTTAGGGGAATTTGAGGTGATTGGTATATGGAATGAGCTGCCATATAGTTGAGGCAAGTACAATGATAACATTTAACACATTTGGACAGGTACATAGATGGGAAAGGTTTAGAGGGATAGTGGGCAAATGTGTCTAGCTCAGATGGGGCAATTTTATCGTCATGGATGTGTTGTGACAAAGGGCCTGTTTCCATGATGCAGGAATATAACACTAATTATGCACCAGATTTCTAAGTCCAAATAGTTTATGTAAATAGTGAAAACAATGCCACCCCCCCCCTCCCCCCCCTCCTCCACTGAGCCTTGAGGAGCATCTTATTCCCAACAGTCACAATAACCTTTTGGCCATCATCAGTTAGGGAATGGAGTGGAGACATTGGGACATTATGTAACTATTGTACAAGTGTCCTTTGATGCCACACATGGAATATTGTGTTCAGTTTTGGTCACCCTGCTACAGGAAAAGTGCCATTAAGCTGGAAAGAATGCAGAGAAGATTTAAGAGGACGTTGCCAGGACTTGAAGGTCAAAGCTATAGGGCAAGCTAGGAGTTTATTCCTTGGAGCACAGGAGTGATATTGTAGAGGTGTATAAATCATGAGGGGAAACAGAGAGGGTGAATGCACAGAATATTTTTCCCTGGATAGGGGAATCAAGAACCAGATTGCACAGGTTTAAAGTGAGAGAAGAAACATTTACAAGAAACCTGGCGGGCAGCTTTTTCACACAGAGGGCGGTGTGTATATGGAACGAGCTGCGGTAAGTAAAATAACAACATTTAAAAGACATTTGAACATGGATAGGAAAGGTGTAAAGAGATCAGTTCAGTTCAGTTTAGTTTATTGTCATGTGTACCGAGGCACAGTGAAAAGCTTTTTGTTGCGTGCTAACCTGTCAGCTGAAAAACAATACATGATTACAATCAATCCATTTACAGTGTATAGCTACGTGATGAGGGAATGAAGTTTAGTGCAAGATATGGGCCAAACATGGACAAATGGGACTAGCTTAGATGGGGTATCAGGGACGTGTTGGGCCAAAGCGCTGGTTTCTATGCTGTATGATTCTGAATCCATTAAAGGTTAGGTTATAGATTTTGTGTTTTTATGTTTAGTTTTTAATATATGCATGAGGGTGAAATTTGATGGAAGAGCAGTATGGCACAATCTCCCTGATAATGACGATATTTTGCTACCTTGAGCTGCACTTAGCCACTATGTTTCCTGCATCATGGGTATTAGTAGAAGATTAGATTTAGTTGGTAGTGTTTAACCCCTTCCTAAATAGTGGAAAGATGGGATTGTTGGCTGTTTAATGTTCCTTTATTTTATTTTCAACGTCTGTTTCCTCATCCATTTTGCTGTTAAGGTTTGCAAACCTGGTAATAATTGAAGTGAACCCAAGTAATGAAGAGAGAACCTAGTAGAACATTCTCCCCATCTCCTCACTCCACCATCGGTACCCACAATGAAGAACACACTCCAAATGGTCACTTGGCAACTTACCACTCACTCGGACTTGCAGAAAAGTTTTGTGGTTTAAACAAAATATTTGGAATTTTGCTTAATCTTTTTCAAAACACGTTTTCTCCGTGCTATTGTACAGCCTGATTCTCTTCAAGACAATGAGCAAATAGATAGACCCGTGAATATGTGTATCAAGGGTGTGTCTGCCCAATATACAGTGACCTGGTGATGGATAGGATTTGTTTCACCTTGGTTATTGCATTGTTGCTTGACAATATTTTAAAAAATTGCTAAAAATTGGCTAATTTTAGTGTGACCGTGGCATTGATGGTCTATTGGAAACTGGGTATCAGAAGGTGTTGTGATCATTTCTACACACAGGTTTTGATCACAATTTATTGGCTTGGAAAAGCAGCAAATAGCTGTACGTCGTACAGTGGACCAACACTGAACCTAAAAGAATTTGAAGGATTGTTGTCTCAGATTCAAAAGGTAGTACATTACAATTTTAGTGTTATCATGTGCGTGTATGTTTGCATGTATGCACCCTTCAGGCTGTGATCCTATTGCAAAACATTGTTATCAATCATGTTCAGAGTTACTTGATTTACCTAAAATTATTGCCCATTTTCACATCTTCGGAAAAAATATTAAAATACAATGAGAAACGTCCAGATAAGACGCTCAATCTTTTGACTGGTTTCGTAAGTGGAGGGAGAAAAATAATGTTGTGTGATATTGAATAGATGTTCAGTGCATTCGTATCAAATTCAATGAAATCAGGTTATCAAAGCTTAAAACAACAGGTTTTGTTTGCAGTAAACCGTTTTGCAAACTAGAGAGCAACAGAAAAAATCTAAAAAGCAAGACTATTGAACCATGTGATGTGACCACTGAAGGGAACAAGAACTCCACTGTGTTTCATTCATATGCTCCTTCTGAATTTCATGTTAATCTGGCACCAATTATAAATATTCTGGTTGAGATACCAAATGCGACATTTATTTCAGACATTGACAAAGGAATTTCATCCAAATATTTTGGGTGTCCGTATAATAATATCAAAGTGCATTTCCAGGCTAACTGAGCCTATACTCCCTCTACTAATACATTTTAGCAGCAGAGTTTTCACTTTTCTTTGTTTACATGGTCGAGAATTGGTGGAGAAAAAGAAAAGATTTTCCACTCCCAACACTGAGTAGTAAATTTCGAAACATTTCTTCTATTATAATGTCTGTTTCTTATAATGTGGAAGTAAGTGAGTTATTTAGAATATTAAAATTGTATCCATTCAAAACAAATGTCTTAACATTTTTAATTTTTCATTCAAAACTAACCAACTCAAGAGATAGAGGACAACTTACATAATATGAAAAGAGCTAAATTGTTAAACCATGTGCTACAACCACATAGTGAACAAGGACACTACTGTATTTCATTCACGTCTTGCTTCTGAATTTCTGGTTAACTCTGTACCAATTATAAATATATTGTGTGAGATATCAGACACTACTTTTATTTCAGGCATGGAAAATGTCATGATTAAATTGTCACATGTAATCCAAAATCATTGAAAGACTTGTAAAATGAAACCAAGAAACCTTTCGAACATGTGCTTGCTGATCTATCCTTTTTCTGTACCAATTAATGTTAAAGCAATCTTTAATCCAGACAAGGGATTTATTATACCACTGGAGTGAGCATAGCATGGGATGGCTTCCATTGACCTTTTCTTGGGCTAGAGTTTCGATGTTTAGTACGGGCTCCTTGCCTTAGAAAGAATTTATAATCAAGGGCTGTGAAAGGCAGTGATTGTTCTCAATGCTCCAACCATGTGTGTCAGATGCAAGTGTGCTCATATCCTTCAAAGCCAATAGCTGGCAAGCAGCAAAGCACTGGAATGATTTTTTTTAAAGGAGCAGCTTTTGCATATTTTCATTGCTGATTGCTTCTGAAAGCTATTTCTCCTTAATCCGGGAATTCCATTTATCGAGCACTGGGAAAGTTCACTTACATTGAAATCCACAGGTTGTCACTTTGCTCCTGCAGTGGCCACTGGCAGGGTGCATCTGCGTGGATGATGGACGAAATCTGATCATTGCTGTTTGGAGAACATTTTGAAAATGAGGGAATATATTATTAGGAGAGAATCGATGCTGGATAATACATAACCTCATCAAATGCAGTCAATGTAGTTTCTTACAACCATATTTCTGGATATTAATATGCAAATGAAAGGCTTTAACTGAGTCGCTGGTTTTGTTGTCTTTAATCCTTGAAGACTGGGGTAAGTGGCAGTTTAAGCATTTGGACATATGTTAATAATTTATTTCCTACTCTCCCCATCACCAGGAGATGGAGGACACAGAGAGTCCAAAGAGAAGTGTTCGTGACAGCGGCTACATTGACAGCTGGGACTCGGAGCGCAGTGACTCCCTATCACCTCCCAGACATGCCAGGGATGATTCCTTTGATAGTCTGGAATCATTTGGGTCACGGTCACAACAGACTCCATCCCCTGATGTGATATTTAGAGGAAGCAGTGATGGTATGTACCAACTGAGTACCAAGAGCACTTTGCCACGAGGCAAATTAATTGTTACATGTCAAAACACAAAGTGCTGGAGTAACTCAGTGGGTCAGGCAGCATCTGTGGAGGGAAAGGACAGGCGATGTTTGGGTCTGAAAAATGGTCGTAATCCAAAACCGCTGATCTATTCCCCCCACAGATGCTGCTGGCCCCACTGAGTTGCTTTAGCATTTGTGTTTTGATCAAGGTTCCAGCATCTGCAGATCCTTGCATCTCCAATTGTTATGTGTCTATGGTTATTGACAACTGTCCATGAACAGCATTATCTTTTCGAGATCCACGAGGCTACATTGGGCTATGGTGCAGTCACAGTGATTGAAATGCTGAGTTTGGTTCTAGGCTCCCATATCAGTCATTGGCAGGGATGATAGAGGCTGCATTTATGCAAAGAAATCTACTCGGTGGCATCTGAAAGCTCCTTAATTGATGTGTAGAAACAAGGAATGGCAGATGCTGGTTTACACAAAGGGACACAAAGTGCTGGAATAACTCAGCGGGTCGGGCAGCATCCCATGTTCTCCAGAGCTCCTGAATTGATAGCCTGCCATATCTGTTAAGATTTTAAAAATTAAACTTCAGAGTTATGGTTAAAAAAATAAAGAGGTTCAAAACTGAAATACAATGAGGCATTCTTCCAGAGGTGTTTTTCATACAGCTTTGTTAAACTGGGTTTTAGTCAAGTCGGCACATAATTTTCTCAAGAAACTTGTGTTGAACCAAACTACTTTGCATTCATGTAACATGTGATAGAACAGACTGACTAATGTAATACAAATTTGAATGTAATTTTATAAAAGGTGACAAATGATAATAATCTGTCTAAAAGGCTCATGACAAAAATATATGCTTAATTAAATTTCCTGCCTTTTACAATGTATTTTCTCAATTGTAATGTCTGTGGGCTTTATGAAAACTATTGATCCAATAAAAGTCAATGAATGAGAATAGAATACAGCCACTCTGGAAGTGCTAGTAAAACTGTTTAAGCTGAGATAGGATTACAAAGAGTGTTGCCTTACCTTGTGTAAATGAAGAAAATGTACACTTAAGATGATTAAGTTTGCAAAATGAAGCACAGTACTGCCTTTGCCCTGGATAGTATTACCAGGCAAACTGTAAATGAGATGGCAGAAGGTTTCATTTTCAGCTCCTAGAGAAAACTGACAATGAATGGAACAGTTGCTTTGAAAAGATTGGCAGAGCTGGTAAAGTAGTGAAATATACCTGGGGGGAGGGGGGGGGGGGTGATAATGTGACTTTGCACCAAGAATATTCCTTTTCACAGAAGTAGATAAATTAATGGGCCCCAATGATTTGTGCACAAGGCATGAAAAAGCAGAGTCTCAAAACAACATGTTCAAATCTTCTCCAGCTATAGCCAGGGTGCTAGAGGAATGCGGTTCTACTTAATGTATAACATTGTTGAAAAGGTGCTTAAGGAATAGTTGGAGTTATGGAGACCCAGGGAATCTGTGGGAATATGCTGGAATATTGAGTAAAAAACAAAGTGATGGAGGAACTCAGCTAGGGGGCGTGGTTGCATTAATTGAAATTGGAGAATTCATTGTTGGTGTAGAAATTATTCTGAGGGATAGTATTAAGCATGATTGAGAACAGAAGGTATATATGTTAAGGGAAGTTTACATGTGTAGGTCATGGCTGACAAACTAGATTGAATTTATTGGAGAAGTAACCGAGAGGGTGAGTGAAGATTTTGTTTTTAATTCATTCAGAGGATATGGATTACCCTGACAGGCTGACACTGAGTGCCCATCCTATTTCTATTGCTCACTTTGTTAACCCTTTTCTAATTTTGTCCTGTACTCTGATTTTGCATTCCTGATTAATCTATTAGTCATTCTTTGCTGGGTTTTTTTAATATTCTGCCCGTGAATGGGGAATTAATAATGAAATGCAAGGTGATGCCAGATGAATTAAACATATATTTGCAACACTGTTCACCATAAGAGTAATGTCAGGAATCAGGAGAGAAATAGGAGCTCAGCAAAATTACATTATCACAGAAATGAAACTCTGCAAATTATTGGAGCTGTGGGCTGAGATGTCTCCTTGTCCAGATGGACTTCATCCAAAAGTCTTTTTTTTTTTATGGTTAATGACAAATTTGCTGTCGGCTTTAATTTCCTAAAATTCCCTAAATTCTTGGAAGATTCTATAAGATTGGAAAGTAATGAATGCAACATGTTTATTCAAAAAAGGAGGGAAGGTAAGACAAAAAATCAAGAAATTACAAGCCTGTTAGCTTAGCATCCGTTATAACTAAAATGTTGGAAGTTGTTATTCAAGATGTTATATCGAGGCACTTTGGAAAAAATCAAGGAAATCAAGGAAATCAGGGAAATCAATAACTTAATCAGCATGGTTTTATGAAAGTTAGACCATGTTTGACTAAGTTATTGAAGTTATCTGAAGTAGTAATGTGCTGTGATTAAAGGTGAATTAATGGTGTACCAAGATTTCCGGAAGACATTTGAAACATAGAAACACAGAAAATAGGTGCAGGAGTAGGCCATTCGGCCCTTAGAGCCAGCACCGCCATTCAATATGATTATGGCTGATCATTAAAAATCAGTATCCCTTTCCTGCTTTCTCCCCATATCCCTTGATTCCGTTACCCCTAAGTGCTATATCTAACTCTCTCTTGAATACATTCAGTGAATTGGCCTCCACTGCTTCTGTGGCAGAGAATTCCACAGATTCATAACTCTCTGTGTGAAAATGTTTTTCCTCATCTCAGTCTTAAATGGCCTACCCCTTATTCTTAAACTGTGACCCCTGATTCTGGACTCCCCCAACATCGGGAACATTTTTCCTCCATCTAGCCTTAAGAATTTAATTGTTTCTATTCTGTTGTGTACAAAATCATGAGAGGAATAGATCAGGTTGATGCACAGAATCTCTTGCCCAGAGTAGGGAAATCGAGGACCAGAGGACATAGATTCAAGGTGAGGGGGAAAAGATTTAATAGGAATCCGAGGGGTAACTTTTTCACACAGGGTGGTGCGTGTATGGAACAAACTGCCAGAGGAGGTAGTTGAGGCTGGGACTATCGCATAGTTTACGAAACAGTTAGACAGGTACAGGGATAGGACAGGTTTTTTAGGGATATGGACTAAGCGCAAGCAAGTGGGCCTAGTGTATCTGGGACATTGTTGGCCGGTATGGGCAAGTTGGGCCGAAGAGCCTGTTTCCACACTGTATGACTCTATCCCCTCTCATTCATCTAAATTCCAGTGAATATAAGCCCATTCAATCCTTTTTTTCATCATATGTCAGTCCTGCCATACCGGGAATATTTGAGAACGTTAATGGTTATTATGGAATTTCATAGTGAAGGATGAAAAGTATTGGGCTGGGAAATATATTTGTCTGGGAAACAGAAAGTGGAGAGTAGGTGTTTAAACCTATAAATAGGTCTTCAGCCCTATAAATGGGTATTTTTCTAGTTGCACGATGGGGCTTCATCTTTAGACAATTTATGTTGTTAATTTCTCTGGAGCGGGTGGCAGTGAACTCCCTTCCTGAAGCACTACAACTCTTCTGATGTAGCTACAGTACTTCCATGGTGCCGTTACATATGAAGTTGATGTAGTGGTCTTGAAATAAACATGTAGTTTGTCAGGAAATTTCAGAAGGCTATTAAGATATAAAATATATCAAGATTCAAGAGAGTTTATTGTCAAGTGTCCCAGATAGGTCAATGAAATTCCTACTTTGCATCAGCACAACAGAATATAGTAGGCATGAATAATACAGAACAGATCAGTGTGTCCATATACCATTATATAAATATATACACACATGAATAAATAAACAGATAAAGTGCAAATAAACAGATAATGGGCTATGAATGTTCAGAGTTGTGTATGAGTTGAGTTTAATAGCCTGATGGCTGTGGGGAAGTAACTATTCCTGAACCTGGACGTTGCAGTCTTCAGGCTCCTGTACCTTCTACCTGAAGGTAGCGGGGAGATGCGTGTGTGGCCAGGATGGTGTGGGTCCTTGATGAAGGGAAAGAGAGTAAAGGGATGGTTAATGACCCCAGAATTAACGGGAAAGGCAGCTCACAAAGGGATAGGAAAATATGGCCAAGTGTAATAGGGATCGATGTGAAAGGTGAGATGCGTAAGGAATTAAAAGTATTGTATATGAATGCGTGAAGTATAAGAAGTAAAGTAGATGAGCTTGAGGCTCAGTTAGAGGTTGGTAGATATGACATTGTGGGGATTACTGAGACGTGGCTGCAGGAGGATCGGGCATGGGAACTTAATATTCAGGGTTATACATCCTATAGAAAGGACAGGCAGGTGAGCAGAGGAGGGGGGGTAGCTCTGCTGGTGAGGGATGGAATTCAGTCCCTTGCGAGGGAAGATATAGGGACTGACGAGGTAGAGTCACTGGATTGAGTTGAGGAATTGCAAAGGCAAGAAGACACTAATTGGTGTCATCTACAGACCCCCAAATAGTAGCCCGGATGTAGGGTGTAAGTTGCAGCAGGAGTTAAAACTGGCATGTAACAAAGGTAATGCCACTGTGGTGATGGGGGATTTCAATATGCAGGTAGACTGGGAAAATCAGGTTGCTTCAGGACCCCAAGAAAGAGAGTTTGTAGAATGCCTCCGAGATGGTTTCTTAGAGCAGCTTGTAATGGAGCCGACCAGAGAAAAGGCAATTCTGGATTTAGTGTTGTCCAATGAACCAGGTATGATAAGAGAACTCGAGGTAATGGAACCGCTTGGAGGTAGTGATCATAATATGATTAGTTTTAATTTGCAATTTGAGAAGGAGAAGGTTAAATCGGAAGTGGCAGTGATGCAGTTGAACAAAGGGGACTATGAAGGCATGAGAGGGGAGCTGTCCAAAGTAGACTGGAAAGGGATCCTAGCAGGAATGACGATGGAACAGCAATGGCAGGAATTTCTGGGCATAATCCGGAAGACGCAGGATCATTTCATTCCAAAAAGGAAGAAAGATTCTAAGCGGAGTAGGAGGCAACCGTGGCTGACAAGAGAAGTTAGGGATAGAATAAAACTAAAAGAAAAGATGTATAACACAGCAAAGAGTAGCCGGAAGCCAGAGGATTGGGAAACTTTCATAGGACAACAGAAGGAAACAAAACGGGCAATACGGGCTGAAAAGATGAAGTATGAAGGGAAGCTGGCCAGGAATATAAAGAAGGACAGTAAAAGCTTCTTTAAATATGTTAAGGGGAAAAGAGTAGCAAAGTCAAATGTGGTTCCCTGAAGGCAGACACGGGTGAAATTATTATGGGCAACAAGGAAATGGCAGAAGAGTTGAATAGGTACTTCGGATCTGTCTTCACTAAGGAAGACACAAACAATCTCCCAGATGTACTGGAGGACAGAGGATCTAAGGGGGTAGAGGAGCTGAAATAAATTTTCATTAGGCGAGAAATAGTATTGGGTAGGCTATTGGGACTGAAGGATGATAAATCCCCTGGGCCTGATGGTCTGCATCCCAGGGTCCTCAGGGAGGTAGCTCTAGAAATAGTGGATGCATTGGTGATCATTTTCCAATGTTCAATAGATTCAGGATCAATTCCTGTGGATTGGAGGAAAGCTAATGTTATCCCACTTTTCAAGAAAGGAGCGAGAGAGAAAACGGGGAATTACTTCGGTGGTGGGAAAGATGCTGGAGTCAATTATTAAAGTGGTAATAATGGGGCATTTGGATAGCAGTAAAAGGATTAGTCCAAGTCAACGTGGATTTATGAAAGGGAAATCATGCTTGACTAATCTTCTGGAATTTTTTTAGGATGTGACATGTAAAATGGATGAAGGGGAGCCAGTGGATGTAGTGTATCTAGACTTTCAGAAAGCCTTTGATAAGGTCCCACACGGGAGAATGGTGACAAAAATTAGAGCACGGTATTGGGGATAGGGTGTTGAGTTGGATAGAAAATTGGTTGGCAGACTGGAAGCAAAGAGTAGGAGTGAACGGGTCTTTTTCAGGATGGCAGGCAATGGCGAGTGGAGTGCCGCAAGGCTCGATGTTGGGACCGCAACTGTTTACCATATATATTAATGATTTGGAAGAGGGAATTAGGAGCAACACTAGCAAGTTTGCGGATGACACAAAGCTGGGTGGCAGTGTGAACTGTGAAGAGGATGTTAGGTGGTTGCAGGGTGACCTGGACAGGTTGAGTGAGTGGGCAGATGCAGTAGAATATAGAAAAAATGTGAGGTTCTCCACTTTGGCGGCAAAACCAAGGGGGCAGTTTATTATCTCAATGGGGTTAGGTTAGGTAAGGGGGAGGTACACCGGTCACTGAAAGTTGGCGTGCAGGTACAGCAGGCAGTGAAGAAAGCTAATGGAATGTTGGCCTTCATAACAAGAGGATTTCCGTATAGGAGTAAAGAGGTTCTTCTGCAGTTGATTAGGGATCTGGTGAGACCACATCTGGAGTATTGTGTACAGTTTTGGTCTCCTAATTTGAGGAAGGACATCGTTGTGATTGAGGCAGTGCAGCATAGGTTCACGAGATTGATCCCTGGGATGGCGGGACTGTCATATGAGGAAAGATTGAAAAGACAAGGCTTGTATTCACTGGAGTTTAGAAGGATGAGGGGGATCTTATAGAAACATATAAAATTATAAAAGGACTGGACAAGCTAGATGCAGTAAAAATGTTCCCAATGTTGGGCGAGTCCAGAACCAGAGGCCACAGTCTCAGAATAAAGGGGAGGTCATTTAAGACTGAGGTGAGAAAAAACTTTTTCACCCAGAGAGTTGTGAATTTATGGAATTCCCTGCCACAGGGCAGTGGAGGCCAAATCACTGGATGGATTTAAGAGAGAGTTAGATAGAGCTCTAGGGGCTAGTGGAGTCAAGGGATATGGAGAGAAGGCAGGCACGGGTTATTGATAGGGGGCGATCAGCCATGATCACAATGAATGGCAGTGCTGGCTCGAAGGGCCGAATGCCCTCCTCCTGCACCTATTTTCTATGTTTCTATGCTGCCAGCCTTTTTGAGGCAGCGACTGCGATAGATCCCCTCGATGGTAGGGAGATCAGAGCCGATGATGGACTGGGCAGTGTTTACTAATTTTTGTAGTCTTTTCTGCTCCAGGGCGCTCAAGTTGCCGAACCAAGCCACAATGCAACCGGTCAGCGTGCTCTCTACTGTGCACCTGTAGAAGTTAGAGAGAGAGTCCTCCTTGACATACCGACTCTCCGTAATCTTCTCAGGAAGTAGAGGCGCTGGTGTGCTTACTTTATAATTGCATCAGTGTTCTCGGACCAGGAGAGATCTTCAGAGATGTGCACGCCCGGGAATTTGAAGCTCTTGACCCTTTCCACCATCGACCCGTTGATATAAACGGGACTGTGGGTCCCCATCCTACCCCTTCCAAAGTCCACAATCAGTTCCTTGGTTTTGCTGGTGTGAGGGCCAGGTTATTGTGCTGGCACCATTTGGTCAGTCGGTCGATCTCTCTTCTATACTCTGACTCGTCCCATCAGTGATACGTCCCACAACAGTGGTGTCGTCAGCTAACTTGATGATGGTGTTCGCACTATGACCGGCTACACAGTCATGGGTATAGAGTGAGTACAGCAGGGGGCTGAGCACGCAGCCTTGAGGTGCTCCTGTGTTGATTGTTATCGAGGCTTTACCTTTCCACCAATTCGAACAGTCAGTGGTCTGTGGATGAGGAAGTCGAGGATCCAATTGCAGAGGGATGCGCAGAGACCCAGTTCTGCGAGTGTGGTAACCAGCTTGGAGGGGATGATTGTATTAAATGCCGAGCTGTAATCAATGAATAACAGCCTGACATATGAGTTTTTGTTGTCCAAGTGGTCCAGAGCGGAGTGGAGAGCCTGCGAGATCGCATCCACTGTTGATCTGTTGTGGCGGTAAGCGAACTGCAGTGGGTCCAGGTTTTTGTCGAGGTAGGAGTTGATTTGCGCCATGATCAACCTCTCAAAGCACTTCATCACTGACGTTAGTGCCACTGGTCGATAGTCGTTGAGGCACGTCACCTTGCTCTTCTTGGGCCCTTTTAATGCAGGTGGGAACCTCAGACCTCAGAAGTGAGAGGTTGAAAACGTCCGTAAAAACTCCAGCCAGTTGGTCCGCACAGGTTTTTAGAATACGACCGGGTATACCATCAGGTCCAGGCGCTTTTCGAGGGTTCACCCCTCTGAAGGATGTTCTGACGTCGGCCTCTGTGACTGACTGAAATACCATCACAGCGAATGGGGGCTCGAGAAGGCACATCAGTGTTCTCCCTATCAAAGCGTGCGTAAAACGCATTGAGCTCGTCAGGGAGTGATGTTACTCCGACATTCGAGCTACCTCCTGATAGTGATGCATGTTTGGAGTTACTCAGGCCAGATAGGTAAGGATGGCAGATTTATTTCCTTAAAGACATGAGTGAATCAGGTGGGTCTTTATTGACAATTTGATAGTCTCATGGTGAATGATAACATATTTTTTAGTCCAGAATTGCTTAATTAACTAAACTTATATTCACTGTTTGCCATAGTGGAATTCATACCTAATCCACTTCTTCAGATTATTTCTCAAAAACATACCCACTATCTTATCATAGCATATTTGATATAATATTTATGGATTGGGCAAAGATTTTGACAAATTCATGTGAAGGAAATAGAAATACAATAGCCAAGGGAAAGTGATTTTAGGTCTAAAATGCAGGAAGCAAAGGTTAATGATGGACCAGATATTTTTATTGGCATTGAGAGTTTTGGCCACAATTCTCTCCAGTCCCTAATGTAAGATCCCTTAGCATTCAGGATAAATATCAATGCTTTACATTTTATGAATAAGAAGGATACAGATAATCAAATGCAAACCTGTGTGAGAGAGATGTAACTGTTGAAATTTTAATGGTGGGTTGCTCGAGCGGGCAGAAAAATGGCAAATAAAATTCAATACACAAATGTCTGAAGGCAGGAAAACAAGTCCGGGGAATATGCAAAGGATAGTTTATACTGAGAAACTTAGAACAAAGGGACATTCGGATGTCTGCCTATAGAGCCTGCAGTTAGCTGGAGACATTTAAAGGGCCTGTCCCACTTACATGTCCTTGGCATGCAAATTACGCAACCTCGTGGTCGCGTTGAGGCGCACGGGCATTGTATGGCCACGCGGGGCCAGTCCCACTTAGAAGTGAGGAGGAGTAAGTGGTTGTGCGCGACATCGCGCGGGGCTCCAAAATTTTTGTAGTGAACGAAATCTTCGCGCACCAACGGCCTGTCGCGGAACTGACGGCCAAAGTGGGACAGGCCCAAGACCCTGGCGTGACGCATCGTCTCACCTTCAACAGCAGCAGAAGCAGGCAAACATCGCCGAAATCGGCCTGGGGCTCACGGCCGTTGCGGTCCGGATCCGCCCCCACTTCTACTCCCAGAGCGGGGCCAAGAAAATTGAAGATAGACCCAAAATGCAGGAGTAACTCAGCGGGACCGGCAGCATCTCTGGAAAGAAGGAATGGATGACGTTTCGGGTCAAGACCCTTCTTTTCAGACTGAAGAAGAGTCTCAATCCGAAACGTCACCCATTGTTTCTCTCCAGAGATGCTGCCTGTCCCGCTGAGGTACTCCAGCTTTGTGTCCATCTTCAAATGATGTCACGCGTTCCAGACGGCTATGTGTACGCATGTAATCGCGCCCGACCTTCGCGGAACCATCGCGGCTCAACGCGACCATGAGGTTGCGTAATTTGCGTGCCAAGGACACGTAAGTGGGACAGGCCCTTAAGGGTATGTTTCACAATACACAAGACATTCTCAACCGAACATAGAATTGCAATGAAAGGACTCAAAATAACTAAAAATGTTATTCATCAATGTTAAATAAAAAGTATATAACCATGCAAATGTTTGATGGGTCAGAGGATTGGAGACAATTTTTAAACTAGCAAAGAATGAGTAAAAGATTAATAAGATCAAAGTACAAGACGAGTAAAAAATATAAGAATATATCGTAAGTGTTTGTGGATATGTAAAAAAGAAAAATTAACAAAGTGTGCATTAGTCTGATAGAGTGTCTGGGAATTAATGTAAAATAAAAGGCTGCCAGACGAATTAAAAGAGGGATGCATGTCACCACTATAGAGGATACAAATCGTTTATCCAAACGTTAGTTTACTGTCCAAAACTAACTGTAAATCTTGAATTGGGAGAGAAAAATTTACAATTACCATGGAAGTGGCGCTGAGCATATTGTTGGAGCTGTGGATTGACAAGCCTCTGAGTCCTGATTGACAGTTATTGCCTTGGTGTTAGATTTCCAAAATTTCCTAGAAGACTTGGTTAGGTTGGAAAATAATAAATGCAACCTATTCAATTAAAAAAGAAGGGAGGTATAAAACAGGAAAGTACAGATCAGATAGCTTAATTGTTGCCATAGGGAAAATGTTCACAGCTATTATTAAAAAATTATATGAGGAAAATTTCCATCCAATCAAATATGATTCAACTAGTCTTGTGAAAGAGAAATCACAGTTGACTAATGTATTGAAGTTCATGGAAGAGTTAATATGTGTTTGATAAAGGGGAAGTGATGAATATACTATACTTAGATATCCAGAAGGCATTTGATTAGATGCAGCTTCAAGGTTGTCGAGGAAAATGAAAACTCATGGTGTTGAAGGCAAAAATTTAGTGTGAATTGCTAAATTTGCTGCTGCGCAGAAGTAGCTTGGAAAGTAAGTTGTGAAGACAAAATAACAAAGGATAATAGGTTAAGTGAATGTGCAAAATCTGACAAGTGCAGGATGTGAGAAACTTATGAAGTTCTCCATTTTGCCAGGGAAAGTGAAAGGGAAGCCTATTCTCTAAATGGTGGGATATCGCTAAGCTTGGAGATATCTTAATGCGTGATTCAGAAAGTGCTGATATGCAGGTTCTGTAATTGATTGGGGAAGCTAACCAAATGTTACTGTTTATTCTTGGGGGATCAAATATAAAGGTAGCTAGTTATCCAGCACAATATCAGGCTCTTTGGCCCAACTCATCCATGATGACCAAGAAGCCCCATCTTTGCTAGTCCCATTTGCCCATGTTTGGCCCATATACCTCAAAACCTTTCCTACCTATCCAAATGTCTTTTAAGTTCCAGAGCAACTTATCATCCGGAACCTTATCAAAGGACTTGCTGAAATCCATTTAGACAATGTGTATGGCCCTGCCTCATCAACCATTTTGGTTACTTCCTCAAAACCTTAATCAAATTCATGACATGATTGTCCACACACAAAATCATGCTGACTATCCCTAATCAACCTTTATAATTTCAAATTAATGTCTGTCTTATCCCTTTTCTGCCACTTCCATCTCTTCAAATCCACAAGCAGGAATGTTCCGTCATCTTTGCCTGCTCCTGCCCCACTGAAACCATCTCTACATACCTTGATTACATCCTTGTCCAGTCCCTTCCGTCTGATGAAAAGTATAGACCCGAAACGTCACCCATCCGTGTTCTCCAAAGATGCTGCCTGACACGTTGAGTTATTCCAGCACTCTTTGTGTCCTTTTGTGTAAACCAGCATCTGTAGTTCCATGTTCCACAGAACAGAGTTCCCCCGGTTCTCACCTTTCATCCCAGTGGCGGCTGCATTCAGCAGGTCATCTTTTGCTACTCCCAACCACTCTAACAGGATCGCATCACCCGCCATATCTATCCCCCCTCACCCTTTTTTGCTTTCCACAATGACCACTCTTTCCACGACTCCCTGGTCCGCTCATCCCTTCCTACCAACTCCTCTGTGTCCTGGCACTTACCCCTGCAACAGTCGAAGGTAATACACTTATCCATATTTATCTTTTCACACCACCATCCAGGATGATAAACAGCCCGTCGAGGTGAGGCAGAGATTCACATGCACCTCCTCCCACCTGGTGTATTGTGGTCTTTGCTCATGATGTGGCCTCCTCTCCATCAGTGAGACAAACTATAAACTAGGTGACCCTTTGGCAGAGCACTAGCTCTCAGTCGGCGATGACCAACACTGACCTTTCTATCCTCCCCAACCTGCTCTATCAGCCCATAACCCCATCACCCTTCCTCCCCCTACCCTTCCCCCCCCCCCGTCCCAACTAGTTCCACCCATTGCCTTTCACACTCTCTCACCCCTCCCCCTCACGTGTATATACTGACGGATATGATGCAATATACAAGTACTTTTAAAATATGATGGTGTAGCGGCACCAAACGTGGTGAATAAAGCCAGACGTCAGGCAGGTTCAAACAGTTGTTTATTCAGGTTCTACACGTTAGGTTGGTCTGCTAACTATATTATCATTGCTACTGTAGCTGAGTGAGGTTGTTCTCTCGGGCTCAGATACCTGTTGACTGCCCAGGTCTCGAGGTGAGATAACCTTAAGTAGCAGGACACTCCCTCTAGCCCATGACATCACGTGCCAGCCCTCGTACCTACTGACGAGGGTTCGACCATAAGTGGCCCGTGTATTAGCTGACGCCACAATGGGCATTTCTGCTTCTTTCGATCTTTCAGGCAATGGATTAGAGACTCCTAACCTACACTGTCAAGAAAATGTCCAGTCAAATCCTTCTGCTATTCTGTGCCATTTCAAATTTTATTTAAGCATTGCTGAAATGCGTCACATGAAAGTGATGAGCCAATTTCTGATGCTTTGTTTCTGGATACTCCTAAAGGTCGTGGCAGTGATTCTGAATCGGATGTGGCATCGAAGATACCTGATGTAAAGCGAGACGACATGTCTGCCAGACGGTCTTCCTACAATGAGTCTAAATCCTCCTTGCCCTTTAACCAATATCTACCCAACAAGCACAATCATACAGCCTATATGCCAGCACCTCTCCGAAAAAAGCGGGCAGAGCGAGGAGAAAATTACCGGAAGAGTTGGAGCAACGCTACCTCACCTGTAGGAGCAGAACGACCTTTCAGGTAGGTAACTGACATCACTAGTTGCATTGTATGAATTCCAAGTATTAAATGACATTCACAAAACTAGAACAAATATTCATCTTTAATGTGATCCCATTTTCGTGACCATATTTGGGGTGATTGCAAGTTGATGTATGTGGTTAACTAACTGCTTTTCTGAAACAGAATCATCTCTCAAATCTGAGCTGATTCTACTAGTTAAACAACATTACATTTTCTTCCTACTGAAAATGGTTCATGCCCATCTTCATGAATTCTTATACAAAGATGCATCCTTTATGTGAAATGAAAGGCAGGACATCGATATGAATGAACATGGAATTGGTTGAACTGTGATAAAATTAACATTAGTCAGCCAAATTAATTTTATCATCACAGGCTTGTTGTTTGCTGTTTTCAGCATCTTCCAGGTTGTTCGAAAAAAAAATCCCAAATACAAGCAAACCATCAGAACCTTTTCTCCCAGAGTGGAAATGTCCAACACTAGAAGGCATAGCTATAAGGTGAAAGTTTAATGGAGATGTGTGAGGCAAGTTTTTTTACATAGAGAGTAGTGGGGGCCTGGAACGCATTGTCAGGAATGGTGGTGGAGGCAGATACAACAGTGGCCTTTAAGAGGCTTTTAGATAGGCAAATGGAAGTGCAAGGAGTAGAGGGATATGGATGTTCTGCTGTGGCTTGGCTTCAGTTGGGTACAATCACAACCGTCTGTTGTAAAATAGAATTTGGTAAGAGTCCATCCGTGTTTTCTGACCTTCTCGGATGACAGGTCATAAACTCAAATGCTATCAATAATATAATTTGCCAATATAAATGGTTTGTGAAAATCTGTAACTTACAATGTAAATTAATATGTTATGGTCCATAACATTTTTGCCCTTAATATATCTTGTATAACTCGTTAGTCATAGTCATCCTGAGCCTATACAAGAAGAACACAGTGAAGAATCCTCTCAGGGTGAAGATTCTGCAGAGCCATCATCTACCTTTTCCAATACTCAAGAGATTAATGATTCCAAGCCAACAGTAAAGTCTAAACTGGTAGCTGCAGAGGATGTTGGTGGTCTCAAGAACCCGTTAGACGTTCACCTGGTCGAAGACCCTGGGCACAAAGCATCCATAGAATGTACAAGAAGGGAGGGGAAAGAAGAAGAGGAAATGAAGAAGTTGAAAAGAATTCAAAAGGCTGGTATCACGGTCCTGACAGCAGCTGAGAGATACCGCAGGTCAGAATGTGGTGTGAAGCTCTCATAGAGGTGAAGTAAAGGCATGTTGTGTTGTTAGCTTGGCAGGTTTTTATTATACCATGGTATTCTTTCAGAATTCTTTTAACTATCTTGGCTTTAAAATAGAGCCCGTGAGAAATATTAAGTTCACCATAAATAGGTATCAACCTAATGAATTTGAAGATAGTCAATTAACATTTTTTTAATGAAAGTTTTATCCTAAAGATTTTGGTACCGAATGATAATTTTAAGGAAATTATTTTGAATTAATGACTTTGACATGGTATAATAGGAATAAGTGATGAGGCTGAGGAATGTGTTTGTGTAACCCCAGTATGGTGCTCATTTGGCTTTGTATTTTTGGACCTGTTATTATATACGCATCATAATATTTTCTGCATGACTGTATTAGAGTTCCTCGATAACATGCTTATGAGCATTTCAATTGCAGTAGATTTGTACTGAAGATGCTGTTGTGTACTTATTCAACGATTACAGAGTGGGCTTATTCTTGGCTTGACATCACTATATGACTAACAGTTTGATAAGAAGCATTGTTTCTTTTCAATGTAACCCTGTCACTGATTAATCAATACACTATAATAGCACATTTTGGTTTGGCATGTCCAGGAAATGGTAGGTTTCCTACACAATTATCACTCCCATCCCAAAGGCTGCCACCAAGACGCATATTGGAAATGTTAATTATGGAAATTAATGAGGAGATGAAGTCCTTGTGCTCAGAATCTCAAAATGTGTTCCCAATGAACGTGCTGGGGATACAAATTCAGAAAATTACCTTAAGTAAAAATAAACATACGTTATGAAAGAAACAGAGAGAAGTGAGGTGCTGTCTCATACAGTAAATGAATAGCAGATGTTCATTTGTTGCATGTGAAGGATGACTTTTAAAATTCATGCTCGTGTGGAGTTTCATCTGTAGGGAGTTCTTTCGGGATTTTGGAAAAGATATTCCAAGTCTTGGGTACTGCTGAGCGCCATGTGACCAAATTTGTCCGAGGTGTCCACTGTTACACAAGACGGGCCACAGGGTTGGACACAAACTCATAGAGTAATAGGTAGAGTGAAAACACAAACAAACTAGGGGCAAGAGAGGACTCTCAGCCCCTCAAACCCAATCTGCCTTTTAATAAGATCATGAATAATCTGATTGTAACTTCAGCTCCATGTTCCCAACTAAACACTCTATCCTTTTACCCTCTTGCTTATCAAGAATGTATCTAGCACTGTCGTAAAATAATCAAACCCCCTGCTCCCACCATCTTTTGAGTTCCAAAGAATTAAGATCATGTAAAAGAAAAAAAGTCACCCCATGTATATCGTCAGTGCCCGACCCTTTAGTTGTAAGAATGACTCTAGTTCTCCTCTCTTTGTTTCAATGCTTCAATGAAGTCTCCCTACACTCTCCAAAATGCCAGCAAATACATATATAGCTTCCCCAATCCTTTCTCATAAGACAACCTGTTCATTTCAAGTACGAGTTAATAAACCGTCTCTGAACAGCTTCTCACATTTTAAAATCCTTCATAAAATAAGGGGAATGGTAATTTACACAGGAGAAACAAGAGTCAGCAGATTCCGGGATCTTGAGCAAAAACAAACCGCTGGAGGAACTCAGCAGGCCAGGCAGCATCTGTGGGTCGTGGACTTTTCTTCAGACGTTGCCTGTCCGTTTCCCTCCACAGACCATATCTGGCCCGCCGAGTTTCTCCAGCACTTCGATATTTGATATGGATTTTGCCACCTTCATCTTTGAAGTATCAATGCATGTATTGTTGAGGGAAATGGACAGATGATGGTTTGGGTCAGGACCCTTTTACAGACAGAAGGGTTGTTCAGACTGAAGAAGAGTTCCAACCCAAATATCACCTGTCCATTTCCCTCCACAGATACTGCCTGACCCGCTGAGTTCATCCAGCATTTAGTTTGCTGCTCAAGATTCCACCAATGACAGTCTTGTTTGTCTCTAACAATGTATCATGACTGCCTTACACAATTCGTAGCGATGTTAAACTTTTTACTAGTATAAATCAACACCAGATGATTGATCCTAAATAACTGAATCGTGTCGTTTTTACTGCAATGTTGAAAAGGAGACCAAGTACTTATTATAATTCAATTGTATTCCATAATACATTGTAAAATGATGTCATAAAATTCAGAAGCAATACTAGAGCAATTGTGCATGCTGTGAGCACCCTGATGTTGTAAAATATATCATTTTATCTCATTCTCTTTGCAGTTATTTATAGACGTAAATTAATTATAAGTATTTCACAAAATAACAGTAATGGAGTTCCAGGTTTTCAGGACCTTGAAAACTGATGTGCTGCACCTGTATTACTGGGATACAATGGGTACCTTGGGGTTCAGACTGAGCTGGTAGTATTGTGCACATGATTATTCTGTGCCATGAGCACTCAACTATATCATGTTGATCTAATTGGCATTTAAATAAGGGCACTAAGTTTCTCATAGTGCCTTTTTTGACATCTCTGCAACAGTTGTTTTGTGATTTACTCACCAGGCATATAATGTCAATACTAGCACTACTCAAAGGGCTTATCCATTTTGCACAGTGGAGAGAACAGTTTCTATGCTTTGCATAACTGAACAAGAAAAGTTGGAGGTGTATTTTTTCCTGCACTAAGCAAACTTGCTGGCAGGCTTCCCCATGTACCTAGAATTTCCTGATCAATTACCCTCAACCTTCCTCGGTAGCTTGCTTTCTTCAAATCTCTCCCTGACCACTTGTAACAAAGCTAGTGCATGGTCTTATTTTTGGAAATTGGCAATTGTGACATCCTGGTATCTTCCCTCTACACAGATGTAGATTAATTTGCCACGTGATCACTTCTCTCTTAGCCATCCCTGCAAAGTTAGCACGTTTCCAGTCTCCAGTGACCACTACATCCGCATGAAAATGGTCTTTACTTCTTGCATTGTCCAATGGTGAAAGTAGCAACCATTTTTAGTAGGTTGTGTAGAATAAGATGGAGATAGGCAAGGAGAAAGAAGATAACCCCCCTCCCAAAAAAACTGCATGACATTTCCTCCAAACACTGGCACTCCCAACCAGCTTCTATCTTCTGCCTGTGGTAGGGACTCTGGTTTATCCAGCTCCATTCTCATCCTTATGTTCTGCATGTCCTTCTCATGAGAGGATCAACCAGGGTGTTGTTTGGGCAGGGGCTCAGGGAAACAACCTTGTTGGTTTGGGAGAGGGAGCTGCTGAGATATGTAGGGTGGGCAATAATCAAGATATGATTGGAATGTGCTTGTGGAGGTATGATGATTGTGGAATGTGACGGTGTGTAAGTGAGCTGGAAATCCAAGCATTGGGGTATTCTCTTGACACTTTGGTTGCAGTGAGGGAAAACCAAGCTTGTAATAAACCACAGGTAGACAAAAATGCTGGAGAAACTCAGCGGGTGAGGCAGCATCTATGGAGTGAAGGAAATATTCAACGTTTCGGGCCGAAACCCTTCTTCAGAGCACAGAATAAACCACATTTAGGATTGCAGGCATATCTCAATGGCACGACTCCTACCGTTGTCCACCTCTGTGCCATTCTCCAAATGTCTTTTAAAAGTTGTAATTGCATCTATTGCTTCCTCTGGCAGTTGATTCCACATACGGCCTACCTTCTAAGCGTAAAAGTTGTCCCTGAGGTCCCTTTTGAATATCTTCTCTCTCATCTTACGCCTTTGCCCTCTCATTTTAGAATCCTCCATTCTGGGATAAAGTGTGTGAATGTTCAGTTTATCCATTCACTTCATGATCTTGTCACCTCCCCAAAGTCCCCCAGCCCTTCCAACTTCTCCTCATAACTGAAGCCTGCCAGTCCAGGTAACATCTTGGTGAATCTCTTCTGCATTCTTCACAGTTTAATGGCATGCTTCTTATAGCTAGCTGGGCGACCAGAGCGAAACACCGTACTCTAAGTGTGGTCTCACCAACAACTTGTACAGTTGCATCGTGATGTCCCAACTTTTGTATTCAATACTCTTCCCGATGAAGGCAAGCATGCCAAACAACTTCTTTACCACACTGTCCACCTGGCTCACCGCCTTTAGGGAACCATGCGCCTAGATCACTCCTAGATCTCTCAGATTTCATTAACAGTTATGGGAAAATATATTCCTGTGTGTATTTAACATAATTCTAACTGTGATGTTTACTGTCATGAGTGGTTGCATCAGCTATTACCTACAATTAGTTTTAGCTGCGAGTTGCATAACAAATGTTGAAGAAACTTGCGAGTACATTTTTCCAAGATTTTTTGTAATCCACGCACAGACAACAGCTTGTCAAAAAAAGTCGCTGATTTGAATCAGAAGCAGAGGACAAAAAAACGTAGGTGATGCGCTTTCTAAATTACTCTCTGTATGCAAGGCACCAGCAATGCTGCAGCATCTTGGAAAATGAAGCTTGTCGTGGCAAAATTCAACTAGACATGTGCATGAAAGTTGCAAGTAAGTTGCAGGGGACAGTTTGTGGAAAATGGCATGAAGGAAAAAAATCTCTAAAAGTACTGACAGTAAGCTTCTTGATAAATGAGTGATGCTAACAGCAACACACTCTCATTGCTTGGCTGAGAAATGCTTTTCTTTCTTTCGGATGACAAATGTTCATCACTTTTTACCTCTATGTGGTAGACTAAAACAACAGCAAGAAAGCAGTGGACACACTTCTCCAGATATCATTCTTCGTAGGGAAAATACATTTTTAACTAACTATCTGGACAGCGATTCTGAGACTGAGGAGGAGGAACGGAAACTTCCTGATCTTGAGAAAGATGACTTCGCTTTAAGGAAGGCTCAGCTCCACCAATGCAAGCCCAAGGTGATGGGCAATCGGTTTTTAGCCGGACCATGCACGAAGAAGGATAGGGAGCTCTGGGCGAGTATCAAACATTCCTCTCGTGGAACTGATGGAGCTTCTCAAAGGCAAGAGCAGAAAATGGAAAGGTGTGTCTTAAATTGAGAGTATATACTGTACTAATCTCCACTCTCCTATTCACTTTCTAATAACAGAGAGCTAGTCAATTTGGGATGAGAAAAGGCCCCCAAGAAAGAAGAAGGAACTGCAAATGCTAGAATCTTGAGTAAAAAATACAAAGTGCTGGAGTAATAACCTGCTGAGTTACTCATGCACTTTGTATTTTCCTCCAGAAAGACTGATTAGACTTGTCAGTGGGTGCAAACTACCTGGTACCTGCCTGAAGTCAATTAAAGGCCCTGACACTCTCTCTCTCTCTCTCTCTCTCTCTCTCTCTCTCCCTCTCCCCCCCCCCCATTAGGAGCAGTTATCAGTGCCAACTATCCACTCTTTGGAAAGTGGAGAAACTGGCGCATTAGAGGAAAGCTGTGCGGTCACAGGAGAACATGCAAAATCCACACAGACGTTGGGATCAAACCCAGGCCTGCACCACTATTCCATCACTGTTGCAATAATTTCAGTGACAGTTTGTACCCCTTCATAAATTTGACCTGTCACTTCTGGTCATGACTCATGCTTTCATGATTAGCACCATTTCTGCCTCAGATGACATCAAGCAAGTTTTCTTCTCAGATCATTAGTACTCTTCCGTGAGCAGCTTACCACAGTCAAGTAGATTCTCTTACTTTCCGTCAATCTCAGGATTTCCCATCCTAATGCATTCATTCAACCTGTCCCTAACCCTGAAATAGCCAGCTGACTGCACCATCTCCTCTGCCCACCCAATACTCTTCAACCCAAGACCCGTGACTGATGTCCATCCCTGGACAAACTTGCTCCTTTCTTCACAATCCCTGCATTGGCACTTGGGGCTCAGGTACTGTTACATTTTGGTGCACATGACTCATGACCATGGCAGCATGGTGGCACAGCTCGGAGAGCTGCTGCCTCACAGTGCTAGAAACACATGTGCAATCCTGACTTTGGCTGCTGTCTGTGTGGAGTTTGCACATTCTCACTGTGACCACATGTGTTTCTTCCAGGTCCTTCTGTTTCCTTGCACATCCTAACGAAGTGCTGGTGTGTAGGTTAATTGGCCTCTGTAAAATTGCCCCTAGTGTGTAGGAAGTGGCTGAGAAAGTGGAATAACATAGATCAATAGTGTGAACGGATGATTGATGGTTGATGTGAATACAATGGGCCAAATACAGCCTGTTTGCAGGCTGTATCTCTAAACTAAACTAAACCAAAGTCCCATTGGTTTATTTAGTGTAGTTTAGAGATACAGTATGGAAACAAGCTCTTCGGCCCATTGAGTCCATGCTGACCATTCACACTAGTCCTATGTTATCCCACTTTCTCATCCACTCCCTACACACTTGGGGCAATTTACAGAGTCCAATTAATCGGTGAACCTGCACATATTTGGGATGTGGGAGGAGACCAGAGCACCCAGAGGAAGCCCACATGGTCAGGGGGAAATTGTGCAAACTCCACACATACAACACCCAAGGTCAGGATTGAACCCGGGTCTCTGGTGTTGTAAGGCAACAGCTCTACCAGCTGTGCTACTGCTAAACATTTCATGCAACTAACTTCCACAATAAACAATCCATGTTCTCAGCATTTCAAGGGACAATTAGCAGAGAAAGTACAGAGGAGTGTGCAAGAGAGAGAGTATTGAAAGAAAGTCTTTCACACATTTTCAGTGGTTAGATGGATCATAATCTTCTATAGTTTGTTACATTCTTATGTTCTTACCTGGTCATTCAATGAGCATTATTAATCATTTTGCTAACGCCTACATTTTTCTCTTTGTTATGATGTTAGTTGACTGATTAATTCATTACATTTAACCTTAGTGTAGTTTTACTTTCTTTTTGAATGTCCTGTCATATCAAGTTTTGGGATTGCAATAGTATTTCCAATCAGCAAAACACAAAGGGTGAAATTTGGAGCACCTGCCAAAATGACCAGAAATTCCACAAAATAGCCAGAACTGTTGAAAGCTTATGGGGAGCAAAGGTTATGGGGAGAAGGCAGGAGAACGGAGTTGAGAGGGAAAAATAGATCAGCAATGATTGAATGGCGGAGTCGACTTGATGGGCTGAATGGCCTAATTCTGCTCCTATGACCCAAGAACTTATGAACTGCTGACCATGTTCAATCAACACGAACTAGTAGCTCATTGAACAATGAGGAGGTGAATTCCAATGGCTCCATGGATGACACACATGAAAGATCACCAGTAACAATGGTGGGAAGGCTGACAGGCACAGGGGGTTGCGGGCAGGGGAGCCTAAATAGCAAACAACAGGCACCATAATAATTTTGTCGGCTGGAATGAGCATCCGCAAATATTCCATCCCAAACTGTTCCAGATCATGTTTGGAGTGGCTCCCTTCAGCAACAATTCTGATGTATCTGCCGTCCTTTAAAAGCATATTTGAAAATCGCAGCAGCAGCCCTCTTTGTCATCCAAAAAATGGCCATTGTTTTTTTTGAAATTTTCAACCACCTAACACTTAGAAAGGTGAAGACGGGCAGATACTGTCACAACAATTAAGAAACATTGAGACAGGTACATGGATAGGGTAGGTTTAGAGGGATATGGGCCTAATGCAGGCAGGAGGGACTAGTGCGGATGGGGTATGTTGGTTGGTGTGGTCAAGTTGGGCAGAAGGGACTGGTGCGGATGGGGCATGTTCGTTGGCGTGAGCAAGTTGGGCAGAAGGGCCTGTTTCCAAGCTGCGTTGCTCATTGACTATATTGATTTTAAAACTACTGCTGAGTTATGAATTACATTCATGCAAGGATAAGCATGCCTATGATTCTGCTAAGCTGATATTAAAAACTTTTTTTTACTGCAGATGAAAGTTGACCTACAATTTCACAGATGTGTGAATACAGGTCTTCCCCAATGCACGACAGGTTCCTAGGAACGGTTCATAATCCATATAATTCACAAATCGGTAATACAGCTGCTACATATTTAAATACAAATGTAGGCCATCCAAGTGTTGTCAAACCAAGGTGTTTAACTCAAGCAGGCTAATATTGGCACAACCAAGTTCTCACACGTAAAGGTGCCCGTAGACCCACAGCAGTACGAGCTGTACATAAATCGAGTGTTTGATATCTAGAGAGGACCTTTATCAAGTTTGTGTGAGATCCTAGCTAGGCACATTTGAATTAAGGTAATCTATTCAGCTCCATTAGCTCATTCCATTCATTTAAATCATGGCTGGGCAGTAATTCAAGTCCATTTATTTGTATTACTGCTCAGCTATCAAAACCTAACCTGTCTCAACCTTGAAAATTTCAATGGACGCAGCATTCACACTCTTCTGGTGGTTTGGGGTGGGGCAGGGTGGGTGCTGCGGGAAGAGTTCCAAAATGTTCACTATGAAGGAGCTTATTGATCTAACGCCTGAATGTCACAGGTTAAAATTTAAGATTATGCTTTGTGTTTAGTGTTCTCTACCAGAGGAAATAAGTTTCAGCAGGTTACACGCCTGTTATTTTATTGATGATATGTCCCTTCTTTCATCCAACTTCATATGATTTCATTCCCAATATTGTGCAATTAACAATCTCTACATTCCCACTCTTAACTGACTATGGAAACAGGTGTTCACCTTAAAACTTCACTTGTCCCATTGTTTTCTGTCTTCTCACTATACTTTTTTTTTTAAACCCTCTGTTTACCTGTGTGCAATTGTTCAGCAAAAGTCCCATTCAGGCTGCAGAGAGTGAAGTTATTATCCCTCAGGAAGCAGGCATGGAAGCAGGCGTGTTGCTGAAGTCACAGAAAAAGAACGGGCGCAATGAGGAAGAGCAGGTGAAAGGCCCAGATGTAGATCGTGATGATCTGGCTCGGCGAAAGGCCCTGGTCGGTTTTACCAGTCGGCAAGAGCCTCACACCTTCGTTCCTTCCTCTATCACGTCAGCTGATATGGAGATCTGGCAGAGGCTCAAGCTATCCACCAATACCAGGTTGTTACCGAGCTCCCGCTCTGTTGTAATTACACTCACCGTACGTGTTTGTATATTATTCTGCGACTGAGTCTTGCTTTTTACTTAATCTAATTAGAACAACAAAATGATATTTGTAAAAACAATAATTACCCGTGCAAAGCCTCAGGTACTTCAAGTGCCTGATTTTTAATATTTCTAATGTGGACACATTAAATCCTCAATTACTATCAGTGCAGCATTGACATTAAATTTTCAAGAAACAAAACACTGCATTAGCAGTCCGAAGAAGGGTCCCGACCCAAAAAGTCACCTATACATTTTTTTTTCCTGACCCACGGAGTTACTACAGCACTTTGTGTCTTTTTTTGTATACCAGCATCGATAGTTCCATGTTTCAATTGCACAAGCACTATTATAGTCAAAGAACACTGGGCCTTTTTATTTTTTAAACCCATTCACTAATTAGAGACCATTCCTGATGATAATATTTTGATTGGAATCTATTTAATTTCAAGAGAACTGAAGATTTTCATCACTTTTCATCGCATTTAGGTTGGTTTTTTAAGATACTAGGTGCAACAAACAGAGCTGCTCCCTACTGTTTAGTGTTCATAGTGGAATAAAATAAACGTGGTGCAACAGCACTGGTTCTCAGTGAGTTGCCTGTGTTGAAGAGGCAGAAACACATGGCTAGTATGAAGTAAAGATGAACCCCTTGTAATAGAATTGCTTTGAGGAGCTGTTGTTGTAGTATACCATTGTGGAAAAGGATAAGCAGTATTACTCAGTCCTACTGAGCTAAAGCACCAACAATAATTGCTTTGGTCAGAAACCATTCAGTTTCTCTTTGTATTTATTTTAGTCAGATGGCCTATTGTCTATTCAGTCAGGCCAATATAGGTAATCACTATGTGTTGCTTCAAATCGATGAGCTCTGAAATACATACATTTTTCAGGTTAATTCAGGCAGTCAAATGGGCAACAATTATTGGTGAATACTCTTTTATCATTGAAAATATAACCTTGGGGTATTACATAGATACATAGATACATAGAAAATAGGTGCAGGAGTAGGCCATTCGGTCCTTCGAGCCTGCACCGCCATTCAATATGATCATGGCTGATCATCCAACTCAGTATCCCGTACCTGCCTTCTCTCCATACCCCCTGATCCCCTTAGCCACAAGGGCCACATCTAACTCCCTCTTAAATCAATAAATGCTCAGAGATGCAAGGAACTGCAGATGCTGGAATTCTGCTGGAGTAACTCTGCAGGTCAGGCAGCAACTCTGGAGGACATGGATAGACGATGTTTCAGCTCCGGAGAAGGGTCTGAAGAAGGGTCTTGACCCGGAACATCACACATTTCTTCTATCCAGAGATGCTGCCTGTCCCGCTGAGATACTCCAGCATTTTGTGTCTATCCTCAGTATAAACCAGCATCTGGAGTTCCCTCTTACACATACCTCTTAAATACATTTACTCTCTCTAAATAAGTCTCATTTACCCATGCAGAAATACACTTGTTATTTTGAGGGGTGCAATCTTTATGTCGAATTTAGTTTTTTTGCTAGTTTCCCAGAGCAGTGCACCAGATTTAAACAAGAGGGCAGATTGTTGACCTCCAGGAGGCTATGGTATTTATCATTGTTGTCTCGACCATTGGAAAGTGGAGTAGAATTATTCAGCATCAATCTTTCCTGAAATTCAGTGCCCATCCACCACCTTTTTCACCTCTTGATGTGACAAATAGCACCACTATATTTTCTGACCCTTGTCAATAACATTTCTACATTTGCACATCCTTCTGGATTTTGTATTCTTGATGCTAGAGCATCGGGTAATGTAGGGATGTAGCAACAGTAGTGGGTAATTAAGCCTTTGTGGTCTTCACTGTTAATTTGCTTCCTAACTCTATCAATTTTCCATAACCCACAACAGGTAACAAATATTCACCCTCAGTTTTGAAATCATTGTTTGACCCATCCTTGGTAGCATTTAAAGGAGCTAGTATTACATTTCCATGGCTGTTTCTGGTGAAGAATTGTTTCCTCACCTCATCTCGGTATGACCCACTTTTGATTTCAACGACGCATTTTCCTTGGACTTCCCCACGAGAGGAACTATTTCCTCCATATCAACTTCAATAATTGTTACAATCATCTTAAACAGCCAAATTATAGTAATCATTAATCTTCTATACTCAGGGGACCGCATGCATAGTCTGTTAATTATGCTCTTAATGTAACCCTTTTAATATCACTCTGGTATATCCCGTCCGGGGGCAGATCGCCCTCCTGAAGTGCATTGTCCTTCAGAGATGCAGTCCAGAGCTGACTGCATGATGGCAGATGACCTGAATCTGAATTTCCAACCCCTTGCATTCCTGCCCACTTCAAATTCCAGTTCATTAGATTTTCGGCATATTTTTGCTTTACCTTTCCGCACAACTTCTATGTGAAGCTTCTCACCATTCAGAAATTACTATGAAGTAATTCCCTACAGTGGACTCCACCTGCCACAGTTTTGGTATTTCCATTGCCTCTGCAACAGTTTGCCTCATCCTCTTGGAACAAAACTAGTTAGAGTCTGCCAATACTTGTTCAAACACATTATACCTCCTTTCTATGTCCTACTTCCCAAACAAACCAACAGTCAATTCTGCAGTCACATTTTTGTTAATTGTGTGATTAAAAATAAATAACAAGATGGATGTCATTACATTGAGATGGTTGATTTTTTTTTATTTTTTTTTTTAAAATATTTTATTTATTAGAAGTGAGTGCATTACATTTTGATGGTACATTTTACATTTTAGAAAGAAATGAGAAAGAAAGAAATAGTGAAGAGTAAAGAAAAGTCTAGTGTGTGAAATAAAGAAAAGAAATAAGTAAGAAAGTGAAGCAGAAAGGAGATTCTCCCTCGCCACAAGTCGATACTTTTTTATATTCTTAATCATTTTTCGCCCAAACCCAGAATGTTTTAATTTTACAATACTATTGCACCACATGAATCCACAAGGTCAATAAATGGAGACCAACTCGTTAAGAATTGGTCTTGTTTATCTATTAGGAGGAGTCTCATTTCTTCCAAGTGGGCAGTTTCCTGAGATGGTTGATAATGTTGGATATATCATTATTTTTGGTGGTGAATTGTTTGACTAGAGTATCTTCCTCTTGCAACCAATGCCAGTTTGGGGATCAGTGAATACAGCTTTGTCTGCTTCTAACTATAATCTTTCTCCATTTTCCATAACTTTGTCCAGTGAGGAGTCTTCCAAACCAACTACAACTTGTTCTGAAGTGAAGCCAAAGTGCAGATCTGAAATAGGAAAAGCAGCTGAAGTTGACTTTGCCCATCGTAGGGCAAGAAACACGAAGAGTGCTTCACCCAGCTGCCAGCGTTCTGTGCATTTTGGCCCAGTGACGGAGATAGATCAGCAACATGGGGATAAGATGAGCATCAGCAGAGCTGGCCCAGGCAGTGAGTCAGAAGAAGAGCCAGATAGTTGCACTGTCAAAGCCTATACCTGCTATCAATTACCCTCGGTATCTTCAGCGGTTATCCTCAATTCACAAGACAATGCAATGAGAGATAAATCCCAAATCCCTGCACACAGTGAGGTTATTCTTGCCTCCCAGAAGGAGATCAGGTACATTTTGTCTTCCTTCCAGCTGGTCTGAATTGAAAGCTTGCTTGGGCACTTGAGCATGTGTTGTTGGGTACTTCTGATAAGCATGATCCTTGTAACACAAGACTTGAGGCCACTCGGTCCTTTGTACATTAATTCTAACTTTATCAATAGTTTTGTTATGTGGAGACTTCAGCCATCTGCAAAATAATTAGTTCAACATGCTTTTCAAAAATAACATAAAATAAAAAGGACTATGCTGCAGCCCAGATGGCGTTACACCACTCATTTACACTGCCAGTTAAAAGTGCTAACCACTTTATTGGAATCTGCACAAGTGTACCTGTTTCCAGTTTAGTTAGGTCATATTTATTTCCTGAGCTGTGATTTTCTTTAATTTTTGCAGCATGATTTGGACACATTTGTTCATTTTAAATGCTACTTTAAACTATTTGCAAGTTTGGTAATATGGTTATGCTCTGGAGGCAAATTTCCATTGACTTGTTTGTTACCATTTGGAATTTTGTGGTTTCAGGTACATATTTCTCTCTGGGGACAGTAAAACCATTCCAGATGCCTTCTTAGCATTTACATGTTTACTGTCCCAACGACATACCAACCCCACGTACGTACCACCAGTCCACAAGCAACGTACCACCAGTCACCAGCCCATCACATGATAGCTGATAATCTGATCGCAACTGGAACTGTGCCCATTCACACTCTCAACCGATCAACCCCCCACCCCCACTCTGGCCTTTAGATCACCGAACATTTCTGCCCACCACAACAAGGGGCTCGTGCTATGGTGGTGGGCCTTATACACTGCTTGTGTGGACCATGTGTCCATGACCAAAATGGATGTGGGCAATACTTTGTAATGACCATTTAGTGTATTTGTTAAAATGCACAGATTTTCTCGGCACCTAGGCCTAAATTAAGTCTCCTCTTGTTTCCATTTGCCCTAGGAAAACAGTGCTAGCCTAGCCATCATTCCTCTTGACTACATTCAGGCGAGTGGTAGGTGCTCTCTGTTCAGATTCAACAGTTATTGTTTTATTCCCAATGCTTATATGGACATTCTATAGCATGGGTGACTGACCAGATTATAAGTGAGAGCGTTAGAACATACATTCAATACGTGCAGAGTCAACAGTTCCCGATTACAATACACGTGCAATATTGACTTGAAACCATCACTAGCCAATAACAATTTAATAGTGGGCTTAATCTCATATGGAAACTCAAGCATCAGGATGGATGACAAGTCCTGCATCCACCACCCTGCCCACCACTCACCATAGCATCCTTTATCCCCGCTTTGCTGTTCAGGGGGACCATTGTGTACTTGAAAGTTAGTCACTGATCAGTTTCTACAGAATGTGATGAAATTCAATTAAAATTGGGTGCTTCTGGATATCTTTAATGTTTCTGTAGTCTACAAGGAGTGTAACGCCAGGAGCTAATAGAGTGTTTGAGTTGCTCACTACTTTAAGAGCCATAGGAAAGCAGCGCAACCAGGAGAACAAACTGAAGGTACACATAACAGGACAATGGAGGAGAAGGAATGGGAGAAGAGCTCTTGGCAAAAGGCTACATCCATTGTCATTTTTCAGCAAGCAATAATTTTTTCAGCAAAAAACAATGTAGGAGACGGCTCCACCTCACTGAGATCATTCTCAATGAGGTGTACTATGTGATCCTGTCACAACTCCAACTTCAGGTCCTTCAAATACTTTTTTTTAGCATAGGCACTCATAATCATAATAAACTTGAAAGCAGAAAGTACGTACCTTCCAGGCTGGAGTAGATATTTCCAACATCTCACTCTTTGATATATAAAGGTAATTAGAGTCATTTTTTACACCAAAAGAGTCAAATGCATTTCCTTCTCCTTTGATAAGGAGTGGCTAGTGGAACAAGCACATGGTGTCACAAGAAATATCGTCATCCCTTTGGTGAATAGTCGTAGGCACTAGATATCAACTCTGAGATGTTCTATTCCATCAATGACTGATTGATTATTTGACCACAGTGTGAATCAGAGAGTTCAATACCCGGTATCTTAGAAACAGCTTTAATTCTCAATTAGTCTGTCCTGCCATCTCTACATGTGTCTTCATGACAATTGAAAAGATAGAACCTTGGTAAAGAAGGCTATAAACATCATGGGCATGCAATTCATGCTTTTGAGGACAACGTTCCCTGAATGAATGACAGAATGCCTGGCTGTCTCATGCAGTGTAAAACTTACCTTTGGTGTGATCTATTGATTGCCAAACAATCTTCTATTCATTGGCCGTCGCCACCATATGGTGAGCAACCATAGAGCAGGAGGAGGAAAGAGTGGAAGGCATGACCTAGTGTTGGTTACCATCACCAATGCCTTTCGAGCTTGTATGTCCAGAGATTCTTGATGTTCTCCAAATGCAAAGCAACCAAATATATTGTCTGAGGGGCCTGACTCCAGTTTGTTACTGAATTGGGTCTAGAAACTCATTTCTTTACTCTCAATACAAATTAATTGAATGTTATTAAAAGGAGAGTAAATTAGCCTAGGATCAAATTCTCTGCTTCACTTAGGTCAATATTTCCATTTTATGAACCAACAGACAGGAAATGAAGGTACATGCCTGACCCATTGGTTCTTGGTGCGGACCGACTTTGCCCGCGAAGACCGAAAGAAAGAAATATGTACACATTACAAGTTCACAAGTTATAGGAGCAGAATTAGGCCATTTGGCCCATCAAGTCTACTCTGCCATTCAATCATGGCTGATCTATTTATCTATCTATCTATCTCAACCCCATTATGTTGCATTATCTGCACGTCACAACAGTAAATGGACATTTCTAATATGAGCATATATTTACAGTAGTCTTAGTACATTGGAGTTTTGCATCATATTTTAAGGAATATTTGTAGGACTCTTTGGAGAACTTTGACTGATCTGTTTTTATAGTATATCTATTAGATGGAGTATTAGAATTCCAGGAAAATATTAGTAAAAGTCTAACTAATCTAAGTCATAGGAAACAGGCACTTTGGTCCACTCACAAATGCCAACCAAGTTGCCGCTAGTCATATAAGCTAGTCCCATTTACTTGCATTTGGCCCACATCCCTCAACACTTTTCCTATCTATATACCGTACCAAATGTCTTTTAAATGTTGTTATTGCACCTGCCTCAACTACTTCATCTGGCAGCTCGTTGCATAGGCCCACCACCCTGTGTGAAAAAGTTGCTCCTCGTATTCCTATTAAATCCTTCCCCTTCTCACAACAATAATTCCAGCCTATACTTCTCCAAATGATAACTTACTAAAAAATTAATTTTCATAATATGAAGCTAAAAATAACACAGATTTGGCTAGGGACGAAGGGTATGACATTGTGTAAGTAAACTAAAACAGAGTACAGCACAAGTGTAAGAAAGTAATATGTGCACAATCGATATGCAGGTCTCCATGTAACTGAATTGCAATTGTGGCTACATAACATCTACTAACCACAAAAACTTTTTGGATAATAATGAAAATATTTCTCTTGAATTGAGAACTGAGTGTTGCAGTTGAGCACCGTGAATAATTTAACCTCTGTTCAATTAAACAAATTATATTCCTACAAACAAAAATAACAAATTTAGATCACCATGAATTTTGTTCCTAACTCTCTCAAATTAATTCTTCATGAGTTTTTGTGTGTGTTTTCTCCTGCTCCTTCTGTGCTGCTTTTCCCATGCTATCTACACTCTGCAGTGAGTCTCATTGAAATCGGTCAAATTTAAAGAAAATTATTGGTCTAATAATAGTCAGAAAAAAATCTAACTTGCAGAAGATGCAAAATAATAATGGCTCTCTTATTTGTGCAGCACAGGGACTTGGCAATGTGGAGAAACGTGGCAGAGTTGGGGTTGTAGTGGTCCTGCTGAATTTAATGATTGGACAGGGGAGTCATTTTTCTTCTAGTTCTTATCCAAGACTTGGCCAAAGATAACAGTCTACGGAATGGTAAAGCTGGAGGCTGCAGCCAGGAACCATTGGAATGGACCAGAATGCAAAGAACCTGCAACTGATCAATGAAAGGCTGAATGCATTAGAGTCCAAAAGACTACTGCTGCTACTCTGGCACACAAGTGGTGCCATAACAAGCACCTACCTTCTGCAGCCAACACCTCAGGCCTCCATTCCTCAACTAAGTTTACAGAGCCTGGCCAGCAGTAGCTACATTTCAGTCAGGCTTTCAGCTGTAGAAACATACATAATATTAAGTCAACCGATAACCAGCTCCTAATTTACTGCATTAGTGGGGAGCTAGAAGAGGGGGGAGATACCCTGTGCTGGTCTAGCCTTGCCAAATTCAATGGGCTTTGTGGTCCCCAAACTGACCAGCCATGTGCAACGCCTGTGGGTGGGGGAGGTTCTGGGTGGTTGCTGCTTTCAGGAGCAATATCACGTCGGATGAGGGGCTCGTTCTTAGTCTCAAACTTCATGTGTGTGGTGACTCATTTTAGCTCTGGTGACCTTTGTCAGGAGCCCATTAGGCAATGTGGGCAGAATAAAAGATATGTTGTATCTATCTGGTGGCCGCCTCCCCCCAGTGCCCTGTATGCATGCGTGCAAACTTTGAATGTAATCCTCGAGGATGTTGGGAATGGTGGCAACTGCTGACCAGATGCTGCACTGGTTAAACATGGCTGAGATGCTGGCCTTCATGGGCCTGGGGAGCTGAAGGGGGAGCAACAGCATGGCATGGGAGTGAAGCTGTCAGGTGCCCACCTCCTCAGGCTTGGCTGGGCACATTGTTCTTCAAGTGGTTCAGCAGCACAGCCAGGATGTTGAAGATATGCTTGGTGCAATGGATGCAAGTGTAAGTGTTGCTGAACCCAGGCAGAGCCTAGCTTCACCATAGACTACTGGTCTCCTTTTGAACCCAAGCTTCCAAAACACTTCTAAAAATTAACCTAATGTTTTCTAGAATTTCAGAAACTTTAACCCAATCAATTATAAGCGTGAAATGATAATTTTCTGCCTTGCCTGACCAAGTTGTGAATCTTGTTGTTACCTACTTTCTGTGAGTTGGTTCGTTCTTTCTTTGTTTAATTTACCTCTTCTTCCATAGTTGTGAACCTGAAGAAACTTTCCTTAGTGATACTTGCACAGCTGAGTATTTTCCAAGGATCCCTTCTCCTGTCCTGGTTGCCCACACAGTATCTATAAACAAAGACGCTCAGGATTCCAGCGAAGGAACTGAAGATGACGAGGAGGGAACCCCGGATGTGGAGAAGGACGACATGATGAGTCGTCGGATAAGAGACACCACCAAACTGAACAGTGCTTCCTTTAACAAATTTCTCCCAGTCCCCAGTTCACAGCAAGACCAGGAATTGAGCGGAATTAATAAAGAAGCTGAGCAGGAACCGAAAAAAAGGAGAAAATCCGAGGATGAATCTCAAAGGACGTGAGCTATTTGTTTTGTTTATGAACTGACAGTTTACCGTTGTCCGAGAGTTTGAAATACACGAATGCAATCTAATTACTTGTGTGGGAATGCCTATATTGAAATAAATAGAACTTAACACCTGTTTTAAGTTTGTCTTGGTCTGTGTGCACACATTGACTCATTGAGGCTGTTGAATTGTATTGTTGAAACTTGTTTTATATCCTTTTGATGACAGTGAAATGCCATTCTTGACATAATTGCTCGTTAAGTCTTAATCCACATTTAGTGTGGAGGTGGGGGCGTGATTTGTATGAGAAGTCTTAAAATTTTCATTGCATGGAATCATTGCCTTAACTTTTAGCTATGCTATTTCTTTTTTTTAAATATCTCTTTATTGGCACCCAAAAATGAAAAATGCTACTTATATTGTAAATGCTACATATAGAATCCAGAGTAAAATGTCTGTTGCTAATTGCTATAATAGATTTAATTAACATTTCTGAAGCATAAAATGTAGAGATGAACCGCTAGAGATTTGTTCGCAATACCACTTTATCTTCCTTAAAATTGATAGGCATTTCAGTGGTATACATATGTACATTTGTACTTCAGATGAAAAATAAGTCACAGGTGTGAGCTAATATCACCTGAGAGGAGCAAATTGATATTCATAGGGGATATGTTATTTATAGAGACATTTCAGAGCAGTGTGCTGAAAGAGAATGTAACCAGGTAGAATATTTTAAAAAAGAAAATATTTTGTTTAAGATATTTACTGTCTAAGACTGGGCTACATGTCTGTGATTATTTTACGATACATTTACTGAGAGGTCATGAAAAGCTGTTAGTGAGCTGCTGTTGAGAATCACTGTGATCCTTATGGGGGAGGTACAGTTGTTTAATGGGTTCCTAGATTTTGATCCAACAATGAAGGAAGGTGGATATATTTCTCAGTCAGATGCTATGTGACAGAATGGAGATTGCTCTTATTCATCTAATACTGATAGAAGTTCTGGGTGTGGGAACTGCCGCTAAAGAACCTTTGACAAATCGCTGTATTGTGGCCTGTAGTTCTGCCACTTGTTGAAGTGGTGGAGAGAATGGATGCTTAAGGTGGTGGAAGGGATGGTAAGCAAGCTGGCTGCATTGTACTGTCCTTTGCAGCTTCATTAGTAGTGGCAATGAACTTAATTTCTTGAATTCATTCTTTATTGCTTTAAAATACATTTCCATGACGTATTTTGAATGCAAGAGCAGAACATTTATGTGTTACATACGGAACTCACTGTTTTGCACTTTCTATTTGTTTGTTTTCCTTGTTTAGTTATTACTAAATCATTCCAGTAAGATCTGATATTTGCGACATTTGTGAAGAATGTAATTTTTGTAATTTGTCATTCATTATTTTGTTGTGTACAACATTGGACCGATGTACGTGCAATGTTCACAGTAGTTTAGAAAATATTTTCATCGGTAATTAGGTGTATAAGATTATGAGAGGAATAGATGGGGTGAATCCCTCAGGATAGGGGAATCATGAACGTGAGGGCATGGGTTTAAAGTGAGAGGGGATTTTATAGGAACCTGAGAGCCAACATTTTCATACTGTGGGTGGCAAGTATATGGAACGAGCTCCCAGATAAAGTAGTTAAAGCAGGTACAATAGGAACATTTAAAAGACATTCGGACAGGTACATGGATACGAAAGGTTCAGAGTAATATAAGCCAAACATGGGTAAATGGGACAAGTTGAGATGGGGTATCTTTGTCAGCATGAATGAGTTGGGCTGAAGGACAGGCATGATTCTGTGACTCCATAGCTCTAAAAATAACTAGATTGTTAGTCCAATTTTTACAAACTTTCTTGATAATATTCATATCAATGTTACATGTTTCAATCTTTCTATAACAGCATATTTGTTGAATAGACTCATTCCTAAATTCTGAAATATTACATATTATTAATTTATTGTTAGCAAAATCTTAATTTTTTCAATTTAAGTTCAAGTTCAAATTTATTTGTCACATGCACTATAAGGTGCAGTGAAATGTAATTTTAATGTGAACCTTTGGAAATAAGACCCAAAGGCTTCAACTTCAGCTGATCATCAGTGTACCTAGAATTCCCAAATTATGAATTCTTAAGATTATGAAATTAACTATAGATATGATTAATCTAAATGAAAATTAACTAGCTTCTGTGTGTTTAGATTACTATTTAATGTCAGCACAAATATTTTAATTCATTTATTTACCTTTTACCTGATATCCTTCATGTCTTGCAGCATGATAAATGCTGTTATTGCTGTCAAATATATTTTTTAAATCACCTGAATTGGCCAATCTTAGTTTAGTTTAGTTAAGAGATCCAGTGTGGAGACAGGTCCTTTGGCCCACCAAGTCCGTGCTGACCATCAATCCTTATACACTAGCACGATCCTTACACACAAGGGCCAATTTACAATTTTTACCAAAGCCAATTAACCTAAAAACATATAGGTCTTTGGAGTGTGGGAGGAAACCAGACCACCTGAAGAAAACCCACATGACCATGGGGATTACATACAATCTCCATCCAGGTAGCACCCATGTTCAGGATGGAACCCACGACTCTGGCACTGTAAGGCAGCAACTTTACCACTGCGCCACCTTGCCACCCCCACCAATCCTCCAACATTCCTTTTTTCTCTTTGGTTTGTATCTTTCCCAAAGGTCCACGGTGCTACCTTTGAAATACATCACTGCAAATACATTTCTGATCCTTCTTCAATATTAAATATGTTGTCCATTAATCCTGCTGTCCAATGGAATTCTGTTTCAATGTAATAAAAATAAAAAAATGTTGGAAATACTCAACATATCAGGCAGTAATTGTGGGGGGAAAAACAAAGTTAAGATTTCAGTCTGATAATTATTTTAGTTTGCTTGGTTGGGTTTTTTGGATTCCAAAAATATCTCACTGGTATGTTATTCAGCAGGGCATGGTTTTTTCTTTACATTTGTTGTACATGATACATAAGTCAGGACATGTCATTCTAAAGAATATGGTCATCCATTTGACCCATAAACCAACAATTGAAACTGGTTTTAAACCAATGAATGGGCAATAATATAATCTTCGACTTTCAGCATTAAAAGGGAGAAAATATGTTTAAAATTAGCTTTCATAGAAACATAGAAACATAGAAAATAGGTGCAGGAGTAGGCCATTCGGCCCTTCGAGCCTGCACCGCCATTCAATATGATCATGGCTGATCATCCAACTCAGTATCCTGTACCTGCCTTCTCTCCATACCCCCTGATCCCTTTAGCCACAAGGGCCACATCTAACTCCCTCTTAAATATAGCCAATGAACTGGCCTCAACTACCTTCTGTGGCAGAGAATTCCACAGATTCACCACTCTCTGTGTGAAAAATGATTTTCTCATCTCGGTCCTAAAAGACTTCCCCCTTATCCTTAAAATGTGACCCCTTGTCCTGGACTTCCCAAACATCGGGAACAATCTTCCTGCATCTAGCCTGTCCAACCCCTTAAGAATCTTGTAAGTTTCTATAAGATCCCCCCTCAATCTTCTAAATTCTAGCGAGTACAAGCCGAGTCTATCCAGTCTTTCTTCATATGAAAGTCCTGCCATCCCAGGAATCAGTCTGGTGAACCTTCTCTGACAAGAATGTCTTTCCTCAGATTTGGTGACCAAAACTGTACGCAATACTCCAGGTGTGGCCTCACCAAGACCCTGTACAACTGCAGTAGAACCTCCCTGCTCTTATACTAAAATCCTTTTGCTATGAATGCTAACATACCATTCGCTTTCTTCACTGCCTGCTGCACCTGCATGCCTACTTTCAATGACTGGTGTACCATGACACCCAGATCTCGTTGCATCTCCCCTTTTCCTAATCGGCCACCATTCAGATAATAGTCTACTTTCCTGTTTTTGCCACCAAAGTGGATAACCTCACATTTATCCACAATATACTGCATCTGCCATGCATTTGCCCACTCACCCAACCTATCCAAGTCACCTTGCAGCCTCCTAGCAACCTCCTCACAGCTAACACTGCCCCCCAGCTTCGTGTCATCCGCAAACTTGGAAATGTTGCATTCAATTCCTGATCATTAATATATATTGTAAATAGCTGGGGTCCCAGCACTGAGCCTTGCGGTACCCCACTAGTCACTGCCTGCCATTCTGAAAAGGACTCGTTTAATCCTACTTTCATATTAGAGGTGTTGTGATTAGATAGTTTGGGCAAGAAAAGCAAACATAAAGATTTCTAGAGGTTTCTTTGAGAGTTACTAATTATTGTCATTAGTATTTGCAGAAACCTTGGGAATTTACTGAACTTCTGAAGATGATTCTCCAATTGGAAGTATTTGTTCCCAGCAAATTAAATATGATTGGAGACATTTTTACATGCTTTCTTTGATAGTATATAATAGAATATTACTGTAATTGTAAAAAGGGTTTGAATTTGAAATGTCAGGAACTAATTTCCCCTGGAACTGAGGATTCTCTGGACCAGGGACCAGTCCAACATTACACATCCGTTGCGCAAGGAAATTATCATTTTGTATTTTTGAAAATCTCAAACTTATGCATTTGGATGTTTTTCATGTTTTATTGTAAATATTCTGTGTGTTCTTTATATTTGGTCCTGTAGATACAGTCCTACAGCAGCCCTGTCTGATGATACAGGGTAAGTGGTACCTTGAATTTTAATATAAGAAATTGCATGGCTTGATCAATATTCACAACTGCTTACTAAACCAACAAGAATAACGTGTTTGTCTTGGCTTGTGTAATTAACTGCTTTGACTATATTGCAGCAACATGCATCTGGGCTATTGACAGCAACCCTTTGTGTAAGAAACAGGTGAAATTCCACTCGTAAAACAAAACAGATTTAAGAAGAATCGAATATGGAATAATATTGGAACATTGAAATTCTTAATGAGTGCCAGTTGCTATTAGGTCATTGTGAAACAAATATCCATGTGTATTCCCTGTGCCCACATGTTTAAGAACCTTTGCACGACACATTCTAAATCAATTGTTGTGGTATCTGGAAGTATTACGTATAAAAGCAATTTATTTCATAATGAAAACACAGTGCGCTAGAAGGCGGGCAGTTTTGGAGTAGGTTTTAACAGAGTGAGCGAGAGGTTATGGTTAAGAGGTGGCGATGGTTGGTGGGAGGGGAGTGGGTAGAGTTGCAAGTATTTAGATTGAACTGAAGTTCGTTGGCTGGGTTTGCGAGACTCTCACACAAATCAAACATGTTTTCTGTTTTCCACCAACATTTTACCAAATGTTAAATAAAATATGTTCTCAATAACCCTGTGCAAAACTTTCAAAGCAGAATTATATATGTAAAATATAACAGGATTAATTTGCAAGGCTCAAGGAAAAGCACAGAAGAGTGGAACTAATGAGATGGCTGTGCCAAAAATCCACCTTTTGGTGTTGTATGTTGGATATATATTGTTGTTCTAGCTTCTGGTTAGAGATGCGTGAGGCGAAGGGTAGTGTAAGAGTGAATGATGGAAAAGACCCATAGTGTTAGGGGTAAGGTTTTGGAATGTCGGGACTGGTCCATAGAAACACATTTCTGAACCAACTATTTTTCTCTGCTGGTACAGGTGACTTTGTTTAATAATATTTTGCATGCCAACATACTATATGATGTTCTTAATTGACTTCAAGTGAAATTGAATTTGAAGCTCAGAGCTTTTCTCAGAAGTCATTGAAAGTTGCTGCATACATCTTTATCTATGTTTCGATGAAATATGCAAAGCACAATGTGAATTCACTAAGAAGAATGGATCAGCTCAAGAGCAAATACATTGACAAAGTTTTAAATCACAATACAGCTAAATGAAAAAGTGACACTCAGGAAGAATAATTGTTGAGCTCAGATCAGTGTGATCTGGAATACCATTTGTTGCAATTTGTTTTCATATTATTGGAAGTGAATATGACACTACATCAAAAGAAACTAACATAATAGGAATACAAAATAAATTGTATCTGTCCTATTTTTCTTAACAAAATCTTTGGTTTCTTGGTTCATTCCAGTCAAAGTATCCCACAAAGTGCTTTCAGTGGTACCCCTATTAAAATGCCTAATATAACCTTACAAATCTTATAATAAACAGTCGGTGATAAAATGTAAGTGTGCAAGTTTGCCAATAGATTATTTAGCAGAAATGCCAAACAGGAATAGAAGAATTTGAGGTTACTATTACAGATTTTTAAACTGCATGTACATTTTCACTAAGTTAACAAAAAAATTCTCCCAAAATAAGAGCAGGCAGCGTGATAAAGATTCCTTAAAATAAACCTTGGCGTAGATGAGATATTATAGGATGAATGATTAATTATGTGACGGGACTTTTGAAATTAATCTATTCAAATCCTATGAAGGATCACAACTAATAAAGAAATGGAAATATCATGTGCAGTTGTCACACTATTGGAATGATGTTGAGGCTTTTATGAGGGTGCAGAAGAAGTTCACCAGCAAGTTGCCTATATTGGAGTGTATTAGAGTGTGTTGCCTATATCGGCATGTAAGGAGAGGTTGGACAAACCTAGGTTGATTTCTCTGAGCAGTCGGAGTCTAAAGGGCCTGTCCCACTTGGGGGTCATTTACGCGGCATCCTAAAAATTGGTTGGCTCGTCGTGATGCTCGCGACATGCGCGTGGTGAGGCATGGTGGCGTATGCAGTGACGCACGGTAATGCACGGCGCCCCAGGATTTTGGAATGTTCAAAATCCTCGCACGCCACCTGCGTGACGTATCCCTTGCGCACGCTGACGTACTGTTGCCGTACGCTGACGTACTGACGGCATGGTTATGCACGTGTGGTGTGGTGTGGTGACGCATGGTTATGCACGGTGACGCACAAACATTGCCTATGCTAATTTATTATGCGTCACCGTGCGTCAACGTGCGTAACCATGCGCCGCCCATATGCCGTTGGCGCGCCATTTGCGCGTCATTTGAGCGCCGTACCACATGACCACCCGGGTATAAAGCGCGCGTAGTTTTGAAATTTTTTTACTGGGAAATTCTTGCCCCGGAGATCGGACTAAGTACGAACGACATCGCAAATGGCTCCCAAAATAAGCAGGGCCCTCAAGAGCACTTGGCGCGTACTGCTAGACGATTTTTGTGCAACTGTCGCGCGTCAGTCACTACTGGCCTGTTGCGTAAATGACGCCCAGGTGGGACAGGCCCTTAAGGGGTGACCTGATAGCAATATATAAAACTATGACAGGCATTGTTTTTATGGTAATTATGACTGCTTAGGCAGTCAATATCCTTTATCTAGGTTAGCAATATCGAACACTAGAGGCTATAGGTTTAAGGCAGGGGGAGAAATTTAAGGGCGAAATGCGAAGCAAGTTATTTTTATCGAGTGATAGTAGCCTAGAAAATGTTGCCAGAGTAAGTGGTAGAATTATATTTTATACACCGCTATAAGATTACCTCTCAGCCTCCTACACCAGGGGGGGAAGCCCCTGTCAGTCTCTCCAGTCCCAGTAACATCCTTGTGGAACATAAGCAATTCTTAAGACATTTTGCAAGACACGTGAACAGGCATGAGAATAGAGAGATGCAGACCACGTGCTAACGGACGGGATTAGTTTAATTTGATGTCATGGTGCTGACATTGTATAAGGGGTAAGCGTGTTGTAAAAACAAGCCTGAAGGCTTTGTGTCTCAATGCAAGGAGCATTCGTAATAAGGTGGATGAGTTGAACGTGCAGATAGTTGACAATGAATATAATATAGTTGGGATCACGGAGACATGGCTCCAGGGTGACCAAGGCTGGGAGCTGAACATCCAGGGATATTCAATATTCAGGAGGGATAGACAGAAAGGAAAAGGAGGTGGGGTAGCGTTGCTGGTTAGAGAGGAGATTAACGCAATAGAAAGGAAGGACATTAGCTTGGAGGATGTGGAATCAATATGGGTAGAGCTGCGAAACACTAAGGGGCAGAAAACGCTAGTGGGAGTTGTGTACAGGCCACCTAGCAGTAGTAGTGGAGTTGGGGATGGCATCAAACAGGAAATTAGAAATGCGTGCAACAAAGGTAAAACCGTTATAATGGGTGACTTCAATCTACATATAGATTGGGTGAATCAAATTGGCAGGGGTGCTGAGGAAGAGGATTTCATGGAATGTATGTGGGATAGTTTTCTAAACCAACATGTAGAGGAACCAACGAGAGAGCAGGCTATTCTAGACTGGGTATTGAGTAATGAGGAAGGGTTAGTTAGCAGTCTTGTTGTGCGTGGCCCCTTGGGCAACAGTGACCATAATATGGTTGAGTTCTTCATTAGGATGGAGAGTGACATAGTTAATTCAGAAACAAGGGTTCTGAACTTAAAGAAAGGTAACTTTGTGGATATGAGACGTGATTTGGCCAAGATAGACTGGCAATTGATTCTTAAAGGGTTGATGGTGGATATGCAATGAAGGCATTTAAAGACTGCATGGATGAACTACAACAATTGTTCATCCCAGTTTGGCAAAAGAATAAATCGGGGAAGGTAGTGCATCCGTGGATGAAGAGAAAAAGTATAGTTAAAACAAATGTAGGTCCCTTGCAGTCAGAAACAGGTGAATTGATCATAGGGAACAAGGACATGGCAGACCAATTGAATAACTACTTTGGTTCTGTCTTCACTAAGGAAGACTTTATTAATCTGCCGGAAATAGCAGGGGACCGGGGGTCAAATGAGATGGAGGAACTGAGTGAAATCCAGGTTACCCGGGAAGTGGTGTTAGGTAAATTGAATGGATTAAAGGCTGATAAATCCTGAGGGCCAGATAGGCTGCATCGCAGAGTACTTAAGCAAGTAGCCCCAGAAATAGTGGATGCATTAGTGATAATTTTTCAAAACTCTTTAGATTCTGGAGTAGTTCCTGAGGATTGGAGGGTAGCTAATGTAACCCCACTTTTTAAAAAGGGAGGGAGAGAGAAAACAGGGAATTATAGACCAGTTAGTCTAACATCGGTAGTGGGGAAACTGCTAGAGTGAGTTATTAAAGATGGGATAGCAGCACATTTGGAAAGTGGTGAAATCATTGGACAAAGTCAGCATGGATTTATGAAAGGTAAATCATGTCTGACGAATCTTATAGAATTTTTCGAGGATGTAACTAGTAGAGTGGATAAGGGAGAACCAGTGGATGTGTTATATCTGGACTTTCAGAAGGCTTTCGACAAGGTCCCACATAAGAGATTATTATGCATACTTAAAGCACACGGTATTGGGGGTTCAGTATTGATGTGGATAGAGAACTGGCTGGCAGACAGGAAGCAAAAAGTAGGAGGAAACGGTTCCTTTTCAGAATGGCAGGCAGTTACTAGTGGGGTACCGCAAGGCTCAGTGCTGGGACCCCAGCTATTTACAATATATACTAGACTAAGTGGGACCCGTTGGGTCCCAGCATCACAAGGGAGGACTGGCCCCTCAACGCAATATTCCACCTCTCCACCAATTCCAATATTGGTGGCCCGTGGGTGGGGGGAGGGGGGGGCTTTCTGGAGCGCTGGTATGGGTGTTGTTGGCTGCAGGGACTACTGGTCTCCAGAGGGCTAGTATGGACATTGTGGGCCGAATAGATTCTTGGGGTGGCAGCTCAGTCCCTCAAGCCTGATGTGCTGGCAGCTCACTCACGGCTGGTGGGCTGGCAGTTGACTCACGGCTATTCCTTGAAATTCCATTTCAAGCAGAGTGCAAGGCCACCAAATTCAAATCCATTTGTGCAAATGGTTGTTTGGGTTTTTTTTGGGTTGAAATAAAAAGGCAGTGGAAATGGTTGTTGAGGGGGGGGGGGGTTGGGTTGAAGTAAAAGGGCAGTGCAAATGGTCGTTTACGGGGTTTTGCGTTGAAGTAAAAAGGCAGTGCAAATGGTTGTTTGGGGGGGGGGGGTTGGGTTGAAGTAAAAAGGCAGTGCAAATGGATGTTTGGTTTTTTTGGGGGTTGAAGTAAAAAGGCTGTGCAAATGGTTGGGTGACATTTTTACTTCAACCCAAAGCCCCCCCGCCAAAACAACCATTTGCACTGCCTTTTTACTTCAACCCAAAACCCCCTCAAACAACCATTTGCACTGCCTTTTTACTTCAACCCAAAACCCCCCCCAAACAACCATTTGCACTGCCCTTTTACTTCAAACCAACCATATTTTCATTTTCAAACCACATTAAGGGCACTCACAGTTGAGTAAACATGTTCAGTGTTAATTGATTGTCTTACTTTGTGTCCAAGATGGCTGCCGGAAGGAGGAGTGGACGCTGGCGCGTATTAGCAGCCGCTGCTCTCTCTTCCATACTGTGTTTTTGATTTTTGTGTTCGGATTGAATTCTGTTTTAAATTTGTGTACTTGTGATGTCTTTACTATTTATTTCATTCCGTTTACATGTTTCTACTGTAAAATCTGTAAGGTGTCCTTGAGTTTTGAAAGGCGCCCATAAATAAAATTTATTATTATTATTATTATTATACAGAGCTCAGAGATACGTGAACCTCTCGCTTCTTCCATCTTGCAGAGACTGAGTGAGGCACACCACTTCCGGGTTTTATAGTCCCTCCCCCCTCCCACCAGCAGGGGAGAGAATGGCAACATTTTTTAAAAACATTAATATATCTCTGATTTTTCATCGATGGGAAAAATTCTCCAGTGCCGGCAGGCGGAGGGGGTCTCTGAGCGAGGTGGCCAAAAATGACGGCCGTAGGTGGTGGCGTTCTCTCGGAAATCACAGCACAGCGAGCCAAAAGCGGTCAAGATCACACTTTTAGTAATATAGATTAATGATTTGCACGAGGGAATTGAATGCAACATCTCCAAGTTTGCGGATGACATAAAGCTGGGGGGCAGTGTTAGCTGTGAGGAGGATGCTAGGAGGCTGCTAGGTGACTTGGATAGGTTGGGTGAGTGGGCAAATGCATGGCAGATGCAGTATAATGTGGATAAATGTGAGGTTTCCACTTTGGTGGCAAGAACAGGAAAGTAGACTATTATCTGAATGGTGGCCGATTAGGAAAAGGGGAGATGCAACGAGACCTGGGTGTCATGGTACACCAGTCATTGAAAGTAGGCATGCAGGCGCAGCAGACAGTGAAGAAAGCAAATGGTATGTTAGCATTCATAGCGAAAGGATTTGAGTATAGGAGCAGGGAGGTTCTGCTGCAGTTGTACAGGGCCTTGGTGAGACCACACCTGGAGTATTGTGTACAGTTTTGGTCTCCTAATCTGAGGAAAGACATTCTTGCCATAGAGGGAGTACAGAGAAGGTTCACCAGACTGATTCCTGGGATGGCAGGACTTTCAAATGAAGAAAGACTGGATAGACTTGGCTTCTACTCGCAAGAATTTAAAGATTGAGGGGGGATCTTATAGAAACTTACAAAATTCTTAAGGGGTTGGACAGGCTAGATGCAGGAAGATTGTTCCCGATGTTGGGGAAGTCCAGAACACGGGGTCACAGTTTAAGGATAAGGGGGAAGTATTTTAGGACCGAGATGAGAAAAAAAATTCACGCAGAGAGTGGTGAATCTGTGGAATTCTCTGCCACAGAAGGTAGTTGAGGCCAGTTCATTGGCTATATTTAAGAGGGAGTTAGATGTGGCCCTTGTGGCTAAAGAGATCAGGGGGTATGGAGAGAAGGCAGGTACAGGATACTGAGTTGGATGATCAGCCATAATCATATTGAATGGCGGTGCAGGCTCGAAGGGCCAAATGGCCTACTCCTGCACCTATTTTCGATGTTTCTATGTTTCTATGACATGGCTGTTACACCTCAATTTTGAGGGGCACAGATAGGGTAGATAGTATGAAACTTTAATATAAGATATAATTTCAAGGTTACCGGTAGGAGATTTGGAGACGATTTGTGTAATTTTATTTAGACAGATGGTGGTTCAAATCAGGAACTCACTTCTTGAACAGGCTGATGTAGACAGATAATCGCTAAGTGTATTTGGACGAGCTTGCAATCCTATGGCCTGGGAAACTCAGGGTCAAGTGCTAGGAAATGGGACTAGTGTTGTATGGTGTATAATGTCGGTACTGGACACAAAGGGCCAAAGTGCCTGTTTCCCTGCTGCATGACTTTATATTGTTGTTGCTTGTGGTTCATTCTCACCTAAGACCATGATATCCATAGTGTTGCCATGTTTACAGAATTGGTAGTTGTACCAATCTGGGCTTGAACGTTCCTTGCACACAGGTGACTGAGGTGTAGAGATGCACTGGCCTCCTCTGGCTGTTGAACGTAGAGATTCTCCCTTTTTCTTTGCTTCCTTCATTCTACCGTACTGAAACGAGCAAGGGCCACTTTGTATGTGGGTCCATCAAACAGAGCGATCCTGTGCTTGATGTCAGAAGTGGTGTACATCAGTTGTGTGTCAGTGATGTATGTCAATGTTGAAAGTCTTAAGAGATGTTGAAAGAGAGTCTTTGAATCTCCTTTTGTCTTCACCACGTGATGTAATGAGAGCAAATAGCAAGACGCCAAAAAAATAGCTAGTAGTTTAAAAAGAAATCACAAACGTCCAGCCTGGGACCGGGAGAACTGAGAAAGTCCTGGACTTACCAGCATGCGTTGTCGAGCTGAGAAGTAGCAGACTCACTCACTGACTGACTGATTGTCCGTGCACTCGGCGTGAGGAGGTAAATGGGAGTTACTTTGTTTAATTATGCTTGCTTCGCGTTAATAATGTTCACGTTTTACATTTTTTAGCGAACTTTAGTTCCGTTGTAGGGGGGCGGGGGGCGGGGGGAGAGGAGAGAGGAGGAGGGCGCGTCTCCGGGGGCGGGGAGTCCTCGGCCGAGCCTCGCCCACCGCCCGCGTCAGGCCGGCTCTACCCCGGGGCCGCCCGGTAACCGGGGCAGGTGAGTGGCCGGGGGTGCAGGACAAGGCCGGGGCATCGGCTCGGCGACATCTGGGCAACATCTGGCCCAGTAAAGCTACTCCTATTAAACGTTGTGGAAACGATAACAGTTGCACGCAGTAATGACCACGTAGACCCACGTGAGCATTGGGTCCAGGTTGTCTTCTCAATGAAGATGCGTCTAGCGGTAAAGTGAATCCGAATAGCGGAATTACTGCCGACTGCGCTGAACTCGGTGTGTAGGAAGGAACTGCAGATGCTGGTTTAAATCGAAGGTAGACACAAAATGCTGGAGTAACTCAGCAGGACAGGCAGCATCTCTGGAGAGAAGGAATGGGTGACGTTTCGGGTCGAGGTCTGAAGAAGGGTCTCGGTCGAAACTTGACCCATTCCTTTTCTCCAAAATGCTGCCTGTCCCGCTGAGTTACTCCAGCTTTTTGTGTCTGTCTGCGCTGAACTCGGTGTTGATCTGGAAGGCTGCGATGTACTTGGTCTGAAAATTAGTTTATGAATGCCCCAGTTCATTGCATCTATGTAAGCAGATCAAACGGGGAGTTGGGACGGAGAATTAAACGGGCGGGTGACCAGAAATTTCAGTCTGAAGAGAGGTGCCTTGCAACGATCACCCATTCTGGTGTCACCCAAAGCAGCGAAGAAGTCATTCGTGAATGCAGAATGCTATGCTGTACTAGTGCAAACTACAGTTGCTGTTTTGCTGGAGGAGAATGTTTGGGACCCAGGACAGAGGAGAGGGAGTGGGTAAAATCGATGAATGGAAGGCATCTTATTGGAAGTATATCTTGGGATGTGGGTGAAATGCCAATAGCCTTTCAATAGGCACATTGAACTGTAATAAGATTTAAATGTGATGCTGGAGAATCTGTCCTAGTATTGGGAAGTCATAGTCGAGATAGTCAAAAACTACGCGCAAGTATGCAAGTACTGTAACTCATTGTTGCTAAATGTAGCAATGTTACAAAATTTTGAGATTTAAAAAATAAAGTCTGCAATTTATCCCATCAGATAAAGCATAAAAAGAAGTTTAATTTGACACTTAATTCACTTTCATATCTTCAGTATTAAAAAGGTTATGGCCATTATCATACTCAGAAATTAGCATCTAGTTCCCTATTGCTTTTCCATTGACTTAACACAAAAGCTGTGATCGAGGACAGTTAAAAGCCCATAACTTTCTTAAAAATTATGGTAACTGAAAGAAATTTTCAGGTATTATAGATTGAAGCATTCTGAAACAAATATGAAACAATCTTACTTCGAAGACATGAAAGTAAAGCATATAATTAGTTAGTTACCTAATTGTAGCTAATTACAAAATTCAATTACTAGATCTAAACATCTATCAATTTCTTAAGAATAGATTAACATTTTTAAATAGCCTAAGTGTCCAAATAACATTCACACAATAATTCACAATATAACATAATTTTTAAATCTAATTTTCATGAATTTACAGGCCAAATGGAAGGAATTGAATGTTTAATACCTGTAAATTAATGGGGATTTAATTCATCTTGCGAGTGAGGTTTTCTGGAACGCGATCTTTTGGAACGTTCATTTGCGGTGAATTTAACCCCGTATTGGCATGAAAAATACTGCCGTTAATTCGGGGAATAAAATCACCGTGTCGCATGACAAAATGTGAATTAAAGGCTTCTTAAGAAGCACTTTTATACATTTAAAGAAAGCACTTTCGTTTACCTGTCCATTGTGTGAAATCCGTCCCCGTTATCGGCGTTGACGCTTCAGGAGCTGCTTTTAAAATGACTAGCACTGACATTGACGATTTAATAAAAATAAAAAATTCACAAAACGCCGGTAGGAATGATTTTGTCAGCCAACGCTTGTACTCCAACAAAATATTCCCAGGACAAGGTAGGAGAAAACCGCGTTTTAACCCCGCCCACCCTTAAAGGCGCCAAAATCGCGCACACGGCCAGTGGCAGAATTACAGCGCGACTGAAGGTAAGTTTTGTAACATACCTACTAAATGGCATGCATTATCCAGTAAAAAAATATTTTTACTTCAGTTTTAGCTCGAAGAAAAATAGATGGAAACAGTCAAACAAAGAAATAAAAATTATGATATGGATGTTATGAAATTACACTTTAAAATTTTGTTGACCTAAAATCAAAGCAAATGAAATACATGATCCCCTGACAGCACCTGCATGTTTTACTGTAAGCAAGGACTCATTGGGTTTCAACTGCAAAATAATGTACGTTTGATGAAATTGATGAGGGGCTTGATGAAGTGGCCATAGTGTTTAGTGCAGGAGAAAATCTTAAATTGCCAGTGGCATTGGAGGAAGTTGTATAAAACGTGTAGATTGGAGGATCCATTGAGAACAATCAGGCTTACACTTTGTAACATTATCTTATTGTCAAGACTAGCTTCCTGTGATGATGATCTACAGATATTGTGAATTTATGTTTGAAGATTTAACCAATTAAAATTACACCTATAAACGAATCATCATCACCATTGAAAACATCAAAGGGCACGGTGAGAATGCGTACGACAGTGATCTACTGAAGGGTGGATGGCCGTTGGCTCGCTAGGAGCCCATCCGCCCTTTGACAGGTCTTGTTTTTGGTCCTGCTGGGGGTCCACAGCCCCCTCCTCACCTGGCAAACCAGGTGGGGGAGACGGTTTAGTCGCCAACTATCCGACCATGGAGCAGGTAGCACGGGGATTACATAGTACCCGTGGCGGGGGGAACTCCCCCCGACCTGACCTGAGAGAGAGTGAGAATGAAATCATAACTGGAAAAATCAGAAACAGAGTTCCATGAGGTTCAAATAATACGCTTTTTTAATTGTGTTATTTACACTTTAGTTCATTATTGTCTTCCCAGTGCTTGGACTACTTAAAATATGACTGACAAAGTAAAGCCTATGATTCAGTAAACCTTACAACTCGGTAAGCATAACATCTGTTGTAGGAAAGTTACTGGAGAAGATTTGGAGGGATAAGCTTTACATGCACATGGAAAGATGGTTTGATTAGGGATTGTCAGCATTGTTTTGTGCATGGAGCACAAAAAACACTTAATCTCATGAATTTGATTAAGTGTTTTTTTTGACGAAGTAACCAAGAAGATTGATAAGGGTAGTCTATATGGACTTCAGCAATGTCTTTGATAGATTCCAGTTGATAAGCTGCTCTGGAAGGTTATGGCATATGAGATCCTGAGAGGGCTATCTAACTGTCTGGGAAACTTCTGGTCCCCAGAGAACTCTGCCTGTGGGACTGATCATCTGTGCGAACTGGACCTGCAGCTGAACAACTTTGGGATCATACAGGAGACTAAGGTGTTCATAGTTAGGAGTTATAATGAGATGGTCACACTTGCAATACAGGCAGAAAGTAGTTGGGCGACTGCCAGGAGAGGCTGACACAAAATGCTGGAGTAACTTACCAGGACAGGCAGCATCTCTGGAGAGAATAAATGGGGGCCGTTTTGGGTCGATCCCTTCGTCAGATGGTTGTGCATTATATAATGAGGGCAATAAGTACCATGAATGCACAGAATCTTTTTTTTACCAGCAGAACCAAAAACAAGAGAACATATGTTTAGGTGAGAGGGGAAATATTTAATAGGAACTCGAGGGGCAGATTTTTCACATAGCAAGTGGTGGATATGTGGAACAAGCTGCATATGAGGTAGTTGGGTACAATAACAACATTTAAAATACATGTTGACAAGTACATGGATAGGAAAGGTTTGAAGGGATATAAGCCAAACCTGGGGGAAATGAGGCATCTTGGTAGCATGGACGATTTGGGCTGAAGGGCCTGTTTTTATGCTCTATGACTGCATAACAACTGCACAATTTGTAATGTATGTTGACTCTCATATTTCACACAGCTGCTTCACTTTAACATAAATTAAATGAATATTAATCAGTGAATTTCTGACAATCTCATTCTTGCCACAAATGCAAATCCATTTGCCATACTATTGCTTTCACATTGTGCGGGTACAAATTATAATTACTATCACTTGTCTGATGTATGGCATGCATGCTATGTACCTCTGAGCACTTGAAAGGATAATGCTTCCTTTCTTAGTTACTCCATATGTGTGCAGCAGGTTTCATTCAGATTGGAAGTTGTTGCTGGTTCTGTGTTGGCTCGCTTGATGGCTGTGTTCTGTTAAACATTGCACAGGTTTTGTGGATTGCATGAAAATAAACTTGTCTCTTGGGTACCCATTGACACTTTTTGGCTTTTTTGTTGTTGTTTCAAATTCTACTATATTGCTTGGCTTGCAACATTTAATTTCCTTTTTAACAGATTCAGCACAAAAAGTTATGCTTGATCAATTCCTTTTGTTGTTTTAACCTTTATGAATGAATTGAGGCCAAACCAACTTGCAGTTTTCCAGTTGGACATCTCCTCCCAGATCATAAATCACACCACATAATGGGAAGAATGCTTTGAGCATTAAAATATTACCCATCTGTTTTTAACTGAAAACATCAGAGAAGTCAGGTCAGGGATAAATTTATACGGCTGGTTTGAGGATTGTTCTTTTGATTCGGATGTAATTCCTTTCCAGGAGTATCCCTCAAGATAGTCCAAGTTCTGAATGGGATCCCATGCCACAATTTCAAATTTTTCACCATAAAATACTTCAGTTGTAATAATAAATTCTGAATCCCAAGAATGTAAACTTTATAGCTTTATCGTAATTTTATATGCAACAACCTCTCAGTTTTTCATCTTGGAAACGTGAATTGTAAATGTTCTAACTTCAGGACAGAATGTGCAGTTTGGCTCGGTACTCAAGTGATGGTTTACAAAATCCCAAACTATGTGTCGTGGTCTTTGAGGAATGTTTCCTGATTGCAGCAAGTCTTGACATTTTTAAATGGCTATTTCCGATTAGTCTTGTGAATTAAATTATAGATCCAAATAAATTGTTTAAAAATTCTACTTGGATTTGAACCCTGGAATGTTACTAAGATTGTCGAATAGGGACATTGAACCTGTCATTATGATGGATGGTTCTGGAAGTTTTGTACTGCGGCTTTACACATTAAATTTTCCCCATGGGTGAAATGAATATTACTCTTGAGAATAAGCTGAATACAATTGTATTTAATTAATTCTGGCACCCCCTTGTGGAAGATGAATGTACAGTAATTATTACACACTAATTGTGAAAAGTAAATACATTCTTGCACTTTCTCTTAATTGCTCTGCAGGAGCGTCAGTATGAATGACATGAGAACAGAAGATGATGGTCCAACGCAGCCCCATAGTAAAGCACGCCATGAGGAACTACACAAAGTTCACAGTCGACTGCGTGAAGACCAGGACAAATGGCAAGATGTAAGCTCTAAAATAAACCCTTTGCCATGATGTGAAGGGTCACCAATTTCTGTCCCGCTGAGTTACTTCAGCATTTTGAGTCTATCCTTTGCCATGATACTCCATCTGCATCTACCATCACCTGCTAAAGCTGTTATCTCCTACCCTGCACCTTAGTGCTGGTCACCATTCAGCATGCAAAGACAAGAGCAGGAGCTGCTGAACCCCATCATAATTATCCTCATCCTTTGAAAGTTATCGATGCGACCTGTCAGTGTCTTGGCAGATTGTTAAAAATTATGTTTTAAAGTAGTACCCACTTGATTTGTAGCTCACTGGTGAACTCGGGGGGCACATTGTTGGCAGCATATTCTTGCCCTTGATGTTTTGTGCATTGATTGCTGAATTCTTTGAGAACCACGCTGAAATTTTAAGTGGGTTATTATCTCTGCCAAATTAGTGGGAAAAGGGCATTTCAAAGGAACATGTTACCATTAGTACAATGGTTCAATGGTACTTTATTGTTGCATGTACCGAGGTACAGTTAAGTTCATTTTTGCATACAGTTCAGTACAAGTATTGCTATAGATCAGCACGTCTCCTATACAGTACAAGTGTATAGAAATAGTACACTGAAAAAATGTACAAGTCACCAAATTTGACTCCATTTTCAAATCCAGTAGTTGTAAGTACAGTTTCTTAACCTGACCGTGAAGGCCTGTGGTCCTGGGGGCTTTGGCGGGTCTCCAGTATTTTATTATTTATATTAAACTGCAACAGTGTTTGTACATTGCATTGAGGCGTCCACGGGTGAGATCAGCCAACCTATAAAGATAAGCCACCTTTCGCTATGTTATTTAAAAAAAAGTTTGTGGAGATTGACATTTTGTGTTTGCAAGTGTCTGTAATGCAGGCAGACCTGCAAAAGATTGTATTTTAGATAATATTGGGATAATATTACAGAAACTACACTTGACTAGTGGATGGATGGGCTTTGTGTTCTCCTCTTTCCCCCTCTCTCAATCCCACCCGGCCAGTATTGTTCGGTGCTGACTCTGGAAGACGTTCTGGTGTTAGACTTGTATACCTAGTAATGAAGGAAATAAATGAATGCAGTAGCAGATGGGCAGCAGTTTCATCTAAAAATAAGGAAATGCTTAAATCTCCCTTACCTGGTTCTGCATCTCCCAATCTACAATGCTGACCAAATGTTCCCTCCTTAATTTCTTTGCATCCTTTGGTCCCATTTCTTTGCTCTTGTCCAAACTGTTCCCATTCTACAAGGTAAGGCACTTTCCTCTCACTTGCATTTATATGTCAGTATTTTCCTTCTGTTCACTCCTCTCCAAATAAACTCCCATCACCTGCAACCCCTGCCTAATTTGTACCTCTATCAATTCTAGATTCAGCTGTTCACTCAAACCATTGACATCATTTTTAACCAAAACCCTGCTGGCATTCTACCTGTGTTATTTAATCATCGTAGCCTTTACCCCCAATGGCTGACCACTAATCCTGCTCTATCTCCAAAATGCTGACCATCAATATTGCTCCATCTCATTGCCCAACCACTAATGCTCCCATCTCCCTTTCTCTCATAACTTTAGTCACCATTTTCTGTAATTTGCCACCACTCCTCCAACTGCAGTCCTTCCTCTGTTCATTCACCCCAGCGTTTAATGACCAACCTGCTTTTTCCCTCCTCTCCATGATACCTTGGATCGTGGGTGGAATAGAATTATACTGTTAGGGGTGGTTGATTTTGCATGAAACTGCAGCAGAATCTTTGCAGCATACTTTTCCCAGAACAGACGGATTTCCAACTCAAGATAAAATGGCCTTGCAAAGAGCCTTGTCATTTTTTTTAAATTGAAAAGTTCAGTGTAAAAACAACTGATTTTGTTTCTGCCACAAAGGATGGGTTAAATTCCAGACATTACTCCATGAAGAAGAATGTGTTTTTTTCTTTGCAGGATTTGGCTCGCTGGAAGTGTAGGCGGAGAAGTGCATCTCAGGACTTGATCAAACGGAAGGAGGAGCGAGATATCGTGGAAAAACTAATGAGTGGGGAACGCAGTTTGTCAGAGAGACGGCGGAGCATTAAAACCTACAAAGAAATTGTGGAAGAAAAGTATGTTTGGCTGCAATTTTGATATAAACCGATGCTTTTGTCATTCATTGTGAGACCATTTTGCCCAATATACCCTCAACTGGGTCAGGTGTGTCGAGCATATGGTAAACAGTAGCAGAGTAGAGTTTTGATCAGGATGCCTGGATTTCTCTGCTTGGTGTTCAGTTTTGACTACACATTGCTTGGCTTGCTTTACAAGCACACTTCTAGTCGTGTTGGCAGTCTGGCCTCCTTGTTGGGCAGACAATGTTTTAGAGAAGCCATAGGTCAGCTGCAGGCAAGTAGCCTACATCTGGGTCCATGGCAATGTGAACACAGTTCAGACCCTAGGAGGATGTGGTTGCCAGGGCTTCTGATGTCTGGGACAGGTGGAGGGTTGGAAGATGATTCTGGATACAAGGAGGGAGGTACGATTTTTCTGATCCTAGACCTGGCCCAATCTGGGAGGTCCATTCATGTACACAGGGAGGCAGGATTAATCCTTAAAGTATCAGTGTAAGGCAAAGAAGAAGTGTGGGGTATGGCAAGAGACATTCTATTTGTCATGGTCCCTGGTTATCCTGTAAACATATTCACTTTCCGATTTAAAAAAAGTGGGAAAGTGAATCTGTTTACAGGAGAACCAGGGTTCAGGACCAATAGAATGCCACTTCCCATACTACACACTTCTTTACCTTACAAAGAAGAGGTGACCCATCTCTCTTCCACTGTTTGGTTTATAGTGGTGGGTGATGTAGAGGAGGAGAGGAAATGGAAAGTACTTCCTGCATTCTTGTTATCCATGGCCTCAAAGGATTGCCTATTACCCTGCCTCCTTACCTTCTACACAAAGGCAGCTGTACTTTAAGCTGCTTCATACAAACCATTAGTTGTTAAGCCCTCATCACAGTTTTTACATCTTAGGACTTTTGTTACATATGATATCACCTTGCTTCTCAGTTTAGTTTATTGTCACGTGTACCGAGATACAGTGAAAAGCTTTTGTTGCGTGCTCACCAGTCAGCAGAAAGACAATACATGACTACAGTCGAGCCATTTACAGTGTATAGATGCATGATAAGGGAATAATGTTTAGTGCAAGGTAAAACCAGCAAAGTCAGATCAAGGACAATCCGAGAGTCACCAAAGAAGTAGATAGTAGTTCAGCACTGCTCTCTGGTTGTGGTAGGATAATTCAGTTGCCTGATGACAGTTAGAAACATAGAAACATAGAAAATAGGTGCAGGAGGATGCCATTCGGCCATTTGAGCCAGCACCACCATTCATTGTGACCATGGCGGATCGTCCCCAATCAATAACATTTGTCTGCCTTCTCCCCATATCCCTTGATTCCACTAGCTCATAGAGCTCTATCTAACTCTCTCTTAAATCGATCCAGTGATTTGGCCTCCACTGCCCTCTGTGGCAGGGAATTCACAAATTCACAACTCTCTGGGTGAAAACGTTTTTTCTCACCTCAGTCTTAAATGGCCTCCCCTTTATTCTAAGACTGTGGCCCTTGGTTCTGGACTCGCCCAACATTGGGAACATTTTTCCTGCATCTAGCTTGTCCAGTCCTTTTATAATTTTATATGTTTCTATAAGATCCCCCCTCATCCTTCTAAACTCCAGTGAATACAAGCCTAGTCTTTTCAATCTTTCCTCATATGACAGTCCCGCCATCCCAGGGATCAATCTCGTGAACCTACGCTGCACTGCCTCAACCACAAGGATGTCCTTCCTCAAATTAGGAGACCAAAACTGTACACAATACTCCAGATGTGGTCTTACCAGAGCCCTATACAACTGCAGAAGAACCTCTTTACTCCTATACTGAAATCCTCTTGTTATGAAGGCCAACATTCCATTAGCTTTCTTCACTGCCTGCTGTACCTGCACGCCAACTTTCAGTGACTGGTGTACAAAGACACCCAGGTCTCGCTGTACCTCCCCATAACCTAACCCCATTGAGATAATAATCGCCCCCTTGTTTTTGCCACCAAAGTGGATAACCTCACATTTATCTATATTATACTGCATCTATCACGCATATGCCCACTCACTCAACCTGTCCAGGTCACCCTGCAACCTCCTAACATCCTCTTCACAGTTCACACTGCCACCCAGCTTTGTGTCATCCGCAAAGTTGCTCGTGTGGCTCCTAATTCCCTCTTCCAAATCATTAATATATATGGTAAACAGTTGCGGCCCCAACACCGAGCCTTGCGGCACTCCACTCGCCACTGCCTGCCATTCTGAAAAGGACCCGTTCACTCCTACTCTTTGCTTCCTGTCTACCAACCAATTTTCTATCCACGTCAAAACCCTACCCCGAATACCATGTGCTCTAATTTTAGTCACCAGTCTCCCGTGCGGGACCTTATCAAAGGTTTTCTGAAAGTCTCGATACACTACATCCACTGGCACCCCTTCATCCATTTTACTTGTCACATCCTCAAAAAATTCCAGGAGATTAGTCAAGCATGATTTTCCTTTCATAAATCCATGTTGAATTGGACTAATCCTTTTACTGCTATCCAAATGCCCCATTATTACCTCTTTAATAATTGACTCCAGCATCTTTCCCACCACCGAAGTCAGGGTAACTGGTCTGTAATTCCCCGTTTTCTCTCTCGCTCCTTTCTTGAAAAGTGGGATAACATTAGCTATCCTCCAATCCACAGGAAATGATCCTGAATCTGTTGGGAAGAAACTGTCCCTGAATCTGGTGGTGTGCATTTTTACACTTCTATACCTTTTGCTCCACTGGTAAAGGGAGATGAAATCCCTTTCTGCACAACAGAAACAGAGGAGCAAAAACCAAAGTGGATGACTCATTGGCCCACTGCCATTCAGTCTTGTATTTCCCTGGACAATCTCCTGTGTTGCATGGACACCCACAAGGAGGCCAAGAGTCAAGAATCTTGAATTGTCACAGGCACCAGAAAACAGAACTGAAAAGTATCAGTAAAGATTCATGTTAACTAACAGTGATATCCAATAATTAAGCCATTGCTGTTTATATATTTTTTAAATTACACTGAAGCTAGATACGGTTTACAATGGTAAAGGCCAGTTGTGCCTTCTGAATCATTCCCAACTTTGATCTAAAAGTTGAATTTCTGTTTATAATCTCAGTGTAGAGTAAAATATCAGCGAGATATGCCCATGGCCATGTCAACTCTAACCGAACCCCATTGCCAAATTCATTTTTCAGTGCATTTTGATCATAGAATTGGCCACTGTAAATTGCTCCTTGAGGTGAAAGATTTGGGGATGGGTGGTTGGTAATAATGTGAAGAGCATAAAAGATGGGATTAATGTAGGATTACTGTAAATCGGTGTTGGAGTAGTCCTGATGGGCTGAAGGATCTGCTTTGTTGCTGTGTGACTCAATGGCTAAATCGGTTTCTGTACTGTAATCTCAAGCTGTCGTTTTCCTGTTACAGTAACTGCAACCTTTTTTTTAATTGCTGCTAGATAATGAGAGGAAATTTCTTGACAAAGTCATTAATTCATAGAGTTAAATAAAAGAGGTGAAAACAGGACATAGTCCAAACTGACTGCAATTTCAGCTGACTGGCTTTGGCTGAAATGTACGATTGAGGAACTAATCTGTTTCATTTGATACCTAAAAACTGTTCCTGACTTTTGGCTGTACTTTTGAATCTCAGGGAATCCAGAGAAAGAGAACTCCAAGAAGCATATAAAAAAGCAAGGACGCCAGAAGAAGCTGAAGAAATTTTGAAAAAGTATTCACAGAGATTTATGATCAGTGAATCTGTTCTTGAAAACCTGGAGATGCCAAAATTCCTGGAGAGAAGTCAGTCAGTGGATTCAGATTCTTCATGCTCACCTACAAGGGAACCTAATTCACTGAAATACTTACGACAGCAGTCCTTGCCAATCCAAAAATATACTGCCACTGTTGAAGCAGTGATAATTCCCAGCAGCCAACCGCAGACTAACTTTACTGCAATGGTCACATCCCCAACCAAAACTGTTGCCTCCAAGGCAGTGGCTATGTTGACTCCAAAGCCTTATTCACAACCAAAAGATTCGCAGACAGTGCTGAAATCATTTAAGGTAAGGAACTGTTGAAGGAATAATCTTTGATCTTTGTTTTAATGTACCAACCCTGTTCAGATGTTAGTTCCTCCCTTGCATAAAGGCAGTTATTAAAAAGAACCAATACCAGCTACCCTCTTTCAGCTGTATATAACTAATTAGTTATATGTGTGCCAAGTTGGACCACTTTTGGCTGCATCTTCATGACCTGTGTGGGTTTAAAGATGCTGGCTGCAAGTGGAGAACACTGTTGTTAGTGTGTTCATTGATGGAGAGCATAAGCCAAAGTATATAAGAACTGTTGAAAATACTAGCAAATCTGGCTGCTTTCTAGAAGTAAAGCAGCGTTTCTCTTTTATTTCAAATTCCCAGCATCTGCATTGCCTTTGAACCTGCTAAATCGTAAACTACTAATTCGATCTCAACCCGAACTGTTTGCAATACTCCAAATCCGTGCATCCAGCAGTATTCAAATTTCAATATATTTGCTCTTTTAGAGGCACTATTAGCTGAGATTTAAAAAATGTATTAACCTACAAATTTTTGGCCTTTTATTTATAGGTAGCTCAAAGAAGAAATTGATGTTTGTATACATTTCTAAATTATATTCTGTGTAACTAGCAGTTGTGAATGTTATTTTCTATCATGATGACATTTTACAATCTTTTTTTGTCTGTAACTATGGAGTCAATATCTGATCTGAATTGTTTTCTTTTATGCATAAATATTAATGTAGAAAAATGGAAAGGTAAGAATAAATGGAGAGACAAGCCCAACATTTACCAGAGTGGAAGAGACCGAGTCCACATCTCCAGGATTGTCCCCATTGCTCACCAGATCACAGATGTTTGAAGGGGTGGCAAGAGTGGATTCCCCACTACAGTTGCAGGAAAATAGCAGCAACCGTGTATCCCGACTTGAGCAGCTTGCTGCCTCTGCCATCAATAATCCACAAACTGAAAATACAGATAAGGTATGTTCACCAATTCCATTCACTAAACAGGTTCATGCCAGGGTGCTATCGCATTGCCAATACTTACCCTATGACTGACAAAGATATTATTCTTGAAAGTTGTATTTACAACTATTCTGAGTTACAATATTTATGATTGTAAAACAGATTGTGTAATGGCAAATTTCCGACTCTTCCTGTGTCCAACTTTCCTTTGCCATTACTACGCAGTTAAGTAGGAGTGATCTTACGCAGACCAAATAGAACAGATTTTCCAGTCATTATTTCCAGTGGTTCTTTATTGAAGTAGTTGTAAAAACAAAGAGATGAACGTACCAGGTTTTCCTTATTCTGCGTACAAGTTGTAGCTAGCTGTTCTCCACGGTCTGGTGAGAACTGTATGCCTTCAACCCCCTGTGCCCCTCCCTGTCCACTATGCCCATATACGCCCCTCTGTGCATCTAATGACTGCCCCCAAGTGTCCAAAATAATAGTGCAAGATTTATCTAGATAAAATAATATAATATGCCAACAGTAGGTAGCCTAAACATAAATCGCTCCTACATATTGTATTTTTTTTTTCTTAAGTAAATCTCTTTGTGAATCTTCAGATGTTTGATGTTTAATCATGGCTTCTTCCCCCAACAGGAGGAGCAAGCTGAGATGACAATTGTCACTACTATCACTCAGCAGGCAAACACCAAGGATGACTCTGAATTGAAATCCTTCTGCAACGAGCAAAAGGAAGAGTCCGTAAAAAATGCAGGTGAGGGCAATGCACTGCTCATGTGAAATGTTTTAAATGAGGCTAACACTCTGCTTTGTCCTACCACAGAACTTTTCAGTGACTTTCTATTCGTAGTGGATCTATGAGTGAGAAATCGAATGGCATTTAAAATAGCACCATTGATTGATATTCACCTCAATGTGCATGAAGGCAAAGTTCTGTAAATATGTTGGATGAAAATGTTTTGGAATATCTATCTTGTCAGTTACAACTTTTTTTTCATTCCCCATGCCCAATAAAAAGTAGAACAGCAAAATACAGGAACTGGCCCTTGGGGCCCATGATGTCTGTGCCAAATAGGATACTAAATTAAACTAATCTATTAGTCTATCATGTATATGGATATGATAGGATTGGAGGGATATGGACCAAATGCTGGCAGGTGGGACTAGTGTGGCTGGGACATGTTGTGAGCAATTTGGGCCAAAGGGCCTTTGTCCACACTGTATCACTCTATGAATCTGACTCTATAATCACTTCTGCCTGCATGTGATCCATATCCCTCCATTCCCTTCATATTCATATGCTTATCTAAAAGCCTCTGCAAACCCATTATCCTATCTGCTTCGACCACCGTCCCTGGCAGCACATTCCAGGCACCCACCACTCTACCAATCACCATGCTCCCCAGAGCAATGTGGCTTGAAGCCTGCAAACCTGCCCAGAACCCATGAGCCTTTCTTAGAAATATTTGGGAGAACGTTCAATCAGTTGCACGCCTCTGTCACTGATGGCACCTCAGTCTCCCAGTCCACTAACAACTAGCCCTTCTTGGAGCCTAAAAAGAGACCAATAGCTGATGTGAGAAGACTTGTCTTGTGAGCTATCATCAGAAAGATTCTGGAAATTCATTACTGGGATTATCAGTGTGTGGAAAGTAGCCAATTTTAATATTGGTATGATCAGGAAATGATATCTGATGCACTTTTGTTCCTTATCTCCTTTGTATTTGTTTCTCATGTTCCTCCCACTTTTTGCATCAGTTTTCAGCTTTAAACATTTTTGCTTTTCTATCCCAGGTACCGTACTGATGTACAAGAGACAAAAAGTCTGTGTTATAAAGTTCACTTTGATTGCTGTCAATGCTGCCCAATAATAATATTTATATTATCCCACCTGGGAAATCCTTTATCCTAAGATAGGTCACTGCGGGCTGGAGAAAGATTCATTGAGGACAGTTAACATTAAACTGAAAGTGAAGCCTTAACTAAAAAGTGCAGTAAAGGAATACCTTGCTGCTGATTCTGTGTTCCTTCAGGAAATATTTGTTTACTTCACTGTGTTGTCTTATATGTGAAATATGTTATATTATAACTTATATAATAACTTATGTTGTCATTGCAAAATATGAAGATGATCCTCAGAGGGACCTGGAAATTTCGACTGTACACATTGCTCTATCAGACAATGCTGAGTTGGACATAAGGGACGCAGTTGATTCCAAAATAATGACGATGGCCGAAGCCTGCCTAACCCCCAAGAGTGAAGCTTCAAATAACAGCCCTCAGGAGCAGTTTAAACAAGAAGTAAGCTTTTCTTTAATCCATCATAATGCCAAAAATATTGTGTTTTGAATATTTACAAGTTGTTGCTGAATTGCAATTGTTTTGTAATAATGTTAAATCAGAGTTTTCTAGCAGCTATGAGATCTAAGTATTGAAGCAGTTTGTAAGAATTGGGTTGGGCTGATCACCAGACTAAGCCCTTAATGTGTTTAACTTTTTTGTTAAGTTTGTGCAGATGACAGTTCTATCTGATACCGTTTAACACTCTGTTCTAAGATGAATATATGTTTTTACACAAAACAGGGATTAAAATCGACGACACATCAACAGGATAAAATGGGAGATGTGTTGGATTCAGATCAGGTGATAAGTGAACTGAAGGAAGCAGTGACAGAAAACAGTCGGCATGATGATGGCATTAATCAGCAAGGTGAGATCAAAAAGCATGGAAAACACACCTGTACTGAGATGTAGTTGGCTTAAAAGCACTGTATCTACAATGTGTTTCTTTCACATATTAATTGAAAAAATTTCAGATATATTGTAAGCAGAATTATGCGAATATAATCCCATGGTTGCACAATTATATAATTTTAAAAGCACATTATGTTAGGTGTAATGTTTGACATACTTTAACACTAATTCTAAAAGCATGGCACCAAAATTAGAGCTATGTCGTCACAGGATAAATTACTTACTTTGTGAGCTCGTCCTACTGTACTTATATTTTTCAACATTTTGGTTCAAATTAACGTTATATTAAAAGAGTTTTGTCTTGGTAAAGTTTCATTAATTTAGCTGAAAATGGTTAAATCTTAACACTAAATATCAGTAATTCACCACTTTGGGGATACCCACATTTTAAATAACTGCAAATTGTTTACAAACTTGCATAACAAATTTCCCATTAAATTGGGCATAGTTTCTTCATAAATTTTAAAAAATGAAACGTTTCAAAAGGGTTAAAAGAAAAGGAAACTAAAAAAATTTGAAAGAGATCCATAAATTGAGCTATAACCTTTGTGCACAAGGGTCATATGGGCATAGCATCAGCCTTTTTGTGACATTTTGTGTTAAGTAGAATTGTTAATGAATTAAAAAAGATAGATAGTTGGCAAAACTGAAAGTCAACTGCCTGAAGAAATTTGGCACAATGCAAACTGAGGAGGAATTTAAATGAGATGTATAAACCTGGGAGGTCTAGACCGCTTGAACAAAAAGGACCTGTTTCCCTTGACTGAGATATCAATAACCAAAGGACATGGATTGATATTTTGTACAATGTTTAGCAGGGAACTGAGGTAACATTGTTGAACTCCTAAGCCTTTTGCTGAATGAGCAATCGAGGCACAAACTTGCATCATATTGAAATTGTATCTGGATAAACTTTTGAGGAGCCGTAACCTACAAGGTAACAGACTGAGAACTAGGATTTGAGTTTAACCTAAATAGTTTTATTTCAACTCTAATTTCTGCACAAAATATGTGATTATCTGTGATTCTGCAAGTTTATCCAGATTTCTAATTGTTGGGAATGACGAGGGCAATAAGCAGAACATTTGAGATGTTTATTGTGCTCTATTCTCAACCTGACAGGTGGACCTTTGCCCAGTACCCTTAAATGACACAAAATATCAAGTAGTTCTCAAACCAAAGGCATTGGGAGTTTATTGACAGCCATGACACACCTATATGTTATTTACAGTTTTTAATAAATGTTTTCCACGTCCTTTCCATTTGAAAATTGGACAAAAAATGAATTGTGATAAAGCCTTTAGTTACAATAAAATGAAGATCTACCATTAGATCTCTAGTTACTCGACAATTAGAAATAAACTGCAGTATCATCTAATTGCAGCGTTTTTTTAAAAACCTGTAATAGTCTGAGATACCTTTGGTGGTTCTTTTTTTAGATGGTCCCTCTGGATCCAGGATGATTTGTTCTGCAGGTTCGGAACAGGCTGATGAAGCCATTGTGGGATTTGCAGACTCTGCCACAGGTGAGACTGAAGGTGCTTGGCAGACGGGTGGGTGAGTGATTAACTAGATGGGTGTGCCCCTTCTGCCATGTAAGTGTCCCCAATGATGAGACTCGAGGTTCTCAACACCATTCTGGCTGCTTCTTCACTACTTTGAGCCAGGTATGCCCATGACTGGTGGGATGTCATGTTTTTCCTCGGAGCTTTGACAACATCCTTAAACAATTTCTTCTGGTGAAGAAGGGTCTCAACCAAAACGCCACCCATTCATTCTCTTCAGAGATGCTGCTTGTCCCGCTGAGTTACTCCAGCTTTTTGTGTCTATCTTCTGGTGATCTCTTCTTATGATGAGTTATGGAGTTGAAGTATTGGTTTCCAGTATTAACATGTCAACAATGAACCCACCTGCTGGAACCAAATGTGCGCGATTAGAGTTTTTGTGCTGGTCTTGAAGAGGATGTTTACATTGGTTTGCTTATCCTCTATGTGGATTTGGATAGTTCTGCAAAGACTGCATTAATTCTACCTCTCCAGTGGTTTGAGGTACCTGCTGTGAATTGTCCATGTCTCTGAAGGGTACAAGAGGATGTACTGCTGCTCAGCGGATCATAAGCTTTGTACTGGAGTTTCCGATCTTCATCTTCAAACACTGCAGTCAAAAATTGTCCTGAGTGTTGCAGGAAGTTATAGCTAATTTCAATACCAATACCTGCCCTTGCAAAGATTGGCTGCAAGGATATGGGAAGTATTCTGTTTTCCAGATTGCATCGTGGAGCTTTACCTTTGGGAGTTAATATTATACAGTAAGGACAGCTTGGTAAAGGGCCTTTGTTTTGCAGATGTAACATTTAAAGCTGGTTCCCTGGATTGGGTTCATGAAAGAGATGTTGCTGACTTGGTGCTCAGTGACTGAGGTTGGAATGGTCTTGGTCCTGGAGTGCAGGTGATGTTGGACGAACAAAATGCCATTTGATTAACTTCACACCTGTGAGAATATTGTTGGAGATCAGATGCAATATTGCAGTGTGAAAGATTGAGAAAAGGATAGGGCTATATGACACCAATGTTTAACCCCTGTCTGCACTGGGTTTGGGTTTATGGTGGACCCATTAATTAGAATCTCAGCTCACATGCCGCCATGTAGCAGACATAGAAGGAGGGAAACTTTTTAAGGATAGCCATATTAAAAATTGATTGTCCACGGTGCTCTATGATTGTCAGAGTCGAAGGTTCTGGTACGGGTGCTCTCTTCACCCTTTCCTCGCCTGTTCTTTCCGCCTCACAGTGGAGAATGAATGTACTCCTGTCTTCTGGTGCTTTATCATCACAGATCTCTCTTCCTTCAAAGTTGCCTTCTGAAACACTCCACCACTTCTTACCTCTGCTTGGGCTTTTCTTCCTCACTGTGAACTGCTGTGAGAAATGTTCAGCTGTCCAAAGTGCCAGACTAATAAGACACATAATAATAATTATGTGGGTGAAATTATGTCGGGCAGAACTGGGATTTCATTGTAATATTAGTGTAATGTTAAAGAATTATAGTTGAGATACGAACATTATATAATTATAATGACACAAGAGACTACTTGGCCATTTTGATCCATGCCAACTTCCCAAGGAGCTATCTCATTTGTATTATGCAACTTATTCTCTCTTCTTTCTCTTTGCTTTTATTTTGCTATACCCTTACATTAAAGGGTAAATCATGGTAGCCAATTAATCTATTAGCACCTCTTTGGGATGTTGGGGAAAACCAGAACACCCAGACGAAGCCCACTCACAGTTAGAGGAGAACAAGCAAATCCTTGTGCAGACAGCCTTCAAAGTCTGGATGAGGAGGGACCTCATTGAAAAGTACTGAATAGTTAAAGGCCTGGATAGAGTTGATGTGGAGAGGATGTCTTGAACCGGTAGGTATGGAATGCATTAAATCGAGTCTACCTTGTGGCATTGACCAACTGCAGTTTGCCTGCTACCACAACAGGTCCACGGACGATGCCATCGTCTTAACCCTGCACACCCCTAGAACACCTGGATAAGGGAGACACCTATATCAGACTCCTATTCATAGACTATAGCTCTGCCTTTAATACCATTATACCATCTAAGCTTATCACCTAACAAGCGGAACGGTGTCAGCACTCATCTCTGCAACTGGATCCATGACTTCCGGACCAACAGACTCCAATCAGTAAGGATAGGGGACAAATCATCCTCTACGATAATCCTCTACACAGTGGCTCCATAAGGATGTATTCTCAGCCCCCTTCTTTACTCCTTGTACACCCACGACTGTGCGAATTTGAAAATTGAATTAGATCTGTATATGGCTGCAGAGGACACCACCATTGTGGGCTGGGTATCAAATAATGATGAGTCGGAGTATAGGAAGGAGATCAAGAACCTCGTGTCCTGGTGTCAAGACAACAACCTTTCAATGTCAGCTAGACAAATGAGATTGTGATCTACATCAGCAAGTGAAGCGGTACGTTGCATTGACGGTGCCGAAGTAGAGATGGTCGAAAACTTCAAATTCCTAGGACTCAATATCACCAACAACTTCTTCTGGACCATCCATATTGAAGCAATGACCAAGAAAGCACACCAATGCCTCAACTTCTAAGGAAGGCCGAAGAAGTTTGGCATGTCCCCTATAACTCTCACCAACTTCTACAGATGCACCATAGAAAGCATTTTATCAGGATGCATCACAACTTGGTTTAGGAAAAGCCCCATCCAAGACTGCAAGAAATTGCAGCAAATTGTGACACAGCCCAGACCGTCACACAAACCAACCACCCTTCTATTAACTCAATTTACACCTCTCGCTGCCTCGGCAAAGCAAGCAGCATAAATCAAGGACGAGTTGCACCAGGACACTCCCTCTTTTCCCCTGTCCCATCAGGCAAAAGGTATAGAAGTGTGAAAACGCACACTACCAGATTCAGGGACAGTTTCATCCCAGCTGTTATCAGAAAACGGAATCATCCTACCACAACCGAAGAGCAGTGCTGAACTACTATCTACCTCTTTGTTGACCCTTGGACTATCCTTTGTCGGACCTTGCTGGCTTTACCTTGCACCTATCCCCTTATCATGTATCTATACACTGTAAATGGCTCGACTGTAATCATGTATTGTCTTTTTGCTGACTGGATAGCACGCAACAAAAGCTTTTTCACTGTAACTCGGTACACGTGACAATAAACTAAACCAAACTGAATGTTTCCATTAGTGGGAGAGTCTAGGACCAGAGGTCATTGCCTCAGAATTAAAGAACGTTCCTTTGGGAAGGAGGTGAGGAGAAATGTATTTAGTCTTGGATGGAGAATCTGTGGAATTCATTGCACATAGAGGCCAAGTCAATGGATATTTTTAAGATGATGATTAATATGGGTGTCGGGTAATGAGGGGGGGGGGGAGGCAGGAGAATGGGGTTAAGAGGGAAAGATGGATCAGCCTCGATTGAATGGCGGAGTAGACTTGATGGGCTGAATGACCTAATTTTGCTCCTATCACTTATGAAATCCAGATCCCTGGAACTGGGGGCAGCAACATTATCTGCTGAGCCAGTCTCACCACCAGGTGGAGACTAGGCTGTGTTCTGTTTAAAAATAACAAGGATACTTATCCACTCAGCTTTGAACTACTTTGCATCTGAACCTTCAGGCAGAGGAGCCCTTATCTTTAATGTGAACAAATCAATATCCACAATAAATCAAAACCACAGTTGCATTTTAAGTGGGGCCTTCAGACCCCAGGAGGAAAGTTTGGCGCATGCTCCTTCACAAACTCCCATAGGACTTTAATGAACGGATCCAGCAGGCATTAGGTTGCCTTTCAGAAACTGTCCTTCTATACTTAAAAGCTCTAATTTCTCCAACTTTCCTTTACATTCAGATTGTCGACATTATATATAATTTTCTTCACTATTCTCTGCAGTATCTTTGATGCCTGAATGCTACCTTTGTTTCTCTGTAACTGGAACTAACACATTAACCAAGGGCCCTGTATGATCACAAGTTCTGCATTGCCAATTTGAATTAAAAAATAAAAAATTGATTACAAATGTTATTGGCCATGTATACATACAAGGAATTTGTGCGTTTCATTAATCTCACAACTTAAACACTGGACTTATTAAAAGACTCTTGAGGCATCTTTTGACTTTATCCCTTGATAGTTCTCAATTTTTGTATATGGGACATGTTTCCCTCGTTTATTTTTTGTTCTATCCCCCAAGATATTATTTCAATTTTTGCAACTTCTGTGAAGCTTCTTCCAAATTTAGTTTTATCAGGAAATTTTGTGCCGTTTTCATTATGTTTTGGAATCCAAAACTTTATATTCGTTGGAATCAATATTGATCCCAACAGGAAACTTTGGAAAGTCCCAATTAGTATTCCCCCTTTAATATATTCTTCCATTAAAATCACAATTTTTTGACCTTTGGTCATTTGCATTTCCTTCCTTGAATCCACGGGGCTTTGTATTTAACTAGGGGCTTTTCATGTGGACCTTTAACAACCTTCTTATGCATATTACAATGTTTGCAGTAGTCTCCTTCCTTAAAAAGCTAAGAGGCTATCGAACACAGTGTCATTACCTAGTTTCCTTTTTATAATCTACTTTGGTACATTTTATGCAGTATATTACAATTGATTAGTTTTCTTTGATCATGCCCATTTTCAGCTGAAGGTAATGTGATCGAGTTAGTCATTTAAATAACTACATTTATATTGTACTGGAGGCGTTATTGACTAAAGGGTGATACTCTCACCTTTGAATCAGTAGAGCATTAGATTAATTCCCTGCCTGGAGATTTGAGCACAACTATAATTTAGGCAGACACTCCAGTTTAACTCATAGTAAATGCTGTTTCAATCGAGGTGCAATCCGCCAGATGTGACATTAAACTGGAGTCTCTCACACTATCAATGGACAATATGAAAGAATAAGGGGCTGGTCTCCAGCAATATATATCCTTCAAGATTCTAGTCATTTTTGCATTTAATATTTGTGAGCTTGCTGTGCACACATTGGCTGCTACATTACAATAATAACCACACTCCATAAATGCCTAATTGGCTGTAAAGTATCTTGGACATCGTAAAGCTGTGAAAGGTTGTATGAATGCTCGTCTTTCTTGCGTGTCAGTCACACTTGAGAATTATCTCTCACAATGAAAACAATTCTTTTTCCATGCTATATCATCTGAGTTAACACAAAATTGACCTGCCCATGCCATTATCATATATTTATGTTTTTTTTTCTATTTTTCTTTTGTTTTAAAGCAATGGAAATTGCTGACAATGCATGTGAAGATTAATTTTATGAGGACGACCTTTAGACATCCTGTTCTTTCACCTGAAAATAATATAGTTGAAACATTGGTATGATTTACACAAAATGCATCAAAATAGAGAGTAAAGTGAACAAAGATTTTCATGCACAATATAGTAAATCCTTTGGGATTATAATCTGCCTAAACATTTTAGGTCAATAATAAATACATTGTTGTTCAAAATAAGCTATATGAAAATTATTGGCTAAGATTATTGTGGGAAAACTTTGGGTTTAACTTGTGTAGCTGCTGGCAATTTCTCCTGTCATCGAGCAACTTTGAGATATCCACATAAACACAGAAGCCCTGAAATTGCGAACAAGTCAAGAGTGTTTAATCATCATATGTGCTAAAAACAGAACAATGAAATTCCTACTTGCAGCAATGTAACAGTCCAATAATAATAATACCAAAACAAGTAAATAAATTGAAAAATCCCAATATTATTGCAGAAAAGCTCAATGTCCTTAGTGCAACCTAGACAGTTTGTAGTTCATAGTTTAGTTAGTATTTTGTGGTATTAAAGAGTGTGAATGGTTATTGCAAAGAAGTTGTTTTTGAAACTGGAGGTCATGGTTTTCATGCTCCTCCACCTTCCCAATGGCAGGAGTGAAATGAGAGGATGGCCGGGGTGGTGTGGGTCCTTGATGATGCTGGCTGGCGTTTTGAGTCAGTGCCTCCTACAGATTATTTTGATGCTGAGGAGATCAGTAACCATGATGGATCGGACGGTGTCCACCACTTTTTGTAATCTCCTTCGTACGTGGGTGTTTGAGTTACTGAACCAGGCCGTAATGCAACCAGTCAATGTGCTCTCTACTATACACCTGTACAGTATTGGTGGTTCACTCCATTTTATTCAACTCATTCTGATACTGGACTAGATACTTTCGCCACTTACGATAGGGTATCTACTCATGCGCATGAATCTGGTGAAAAGGAGTGCTTCTCCACTCATTTCATTAGCAGTAAATAGCTAAGGTAAGTTTTGATACATTTTAGATTTTTTCAACTGTTTTAATTTTTAATGTGCATTAGCTCTTTGAAATGTTTTGTATGTTGAAAGCATTTAAACATGTTCTTGGATACAAGGTGATTCTGAATATCTTTTAAATATCTGAGACATTCAGCCTGTTTCCAGTATTTGATGACTTTGAGAATTCCAGTTAAGCCAGGAGACATGACTTGGATGGCCGTCAATTATTTTTGCATGCTGTGGGCATGATTTGTTCTGCCCCTCTGATTACTCTGTATGCCCTCACATCGAGGACTAGTGAGGCCTTGCATGTTGTGCCAGCTTCCCTCATGAGCCAGTGTCAGGAAGGTCACAATAGGTAAGCATGGACTTAGTGCTGAAAGCAGCCAACTCTCCACTGGACAAAGTGTCTGTGCAAAGTGTTATTGATACATCTATGTATGATAAGTGTGTTACTGTAATCTGAAACAAATTTATTCTTGTAATTCAAATACACATCTAATACAATTCTGTTCTCAGATTTCTTCTTATTTCTGTTTCTTCTTTCGTTTGTTCTGCTACCCACTGTTAGAGCCAGCTAATTTTGCCAGTGTTCCGGTTACAGTTCGGAACTCTTGGCGACGCTCAGAGTTTTTCTCACTGCCAGGTAAAAGTCGTGCTTAGTAATATCCCCTGTTTTGCTTCCTGTTTCCGGGAGTCCTTTGAGATGCACTGATGATCACCTGAATCACATTCATCTCCCACTTTTTTAGATTTGCCTTTCTCATTATCTCCTGCATAGTTGCCAAAACACACCAATATGGGCAGAAAGCAGCCTGTTCATTTCCTTTCTAAGAGTCTTTTTTAAAATGACTGTCAAATTGTAAGATGTAAAGTAACATTTTATACATTCTGTCACTAGAATAGAATATTCTTGATTAATGACTTCTGAATAGAACTTTCTCTTAGTAAATAATGTGTTTTCCCATCATTAGAAACAGATGAAGAACACTAAAACCTCTGGACGAACAAGTCTATCTGAAATTTTATAAAGAATACATCAGTTTGTACACATAATATCACCACTTTAATTCCTCTCACTTTAACTCATTTTTTAAATTGACCATTGCAAATGTAGTCACATTTCCTATGTGGATTCTATCTGCTTTGTTATATTCCAAAATTAGTGATTGCATCAAACAGTATTTTATCAAAAGATGGCATTAGTACATATAGCACCAAAAACATGCCTGTATTTTTTGGTATTCAAAATCTGCTGACGATGCAAGTTGTGATTGAAATCTAACATAGGTCAGGAAATTCAAAAATAGCCTTTGTGAAAAGTATTGAGCATTAATGTTAAGCAAAACTTAGACGTCCCACAATGGTATGGACAAGGTGAAACTGCCCACCTTCAAAACCATTTCACTGGTTAGCCCAGTAATTGCAGGAAAATCATTACACTTTGCAGTAAATTTAGATTTACAGTAATCTTATTTGCCTTTATCTATAATACGTCTTAGTGCCCACAGCACATAGTACAAAAAATTGGTAGGTTTGGCAACTATGCATGTTGCAAACTGGGATTTTCATGTATTCTCCCTACTAATTTGCCTGTTTTCCTATTGCAGGTGGCAAAATAATAATAAAATAACAGAATCACACAGCATGGTGTTAGTGCACAGAAATCTCTGCAATCCAAGCGTGTGAACTAAAGTTGTCTAATTTAGTAGTTTATTGATTTTTTAATAGTAAATTCCAGCTCCATGACTCCTTCCCTGTACCATCGCTCTCTGTTTAGTTGTCATATCTGGAAATCATTTTTGCTGGTGGTAGCTCATGTTCAATTAACTGGTCATGATATCCTTTAATTTCCACCTGTCTGTCAATGATTCCAAGAATTGCTACTTTCTCCAATGTATTCATATTTTTTTGGAGAGACCATGCTGTGTGCAAATTGGTATCCAAGTTTACAACAATAGAAGGGTGACTGCAGGTCAAAAGTGCTCATGGTCTGCACAGAGATTTAAGGATTCCCGACATTGTTTTAAATAAGCTTTATGAAATGGAAGTCCTCTTTAGATGTCAATAATTGTAATAAAGATAAGGTGTTTTACTTTTTTCCTCCACTATTGTGGCAAGCTCCAAAATCCACACTTGTATCTGACATCACTGCAAAGAAGTGACAATTTTTAAATAATCTTCCCTGGCTTGACATTTTATTCTTATTTCTTGCAGCAATGATTCTAATTATTCACCAATATATTAGAAATGCTCATTAATTAGAAAAACAATGTTCATCATCATTCCCTACCTGTTGGACTCCTTCATAGACAGGTGGAAACTTACCATGATTGCTATTCCTTTATAATAAGCATTTCTTTATCTTTCAGCAGAAGTAGACAGCAGTGAAAATATAAATGTAAGTACATGATATTTTATTATCCGTGTAACATGGAGTTGCGATGAAATAGTTAACAGAAAGCTATATTTTTGAAAAGCCAAACAATTTTAATGAGAGCATTTTGAAAAATAATGCTTTGACATAATCTGTACGAGGTTATCCCAAGGTTATCCCAAGGTGCCTGACTCGTGTACATCCTGTACATCTGAGCAAGCATCTGGGAGACCGACAGGGCTGCAGGCATCTTCTGTCATGTGGGAACTCTGTTTATGGCAACATCATTATATCTTGCAGTAAAACCTGAAATGGTTGTGTTAAACTACTTGCTGTTTTGGTTGGCCTATGTTTTTTTGGCCTGTGTTACAGCCGCATTTCCAACTTAGGAGCAACTAGGGTGATAAACAGTTGTCAGGGAATGGAGCCCTGTCTTAACCTGGGGAGGATGCAATGTCAGGTTAATAAATTCATGAACATTGAAGTAGTGAAGATTTGTCATTTGTGCAATTTCTTTATAAACCTCTTCAGCTCTTGGTGTACCACAGACCTATCCCATCCAACACGCAACAGGTGTGTTGCTGGATGCTTGGAGTAGACTCTTTGTTATTCCCTCTTTTTATTTCTCAGTGGGGAAGCTGCTAGCCTTGGATTGATAATGCTGTTAAAAGCTCTTGCTAATTGGACACTGTTTGGAAATCGTTATCGCATGATTTCATTATGCAATCCTAGGCGACATAGTCAATTAATGGCTTCAATTCTGTTTGTGGTGCAGATATATTCTTATCCCCAATTTTGTAAATTATCTCAGTTGAATGGATTTTTCTTTTGCTTTGTTTAAAGCGTTTTAATTCTGTGAATCTTATCTTTGAAAGTGTGATACATTTAACCGCAAAATACATCCTACACTCCAGAAAATCTGTATCTATAAAGTATACATGAAGATGGGGAAGGTCCCATTTAACTTTATCCATTTTTAAGTTTCTCGGCCATTTTCAGAGTTGGAAATGGACTGCCTTCTGAACTGAACAATTTGTCATATTGATCTGCTTGGGGAGGAGATCTAGCAGGAATATGGGCAGCAGTGATTTGGAAATTGCATGGAAAATCTTAAATATGCAATATAATGCATATTCCCTGCCTAATTTTCTTCAGCTGCTCACCATTTTTCAGCTGGCATTTCAAGTTGGTGTTCTACATGTAATTACTGAGTATTGGTCAGACAACTTCAATTTGAATTCTTAGTTTTGATTCTGATTCGAACAAGCAACTGTATTTAAATATTCTAAATTCATTTCAATGACATTTGTAATAGTAATATCAGTATTCTTATACTTAATACTGCACATATCCAACACTAACTAGATTAAGGTAAAATATGCTGCAAATAACAGCTGGGATTGCCATTTACAAAAACAGATAAAATAAATCTGCAGAATTATAGACTGGTTACTGAAGAAAACGTGAAGATGTAACGACAAACATCTAGAGTTGGAGAACAATTTTTTTTAAATAATGAGGAACTCTTAAACTATATGGGGTCATATAGACAGGAATGTCTTATACAGATTTTCTGAGAACTTTCAACAAGCACTAGATGAGGAACTCAAGGTAAAGGTCAGTATTTGGAAGCTCGGGAATGTATTGGGTTGTAAAATGGCTACAAAGCATGAAACAAGTTAGTGGCTGAGAAACAATCGTGAGCAGAAGAGGGGAATTGGTGTCTGCTGGGATTGCTGCTTTTCATAGTTTACTTGATATGTAAAGTTCTTCATTACAGAGAAATGTGAGGTGTTGCATTTTGGGACGTCAAACAAGGGCAGGACCTGCACAGTGAATGGTAGGCCTCTGGGTAGTGTTGTAGAGCAGAGGGATCTAGGAGTGCAGGTGCATGGTTCCTTGAAGGTCGAGTCACAGGTAGATAAGGTGTTCAAAAAGGCTTTTGGCACATTGGCCTTCATCAGTCAGAGAATTGAGTATAGAAGTTGGGAGGTCATGTTGCAGTTGTATAAGACGTTGGTGAGATCGCATTTAGAATATTATGTTCAGTTCTGGGCACCATATGATAGGAAAGATATTGTCAAGCTTGTAAGGTGTTCAGAGAAGATTTACAAGGATGTTGTCAGGACCAGAGGGTGTGAGCTATAGGGAGGGGTTGAGTAAGCTGGGTCTCTATTCCTTAGAGTGCAGGAGGATGAGTGGTTATCTTATCGCGGTGTATAAAATCATGAGAGGAATAGATTGGGTAGATGTACAGAATCTCTTGCCCAGAGAAGGGGAATCGAGAACCAGAGGACATTGGTTTAAGGTGAAGGGGAAAAGATTTAATAGGAATCTGAGAGAGAACTTTTTCACACAAAGGGTGGCGGTGTATGGAACAAGCTGCCAGAGGAGATAGTTGAGGCAGGGACCATCCCAACATTTAAGAAACAGTTGTATCACTCTATGAAGTGAGGAGTTAACGATGTGGTATCAAACACCCCAGAGATCACTAAGTCAGGGCATATAATTATTGTGGCACGCTGTACCAAATTGGAAGAGCAAGCCACGCCCAATGGATGCATATAAAACAAATTAAATTCAATGTGGTGAAGTTTGGTAGGAGAAATAAGGAGGCCATTTGAAGGCAAGAGACTAAATGTTATCGTAAAGTGAAATCAGAATATAGGCACATAAATCATTGAATGCAGCAATATAAGGCAGTCAAGAGCTTGAACCAATAACTGAGTTCATCTCTAGCAGGAGGCAATGTAAAATTTATATAGAACCTTGGCTGAATCACTTTGTGATACTTTTTTTGTTCGTCCCACAAAAAGCCTATTAAAGACTGGTGGAAGTGTATGAATGATTTATAAGGATGTGATGTGAATGAAGGAAATACTGAACATGTGGTACTTTGCTCTAGTCAGAGGAGACCTGATGAAAGTCTTCCAAACTTGAATTAAATGGGTTTGACATTGAGGAATAGGTTCTGTATGCGAGCAAAGCCACAAAAAAGTAGGTATAAAATAAAATAGACACGGAGAAATCATGTAAAGAATTTTAAATGGAATTTCTCTATAGAGATCAATGAAGATTAGTGATATGGAAGCCACTGTCATGTGGAATGTTGGAAACAGTTAACATTTACACATTTGGCTAGAGATTTGTGTGAGGGAGGAGTAGAAATATAGTGGAACAAAACAGGAAGAGGCCATTAAAACATGTGGTTTGAGTGGAGCAGTTGGGCTAAATGGCCTTAATAAAGAGCCTGTCATTAGTTGTAATCTAATCCTAGACTAGTTGTGGCAGTTTGCAGAGACACCATGCACAACATTACTGTATCTGTACACTGTGGATAGCTTGATTGTAATCATGCTTCGTTTTTTTTCACTGACTGGATAGCACACAACAAAAAAGCTTTTCACTGTACCTGCATATGTGACAATAATAAAGTAAACTAAACTGAGCCTTGCTGATGGCTCAGTTGGGCCTGCTGGCTCATGCAGGTGGACATCATGGCACATCTCATAATCTTACCCGTTTGTCTCACACTATTCAAAGGAATCTAAATACTTCAAATGATAAGGAAAATCAAATAGATTATTGGCACTCGAACTGGCCTTGTTTTTACTGACTTCGTAAAGATGATGCATTAGAAGAAAGATTAAAACGACAGTCAGAATTGGCTAAAATGTTTCATTGAAATCAATATGTGTTAATATCCTTTCTATTTAACAACTTTCATTTAAACTTATTGTTTCAAGAGAACTTGACTGAATCCTCATGATAGATTTTTATTTACCTTCTTCAAAAGCTGTAATTTTTACTCTTACTAACTGAAACCATCAACTTAACTGAAATTTCTCAAATCATGAAATAACATCAATCTGTCACACTACTCTTTCCTGATGTGGATTACTAGATCCCAGTTGCATCTTTAAATCTCCCTAAGCATTTTGACCGCTGGTATTGGGACCCAGAGGAAGAACGCAAGCGACAGGAAAGATGGCAGAAAGAGCAGGAACGCTTGCTCCAGGTACATTAACAAAACTTGCATTGACCTTCTGCTACAAAGTGCATGTTCTAAAGGGGCTTGACATGTAGGCTTGCATCGTTGCAGTTGACCCTTGCTTTAGGCTCTGAGTACTAATCCTTCTTGCTTTCTTTTTCACAAGGATGTTTCTGATTAGCTGACCAGGAGACAATAATGAAAGGGAAGCAGAGTATCCGTTGTTCGCTAAGCATTTTGGTGCCATGAAAATTTGAAGCAGAAAAAGCTTTCAGGATTTCTACAGCAGGGAACAAATTACTGAAATTTAATATATTTCTGAAAATAGAACCAGCATAAAGTTTACTGACTTAAAATTATAGTTGTTAACTTACTTGATCCAGTCATTCTCTAATCTCTTAAATTTAGATTTCCCAGGAATACTGCCAAATTACATATGAATAGGAAACTTGAATTGGAATGTCAGTTTTGACCATTATTCAAACTTTTCATTCCCTTGATATTAAGAAGGAAAAAGGAGCCAAGAAAACAAGATAAGGAGCGCATTGAGAGCTTCAGTATTTCATACAAAGTGCTGGAGTAACTCAGCGGGTCAGGCAGCATTTCTGGAGAACATGGATAGGTGACGTTTTGAGAAGGGTCCCAACCTGAAATCTTACTGATCCATGTTCTCCAGGGATGCTGCCTGACCTGCTGAGTTACTCCAGCACTTATTCAGTTTTTTTGTAAACCAGCATCTTCAGTTCCTTGTGTCTCCATTTTAGTATTTTATAACTATTTGTTGACAGCATCCACTGTCTGCTGGACTGGTCTGCCACGTAGATAGATGGAAATGATAGACACAACATATGAGGAGTAAATTGGTACAATGGGGGGGGGGGGGGGAAAGCAGCAATATAATAGAAAAGTAATATTCCTTTATTACCACTCCCTTTTAGTTTGATTTAGTTGTTTGATTATAAAAAACCGCTGAAATTCTGTAATAATGTTAGATTAGTACAAAGCCATAATTGTACATAAGTGCAAATCTTTTGTGTTAACAGTAGTTTGCTGGCTGCTGCAGTGATTAAGATGAACTATTCAAAGTGTGATTAATTTTCGAAAATGCAGCTGATAATACTGAAAATCGCATGTTTGAATGATGGAATGATGGAAATTCTAATTTTACGCATCTCCTAAATTTATGACCACCACCAATTTTTTTTAAAAATTACTGTAATGTTCATTTTTATTTGATAGTGCTCTGGACTTTATGATACAGGGCACAGTGCAATTGGTTAAATCATCTAATCCATAAACCCAGATGATGGAGCATGCTTTCCACAATATCCACAGTTAGTGTGTAAATGGCCATGTGCTGCCACTCTTATTAACTCAATGCTGCAAGGAGTAATGATATGAGGCATTGTAGGCAATGAGGGAGATCCTTTGCTGAATTATCTTAATTGGTTATATAGAAAATCTGACATGCTTAAACTTGCATAGATTGAATAATTTCACATAGTTTTCAGCTGACAAGGTGACATCCTTGTAGGCTGTGGGCCAAGCATCGAAAATGTGTCTAGAATTTAACTTTCGTGACCCATGTCTGGGAACTACTTGAAATTTGGCACAGATTTAGATAAAATATAATTGATGAGGAAGTCCTAACTCATCAGTGCCAAAAGCTGCACACTAATTAATTAAGCTAATTAGAAAATGAGATCAAAAAAGTATGCGCCATCTAGTGTTCAATGCTCATATTACGCCATGAGAACCAAATTCCGTGCTGCTGTCTATTTAAACCATATATTATTATACCATACCAGTGGGCAGAGTGGGGGTCACGGCCATAATGGGACTGGGGCAGTGCCAGGCTGGGGGAAGGCTGAGGCATCTTCCACTGAGAGGAAAATGCCTAACCCTAACTCGTCCCCCTTCCAGAGCTGCCCACGGCTGGAGCTGGAGCCGCTTTGGGACTGGCTGCGAGCTCCATAAGTGTGGCCGCTCAGAGCGTCCACCTCGGCCAGCATGCCCTTCTGGATCATCATGGTGATGATGGTGGGGAGCACTCCGCCCGGGCCGCCTTAAGCACCCCCATAGCGCCGGCTCCGTCAGTCCGCCCGCTCGTTCGCTGCAACACCGGCCTTCCGACAGCCCGACCGACCCCTCGCAGCATCCACCGGCCGACCGACAGCCCAACCGATCCTTCACAGCACTCACCAGTGGCCCGACAGGCCGACCGACCCCTCGCAGCATCCACCCACGGCCCGACAGCCCGTCCGACCCCTCGCAGCACTCACCGGCGGCCCGACAGCCTGACCGATCCTTTGCAGCATCCACTGGCCTACCGACAGCCCGACCGACCGACCGACCCTAACCCTAGCTCTACATTTTTATTTATCATTTTTATTTAACAGTTCACATCATAACTTTACAAAGATAAATCAATTGTAAAACAAAATTATCAGCAAGGTTAGATTTATTCCTTCGGATGGTTAATGACCCCAGAATTAACGGGAAAGGAAGCTCACAAAGGGATAGGAGAGTATGGCCAAGTGTAATAGGGATCGATGTGAAAGGTGAGATGCGTAAGGAATTAAAAGTATTGTATATGAATGCGCGAAGTATAAGAAGTAAAGTAGATGAGCTTGAGGCTCAGTTAGAGGTTGGTAGATGTGGGGATTACTGAGACGTGGCTGCAGGAAGATCGGGCCTGGGAACTTAATATTCAGGAATATACATCCTATAGAAAGGACAGGCAGTTGGGCAGAGGAGGGGGGGTAGCTCTGCTGGTGAGGGATGGAATTCAGTCCCTTGTGAGGGAAGACATAGGGACTGACGAGGTAGAGTCACTGTGGATTGAGTTGAGGAATTGTAAAGGCAAGAAGACACTAATTGGTGTTATCTACAGACCCCCAAATAGTAGCCCGGATGTAGGGTGTAAGTTGCAGCAGGAGTTAAAACTGGCATGTAACAAAGGTAATGCCACTGTGGTGATGGGGGATTTCAATATGCAGGTAGACTGGGAAAATCAGGTTGGTTCAGGACCCCAAGAAAGAGAGTTTGTAGAATGCCTCCGAGATGGATTCTTAGAGCAGCTTGTAATGGAGCCGACCAGAGAAAAGTCAATTCTGGATTTAGTGTTGTCCAATGAACCAGATATGATAAGAGAACTCGAGGTAAAGGAACCGCTTGGAGGTAGTGATCATAATATGATTAGTTTTAATTTGCAATTTGAGAAGGTTAAATCGGAAGTGTCAGTGATGCAGTTGAACAAAGGGGACTATGAAGGCATGAGAGGGGAGCTGGTCAAGGTAGAGTGGAAAGGGATCCTAGCAGGAATGACGGTGAAACAGCAATGGCAGGAATTTCTGGGCATAATCCGGAAGACGCAGGATCATTTCATTCCAAAAAGGAAGAACGATTCTAAGGGGAGTAGGAGGCAACCGTGGCTGACAAGAGAAGTTAGGGATAGAATAAAACTAAAAGCAAAGATGTATAACACAGCAAAGAGTAGCCGGAAGCCAGAGGATTGGGAAACTTTCATAGGACAACAGAAGGAAACAAAACGGGCAATACGGGCTGAAAAGATGAAGTATGAAGGGAAGCTGGCCAGGAATATAAAGAAGGACAGTAAAAGCTTCTTTAGATATTTTAAGGGAAAAAGACTAGCAAAGTCAAATGTGGGTCCCTTGAAGGCAGACACGGGTGAAATTATTATGGGTAACAAGGAAATGGCAGAAGAGTTGAATAGGTACTTCGGATCTGTCTTCACTAAGGAAGACACAAACAATCTCCCAGATGTACTGGAGGACAGAGGATCTAAGGGGGTAGAGGAACTGAAAGAAATTTTCATTAGGTGAGAAATAGTATTGGGTAGGCTAATGGGACTGAAGGATGATAAATCCCCTGGGCCTGATGGTCTGCATCCCAGGGTCCTCAGGGAGGTAGCTCTGGAAATAGTGGACGCATTGGTGATCATTTTCCAATGTTCAATAGATTCAGGATCAGTTCCTGTGGATTGGAGGATAGCTAATGTTATCCCACTTTTCAAGAAAGGAGCGAGAGAGAAAACGGGGAATTACAGGCCAGTTAGCCTGACTTCGGTGGTGGGAAAGATGCTGGAGTCAATTGTTAAAGAGGTAATAATGGAGCATTTGGATAGCAGTTAAAAGATTAGTCCAAGTCAACATGGATTTGTGAAAGGGAAATCATGCTTGACTAATCTTCTGGAATTTTTTGAGGATGTGACAAGTAAAATGGATGAAGGGGTGCCAGTGGATGTCGTGTATCTAGACTTTCAGAGAGCCTTTGATAAGGTCCCGCACGGGAGACTGGTGACTAAAATTAGAGCACATGGTATTAGGGGTAGGGTGTTGACATGGATAGAAAATTGGTTGGCAGACCGGAAGCAAAGAGTAGGAGTGAACGGGTCCTTTTCAGAATAGCAGGCAGTGGCGAGTGGAGTGCCGCAAGGCTCGGTGTTGAGGCCACAACAGTTTACCATATATATTAATGATTTGGAAGAGGGAATTAGGAGCAACACTAGCAAGTTTGTGGATGAAACAAAGCTGGGTGGCAGTGTGAACTGTGAAGAGGATGTTAGGAGGTTGCAGGGTGACCTGGACAGGTTGAGTGAGTGGGCAGATGCGTGGCAGATGCAATATAATATAGATAAATGTGAGGTTATCCACTTTGGCGGCAAAAACAAGGGGGCAGATTATTATCTCAATGGGGTTAGGTTAGGTAAGGGGGAGGTGCAGCGAGACCTGGGCGTCCTGTACACCGGTCACTGAAAGTTGGCGTGCAGGTACAGCAGGCAGTGAAGAAAGCTAATGGTATGTTGGCCTTCATAACAAGAGGATTTCAGTATATGAGTAAAGAGGTTCTTCTGCAGTTGTATGGGCTCTGGTGAGACCACATCTGGAGTATTATGTACAGTTTTGGTCTCTTAATTTGAGGAAGGACATCCTTGTGATTGAGGCAGTGCAGCGTAGGTTCACGAGATTGATCCCTGGGATGGCGGGATGGTCATATGAGGAAAGATTGAAAAGACTAGGCTTGTATTCACTGGAGTTTAGAAGGATGAGGGGGAATCTTATAGAAACATATAAAATTATAAAAGGACTGGACAAGCTAGATGCAGGAAAAATGTTCCCAATGTTGGGCGAGTCCAGAACCAGGGGCCACAGTCTTAGAATAAAGGGGAGGTCATTTAAGACTGAGGTGAGAAAAAACGTTTTTATCCAGAGAGTTGTGAATTTATGGAATTCCCTGCCACAGAGTGCAGTGGAGGCCAAGTCACTGGATGGATTTAAGAGAGAGTTAGATAGAGCTTTAGGGGCTAGTGGAGTCAAGAGATATGGGGAGAAGGCAGGCACGGGTTATTGATAGGGGACGATCAGCCATGATCACAATGAATGGTGGTGCTGGATCGAAGGGCCGAATGGCCACCTCCTGCACCTATTTTATATGTTTCGAAACCTTGCTGTTGTTTTGATGTAATTAGGAGGCAGCCATGATCCCAGAGTGCTCGTTGCCTAGCTACCATGAAACAAAGAGCGTGATTGGTCAATTGGTGTCCGACGCAATGTCAAACGTGCATTGATTGGACAATTACTACTCGGAAAATTTCTAGGTTTTTCCTCATTTTTAAAAAATATGTGCAGGATTTGCTCTTGACAAGTTTCAGGTATAATTTCTATAATATTTTTACACAATATGTTAAAAATTCAGGTAGCTATGTGATTTGCGTCACGAACTTAAACGAAAAAGCACCTCGGCCCACAGCCTATTGAGAATAGCATAAACTATTGTGCTAAACCTCTACTGATCTGTACAATAAGAACAGAGAAAATGCAGCTGAGTCGTTAAGAGCAGTTGATCTCCTGCTCTCCAAACTTTCACCTTAATTGCTTGAATCCAACCTTCATCACTATTATAAATATGCAGTGGTCATTATGTAAACTGAATTTAAATGAAAGTGGCCCTTGATATCTTAACTGGCCTTTGAATGAGCCAGATGTAACATGCAGTTGTATATATTAACAAAACAACAAAAATGTTCAGTAGTTGCAGAGGGTGCCCATCATCATCCTCTCGGGGTAACCTGAGGTGGATATAATTTACTAGCCTTGCCTGTGAAATCTCTGTGGATTAATCTTGTAAAAAACATTATGTTGCATCGATTCACCACCTGAATACATAAATTCCAAAATGGCTTGCAGCGGTCTGCATTTGAAGTTGCTGCAGGCTTTGGCTCTGCAGAGAATAACACTGGACACTCTGAGGACAAATTCACAAAAATTCTAAATACCTAAAAGTGGAATTTAGACGAGTAGAACAAGAACCTCCAGCTATGATTGCTGATCTTTCTCCTTCATTCTCTTATTTTGCCAGCAGTGCAGTGGTGATCCTAGCTTCAAAGGGAACTGCAGCAGCAATGAGGCAGTCTGGTTCCCTGGGCATATAATCTTAAATATAATTAAATGTAACTGCTCATGAATGTTAGCACCCTGTTGAAATGTAGATATGGTGATATATGTTGAATTGCTGCAATTATTGTAAACACTCTGGAAGAAGGGGAGGTCTTGTGCTTGCTGTGTAGAGACTCGTGAATGAGTGAAGACCAATTTAGACAAGGCTGTAGTGCTCAATGGCTTGGGTTCACAGATGTACATAACCAGCTCGGGCACTGAAAGACAAGTATTCACTATTGATGAGACAAATTGGAAGAAAAAATGAATACAGATTCACTGCCTGCAAACTTTGCTAACTCTCTATCCCTCTAATTTTATCACATCGAGCTATTTCATGCACTGAATTTGCATGTGTAAAGATATTGGCACACTTGAAATCTGTCTTTCTCTAACAGCACAGAGGTCATCTAGCTTCCAAGGAAATAAAGCAGCCATCAGGCAGCCTGGTCCCTTGATATGCAGCCTTAAATTCAATTAAATGTAGCTGCTCACCGAGGACAGGAATTGGCACTTTAGATATAATGCAAAGCACGGCATGATATCCAAGGTGTTTGTTTATCTCTATAATTATATAAGTGAAATGTATTGCAAATTAAATATCATGTTTTGTTTAATAGAGGTGTCAAATAAAGATGATTCAGCTGGTACAGAATCAACATACTGAATTTGTGATCATTGCCAGTGCAAATTTGATGTTTTTCCAGTATATGATTGCTGTTCAAAGTGCCAAATATGTACTTCAGTACTTGTCTTTATGTAGAGCAAATGTCCCTCTTTCAGCTGCCTGACCAGACATCTCCATAGGCATTAGCGTTTACCTAGAACAGGATCTAATACACTACACTTCGGAATTCCGCTCAAAGAATTTGTGGGCATGGATTCCTTTTTTATGCCGTTGGTAGATTACTAACAGCTACGTACTTAGGATGTCAATTGAACTAATCAATAATACTGACTGTGGCCATAGAGTTCTATTAAGCCAATGGATATTAATTGTTGATGTTAAATTATGCATGCGTTTGATGAGAATGGTATGCTTATTACCAGTTAGTCTAAACTTCCAATATGTGTTGATGTGCATGAGAAGATAAATAAATGCATTATGGTTAAGTATCGTAGGAGCACTTTCACACGGGGTTTTTTAAACATTAATTTTGATCTTTGACTCTTCAATCATAAATATTGATCTGAAATATTTTGAGGGCATTCAACTTATTTTAGGCTGTATTATGCTCGAGCATGTAAGTATATTTTATATATAATGTATTTCAAACTTGCTGGCAGCAATAAAATCTTCTCGTTTAAGCTAATGAGATTTTAATAAATTTAGCTTCATGTCCAACTGGGTTTGCATTGAAGTGCTTAATGTAGTTACTGCGATGATAATGCACTAATAAGATTTAGTTAATTTAATTTCAAACAACAAAGAGAATAATGAATCTGATGTGAGTTTTCACCAGAAGAGATAAAAGCATGAGCTGTTAAGAGGGGGGAATCATAGCAAATCACTTCCGTACTTGACTGGCAACATGACACAAGTGTTTCACTTAATGACAGGAAAGGTATAGAAAGGAGCATGAAAAGCTGCGTCAAGAATGGGAAAAAGCACAAAAGGAGGTTGAGGAAGAAGAACGAAGATATCATGAAGAGGTAAGAAAATTATCAAATTGCTGTGATATAATTATCGATTTAAAAGTAACTTTTCAGAAAGTGAATTTTTTTGGATAATTCCTTTGCTTATGCCATCAATGATCTGTACTTCCACAGCTGGTAAAAATTGTGACGCAGAGCAAAAGGGATTAAATGTTTTGTGGTTGACAGAGGCTGAGGTCGATGATGGCATGTTAGCAGGTAGTATTTTTAGGAACCTACCTTTACTGGTATAGGGAGAAGGGGGATAAAACACCAAGGTACCTGCTCTTCATTACTCTACAGTGACCTCTGCAGGAATGTGAACTCAAGAAAATTCCACAACATTAGCAATTTCGAGGAAGGCAAATAGTCTATTGATGCATCTCTTACAGATAGTTTGTGTAAGAGTGTTTTATTGTCATATGTCCCGGATGGGACAATGAAATTCTTACTTGCTGCAGCACAACAGAATATGTGAATATGTAAACATAGTACATAATGGGGGAAGAGAAAAAAAAGAAAAAGTTCAATAAATAACAAATACAGTGCAATAATAATATAGTCTTTTGCAGCTCAGAGCTTATTCGTTGTTGTGTTTAATAGCCTGATGGCTGTAGGGAAGAAGCTGTTCCTGAACCTGCACGTTAACGTTTTCAGGCTCCTGTGCCTTCTTCCTGATGCAATGGTGAAATGGCGAAAAGATCAGATTATGTTTGGTTGTGAAGAGCAACATTACACATTACAGAATGACATTTAACATCAGGACTGGCACCTAAGAAATGTCATTATCAGAAGGTAGTGGAAGATAGCTCATGGTGGTGAAATATTCCCCATTATATGCAATACCTTCAGAGATGAGGAAACTTGGGTGGCTTCAACAACTTTCAGGATCCAGTGATAGATGTGAGATATATAGTGGGAACGTTTTGCCCGTAATATTTGGCAAGCTTTATTTTTCATGTGTGGCATGGATACAAACTAATGACCCTAAGTGTTCCGAAGTGTTTGTCGATACTACTGAATGTACTGCAATCAATATTTTTTTAAGACAAGCTTTGCATTTCTTGTTTAAACACAAAATCATTTTGAATTGTTGGGAGACTGTTAAATTCTTTAGCTAGAAATATGAGCAATTATGCTTCGCTTATCTCCAATTTTATGCAGGAGCGTAAAATCATTGAAGAAACGGCGACTCCACTGACTCCACGATCGCTGCCTGTCCAGCTTCCATCTGAGTGGCTTTCTATCTCAAAAGCAGAGGAAATTAGGAGTTCTGAGTCCACTGAACTCACCCATGGGGAGAGCAAACAGATCGATTTGCAGAAGCAAACAGTAAGACTATTGGAATATTTAAGTTCTGTAGTTAGCATTCTTACAATGTTTCCGTTAGCAGAAAAAAAGCTCCTTATCCATTAGGGTCACCTAAGTGCATGGTTTTGGAGTATGTGCCCCTTGCTTATTAGCATTATATAAAATTCTCCCTTAATCTTAAAGACCAGTTGTTAAAACATTTAACTTGGAGTAGGAGGAGAAAGGAAAATATTTACTTTATATCCTAAGTGCTTCCAGCATGTAGCAGTTCCAAGATTGACTCTAATCTGCCACAATGTTAAATGCGATTGTACATCAGCAGCAAATATGTTCACCAACTCGCTTAAAAGTGCAAGCTCTGGAAATTATTCCACTATATTTATCGTGTTGATGAGAAAATATGTACCCTTAGGAAAGCAATTGTGATACAATAGGTGCAGGAGTAGGCCATTCGGCCCTTCGAGCCAGCACTGCCATTCAATGTGATCATGGTGGATCATCCACAATCAGTACCCTGTTCCTACCTTCTCCCCATATCCCCTGACTCTGCTATCTTTAAGAGCCCTACCTAGCTCTTTCTTGAAAGTATCCTGAGAACCGGCCTCCACCTGCACTGGACAAGGTGGTGCAGGGAGGCCTCCTTGGACCGCTGTGTTCCGTGTGGTGAAGGAGGTCCCACTTGGCTCCAGGATTATGATCCAGCTCCCAGGCAGCAATTTGAACGGGGAAAAATCCCGTACTCAATTATAGTGGACAATCGATAATAACAGATACCATTTCAGTCCGCTCCCCTCATGGTGCGTTACAATGAGGGTTTACGGCACTGTGATTACTGACCTGTCATGCTACTGCAAGTAAGAATTTCATTGTTCTGTTTTGGCACATATGATGATAAAACGCTCTTGACTATCTCAATTTATCTTTCATTAACAGATGGTAGAAATAGACAGTTGTCAGAAAGGAGATGAGGGGGGGTTTCTGGTTCAAGAACAACAAAGCCAGAAGGACGCCAACCAGAGATCAACACGGACGCAAGAAGAAGCACTGAGGTCAAAAGATGCGAATGCACCAGAGGAAAACCAGGAGGAAGCTGAGAGGAACAGTTTGGAGAAATGGCACTGGCAGGACACCAAACAACTGGAATCTGAAACGCTAAAGTATGTATGAATGAAGTTTCACAACCCTTGATACCTGTGAATATGAACAGTTATTATAGTATAACGTTATTTTTAATACTAATAGAGGCTTATTAATCTTATAACATTTAATACATTATGTCATTATGATTGTGCTGTACACCAGTAAGTAAATATCAAACATTAAAATTTTCAGACCTTATTATTTTGAGAGTCTTTGCAGCACAATCCAAAATCAAATATTTTTTTAAAAGCCTAGAAGTTGATCAGAATGATAAATGTGCATTAATGAATCAGTTTATGAAGAGTAGTGTACACAACCGAAGGGAACTTTGCATTTAGGTTATTGGCAGATGTACCGAGGTACAGTGAAAAGCTTTGTATATTCTTGTATACCTGTATATTCAAGGATTTTTGGCAAAGAGTCTTAAGAAAATTGGAAGTTGTGTGTGAATCCTTGGAGATTAAGTTCATGAGTGGTCTATAGCGAGGGGTGATGTTTGGAGGTGTTGGGCAAATTGATGGATAAAAGGGTAGGGGTGAGGATCAGCTGCCAGGAATTGATCAAGAGTGAGTGGGATTGAGGTTGGTAGTCAAAGGATACGATTGACAAGAGGGATAGTGTTGATAGATTAAGTGGTCAGGTTGGTGTCGCTGAAGAAAGTGTTAGGTTGGGACAAAACAGTGGGCAAGTGTCTGTTAGGTCACCCTGTTAGATGGTTTTGGGAATGGGGAGGGGGAGGGGGGAAGCAGCATGATAGTGTTTAGCAGAGGACATATTTCTACTTCGCTACTATTTCCTACAAAAGAGTTGAAAGTTGACTGGGTCTTTTGGAGATTTAGAGTGTGCAACCACTGATTGATGTTCACAGGTTATTGTTATACAATGATGAGCCCCCTTCTGGACAGAACTGAAATGAACTTGTATCGATTCACAATCATTATTGCTATTACGTTTGCCCTAGCTCTCAAAATGGCCATTGTAAAATATTTAAGAATGCCATGTGCAAATATGTATTAATCTTTTATTGACTGACAATTAGTCATTCGTACATATGCATCTATTATATTAAACAATGAATGCAGCATAATGTTAAATTTTTTGCCCTATAAATCAGCAAGTATTATTTCACTGTCTTAAAACATTCACATAAAGAATGAATTCCATATGCCCAGCAGAAATATTACTTCATGGGATTCTGCTCTGGTCAAACTATGTATGATTTAATCTATTGAAGGATACTGGCTCGTGTGTGCTTCGGAATGCACATTAAACTTTAAAGTGTATATTTTAATCCAACAGGTTAATGACTTTAAGGAATTCTAGCAGATACATTTTCTGTAAATGTGTTAATCCTTGTACCGCTACAGGAAATTGTCCCGCTGAGCTACTCCAGCAGTTTGTGTCTATCAACAGGAAATTAAACCCTGATGGGACCGTACAAACATGTTGAGCCAATATGTTTGGAATGGTTTTTGTGGCAGAATTCTTTCAGGTTTTTCATTGACTAAGCTTTCCCTGTTGGCTGTTAACAATTGTGTGCTTGTGTGTACATTTGCATGCATGTACATGCACATGCACATGCACATAAAAGTGCCACTATTTTTTGCTGTTTAACTTTCTGTTTTTGGTTCTTGTTTTTTTTTTATTGGTGAACATGGTAAAGGAATATATGGATAGAATAATTTGCACAAAAAAAATCACTCGCACTACATGGCATTTGTGCATTCATTATGACAGTATTATATAGAAACTTTGATATGTTATGGTAGATGGAAGCAGGGGCGGAAATCCTGGGGGGGTTGGACACGTCTTCCCCCTGTTTTGAGAGGTGGGGGACGATCCCCCCCATTTTTTGTAATCCGGATTTTAAAACTTGGTGAAATCTCCGCTTTCCACGAGAGAGTGGGGGTGGGACTGATGATCGAGGGCGCCGATTGGTTGAGAGAGACGTCGGTCAGCAGGCAATGGTGGGGAACCATGATGATTCAGCGCGATGATTGGAGGAGAGAGGTGTCGGTCAGAGGCGGAAGTAGGGGGGTGGGACTGAGGATAGAGTGCGGTGATTGGAGGAGGGAGGCGTCCTGGTGGAGCAAAGATCATAGAGTGGAGCTTGAATTGCATGCCCAGGTCATAGGGTCACAAGCGAAAAACACTCTGGGCAGCCCTGGACACAGACCTGCGCAACATCCGCAGCCAGGATCGATCCCGGGTCTCCAGCTCCGCAATCGCTGCCGAACCGCCACTGGACCATCCCTGTCCCCACCCGAGTGCCCCCCCCCCCATGCCCGGGAGTGACCAGAGACGTCGGGAGTCAGACGGGAGCGGTGCCCCCAGGCCCACAGCCAGCGCAGGGAAGCAGCGCTAAATCCAGCTCAACTCTGCCTGTCCCGCCAGGTTAACCTACAGCCCTGCCTGGACCTACGGGAACGACGGCCCAGGTTTACAGCCAGCGCGGAGAAGCAGCGCTAGCTCCAGGGCTCCAGACTGGTGTCCCGTCAGTCCAGGCAGGGCTGTAGGTTAACCCGGGGAGACAGGCCGAGTTGAGCTGGATTTAGCGCTGCTTCTCCGCTTTGGCTGTAAACCTGGGCCGTTGTTTCTGTAAGTCCAGGTAGGGCTGGTTGGTTAACAGGCAGAGTTGAGCTGTATTTAGCGCTGCTTCTCTGCGCTGGCTGTGGGCCTGGGGGCACCGCTCCCATCTGACGTTAGGATTATTTAAAACTCCAAACATTAAGATAGACAAAAAGTGGTGTAGTAACTCAGATGGTCAGGCAGCTTCTTTGGAGTTAAAGGATGGTGACGTTTCGGGTCGGGACCCTTGTTCGAACAGGAGGAAACCTACATGGTCAGAGGGAGAATGGGCAAACTCCACACAGATGGCACCCGAAGTCAGGATTGAACCCGGGTCTCTGGCGCTGTGAGGCAGCAGCTCTAGTGGTTGAAGTCTGAAGAAGGGTCCCAACCAGAAACGTCACCTATGATTTTTCTCCGTATGATTCCACAACACTGGTGGCAAACTAACTTTCCAGAAACTGAATGGTATGCATATAATAATGTAGCAATTCACACATTATAAAAGCTGTTCTCGATTGTTAGTAATCAAATTCAATTTAACAGGTAATTTCTTTCAGCGATCCACAAAACAACAACACACCTGTTCACAACTAAACCAGAGGACAAACAGGTGATGAGTGCTACTGAAAATTATACCAACAATGATGGTTTCTTCATTGGTTTGTTAGCTTTCTTTTGTATGTGCCATTTATAATACTTGCCATTACGTTTTAACTCTTGAAATAAAATAGCCACCTGGAGTCAATCACGATCAATACAGTTTGCTACATTTCAGAAGGAAATCCACCTTAGGAAAAAGCTTCAATGCTTTTATCACAAAGCGCCTGCATCTCGACTAGTGGGAGCTGAAGACTCGATGGGAAATTAAAGGGCCTGTCCCACTTACGTGATTTTTTTGCCGACTGCCGGCACCATCACTAATTACCGTCCACAGGGCCCACGGCTGATGCCTCCGAAGCCTCGCGTGTCTGAGTGTGCGCATGCGCGCGCGGTGGCCAAGAAATTGAGTTCCCAGTCCCCCCATGTTTTGATAGCGATTTCCGTGCCTGGATGGAAGTACTGGTGCTTTTATGCTTTTATTATGCATTTATCTGCGTATAATATAAGTTCTCATGCTGAGGCATAATAAGGCCAAGTTACCTTGGTTCCCATTTTGAAATGCATTTAAAAAATACAAATGTGCTATTGAATTAATATTGAGAAAGGGAAAGTATACCTTGCATTTCACCAGCTTATTTTGTATTGAGAGTTGTATGTTTCAGGTTATAAAGAATGTTTACAATTTCTTTTTGTAGCTCAAAATAGAGCCAATTAAAGATTTTAATATTTTCAAATTTTATTTCCAAGGTTTTAGTTAAGAGATTGTGTGTCTAAACTTGTTCTCAATCACTTGCACTAAATGTATTACTGTGCAGTATATTATAAGGCTAACATTTAAATCTATTGACTACAGTAAATCTGCTGTCTCTTGAGCTCTTCTTAAGCCTGCCACTAGGAGGAATGAAAGAGCAATATCGATGTACTTGCCATCTATTTCGGGTCTCAATATTTCTCTTTGAGATTGAGAACTTTGCTGTATAAAGACTGGCAATGATAAAACTTCCTCCTGTTTTCATTCCATAATGCTGTATGGTTTTCCACAGCCTAAAGTTATGAAAGCAAAGCATGTTGTGGTATAAAAAAATATTCAATAAGTTTTTGACTATTTTACCAACAGGTTGAACTTGCAGTCTGCACCACATTTTTCCCAAAGAGATGAAGAAACTGACAGTGAAAGACAAATTCAGGCACGCAGCCAAACACTCATCACAGATCATCATCAAGTGTCAGCTCAAGGTTTGACTTCTACATCTATGTAGATTATTATGGAAGTTCCCATGTCTTCAGAATTAAAACTGATCATTTATGTTTTTCAATCAAGTGAATTCCATCTCCTGATCTCACCAGCTTTAAGATGGTCTATAAAAAAACAACTAGCTGGCAAGTAGACACAAAATGCTGGAGTAACTCAGCGGGTCAGGCAGCATCTCTGGAGAGAAGGAATGGGTGACGTTTCGGGTCGAGACCCTTCTTCAGACTCTGAAGAACTAGCTAGCAGCGCAGGCTTGATGAGCTCACCCTGCTTCTTATGTTCTTCAGTTCAGTCTTCACACAATGTTGGGCAGGAAGCTGTGCAGCCTTCAGTCCTGCTTGAATTCATCCAGTTAACCTGCCAGCTAGACTAGTTCCCCACAACCAGACAATCAGAGAGACGGGTTATGGAGACTTAACAAGATATCAGAGAACTTTGCAGGGTTTACAACACTTAAGCCTGACCTGATAATTTCCTGACGATTTATTAATTATTATTTTCAACCTTAACGGGCCAATTAAGGGGGCATTGCCACTTTCAAGCGTGAAACCATCTCACAAACTTGCATATTTTTACTATGTGCCATGGTGAAACCTGAACCGTCAATCTTCTGAGTTGATTGTCCAATATTCAAGATTCCAATGTATCCATGAGAGAGCTGCAGTTCAGTTTTTGATGCTTCAGTTCTGCAAAACAAGTTTTTCAGCACAAAATAGGCGCCTCGGCTAAATCGTTCATGCTGACCAAGATGTCTACCTCCAGTAGTTCCATTTGCCTGCGGTTGGCCCATATCCCTCTAAATGTTTTACAATCCTAAAAAATGTTTTTCCATTTCATTTGAGGTTAAATATTTTATGTGAAGAAACAAAACTGTCAACTAATTGATGGATCTTTCCCTTGCCTTAGATTTGAAACTTGCACATTGTGTTCATTTCAGCTGCAGACTCCCCTGTTTTTCCAGACCGATATCAGAATGCACAAGAAACTCCTCTATTCCTTGACGTTCACAGAAACCAACTATCCAATGTTCAAGATGAACGGAAGACTGGGTCTCTGGACAGAAGCTGGGCTCATCAGTCCAATATGATGGACAGAAAAAAGTGGTTAGTTATCTAATGTACTGACTTCTTTTCCCGATTTGTGTTTTTATTTGACAAGGTACATTGGTTTAGGTTTATTATTGTCATAAATACTGAGGTACAGGAAAAAGTTTTGTTTTGCATGCTATCAAAACAGATCTGATATAAACCATTCATAGTTCAATTCAAGCTCAAGTACAATTGATGGAGCAAAGGGGAAGATACAGAAGATGTCGATTCTCAGCATTGAGATGCACCAGTTACGTAAACAAGTCCAATATCCTCAAAGGGAGTGAATCGAACAGTACCCCCAGATTGTGGAATGGCCATTTAGAAGCCTGATAACTGAGAGGAAGCGGCTGTTCCTGAGTCTGGTGGTGGATGCTTTCAAACTTCTGTACCTTCTGCCGGATGGGAGCAGGGAGAAGAAGGAACGACCTGGGTGGGACAAGTGCTACCATAAACTTGCAGTAAATCTGTGAAAGTAACTGTGGGAAACTTTAAAGATCCATTCCTTATTGAACATAGACGTGCCCCTACAGAACACAGACAATTCTACTGAAGATTTGGACACAGAGGGTGCAGTAGCAACGCAGTTTGTGTACATTGAAATTAAATTCTATTCAAAGTAGGTATGTTACAAAACTTACCTTCAGCGGCGCTGCAGTTCTGTCACTGGCCATGTGCGCGACTTTGGTCCCTTTGAGGGGGGGGGGCGGGATTAAAATGCCGTTTTCTCCTGCCTATCCGAAATATATTTTCTCGGGCTACTACCTGATGCTGAATAATCGTTCCGACTGCCGTTCTCGGAATTTAAAAAAAAACGCGGGACAATTTAAGCGCTGGAGTAAAATAAAAATCTACTTCTAACGCCGTCAACTCCGAAAACGGGACGGATCTCACGTACGGGACAAAACATAAGGTAAGTCGTTTATTTTACATATAAACTTGCTTCTTAGGATTACTTTAATCAAAATTTCATCAGCGAAAATGTGATTATGTAAATATACGAACCGGCAGTGTTTTTCCTGCTGATATGGGGTTTAAATTCACCGCAAACCGCAACGTTCCAATCGATCGCGTTCCACAAAATCTCACTCGCAAGATTATTAAAATGGCCATTAATTTACGGGAATTAAACACTAAATTCCTTCCATTTGGCCTATAAATTCATGACAATGAGATTTAAAAATCATGTTATATTGTGAATTCTTGTGTGAATATTATTTGGACCCTTAGGCTATTTAAAAATGTTAAACTTTTCTTAAGAAATGGATAGATGTTTAGATCTAGTAATTGAATTTTGTAATTAGCTACAATTAGGTAACTAACTAATTATATGCTTTAATTTCAGGTTATCCAAGTAAGATTGTTTCATATTTGTTTCAGAATGTTTCAATCTATAATAACTGAAAATTTCATTCAGTTCTCTTAATTTTTAAGAAAGTTATGGGCTTTTGACTGTCCTCAATCACAGCTTTTGAGTTAAGTCAATGGAAAAGCAATAGGGAAAAATATGCTAATTTCAGTATGAAAATTGACATAACTTTTTTAATACTGAAGATATGAAAGTGAATTAGGTGTCAAATTAAACTTCTTTTTATGCTTTATCTGATGGGAAAATTACAGACTTGATTTTTTAAATCTCAATATTTTGTAACATTGCTATTCAAAGGGTGTAACTATGTGGTATGCCAATCCATTCTTGGCTACCTCCTCTTTCTTGTACACTCCTGGTACTATTATTGTATTGTAATTGTAATTAATTTATTAGCCAAGTATGGAAAAACATACAAGGAATTTGATTTGCCATACAGTCATACCAAATAAGCAACTAGACATGCAACCACATAAAAGTTAACATAAGCATCCACCACAGTGGCTCCCCCACATTCCTCACTGTGATGGAAGGCAATAAAGTCTTATCTTTCCTCCTTATTCTCCCGCGGTCGGGGCAGTCGAACCATCTGCAGTCTGGGCGATCGAAGTTCCCGTGATCGGGGTGGTCGAAGCTCCTGCGGCTTGGACCCGAAGTCGGTCCCTAACTAAGGGACTGCGAGCTCCACGATGTTAAGTCCACAGCCTCCGGCGGTTGGAGCTCCTGAAGTCGATCCCCAGCAAGAGGCCGCTAGCTCCACGATGTTAGGCCGCAGCATGGACGGAGATACGATATGGAAACAGTCGCATCGCCGTCGAGGAAAGAGATTTTAAAAGTTTCCCCCATCCCCCACATAATACAAAACTAAAGATACACAAAAACATACATTTAACAACAGACTAAAAACAACAAAAGAAGAAAATAGACGAGACAGACTGTTGGGGAGGCTGCCATCGTATGGCGCCACCCGGTGGAATTATTCAGTGGCATTAGGTCATTAGTTTCACTTGTCATTCTACTTGATTGCAATCACTGAATCCCTGGACAATGCCACCCAGCTTGATACCAACTCTGGATGAGAAGAGAAACAGAAGGGGACTGATGATCAAGTGGGAGAGAGGAACTGAAGGGAATCCACATTAGTCAGGAAATGGTATTAGGTAAACTGTTGGGACTGAAGGCCGATAAATCCCCAGGGCCAGATGGTCTACATCCCAGAGTACTCAAGGAGGTGGCCCTAGAAATCATGGATGCATTGGTGATGTAATAGAAGCACATTTGGAAAGCAGTGACAGGATCGGTCAAAGTCAGCATGGATTTATGAAGGGGAAATCATGCTTGACTAATCTGGAATTTTTTGAGGATGTAACAAGTAGAATGGATAAGGAAGAGCCAGTGCATGTGGTGTATCTGGACTTTCAAAAAGCCTCTAACAAGGTCCCACACAAGAGATTAGTGCACATGGTATTGGGGGTAGGGTATTGACATGGATAGAGAACTGGTTGGCAGACAAGAAACAAAGAGTAGGAATGAACAGGTCCTTTCCAGAATGGGAGGCAGTGACCAGTGGGGTGCCGCAAGGCTCGGTGCTGGGACCCCAGTTATTTACAAGATAAATGATTTAGACGAGGGAATTAAATGTAACATCTCCAAGTTTGCGGATGACGCAAAGCTGGGTGTAGTGTGAGCTGCGAGGAGGATGTTTTGAGGCTGCAGGGTGACTTGGACAGATTGGGTGAGTGGGCAGATGCATGGCAGATGCAGTATAATGTGGATAAATGTGAGGTTATCCACTTTGGTGGCAAGAACAGGAAGGCAGATTATTATCCGAATGGTAGACACAAAAAGCTGGAGTAACTCAGCGGGACAGGCAGCATCTCTGGAGAGAAGGAATGGGTGACGTTTGGGGTTGAGATCCTTCTTCAGACTGGTTAGGGATAAGGGAAACGAGAGATATAGATGGTGATGTGGAGAGATAAAGAACAATGAATGAAAGATATGCAAAAAAGTAAAGATGATAAAGGAAACAGGCCATTGTAAGCTGTTTGTAGGGTGAAAATGAGAAGCTAGTGCGACTTGGATGGGGTAGGGGTAGAGAGAGAGGGAATGCCGGGGCTACCTGAAGTGAGAAAAATCAATATTCATACCACTGGGCTGTAAGCTGCTCAAGCGAAATATGAGATGCTGTTCCTCACTCTGACACTGGAGGAGACCGAGGAAAGAAAGGTCTGTGTAGGAATGAGAAGGAGAATTAAAGTGTCCAGCAACCGGGAGATCAGGTTGGTTCACGCGGGCTGAGCAAAGGTATTCCGCTAAACGATCGTCCAGTCTGTGTTTGGTCTCACCAATGTACAAGAGTCCACATCTTGAACAACGGATGCAGTAGATGTTTGGAGGAGGTGCAAGTGATAATTTTCCCATCTCCACCCCTTTCCGCCTTCCACAGGGACCGTTCCCTCCCTGGTTAACTCATCCCTTCCCACCCAAACCACCCCCTCCCCAGATACCTTCCCTACAACCACAGAAGATGCAACACCTGTCACTATACCTCCTCCCTCGACTGTCCAGGGACCCCGACAGTCCTTTCAGGTTAGGCAGAGGTTCACTTGCATGTCCTCCAACCTCATCTGGGCGATCGTTTCTGGGCGGGCTGAGCGAAGGAACACCTTCGCTCAGCCCGCGTCAACCAACCTGATCTCCTGGTTGCTGGACACTTTAATTCTCATTCCCATTCCTACACAGACCTTTCTGTCCTTGGTCTCCTCCATTCTCAGAGTGAGGCTAAACGCAAATTGGAGGAAAAGCATCTCATATTTCACCTGGGCAGCTGCGCTTACAGCCCAGTGGTATGAATATTGATCTCTCTCACTTCAGGTAGCCTCGACATTCATTCCCTCTCTCTCTCTCTCTATCCCTCCCTCACCCAAGTTGCACTAGCTTCTCATTTTCACCCTACAAACAGCTTACAATGGCCTGTTTCCTTTATCATCATTACTTTTTTGCATATCTTTCAATCATTGTTCTTTATCTCTCCACATCACCGTTTATATCTCTCGTTTCTGTTATCCCTAACCAGTCTGAAGAAGGGTCTCGACCCAAAACGTCACCCATTCCTTCTCTCCAGAGATGCTGCCTGTCCCGCTGAGTTACTCTAGCTCTTCATGTCTATCTTCGGTTTAAACCAGCATCTGCAGTTCCTTCTTACACATTATCTGAATGGTGTCAGATTAGGAAAAGGTGAGGTGCTACGAGACCTTGGTGTACATCAGTCACTGAAAGTAAGCATGCATCTACAGCAGACAGTGATGAAAGCTAATGGCATGTTGGCCTTCATAACAAGAGGATTTGAGTTTAGGAGCAAGGAGGTCCTACTGCAGTTGTACAGGGCCCTGGTGAGACCACACCTGGAGTATTGTGTGCAGTTTTGGTACTGATATTGGATGATCAGCCATGATCATATTGAATGGCAGTGCTGGCACCTGGCACGAAGGGCTGAATGGCCTACTCCTGCACCTATTTTCTATGTTTAACTCAGCCACCTACCTCCTAACCTGAAGAGTTGACATGAAAATATATGTGGCTGGTTCTCATTCTTGAATAGAGCTTGGGTATTGCTTATGTTATAAGAAGTTGTGGTGCTTGTGTGTTATATGGTTTGTGCGCAGCTTAATTGTGTTTGATGAACTCGTACTTTACCTTGCCACTTCCTCAAGCATTGCCTCACAAAGAGGAGTTGCCCATTTAAAACTGAAATGATGAAGAAGCTTTCCTCTAAGGATTTTGAATGTTTAGGCATCTGTGCATAAAAGGTCAAGGATGCTTAATCATTGAATATATTCAAGCAGGAATGTTTTTGTACCATTGGAGAATCAAAGATTATAAGAATCAGACAGAGAGTAGAGATGAAATCAAAAATCAAAGACATGATTTCACTGACTGAGCAGACTCGAGAAACTCGTCCAACTTTTATTTCTTAGGTTCTCAAGATTAGTCATCACAAAAGGAAGAGTAGGAATCCTAGCAGCAATGAATGCTGGTTGAATTCATCTGGCTTAGCCTCTCAGGTAGACCAGTTCTATGGAGTGAATCGGCATCTGCCTGGCCTGTTTAGAAAAAGGATGGGTGACGTTTCAGATCGGGTCCCTTCTTCAGTCCTGAAACATCACCCATTCTTTTTCTCCACAGGTGCTGCCTGACCCACTGAGCCTTCCAGCACTTTGTGTATATCTTTGTTCACCATCTGAAGAGCCTTGTTTGTACATTGAGTGAGATAGGTTGTGATTCAGCCTTTTTCTAGATCAATCTGTCCATGGGTATTGGACAACATTGGGCAGCCTGACATCAACTGTGGATGAGAAGGGAGCTTTGCCACTTTCATCCTAACCTGAACTCTTGACAAGGAAAAATGGATGACAGGTTCTCTTTGTATTCTTTTCTGGATATATCCCATTTATAATATAATAAATTGTGTTGGTTGCACGCCATACTGCCATCAGATTAGAGATGCAAGCAGTCACTACAAATGGAAGAACAAATAATAAAAAGGATATTGTCATCGGCTTTTAATAATTGTTTTGTTAGGTCTGGATCTCATGAAAATTTACAATCAAGCCAATCGCTTCCTCAACCACCATCATCTCCCACTCCGCTCCAGTCTCCTGGCAGGTAAGCACCATACAATTGACAGATGGTCTTTGTTGTGCGGTAGTGTGCCTCTGTAGCCCAACCATGTAACCCAGATATACAGATAGATATAAGAATGCTACTATTGGTTTAAACTTGATTCACATTATTGGAGTGCGCGGGCTTCGCCCATGAATCTCCTTCCAGCAAAGGGTCAGCAATAAAACAACAAAATGTTCCACTGTTTGAATATGCTTTGATCTTTATATATTTGCTTTCTTTTTGTAGGTCAGTCAGTGGAAAAAAATTATGTTCAACTTGTGGGCTGCCCCTCGGAAAAGGTGCAGCCATGATCATTGAAACGCTCAGTCTTTATTTTCATATTCAGTGCTTCACGGTAAGCCACTTGCTATTCCTGGATTGAGATACAGTAAACCCTTGTTATAATGGACCACAGGGGGAGGAGGAATGGTGTCCATTCTTGCCAATTGTCTGCTAGAACCCAGTAAGGTCAGGCAGCATGGATGAAAATGGATAGGTGATGTTTCGGGTGGACACCCTTCTTCAGACTCTTGGTCTGGGACTGGGCCTGAAATCCAGGTGGTTGACAGCCCTGGCCTGCTGGCGGCTGGGGGAGAGGCAGGCATCAGCGGAGTGATGGGTCACGACCCGAGGGCGGCCGGAGTGCAGGTAAGGGTCGGCGGTGGCAAGCACGGCCTGGAACCGGCCGCTGAAGCTGTGTGGGCCAACGGTAGAGGCAGTAGGTCTGACCTGGGAGCGCCTGATTAAGCTTATTGGCTTATATGGTGACAGTAGATCTGGTCTGGAAGCGGCCGGTGCGGTGGTACAGGCTAGGGGTGGCATGGACAGCCTGGCCTGGCATCGAAGGTCGGTAGGTCCATCCGCTATAACCAAAATTCTGTTATGAAGAGATCTGTAATAATAAGGGTATTATTATCTTTAGGATCAATTACGTTGATGGAGATTGAATATGCTCATTGGAGTTCAAAGCAACATATTTGTTTACGTAGATGTCATTTGTAGTAATAATAATGTCAAATAAAGATGAATGAATGATATCTTTTATTTCGAACGATTAAACAAAGAAGAAAAGAAAAGATGAAAATGAATAATAAATAAAGGAAAATTATATATATACATATATATATATATACATAAATACATACACACATACATATCCATGTACATATATACATACATACATATACACATATACACATATACATAACATATATGTACATACATAAATTAAAAAATCAAAAGCCAATTTCAACATAATACACATTAGACTCGTTCGATAATGGTATCTAACAAGCATGTTCCTCTCCCCTACCACATTCCTAACAGGGGCAAGGTCTGTATGAAAATATTTAATAAAGTGATTTTAATTGTTATGTTGGAACAAATCCCATTTTGTTCATTTTTACAAGTGTGCGGGTTTAGTATCGGACTCAGTCAGTTGCATATTACATAGCAAGACAATTTTTTTTTTTAAAGTTGTAGGTGTTTGTTGTGTCAGTCGCAATTATTTTCGGTCAAAGTGCATTTGCCTTTGATTCCTTTACAGGTAGTCTGGATTCCACTAACAATCTTTGGCATTGGTAACTTTTAATGTTGATTGGAGACTCAGGATTACAGATGCTGGAATCTTGAGCAAAAAAACAAACTACTAGAGGAACTCAACAGATCAAGCAGCATCTGTGGAGGAAAATGCACAAGTGATGTTTTGGGTTGGGATCCTGCTTCAGACTATTTTTGTAGTCAGCACTCTGAAAATCTCAATCCTCTTCCCAATGCCATGCCTGTAAGGCACCCATTCCCTCCCTTTCTCCTTCTTCTCCCATCCCTTCCACCTATGTTCCTTCCTTTTGCTTCACATTTCACGTTTGCTCTCTCTTTATCTCACACTTTGTCGTTTCATCTCTGGCCTTTGTCCAACCATCCGCCAAATAATACCCCCCTCACCTGTATCCACCTAACAATTGCCAGGCTTTGTCCCGCCTACACCTCTTGCAGCTTCCCTGCTCTACTACCCAAAACATCACCCATCCTTGTTCTCCAGAGATGCTGCTTGACCTGCTGAGTTACACCAGCACTTTGGGTTTTTTTTGTTTACCAGCACCTGCAATTCTTTGTTTCTAGTTTTGGCTCGCAATGTGTTTGTGCCAAACATAATGCTTGGTTAAACTAATCTCGGCCTGCACGTGATCCATATCCCTCTATTCCCTGCAGATCAATGTACCTATCCAAAAGCCTCTTAAATCTCACTATCATATCTGCCTCTGTCACCACCCCTGGCAACATGTTCTAGGCACCCATCACTCTCAGTGCAAATAAAAACATTTTGTTATATTTATACATGATATTGGTTTGGGGTTTACTCATTATATTTTAAAATGTCATTACCACCAAGATATATCATCAAATTCTTTTGCATTGCAATGTTTTGAAGAAAATACATCAATTAAATAAATAATGAAAACAATAAATGTTCATTGCAAGTGTGATTGCCGACTGGATTAAGACCATATGTTGAAGGAATGAGCCAGGCTGAGAAATTATGTGTAAACTTGCAAGATCGAATTGCATACTATTTTTAGGAATGAATGAATAACATCTTTTTGTTAATGATATTGCAGTGTGGTATCTGTCGAGGACAACTTGGAGATGCAACTACCGGGACAGATGTCCGAATCCGCAATGGTCTTCTCAATTGTAACGACTGCTACATCAGGTCCAGAAGTGAGTTGCATTTGAGTGCTATGTGTTGCTTGAAAAATGTATCCTTGATCGAAAATTACACAATTAATAACACAAATTTTTCAATAGTAATATAAATAAATCTATCAGCATGTACTGTTGTTACTATATAAACATCCACCGTGTTTGAGAGTTTACCAATGCAGAAAATTGCTGCCTATTTATTCCCCATCCCTATAAAGGGTATATTGTGACTTTCTTCAGGGAGTCAATGATGAACTGTTTATATACTATTATCAATTAGAAAATCATTTCTATTTTTAAATGGTATTGTAAATTGCTATTGCAGATTTAGCTTGTCCGTTGTCCTGAAATATAATGCAGGCGTCGAGTATCGATCAATCAGTAAAGCTCTTAAAACTTGGATGATTTAATATAAAAATATTTTTCTAAATTTAGTTTTTACGTATAAGATCATTGAAATGCACAGTACGGAAATAGGCCATGCAAGTGTAATCCCACTTCCAAAGAGCTGTGGGTTACAATACTTCCTGCTCACCCGGGTACTTTTTACGTTTATTTAGCAGTGAGTTTCAGAGCCATTGCCAATCTCAATTCCTACTTCAAATTCCATAGCTAATGTTTTGGTTTTAATGCCAAACCTCCTAATCTTTTACCGTCAGACTAGGTATTGATTTTCTGATATTGTATATTTTTGCACATTAAACATCCTTTTAGCCATATTTATTCAAAGATATAGGGGGTGGATGAAACACAAGATGGGGAAATTGGAGAGATGCCCATACTCGCATGTCCTCCCATCACTGAACCACCTTGTTTAAGATATTTTAGTTACTAACTGAATTTGTTACACTCCCAGTTTTTATTTTGTTTTCATATAATAATTTAAAAAAATATTAACTTTGAGATGTGAGTTTTGAGGCTGCTGAGGTTTATTGCCCGATATAATGGTCAGTCTTCACATAGATGCCAGAAATCCCCTTTGTGCAAATTTCTTGCATATTATTATATAAAAAATGCTACTGGATGTAAAGTACTAACAACAGTTTTCTCAGAATAAATTCAAAATTATACCATATTGCTTACAAAACTAGCATTATAAACATTAAGTACAGTCTTGCTGATAAAATATGTCACACCAATGTAATACAGTGGCAATTTTATAGTACCTATACATCCATATTTTAATTTACAAATAATAAAATGCAATATGCACCATAATAAAGATGTAATAACAGTTTTACCATATTTTCTGCCTGGATACTCAACTACTTTAAATCCCATTTCCAATTTGGCAGTCTTGGCAATGTCAGGATGAGATGAGTTCAATAATCCTTCTTTTCCTTCAGCTATCACTGATATTTCATGAAGTGTTTAATACTTGATGATGTGCCAACATTTTTATATCTATGAACTGATAGATCACAATATTTGTATACTGCTCACTCGGATTCTTTGATTTGTTCAGCTGCTGGACAGCCCACGACTTTATGACCATGCCACATGCCAATCAGCAACTGAAACTACAATGGAACACAGATGACCCTGAAGCTCAATGCGATTTTTACTATTTGCAGACAATTGCAGAGAGAAACTATCATTCACTGGCTTTCTCACTCCCAGAACCCTCACTTCCCATAAACAAGTTTTACCACCATTGATATTTTGGCAACCAACATTTTGAATCATTTTCAAGTTAGTGAAACTGCTGTTCTTTTGTTCAAATAGTCAATAGTAGCATCATTTGATATATATTTGCTGTTGAAGAAAAGCTTTTAAGTGGATTCGACATGTTTTTTAATTAATATTGTGTGATAATGTAATTTATTTTATTGCCTCCTCCAGTTATGAAAATGTTAATCATCAAGGTGCAATTATTAGTGGAGTAAGTGAATAAAACACTATTTGTCCTGTGTATTGGTTAATTACCTTGGTCTTCCTTTCCTTGGAACTAATTTGAGCCATCTGTGTCACAATTAGGGAATGTAGAGATCATTTCAAATGGGTAGATTTACAATTATCTTGGTATTTTAGATTGCTATGTCCTTCAGGTGCATTTCTTCATAATGTAAGAATTTCGTGAAGGCCTAGCATTCAGGAAAAAGGATAGAGGCAGTAATCAAGCTTTTATTTCATCCTGGCTAATAGTAACTTGCAACTACACAATGTATCAGAGCAACATGGAATTGTTAAACAAAACGGAATTGAAAGCTGAAATGCTTGCCTTTTAGGAACATATGTGTGCCAGACTAAGATTTGTTTCACTCGTGATTGGTAAAGATACAATTTGTGTTCAAAACCTGCTTTCAAATGTGTATTGCCAATGTTTGGTATTGTGCATCAGATCCTTGCATTACTGACATTCTTTCACCTATCATTCGGCTAATTGATCTGTTCCACTGTAGAGAAGCATTTTAGATCTATACCTTCTTCAAGCTAATGATTATTTAGTAGACAACTGCCAGACTGCAATTCAAATGCAGTTTGTCAAAATGGAATTTACCACTCACATAACTTGATCAGGGGTTTTCCATTATCACATGGAACCAGTCCCTGATTTCCCTGTTAACCCAGTGTTTTCACTGTGTTAAATGCCATTTTCCCATTATATAAAGAAGCATCAAGTGTAACAATTCCAACAGTGTTCTGATAAATACAATGCAGTATATCTGTGCATGCTCAAATACTGTGGATTACATTCCAAGTTATGAATGCAGTCTGCAGTGAGTTTAAACTCCAGTAAATTGGGACGTCAATTTGGAAACTGAGCTAAAATTGATGAGCACTAAGTTAGAGGTTTCATACTTAATGTCCATTTAAGGGTATAGTAAATCCTTTTAACTAGAAACAATAAAAGGAGTTGGCATCCTGTTAGGCTAACACAAAAGGAAATACAATTATTTGGATTATTATTGCACCTTTGATGAAGCATTCTACCTATCAAAGCATTGAAACTATGATTTTTTAAACTCGGTCTTTCTAAACAGGGATTGAATTCAAATAGTTTAAGTTATTTATGAATATATCACAGGTCACTATTGGAATAATTTGCATAGCTGTTGAAGATTTTATAAAAAAATACTGGAAAGCAGAAGACCTTTCAGTTGGAGAATTTGCTATAGAATTACATTATTTCATTTTTTAAAACTAAAATATCGTTATATTTCCCACAGGCTTTTAAAATGTCACGGGTTGATTTGTAGGTTGAGCAAGACGACCATTAACCAATTACAAATAACTTGAGGCATGGCATAATCTCTTGCTTGACAAACCTATTATATCCGAGGCAAATGCTTGCAAAGTGATTCAATGAAGAACAGATAGCACCGAATTAGCCAATGACTTGTATCTGCCTTAAACAACAGCAATACAATCCCTACTCTATATTGCAACTTCCTTGCAGAAGGATAATTAGTAAGGTGTAGTCCATTATCATTTAGCAGCTTTGTTGAAGAGAACATAACTTAACTAGTCTCTGGTTCAGCAATAATTATCTTAATTGCAAGGTTGACATTTATTTATTGAAATAGTTTAAAACCATGTTTTGCATGTTGGTGATAAGGCATTATATGATAACTGCGTGGTTTATTTTTATTTGTATCCATTGTTTGAATAGTCTGTTGGAATGCAAAATGTGTTTCATTCATCAATGTTTCATTGAAACTGTGCCTTACTAAATGCAGGCTATTGCACACTGATGGTCAGAAGTGCAGAGAATGTAAAATGTTGGTATTTGGCCCATAAAAAAATCTCTGTCAGCTCTTAAATGAACTGGGTGCAAGTGATACTGGGAAGAGGATGAGTCAGACATGAAGCTGAGGCCCAGCTGGTTCATCTCATGTGACTGGCTCACAGTACCCACAGATTCCTACTCTCCGCATGGTTTCAGCAAAGCCTGATATTTCTCCTGGAGTCAGTACATTCATTGTGTAAAATACATCTTCTAGCATTCAGAAGATTTTTAAAGACAACTTTTTACATATTCTTGTACACTCTCACTCCTCAGAAATTATCTGCAGGGGAAACATTGAATATATGTTATAGCACATTCTATACTTGTTCCAATAGCCCCTTTTACAATTATGTCTTTTTTAAGTAGTTTGATTTTGAACTAAATTCAAAGCTACTGAGCTTTTAATTGGTAGCACTGCAATTTCTTGAGATGTGAAGTACGCTTTTTAAGATTTATGCTGTCCACAATTAAACAATAATCTAAACCATTTTATTGCAAGAAGGAAAGACAAAATGTATGCTTGAAAATATTGTCAACAGTATTACATGAATGAAGAACTTGTTCACTTTCCCTGTCCACTGTTTTAAAGGCATTACTAACTCATTCAAAATCAGTTGAGAAATGCCATGAAGCATCTTGGGGTAGAAATTCATTTGTGTTGTAATTCTAATCAAGTGATGTAGTGGCTGATGCAAATTGAACTCCACTTCTGAAATCATGTTATTGACTTCATTGAAATCATATTTTGGTTTAATGCACATTCATCACCATGTTGCACATTGGTCACGTGCAGCAGAGGACAAAAAAAAAACTGATCATAATTCCTTGCCTAAAATGTCAATGCAGCTGTTCAGTGAAGTGAATTTCTATTAAATGTAAAAGTGATGAACATCCTAGTTAACCACAGTACAATGAGTGAGAAGTTCATATCTGGAATATTAATCAGTAAAGATTTGTCAGGGTAAATAATATTGTGATTGTTTTTTTCCCCACTGTCACTTGATTATTCAAGGTTATGTAATTAAATACAGTTTCCTTGAACTAGCATGCCATGAAACTCTCCCAGCATCTATTAACATCTGTACTGAGAGCACTTATTTCTGATAGTATGTGGTTAAATTACATTTCCCCCAGAATGTGCTTGACGAAATATGGACTTGGATTGATGTATGTTTAAGTGACAAATTGTAACTGGGGCTGTTACTCAAACATAAACAATTAAAATTGTCTTGCATATGCTACGGTTGAACTATTGTGCTATATGTATAGTGTTTTGCCTTGAGGGATACGTTACAATGTGTTCAATTAATGCAACAGCTTTTATAGTAAATGTATGTTGTTTATAAATAAAACAATTAAAAGTACTGCAATGAAATGCTTTTTATTTCTCGTTCACGTTTAGAACCCTTTCATGTCTCTCTGTAATGTTCTGCAGTCTTATCGGCGATCCCTTCCAGCTGATTTATCTATTTTAGATTTTGTACCCACGTTTAAAATGGAAACAGATCAATTAGATGGTGCTGGGATCTTAAAACATGATTGACCCTCACCTGCTCAACCAGGTGTAGAGAAAGGAACATTCAATTCAATTAACTTGATTTCAGCCATTGCCTTTGTGCACCACCTGGGATCCAAATCTTCAGAATGTCAGACTGCCCTGCCTAAAGAAGTCTGGAATCTAATAAAATGGGGGCAGAAGGAATGGGGGCATTGTAGCTGCAGCAGGTGGATGAACCATGCAAGATGATTGTGGAAGACATGGTACAATGCAGAGAGAGAGAGCAAGCATTCCATTCTCCATATTTGAATCTATGTTCATGTGCTCAACCCTATTCTTGTAAACTTACCCCTACACCACACTAATCGCCCTCATACCACAGGTTCATCTAGTGAACCATGAGGATATTTCATTGAAAGATTGTGCAAAAATCATGAACACGCCCCATTCCTGCAGGACAAGATGGCTACTGGTAACAGCAAGAGAGTGGGGACATGTGCAGCTGCATCTTCTTAGTTGTAGTGCTCATTGTGATTAGAATGGCATTGGCAAAGTCCAGGACAAGACACAGGATTGCTGAAGATGATGGTATGCTCACACCTCATCTGCCTAGTTGCCCTCCCCTTGCCTTCAACCCGTGGTCTTCAGAAGCATTAGCTACGTGACTCTTGCCTCACCTGGCAACAGGGCAGACCAGGGAAGGACAGTAGTTATCCTTCCATTGAGTAATATTTTTAAGCCATTGAGTAATATATTTTTTAATTCAGATGATTACTGAAATGTAACTTCTGTAGCTGCCATAGTTTGAACTGAAACAACTGGATTGTAAATCCAACCTCTATGTTACTGCTGTAGGCAACTTAATCACTGCATCACGACTGCCACATCACTGAATCATTTTGAGCATAAAATGGAATTCCAGCCCTTCCCATTAGTTTCCATTGTTCCTTTTATTTGCATATCTTTCATTCATTTGTTCTATATCTCTCTACATCACCGTCCATATCTCTCGTTTCCCTTTCCCCTGATTCTCAGTCTGAAGAAGGGTCTCGAACAAATGAATGATAGGCAAAAATTAACAATGATAAAGGGAACAGGCCATTGTTAGCTGTTTGCTAGGTGAGAATGAAAAGCTGGTGTGACTTGGGTGGGGGAGGGATGGAGAGAGAGGGAATGCAGGGGTTACTTGAAGTTAGAGAAATTAATATTCATACCCCTGGGTTGTAAACTGCCCAAGCAAAATATGAGATGCTGTTCCTCCGATCTGTATTTAGCCTCACTCTGACAATGGAGGAGGCCTAGGACAGAAAGGTCAGTGTATGAAGAGGAATTAAAGTGTTTAGCAACCAAGAATCAGGTAGGTCCAGGCAGACTGAGCAAAGGTGTTCAGCGAAATGATTGCAAGGTATTCAGCGAAATGATCGCCTAGGTTACGTTTGGTGTTGCCAATGTATGAGTCCACATCTTGAACAACAGATACAGTAGATGAATTTGGAGGAGGTGCAAGTGAACCTCTGCCTAATCTGAAAGGACTGTCGGGGTCCCTGAACAGAGTCGAGGGACGAGGTATATGGACAGGTGTTGCATCTCCTGCGGTTGCAGGGGGAGGTACCTGGGGTTTGGGTAGGAAGGGATGAGTTAACCAGAGAGTTGCGGAGGGAACGCTCTGTGGATGGTGGAGATGGGAAAATGTGGCTGGTGGTGGGATCCCGTTGGAGGTGGCAAAAATGTTGGAGGATTATGTGTTTTTACGACGGCTGATGGGGTGAAAGGCAAGCACTAGGGGGAGGGGATGCAAGGGCGGAGCTGCAGGGTACTGCGGAGACATGTGAGAGTCTCATCTATGATGGAAGAGCGGAACCCTTGTTCCCTAAAGAATGAGGACATCTCAGATATCCTGGTATGGAACACTTCATCTTGGGCACAGATGCAGCTTAGTCGGAGGAATTGGAAGTAGGGGAATAGTGCTCTATTTGTTTATGGGATGTGGACATTGCTTGCAATGCCAGCTTTTACTCTCCACCCCTATTTACATGTGAATGGAAAATGTATGAATGAATAAACCATTCATTCAATGGAAAATGTAGGTAAGAGTCAACCCAGTGGTAGGTTTGAAGTCACAGAAAGGCCAGATTTAGAAAGGGCATGGATTTCTATCCCTGAAGGAAATTGGTTTTATCACAGTCTGGTGGTTATATTGACTCTAGTATTTTCTTTAATCCAAATTTTTTATTTGATTTTTTTTAACTTAATTCCCCAGTCGCTATGATGGGAGTTCAGCTCAAATCTCTGGATGAGGATCCATTATTTTCACCTCAACACTGCCGCATCCGGTCTCAGTCCACCCACGTCTAGCATTCGTTGCCAGGGCAGGAAGTACAAGTTATGAATACGGGCAAAGCTTGTAGCAGGCAATAAAGTCAATCTTGAAGCAATTGCAAGTAATTAGATCATATTCATTCAAGACCACTTCACGTACAATTCTGTCAGATTAACTGATTGATCGGATCGACCATGCATTTGATGCTCTCACTTCACTAACAACTTTTCAAGCAGGGAACATTGAACATTTTCAGACATAGTCACTAAAGAGCAAAGAGCCTTAAAGCCCTGAAATCAGATTAAATTACCTGAGCAATAAAGTAAATATGTTAAGAAGCAATTTAAGAAGTGGATTTTATTCCCGGCAAATGGCCCATCTTCAGCCCCAGGGGCTGGTGAAACAATATAAAAAGCTTCCCTTAGCTCAACAAAGTAGCACAATGCCATTACTAATCCCAATAATGGTATCGTTGCTGGGAATGGAGAAGGATTAAAAAAAACTTCCACTGAGAGCTGGCACAGTTTTCCTATCGTAATGCTATATCTGCATTTTCAGACAAAATACCATTAAAATGGGATGTGCTGTCCAAAAACAGCTCTGTTCATATTATGGGGAAAAATGCTAATACTTATTTCATCCAATGACAAATAACATTTCATTTCTTTCATATCAATTGATATGGTGAATAGTCAGAGTCTATTTTCCTGGGTGGAAATGTTAAATACTGGAGGGCATAGATTTAAGATGAAAGAAAAAGTTTAAAGGAGATTTACAAGGCAAGTTTTTTTACACAGCGAATGGCAGGTCACGGGGAAGTGGTGGAAGCAAATATGTTAGTGATGTTTAAGAAGCATTTAGACAGACACATGAACAGGCCGAGACTGAAGGGATATAGACCACGTGCAGGCAGATGTGCAGTTTAATTTAGCATTGAGTTAGGCACGGACGTTTTGGGTGAAGGGCCTGTTCCAGTGCTGTGTTGTTCTATGCTTGTTGTATGTGAATGATAGCAAATTATAGGAAGTTTGTTTTAGAAAATAATTTTACAGGAGTTGCTTTAGAAAAATCTGTGCATACTCCATATAAGCATGGGTATTAAAAACCATTGGTTCATATGTACATCTATATAAAATGAAGCAATGGCATGAGCAGCAAATGAAGAAAAAGATTTGGGTTATGTTCATTATTTGGCATAATAATGCCTTTCTTATAGCATTAACAAGACATTAAATCACAACTTTCAGTCATAAAGTCATACACAAATGTCCCATAGCTTATCACAACCGAAAACAGATTTTGGGGTGTATAAAAGAGATATTAGGCAGATGGCCAAAGCTTTGTTAGAGATATGGGTTTTAGGGAGTGTCTGCAAGGAGGGGAAAAAAAGAGGTAAAAATCAGAGGGGCATATGAGGCAAATTCCAGAGCTTGGAGTTTCAAGAGATTTTCTACTTTCCCAAAAGAGGGATGATTATTGAATCAAGTACACCAGTTCTGTAGCTGATAACATGGCTGCCAAAAAGTAGAGCAATAAATTTACAATGATCTGTATACCAGAATGTGATCAATATAGATCAATACATATCTCAAAGATAATAGAGTTAATAAAATTTCCAGACAATTGGAGGGGCAAGATTATAAAAGGATTGAAAATAAAAATGTTTTTAATATAAATCAGTATTATTTGACTAGGAATCGATGTAGATTAAAAAGTATATAGGGTTCAAAGAGTCATTCAGCACAGAAACAGACTCCTTGACCGACTTAGTCCATGCTCACCATCTAACATTCATTTACACTAACTACATTTTGGTCACCCCACGTTCTCATCTCCCCCGCCCCCTCGCACCCCCAGATTCTATCACTCACTTGCACTGTGGGAACAATTTACATTGGGCAACTAACCTACTAACCTGCAAGTCTTTGGCATGTGTATTAAAAACCAGAGCACCTGGAAGAAACCAACACAGTCATTGGGAAGGTACACCAAAATGCTGGAGAAACTCAGCGGCTGCAGCAGCATCTATGGAGCGAAGGAGATAGGCAACGTTTTGGGCCGAAACCCTTCTTCAGACTCCAGTCATTGGGAAGATGTGCAAACTCCACACACACACGCAAATACACACAGAAGCTACTCAAGCGTAATATAAGGTGCCGTTCCTCCAGTTTGTATGTGGCCTCACTCAGGCAATGGAGGAGGCACAGGACAGAAAGCTCAGTGTGGGAATGGGAAGGGGAGTTAATATAGTTAGCAACTGGGAGATCCAGCAGGCCTTGGCTGACCGAGCACAAGAGTTCTGCAAATCAGTCGCATAGTCTACACTTGGTCTTGCCGATGTAAAGGAGGCAACATCAGGAACAACAAATGCAGTAGATGAGGTTAGAGTAAGGAATATATATATGTGTGTGTGGGGGGGGGGGGGGATGGTGAGGAGAAAAAAGGATACAAATCCAGGTGGGGCACAAGGAAGAGGGGATAAAAAGGGGGGCCGGGTAGTTGTGAGGGAAATGGAGGAATAGCACATCATGCTCTGTTTGGTTTGCTTACAATGTAATGGCATGAACATTGAATTCTCCACTTTTACATAACTAACCTACAAACAACTCACCCCGTCCCCACCCTCCTTTTCCCCCCCTCTTCCTTCTGCCCCATTTGCGTTTGTATCCAATTACTCCTCTTCCACATATATTCCATCCTTTGGCTGCACAATGCACACCTTCCTATCGTTATCTCACACTTTTTGTCCTTTGTCCAACTATCTGCTAATTAACCCCCCCCCCCCCGCCCCTCATCTGTATACTCCTTTCACTTGACAGACTTTGTCCTGCCCCACTTCTCTTCCAGTTTTCTTGTCCCCGCCATAATCTGTCTGAAGAAGGACCCCGACCCGAAGCTTCACCTATCCATTTCCTCCAAAGATGCTGCCTGACCTACTGAGTTACTCCAGCACTTTGTGTTTATTTTGTAAACCAGCATCTGCAGTTTTTTATGTCTCAATGATTAGCAGGGTTTTGAATGAGTTTACAGAGAGGAAAATTCAAGGTCTTGCAGAAATATATGTGGATAGAACATAATAGATGCATGGATGAAACTTTCAACAGCAGATGAGTTGAAGGAGAGCTAAGTTATGAGTTTTCAGAACTGAAATAGGTGGTTTTAATCAGAGAATGGACATGTGGTCTGAGCTCTCTTCTGGATCAAAGGTACATAAAACATCGAATATAGAACAGTATAGCACAAGAACAGACTCTACAGCCCACAATGTCAGTGCCAAACATAATGTCAAGACCAAACCTTATCTGCCTACACATAAGGTGGACAGAAAAGCTGGAGAAACTCAGCGGGTGAGGCAGCATCTATGGAGCGATGGAATAGGTAACGTTTCGGGTCGAGACCCTTCCTCAGACTGATGAGGGGGTGTGGAGGGGGCGGGAAGAAGAAAGGAAGAGGCGGAGACAGTGGGCTGTCGGAGAGCTGGGAAGGAGGGAGAAAGCAAGGACTACCTGAAATTGGAGAAGTCAGTGTTAATACCGCTGGGGTGTAAACTACCCAAGTGAATATATGAGTTGCTGCTCCTCCAATTTGCGGTGGAACTCACTCTGGCCATGGAGGATTCACTCTGGCCATGGAGGACTCACTCTGGACATGCCTACACATAATTCATATCCCTCTATTCCCTGAATATCCATATGCCTACCCAAAAGTCTCTTAAATGCCACTATCATATCCTCCTCAACCACCAACCCCGGCAGCACGTTCCAACCACTCACCACCCTCAGTGTAAGAAACCTTCCCCCGCACATCTCCTTCAAACTTTGCCCCTCTCCTTAAAACTATGTCCACAAGTATTTGGTTGAGAACATTCTGGCCTATTGAATATTGTGGACTGTTGCCAGAGAGAGTAGTCAATGGTAAGGTAACAGAACACGTGACAGGGTCAGAGAGTAGTGGCTTCCGTCTTCCAAATATTTAGTTGGAGGCACTATATTTTCATCCAGTACTTTGACAATATATAGACAGAGGAGATGTCAAGGAAGTGATGGTGAGGTAGAGAAAAGTGTTCGCACAATAGTTGCGGAAACATGAATTGGTGATTCAGTTGTTGCATGGGTGGGTGGGTGGGTGGGGGGTGACATGGAGATGAGAAAACGGAATGGGACAGGGAGAGGTCCTAGGGACAGCAGAGGCAGCAGAGTGGAAGCAGGAAGTGAGGTTCTTGCTGGGTGATTCTCTGGCAACAACTGTAGAACTAAGAGAGCAGCAATCCAGCTCTGTGGAGAGAAATTAGACTGGTGTAGTCAACAATGTCAAAGGCCACCGGGCAAGAGGTACAGAAGCTTGAAAACGCATACCAGATTCAGGGACAGCTTCTTCTCAGGCAACTGAACCGTCCTTTCACCAAATAGAGTGCGGTCTTAACCATCCATCAACCTCATTGGAGAGCTTCGAACTATCTTTAACAGACTTTATCGGGCTTGATCTTGCACTAAATGTTATACCCTTTATCCTGTCTCTGTACACTGTGGACGGTTGATTGTAATCATGAATAGTCTTTACGTTGACTGGGTAGCTCGGAACAAAACGTTTTTCCACTGTACCTTGGTACATGTGACAATAATAAACTAAACTATATAAGTGACTTTCGAGTCGAAAGAAAGGCCCTGATCTGAAACGTCACCTATCCATTCCTATACAAATGCAGAAAAAAAGAAATGCAGATGCTGATTAATACACAAAAGGACACAAAGTGCTGGTGTAACTCAGCGGGTCATGTAGAACATGGATAGGTGACATTTCAGGTCGAGACCCTAAATCTTGGCATGGGACTTTGAATATTTAAAACTCACATGTTTAGAAATCCTTACATTCTGCCTTCCTGCCTCCGTCATTAGTCTGGAATATGAGCATGGCGTGCAAAGTACATATGGGTTGTGCGGTCAGAGCTGGGGATCTGGAATGTGGCTAGGGCCAGGGTTGGAGTCCTGAACATCAAGGGCGAGCAACATTGGAAGGTTTGCATTCAGAGCCAAGATCCTGGGAGCTTATATGGAGTATTTCCCGCTCCCTATAAACTCACCAACTTCACTCTTAAAAAATTGTTGCAGCATTACTGCTGAAGTAAACGTGAATTGGGGTATTCATATCGATTCCAATAATCCAGGAAATCCGCTCGTTCAACACCGCCAAAATCCAAGAGGTGCCAGATTATCAGTTTAATCGTGAGAGAAATATTCAATTATTTTTTCTACATAAGTTGTTCACAAGCAGAACGGTTCTGCTGTATTTAGTTAAACCTCTGGATTTCAAAACGAAATCTACATTTCTAGACTACTTTTCAAGTGGGGACGCGGATAATGTGTGGAAAGTTAACCTGTTTCCAGAATTGATTGATTTAAAATAACAATAGGATTCTCAATCTGAAGAATTGGTCTCGACCGAAACGTCACCTATTCCATTTCCCCAGAGGTGCTGCCTGACCCGCTGAGTTACTCCAACATTTTGTATCTATCTTCGGTGTAAACCAGCATCTGCAGTTCCTTCCTAAACAATAGGGTCTGGTTATTTTTCCACGTGTTCATCATATGTCATTGAAGGTTTCAAGGTCAGTTTATTGTCACATGTACCAATTAAGGTACAGTGAAATTCAGATTGCCATACAGCAACAAGACACCCAAATAAGATTTTAACGTGAACATCCACCACAGCGACTCCCCCACATTCCTCACTGTGATGGATGGCAAAAAAAAGTTCAATCTTCTTCCCTTCTTTTAGAAAATTATGATTGCATTTTCTGATGATTTTTAAAACTAACTGGAGCTGCTTCTTGCCGAGAGACTCTGCGCTGAACGCTGCTGCAATATCCCCCTCTGCACTGCAGGGGGCGACAGACACTGCACCACAATACACTGTGAGGTCCACTCTGCGCTCCAAGGCAGCTAGCTCCCAGACAGTTTGAAATTGTAAGCTTATAGACAAATTGTGAGGAATCACTGTCGGGATGTTAAAGACCAGCACTCCCCCACAGTAAATTGGGAAATCACCTCGATTGTTAACCAGCCTGGAAGGTATTGGAGATAGGCACAAAAATCTGGAGTCAGCGGGTCAGGCAGCATCTCTGGAGAAAAGGGATAGGTGACGTTTCTGGTCGAGACCTTCCTTCAGACTGGGTATCAGGTGAAAGGGAAAGGAGAGCTGTAGACGGTGATAGGGGTGTTGAGGGGGGGGGGAGTCGCGCAGTTTGATGGAACTATCTATTGGGGTAACAGCAGAAACAATGAACGGCAGGTGCTGGTTTACTAAAAAATAAACAAAGTGCTGGAGTCACTCAACGGGTCGAGCACCATCTCTGGGTCGGGATCCGTCTTCAGACTGCGGGTAGCAGACTAGTTTGCTGCTTCCGGGAGTGGGGTGGGGGGGGGGTGGAAAACAAATATCACTGCAGCCCCTGGAATCTGAAAGAAAAACAGAAACGCTGGAAGAACTCAGCCAGCCAAGCAGCATCTGTTGGAAGCAAAAACACAATTAATGGTCCAGGTCGAGACCATTTATCAGAACTTAGAAAACCGATAATGCAAGGTAGACTAGATAGCCCGTATTAAATCTGTTTTAATAGATAGGGACATCAAAAACAATATCCAGTTTTAATGCGAATCTTTAATTGTAAACAGAACACTGATACTCAAGACTGATGAGAACCAGTTGGGATTCCAATTCATGTTAAACTATCTGCTCGATGGAAGCCTCTACAGACCGGTAGAATGACACTAGCAACCATCCTTTGTATAGACACACAGTCATTGAAATCGACTTACTATGTGGGACACGTTTGTCCTCAGCGAGGTAGAGGAAAAAACGGACTGCACCCTGGCTTATGGATGGACCTTCAGAAGCCCGGTGACTGTTCTTCCATACGCTATGATACAGTCCGATTCTCCTCTACCTCATTGGATATTTAGAGTCATAGAGTGAGACAGAGTGGAAACAGGCCCTTGGGCCCAACTTGCCCACACCGTCCCAGCTACACTAGTCCCACCTGCCCGTGTTTGGTCCAAATCCCTCCAAACCTGTCCTATCCATATACTTGGCTAACTGTTTCTTAAACGTTGGGATAGTCCCTGCCTCAACTATGTCCTCTGGCAGCTTGTTCCATACACCCACCACCCTCTGTGTGAAAATGTTATCCCTCAGATTCCTATTAAATATTTTCTCCTTCACATTAAACCTGTGTCCTCTGGTCCTCGATTCTCATACTCTTAGCAAGAGACTGTGCATCTACCCGATCTATTCCTCTCATGATTTATACACCTCTATATTACCCCCCCCCCCCCCATCGTCTTGCGCTCCAAGGAATGGAGTCCCAGCCTACCTATCATCTCCCTATAACTCAGACCCTCTAGTCCTGGCAACATACTCGTAGATCTTCTCTGTATCATTTCCAGCTTTCGGGTCGGTTCTGCGACTGTTGTGCTGTACTGCTGAGAAATATATTCTGTACCCAATCTTCCCTTCGCTCTACCTGTTGGATTGCACGAAAAACAGCTTTTCACTGTACCGCCGTATGCATGACAATAATAAACCTAAACTTTAAAAAGTGCTCCATTTTGCTTGCTTATGAAACTATTTTATCATAATCACCAATGTCTATCCGTATTTAATATAGGTAATTAAAATTGTGTTGAGTCATCAGGAATTGGCACTCAGTAGGTTTGTTGGCAATCACTATTAACGATCAGCCATTTGGCACACCTTCATTTGATATGCTTAAGAAAGAACTGCAGATGCTGGAAAAGTCGAAGGTAGACAAAAATGCTGGAGAAACTCAGCGGGTGAGGCAGCATCTATGGAGGGAAGGAATAGGTGACGTTTCGGGTCCAGACCCTTCTTCAGTCAGAAGAGTCTCGACCCGAAATGTCACCCATTCCTTCGCTCCATAGATGCTGCCTCACCCGCTGAGTTTCTCCAGCATTTTTGTCTACCTTTCATTTGATATGCACCCTCTCCTCACCATATTTGTGATGGAAGTAAATCTGAGACTAACATTCAATCTATTTAACCATAGCATCTTGCTGGGACATCCGAGACTGTGATCTGTGGGTGGGTTACAAGTTTTTGAAATGCGGAACATGTTTATTTCGGAAAATTCAGCAAAAATCTTAGACATCAACAGGATCTTCTCTGGTTCCAATCATTTGTGAGGCAGGAGAAATTAGTGCAGCCATCTTTGATCCGGTTATCGCAATAGCAACCAAAGCTTTTATGACAGGGATTTCGAAAGACAGCACCCTAAAACGAGGCCTGAATTTACCTGCTTTAAAATTTATATGATCTTCGATTAAACAGAAGGAAATAAAGCATTTAAGGCATAATAAATATTTGTTATTTGAACAACGGCACCGCATTGCCAGTGTTCATTTCAGCGCAGTGCTCAGTCTGGGAAAAGCACTTCGTATATAAAAATATTACGACCCGGTTGTAATTGTTGTAGACTTTTATCTATATACGTTTAATGTCTGCTGGTGATTTATAGGCAGCATGTTATTTTGTTTTAAAGATTCAGAAAGGAGGAAGGGCCACGAATTCCTTCGCCGGTACCAGCTCTATGCCACCGAACCTGTTTGACGCCACTCTTCTGGGTGAGGAACCTGTCTCTCCTCTTCCCGTCTTGTCTGTCGTTCGTTGTGAGATGGAATCTATAAACAGTCGAGCTACAATTAATATAAATTAATTGTGATTAGCAGCAAACTGTGCCGGCTTCTGTCTCCCAACCTCTTTTTGTTTCCAACAGCAACGAATCGCTTGTGCAAAACCACCTGTTCAATTCAATGTCTCGCAGAACTAACCAAATTGTATCCATTTCACATGTTGCAACCGATATCCACAAAACTGATGGTAACGCGTTCCTTTTCAAGTCTATCTTTTGGAGATCGTGACCGGTATTGGCGGGGTTTATACCTGCATGGTTTCTTCTCATCAGATTTGAAGATACTGTACAATTTGTTTTCCAGGCAACGCCAATATAATTTGATTATTCAATACCAATCGATATACATTATGCACCAATAGTCAGCGAATAAATGAAAAATAAATACGTTACATTTAATATAATTCGCCCTCACTTACTTTACATTTAAACGAATTCACTCTCGCAAGAGGTTTCATGTTTTAGTGATAAAATAACCAACATACTACGCGTTAGACACTGAGAACGTTTTTGTAAATATATTAGTTATGTTAGAATACTCAACAGAATACACGATTGTTTGTTTCTTATATGGTTTTATTATTAAACGTGAACTAGGTTCGACCTCGTCTACGTATACCCCAGACGCCAAGCGGAATACAAACAGATAATATGATGAGAAATCTCGGTGCATGACGAAGAGAAATATGATTTCCGGGATTTTCTGGATTACATTATTCGGAACTCAAACTATTTCATTGGCGAGAAAAGATTTCCAATATTCAATGCTCAACCAAGTATTTGTATAACTACAATCTCCTTCCTTTCTTTCCTCCGCCTCCATGTTATTAATTTACAAATGGTTTTCGATTAGCTGCATGCGCGTTATGTAATCAAAGCAGAAATTATCATCTTTTTTTCATTTTAAAGGAGTTGATTTCCATGATCATATTTTTATTTGTTATGAAAAAAATCTTAATGTTGTTCTTCAAATAAAATTTAAAAAAGTAAGGAGCGAAGTAAAAAGTATATTACATCAAGATATTCGTCTTCAAGAAAGGTTTTATCAGAAGGGTTGATAGTTGGAGCTTAGAATGTGCGGACAACACAGTGAAAGTGTAGTGTTAATCAGCAGGCCTATTTGACGTTTTTTTATTATCATTTCACAGCTTTGCTTTTGTAGTTTCCGTTTTTTCCAAACGAACATGACATTTAAAAAATGGAAGCAAACTAATACAATTACAACTAGTAGTATTGCATTTCCATCTCCATTCGAAAATGTGCCTGAGTTTCTCCGCATAAGACGAAATAACTGCTAATAAAATGCTAATAACTGCTAATAAAATAAACTGCTATTAGAATTATGTTTACTCAAACTAGGCAAATGATATTCAAAGAATCACACTAACATTTTCCTGTCGTCTGATATTGAAAACACACAGTCATTTTGTTTTTAAGGTTAATTTTATCTCTCAACTCGTCACATGTTATCCTCACACGTTTACTCTGGTAACAAAAAACAGAAACATATTCCAACTTTTGCTTTGCATTTTATTATCAACAATCAAGTTAATGGTACACTTTTGGAAAACTATATGCACACGTAGAAATATTTCCCTTATTTAAATATAAGCATCCATTATACCACGTATAAATAATTTTGAACTCCTAAACATAATTTATGAGGATTATGTTCACAATAATTTCTGATGGGACGGAGAGAGAAATAAAAAATAAACGACAACATGCATTTAACAAAAATATATGCCGTTATTGTTGTTATTAATATATGAACCTGCCTTTACCTAAACAAAATAACTCAACCCAGGATGATCTCCTTTAATTTGTATTCTCCATAAACACACTTCATGTGGACTACGGGGGAGAAAAGTATTTTTAAGATCAACTAGTGAAGACAATACTGAGAATAACACTTTTACGGTTTACTCACAGAACACGGCTGTAGAAAGACACACAAAAAGATTTTTTCTCGTTTTGTACTTTTTTTTACATATTTTTAATCCCAGTGATGCGGTGGGGTAGGGGGAGGTCAAGTTCAGAACATGCTGCTCTTTACTAAAGTGGCTTTGGTTCCGTTGGGTCTCTGCAGCGAGGAGAGCACGCTGGCGAAAGGACCTCCTATTGAGTCGGGCACTGCGCTCACCCCACCCGGACCCGTTGCCCAGCCGGTGCCCGCTACTCCTGCAGCTGCTGCAGCCGCCGCTGCCGCCGCAGCCGCCGCTGCAGCCGTCTTGGCGGAGTCCCCAACCCCTCCTCCACCAATACCACCCCCTCCTCCAAGGCCACCGCCTCCCCCGTTGCCGAGCACACCGCCGCCGTTGCCTGAAGTCGCAACGCAGCTGCCTGGACCCGTGCTGTCAGGATCGGCCGGCTTGGAGTCCTTGTTGTCGTCCTCCGCTCGCAGGTCGGATTTCTTGGACACGCCGTTGTTGTTTTTGGCCGCGGCCGCCGCTGCCGCCGCCGCCCTCTCCTGTTTGCGGAACTTGGCCCGACGGTTCTGAAACCAAACCTGGCGAAGGAGAGAAAGGAGAGAAAGGAGGAGAAGGGTTAAATGTCTGGGAATGGCAGGTGCGTGGTTAACCAGGCGCGTCCGGGAAAAGATCCACTCAACCAGGCGCGTCCACTCAAACACCACACCAGTAACCTTTGAATATTTCAGCGCTAAACGACGGAGAAAAGCTCGGCGAAAGCGGAATAACGATGAGCGAGGCGAATGGAGTACAAATATCCTGAATATAATTGCATTGAATTGGCGACGAATTTGGATTGATTGGTCGCTGGATTCATTGATTTCGGATCGAGATTGAGGTTTTATTAATATCTCCTTTTGCAGCTCAAACTAGACAATAACAGCTCTTTTCTTCTTCATTTGTTTTGTATGTATTGTGTGTATTGATTTAAGATATATAGAACTGCGCGAAATAAAGCTAAAGTGTTTCTATATTACCCCATGTTGGTATTGCGCTGTTATGACTTTTATTTATTCCTACGCCATTAAAGTTTATCTCAATTGTCATTTCCATTCTATGCCTTCGAAACTTGCACACCAAGATTCCAAATAGTACCTGGCAGTGTAGTCATCTAATTCCCCTCTTGTGCTAACAAACCTCGTCTTTACTGAAGCACTGTTCGATAATGCCACGAAGGATGAGGGCGTTATCTAAATGTGTAATAAGTGGGGCTATGAGATATATCCTCGGATTTACCGATATAATGGCCATCTAATTGCAGAAATGAGCACATCATCAATGTTCAGTGTGAACATTGCTGGGCTAAATCCCCGCTTGAGTAATACCTGCACTCTGGCCTCGGTGAGATCTATCTTCAACGCCAGCTCTTCCCGCGTGTAGATGTCCGGGTAGTGAGTCTCTGCAAACACTCGCTCTAGTTCTTTTAGCTGGGCGCTGGTGAAAGTGGTCCGTATCCGCCTCTGCTTCCTCTTCTCGTTTAAGCCGCCGTGATCCGTAAACAGTTTGTACGGTACTGTGGAGGGAAGGGAGGGCGTTGGGTTAGGGAAAACCAAGAGAAAAGTCGAGAACTCAGATCATGGGTCAAACTCTCGAACTATCCTTTTGTTTTTTTTAAATATGGGAAGGTATAATGAAGGCAGTCCTGGAAAATCCAATTTATAATATGCTTCATTGCAAAGCAGGTGCACAAAGAGACAATTCTCAGTTCCGTACTAGAAGTCATTGAATTAACATTAGGTGATAAAATATATACATAATAACATAGCGCCAATTCAAGGTATATAATTAGTGGAACGAAAGTAATATAAAAATATAGTATCAATAAATTATTTCGAATAGCTTCCTCAAAACCGAGGAAAATGTCTATTTCGAAATAAAATCAGATAATGGCATCAATTGCTTATTTTGTTTTAATCTGATTTACAACCAGTTTTGTATAAAATTGTTTCCAATTTGTCTTTTTTAAGTATTGGTCCCTTAAAGTTTATCTAATGTTTTAAAACGATCGTAGTATTAAGTCCAAGCCACTCTGCTTTAAAGACATTCTGGTAATGAGCTTTAGTCTTTGGTTATTTAATTACACCAGGACAGATTTTCTAAGCTTTACGTATCATCGCAAAGTAAATAAATTATGCCTATCATTTTGGCAGCTTAAGATAATTTTGTTGGCGGTTCGGGTGTGACTAGTATAGTGTAACCCTGTAACTGAATTACCCATTGCCTGCAATCGCTTCTAACGTGATAAATTCTTTCATTTGTGTAAGCAAATTTCGTTTGGTAAATACTAAACACATTTCAATTTTCAAATGCAATCAACCTTCCTATATACATGTTTGTTGCGGGGAGAAGGGGTACTCTTTGGAAAGGATTGCGAGAGATCCTTACCTGCTGCGTATGGACTGCTCTGATGGTCCCTAAGAGTTCCAAGGCTGCAGGATCCTGGAGTTAGAGATGGACATCCCGAGGTGGCCCCGAATGTGGTCCTTATAGGATTATATTGGAATCCACTCGCCTGGCTGCAAGAACTGAAGTCAGCATAGGCTGAAGCAAGGCTTGAAGTGTCCATGCCCGCCATACACGACTCGTAGGCAGAAGAATTGAGGTAAGAATATTCCATTTTATACATTGAAAAGGCTCTGGCTAGCTGTCCAAAAATAGAAAGAAAAAAGAGAAAGAGAGAAGGTGCCTTTGGTAGGTAGATGTGCACAGCGCAGAGCCTGCTTTACAACTGGGCTTCTTTCTAAGAGGAGAGCTTAGTTTTATCAAAATGCCTCCTATGAGCTGCCTTGCCTCAGGTCTCTAGAGCATATAGTCCTCATAATAAACTTGGCTGTTTCCACTTGGACAATAGCAAAGCGGTGGTCTTATTGCCTTCGCTTTTACATGACAATAACTCATCAGTCTATTGGGCTGGCACAGGGGGACTGGGCTGCCCAGCCTCCCTATCATTGATTCCTGCATCTCTAATTAGAATTTAATACCACACCATTACGCACAAAGTCCCCTCCATCATCCCTCTAACCATATCCCTGCCCTTAATTCAATCAGACTACTTTTAAATAATGAAAGTTGGGTGACGATTCTCCCTGATCCAATTTCCTTGCGCTTTTAAGCTTTTTAAGCGATCATAGCTCGGGCACAAATTGAGATATTTTCTGTTTTCTGGAGGAAGCTGGGTGTCATGGTCCGCCTTTTTGTAATAATGTTACACGCTCAATTTAACAACAAGACTCGCCCCTGTTGTGCGTGAAATGTTATCACGGGTGGACATTCGCTGGACGCTGGCACCGTGCAAAAACTCAGCTAGCGTAGAAAGAGAAAGGAAAAAAAAGGTTATTTTTAAAACAAAACACACCTGGCTGGGAAATTTACAGGAAAGACGGTGAACACTATTGTGCGATGAAGGGTAACCGATTTGAACATCTTATTCTAATACGAACATTTTATCTTTTTTGAATTAAATAATGCTTTCTGATTTTTTGTAAATATTAGATAATAAATGTAAACCAATGCGGTTTTTGATTTGGCGTAGCCATTTGTGAAACTGATGTCGGGAATATTTTGGTTCGCAATACCGGAAACACAAAATTGAAGAGTGCATTAACATAACATATGAGGTTTAACATAATATTTTGACAATATTATTCAGTTATCAATTCTTGTCGTTCAAGTAAACCTTTGCTGTAGACTCATGGGGGAAAATAGCACCAGTTCGATTTAGGATGTTTTATTTCAAGTGCGCGGACGGGGAAATTACAAAGTTAAAAGAAAAACAACTAATTCAATGAAAAGTATGAAACAAAAATTAATCTTAAACCCAATAAACTAAAGAATGTTTATTTTTCTAATTAATCCTTCAGCTTTGAACAAGAATTCCCAGAAGACATGATTGTTACGATTTTCAATAACTTGAAGAATGGTTTTGATTACATTTAAATGTTATCTACTAAATATCAACCGAAATAGTAAACCATTATTGCACGGAGTATAAGATAGACACATATATTTATATCAGAGAAGCATCGGATTTCAAATGAGAATAATAAAGTACGATAATAAACCGGAAATAATTATATTGCATACATTTTTTTAATGTAAATCTCAATTTATTAAAATATGAAAATAATATTTTTTCGAATACAATTATGTTTATTCGCTTGTTCTAATTAATAACCGAGAAATAGAATATGAGCATTTAAAAAAATCATTTAAAGTGATTTTATATATATCACACACAATTTCTAAAGATGCTGATGATGGTTGATAATATAAGGCTTCACCCATTTTCAAATAAAAATCATAATTGTGAAAGATGTGGAGGAGTGCGATGTTGATGATGGACGTGTTGAGTTGTGGTTTCGATAACGAAGGACTTTTCTTTGTGCTTTGTACACATGGTTTTGTTTTGTTTACCGGAGAAATGAAAACAAAGTTACCAGTGACATTGGAAAACAAATTGCATGTTGCACTAAATTGCTTTCTCATCATCCGTCTCCAGCCAGACGACAAAGGCGAGGGAAGCATCTGTCTTCCAACTCTGTTCAGTCGTAAACCTAAAGAGCAGCAAAGACGAATGCGAATCTGAGTATTATTACAAGAATTTATCTTTATTTATTCGCGCTTTCATGAATATGAATGCCGTTTCCCTGCATTCGGTGAAGTAACAATAAACAATTGCAACAAATGTTGAAAGAATCCAGTTAAAGGAAACAAATTCCTTTGTATTTTTCAGACGCTACAACTCGCTACAATAAATAGATCCCCATTAAAGAATAAGCTTTTACTTTTCTCGCTTCTATGAATTGTTTAAGGTAATTTAAATATTTAGGTAAGGGAGATGACAACAGTACCACGGGAAAATGCAATATTTCACAGATTGGTATCGGGGATTGTTCAGGATCGTATCCAAACGGATTTAAAGGAGTCTCTTCATTGCTAGCTTGTCCAGGTGTACAAGTGCGGTGGAGTCGAGCAATGGGAATTTTGAATTGAATTCTCAGTGGAAGGTGGAAATATCTTTACAAAGATCGAAATTGCAATAATTCCGCGTCAAAGTTAGGAAGTAAACCGCTGACCATTATTTTGGGTCATTTTGTAACAGATAAGAATAGGTTTAAAAAAATACAGAATGCTGCAACTACCGATCTCATAATATATCATTAATTTGGTAATCCCCGACATCGAAAAAGTTAGGTGACATTCACTCGCATTTATAACATTAAGGAAATTATACATCCTCGCACAAGGGATACAATCCTTGGATTGTGGCGGCATACTTGACACATTAAAGATTGTTATTCGTTTGAAGCGTGAATCGACAAGCCGAGGAGTCAGTCACACCATATAAAACACGAAAGTAAAGCAAGACAAAATGTACAAATGCCCCACTGCACAATTGGAGGCGTTTTTTTTTCATCTTGCTTTCCTTTCTAGTTTTTGTAAGTTTGTTTTGCTTCCAAAGGGAAAATCTTTTGTCGCCCCGTTTATTTAGTTCTGAGATAAATGCCGGGGCCTGACAATCAACGGCCCTTGTTTTGTTAAACTTGCGCTCTCCACGCGAGCTTCTGGCGACCCAGCTCGGGCTAAAAAGTTGTACCAAATGGCTAATTCAATTATTAAAGCTATAGACCAACTGCTCCAGCAGCCATCCACCACGCGTCTGGGAAGAGGGGAGAGGAGAAAAAAGGCGACCGTCCAAATATAATTTAATAGAGATGAAGACAGGAGCACCCGTTTCGAATTTTAAGTCGGGACCAATACAATTAGAGACGCAAATAGGAGCCAGGCCATGAATATTGTCTGCAATCCCGAGGAAACAAAAGCCAGCCCTGCTTGCCAGATGTGAATAGCAACTTTCAAAAATAAAAAAACCCAAAAAGAAATCTATGGAAGATTTCTTCTTTTTCAAAAAAAAAGGATCGTGTCCATTAAATTTCACTTTTTTTTTTAAAAGGGCAATGCTTAAGTTTTCAATTTTCTCAATAAAAAACAGCTGAGCTAAATGAATAAGATAACGTTTTGTTTGAGAAAATGTAATTGCAGTTCTGAATGTGAATATATGAAACAGTGATCTTAGGTGTTTGTAAGGGCTTTAAAGAAATAGACGGCGGAGGACATAAATTGTTCTTTCTATTCCAGGCGTGAATTGTGGAGGGGAGAATGATTTCTCTTTTCTCCCCTCCCCTTACTTTTTTGAAAGAGGTTGGAATGTTGAAGGGCAGGGAAACAAAACAAATCGTAACAAAATGCTATTGTATTCGTGTTATGTATTGACTGAAAACGCCTTGTCAAAGCTAGCATAACGTCTCACTTTAAGAAGATGTCTCACCCGAGGCTAAACTCAACAACGTGGGACCAGCTAGAATATTGCAATTCCAGTGAGAATTGTATGAAAATATTCTGATCATCTGAGTTAGAGAAGGTTCACTATTATTTATTCCTTAAACGTAAAAGCTGTTCGCTACCCCCAAAAAACAAATTCCACTGCCACCATCCGGAATAGTGATTCTGGTGAAAATGGTTGATGATGCTATTATTGTTTTCCATTTAAGACAAATATGTGTATTATAAAAGAACAGAAGCAATATTTAACAAAATAGTCCTTTCATTTTTTATTTTGACTAGGTGTATACCATTACTGACAACAGTTTCAAATGATAAATATACAGTTATTTTAAGTCATAGCACAAAACAAATGCAGTTCAGAAATATCTATAAATTATTTCAGTTGATTGTGTAAATTATATTTCTGAAGATATATATACTTAATGACCAGCACTGGAAATGCATATAAATTGTGTATCGGCTCTCCGCTAGTTTCAGAGTGGCTATAAGAGAGAACATCTGCTAAGCTTAAAGAAGCAGAACGTTTGAACAGAGGCACAGATGTAAAGTGACATCTGCCCATGACAAAAGAGGGAAAACGAAATTCAATTAGTGAGAGGCCTTTTGCCGGCTGCCATGAAACAGTCCCTGAACCTGTAAGATCAACACGGCACATTGGCAACCCACACCCACCAAACCTTCATCCTGCTATTTCTCTTTCGCTCCGTTTGTCATCTTTATACACGATATTTACACTTCACCGGTCGGCACACGAGGTTGCTGCATAGGTTTTCTTTTCGCAATTGGACTTAAGGTGGCACTCACAAGTACATATTACACGCATTATTATAAAGAATCCACAACGGCCACCGGAGTAAATCATCACCACAGAAAATGCCTTTCTAATCAGAAAGAGACTAGCCGTTCTAATCAGAAGAGAAAGAGATTAGGGTAATTTAAAGACCGCTTTCCGTTTTCCAACGCATGGTTTTAAACATTAACTTGTCACCTGTTAATTTTTCAACATTATTCATCACAATTATCGCCCTTTGTTGATATAAGACACATATTTTTATCGTTTCAATCAACAGAGCATTTGGAACAACATGACGATGTCATGCAGATTTGTATTTGAAGTCATTTTGTGAAGGAATTTACTGGGTATTTATCACGTCTGTGATTTTATTTTTCTCGTTTTCCTTGGTGTCCCGGTCGAAGAGATTGTGTTTAATCATACGATTTGCATCCCAGTGCCCCCCTGTGACCTGAAGACAATTGGTGCCCGTGAATTAGCATGGTAATCTCATTCTGATAGATAAGATAAGCAAAGTTATTACCCCAAATGTAGGCCGGGCATTGGTGAGTCGCTGTGCTTGGAATCAATTACTAAATTACCCTGAGCTTTTAGTGGACATTAACAGAAAAAAAATTGCTATCGACCTCAGATGCAGAGATAAAAATCTGCGATCATTAAATCTCTCAGTACTAAACACCAACTGATTCATAAAGAAACTGTACAAATATGATGGAATTTAATTTTCAACGGATCCGTTGTCAACATTTCATCTATTCACCCACCGTTTTACCATCCCCGTGCTCTGACATGCTTTTCAATGCTTTAGAATTGAATCTGAGTTGGATGTTACATCCCTTTATCACTAAGATAAAGACATTAAGGTTCAAATGGCCGTGCCTTTCAATTTAAAACGTATAAACTGTGACACGGCACAGTACTGACACCTAGTCTTCGAAATCAGGAAACAAAGCAAATCAGTGAAAGGAGGGCTTCCTTATACAACTGAATATATGTAGCATTGTACTATTAAGTACGAACAGTATGATTAACTATCACTGGAAACACACCCGCCCAACTAGTGCGGGTAAGGGCGTCTTCCACACAGCGCTCTGTATTGTTCAGAGTATTAGACTGTGCACAGACTCTCAGGTGGAAAACAATTCAAGATTTCAAAGATAACTGCTAGTTTCTTTCTGAAGGCATGTAGAAAAGGAGTGTTATCCCTCCGTCATTTTACTTTAATATAATTACGCAGAATGCACGTCTCCTAATCGTACAATCCTGCAGATTTTTAGGTTATTTTTGGGAGTGTCATATCAACACACTACTTAGCATACACCATGTTACTTTTGGTAAAATTACTAAAATCAAATTCACTTTTCGTGTGGGGGGGGGGGGGGGTGGGGGTAGTTCTGAGAATCGCAGAAACCAACAGATAGATGGAAAGGAAGATATGATCACGGGGTCTCTTTATACGCTAAAGCTGTCAAATTGTCTTTGTATTAGTAATTGACGTTATTATTAGTATTATTCACATCACCTGTCAAATCGTTATTAAGCATCAATTGAAGTGCTGTTGGGGGAGTCTGGGTCAGGCTCATTAACCAGCTTCTGTCCCGAGTTTTGCATGTACAGCCCCTCAGGCAACCTGTCTGCCATAGAGCTGTACAGATCCACACACAGCAAGGACATCCACAGAGCTGGCCACATCCATTACTGATCAACAACCAGCTATTGTTTATCCAGAGGTTCAGTGGAATTAACTGATTAGTGTCAACATACACAATGAGTTCCGCCTACGATGAGGAAAATGATAGTCACTTTTAATTCATAGCGCGGCGTTTAATGTAAACCCAAGGCGTAGATTAAATGGATAAGTAAACAAATTATGACAATGCAATTTTTCGCTCCTTTTTGTAAGGGAAAGTAAACGTAATGCATAAAAGCATTAAGTAAAAGTTTCCATCAGAACACACTTGAAAAACAAAACCCGGTGCAAAATGTAATGTGATGTTAATTAACATATAGTCACACTGTTAATATTCCGCATTGTGTATTTAATTCCTACATTTTGAATCATCAGTACACTGTCTGATTTGCTAAGCACATGAGAAAGCACGAATTGTGTATTTTAGTGACAACTTTCGCTGTTCCTTTTCCCCAGCGACTATTTTAAGTTGTTCACGAGTCGCTTTCTTGCATTTAATATGATGTGTAAAATTTAAATAAGCTGGAGTTTACATTCTTTACTTAACTTTTAACTTACAGAGACGTCCTTTCCAATGTCAGCAATTGACCCAGACATGGGTACATGGGGATATGCATTTAGAAAGTGATCCATGGTCACTTTCCACGATCCATGATTCCATTGTGATTTGCAGGAAATACACGTATATGCTTTTTCTTAATATGCATTTGAAATCATTAATATTATTACATTGTGATTTTTAAATCTCATTTTCTTATGACCAAGAGCCTCACAATGCTGCCCTTACGTGTGTTTTTGAGACCTGTCCATAGCTGATAGCATTGCAGACATGATTTCGTTTCCATAGCCCCGAGTGACTATTTGGACACTATTGGGGAAAAAAGTCTCCAACCAGTCTTAGCTGTCGCTGAAACCAAACGCCTTTAAAGTGAAGAATGAAACGCCCGAGGATCGGTAAACAGATCGGAAAGTCTTTAAGCCATCGGGATTCGCCATGACAGGGCAAACTTGGGCAAAAGTATGAGCATTTGACATTATTGCATTCTTGGGCCGTGAGGCTGAATGTAACCAGCTGAAAAACCTTTATATAAGAAAATAACATGCCTTATCCTTGTTCGTTGCAAGCGAGACAATATTCTTGCCCCGCACTTTGAATAGAAACGACAGACCGCCAGCAACACAAAGCGTTTCTCATTCACAAGAAAAACGCCCCATTTACTCCAAGAGCACAATGGAACAAAAATCCAGCTCCTGTGTTGGGCTATAGTTGATGAACCTTTGGCACTTGCTGATTACGGAAGTGATTTTGAACTAGCAATAATATCCCCAGGCTTTGACTTCGCGCATTATGTAACTTAGTCGGGTCACTCGGTAACCCCGAGTTCAATATTAACCTCCAGATATAGTCAATGCAACATTGTCCGACGTGGGAAGGCATTACTGTTGCAAGGTGCTATTTAGACCTTTGTTTTCCGTTATTTACCGGAATACAGCCTTTTCACATAAGTCGTTCAGTTAATTGTTGAGCACACGTTAAGTGTAACAAACTCATTATATCTGTGTCCATGAAATTAGATGTGCCTCAACTGTTACGATTGATCCCACCTGCTAGTCCATTGAACCATAGTGCATCAGGACACCCTTTAAGTACGATAAATCATAATTAAACAGTCTTGTTTTATCAGTGAAATTGTGACAGAGTTACCTAACAAGGCAGAAAGAGATTGCATGTTCAGAAGACCAGTGAGATGATTTTGAAAGAGAATCTCAAAAAATGGAGAGTTCTGTCTAACCAATGTCCCACGTCCATTCCGATTCTGTTTCGTTTTCTTTGTATTGGGTGCAGGGTGTTTATAAGGGGAGAACTCCTTTAGGCTCAGAAGAGGCCATTACTGAGGGAAAGGACAAGCCACGGCTGTAGACCCCAAAGTCACAGCTGTCAACTGCTGCACACACTTCCAAGCCCCCATATTGTAACGTCATTCCTCATATATCCTTTTATATCTTTTTAAGGCTCATATGGGTTCTACAACTCTTAAGTCTGGGAAATTGCTGCTGCGTCCATTATGAAACTTGTATCCTCTTATCGTTTCTGCACAACTTTATGTTGTCATCTATGAATGTTACTGCCCACATTTTCAATGACTCCACCTAAATCTTCCCTCATGCAGCTTATGCATTCTTGCATTTTGGGAGGTTAAATGTAAGGGGATGGTATACAGTTAATGGCAAGATCCTCCTAGGGGGATCGCCGTGAGGAAGGGGGAAGAACAATGGACAATGGGGACCTGGTGTGGGGGGACCACTGTGGGGGGGGGGGGGGGGGAGAACAAAGGAGGAGCTGGCGTACTTTGTAACTTTGTCTGCGCCGTAGATGGCCGCGATTTGTACACACTGGGTATGCAGCAAATAATTTCACTGTGCCTTGTCACATTTGACAAAAAAAGTATTCCATTCCATTCCATTCCAAATGCAGTGATATACAAAGGGATCTTGGGATCTATATCCATAGCTTCCTGAAATTGGCAACACAAGTAGATAAAGTAAAGATGTGTGGCATACTTGCCTTCATTAGTTGAGATGTTGCGTATAAGAGTCAATAAGTCATGCTGCAGCTTTGAAAAGGATACAGAAGAGGTTTACACGAATGAGTTTAAGTTTAGTTTGTTGAATTTGGTTTGGTTAGAATGCTACCTAGATTAGAGGGCATTAGCTGCAAGGAGAAGTTGGACAAACATAGATTGATTTCTCTGGAGCATTGAAAGCCGAGGGGAGATCTGATCAAATGTCTATAAAATGTTGAGAACCTTTTTTTCCAGGATAGAAATGTTAAAGTCCTGAGTGTATAGCTTAATGATAATTGAGATAAAGTTTAAGGAGGCTGTTCATAGCAAGCTTTTTTACACAGAGATTAATGGGTGCCGAGAAGGTGTTTCTAGGAGTGGTGATAGAAGTAAATATGACAGTGGCATTTAAGAAGCTTTTAGATAGGCACATAGATATGCGGGGAATTGAAGGACATGGATCACATCCAGGTAGGGGAGATTAGTTTAACTTGGCATCATGCTTAGCACTGACATTGTGGGCCGAAGGTTTCTGTTCCTGTACTGTACTTACTATGTTTTATGTTCCAAGATGAAATTATCTGAGCTGGTCTGTGGAGTCATGGAAACATGATGCTATCTCTTGTTCTTGTATGACATATTCCTTATTATTCTCCCCCTTCAGTATTCCCATGGAATATCTATAATATTAAAATAAATCATTCAGTCCAACATTTATGAACTGCTTCTTTGAAAGGGTAATTGAGAATATTTGTGTATACCAAATGGGTATTGTGACAAGGAGGTTAATGTTATTGCATCCAAAAAATAATGACACCTAATCTCTCCCCATACTTTAGCATCCCCCCTTGCTATAAATATTTATTCAGAATTCCCTTAAAAGTGCAATTCTCCCTGCCTTATTCATTCTTTCTGCCAAAGCATTTCAGCACTAACACATTTTCATGTGAAAGTTCTGCTGACATGTCTCTTCACATTTTAGTGATAATTTAAAATTGTCGATCCTCCCTCATTGAAATCCCAGCCAAAGAAAATAATCTTTTCCTGGTCACTCTAATCTTCAAAATGTAAAAAAGTCAATCAATGCTTTACATAGTTTCTCTTCTCAAGGAGAAAGTGTGCCAGTATCTCAAATTTCTCCTTACAATTCTTCAATGGACAGTAACAATATCACAATCAATCTATTGTATAGCTTCTTTGTGGCTTTAGAGTTCTTCTTACAATGGAATATGCAAAATTACAAACTCAGTTCCAATTCTACCTTAGCCAATCTTTTGTATTTACTCTTCACTTACAACTCTTGCCTCTATTTCTCCAGCTCACAATTTCCTCAAATTGCATTGCACTTTTACAGAACATTGTACATTTTTAATCTTGTCTCCCCTTTCAAGCATTTTCTTTAAAAAGTCGATTGTGCCTTGAGTCATATTCATGTTTTTATTCCCCAAAATATGTCACTTTGAAGTTACAAGCTATGGATAAGCAACACAAAAAGGAGCAGCTGATCCTTTCATTCTGTCCCTTTTAACTATAGTGTACCTAAGCAGATAGTCACCAATGTATCTGGTTCACCGATAACCAAAGGGGCAGGCCAACATGTAACAAAATTCACTGCCAATGAGAGAAAGAAAGCAACATTTAAAAAAAACCATACAACCCTTGTAATCAACCAAACATACATTTCAAGTAGTAAGCATGTCCATGAAGTGCCTTACCCAACATCTTTTAACATGCAGTAGTATCAACCTCCTCCATGTCACACTTACCTGTAATATCCCTGGTGAATCTGCATCACTGTATCAACATCATAGGCCAATACCACTTTTTGAAATGAGAAATTTAACATCCAACCTACTTGTGTGCTTATTTGAAATGGTTGACATTTACAACTAGCATGGATAGCAGGTTGGCTGGATGGCAGAAGGCAAAGACTGGCAATAAATATCGCTTTTTCTGGTTGGCTGCCAGTGACTAGCGGAGTTCCGCAGGGGTCGGTGCTGGGGCCGTTATACTTTTCGTTGTATATTAATGATTTAGAGGAGGGGATTGAAAGCCTTGTGGCCAAATTTGCATATGATACAAAAATAGGTGGAGGGGCAGGTAGTGTTGAGCAAGCAGGGATTCTGCAGAATGACTTGGACAGGTTGGGGGAGTGGACAGAAAAGTAGCAGATGGCATACAGCATTGCAAAGTATTAAGTTATGCATTTTGGCAGTGGGAATAAAGGTGTAGACAATTTTCCAAATGGGGAGAGAATCCAGAAATCGGAGATGCAAAGGGACTTGGGAATGCTGGTGCAGGATTCCCAAAAAGTTAATTTGCAAGTCGAATCGGTAGTAAGGAAGGCAAAGGCATTGCTAGCATTTATTTCAAGAGGACTAGAATACAAAAGCAGAGATGTAATGCTGAGAGTCTAAAAGGCACTGGTCAGGCCGCATTTGGAGTATTGTGAACAATTTTGAGCACCATATCTGAGGAAGTATGTGTTGACTCTGGAGAGGGTCCAAAGGGGGTTTAGAAGAATGATCCCAGGAATGAGTAGGTTAACCTATGCTGAGCGTTTGACTGGCTCTGGGCCTGTATTCCTGTTTAGAAGAATGAGGGAGGGACCTCATTGAAACTTACTGAATAGTGAAAGTCTTGGATAGAGTGGATGTGGAGAGAATGTGTCCACTAGTGGGAAAGTCTAGGACTAGAGGTTATAGCCTCAGAAATAAAGGACATTCCTTTAGGAAGGAGATGCGGAGGAATTTCTTTAGTCAGAGATTGGTGAATCTGTGGAATTCTTTGCCACAGAAGGCTGTAGAGGCCAAGTCAGTGGATATTTTTAAGGCAGAGATAGATAGATTTTTGATTAGTACAGGTGTCAGGGGTTATGGAGAGAAGGCAGGAGGGAGATATAGATCAGCCATGATTGAATGGCGGAGTAGACTTGATGGGCCAAATGGCCTAATTCTGCTCCTATCACTAAGGACCTTATGATCTTAATTGTTCTCTGAAAGAACAAACCAAGGCATTTGGTGCAGTTAGGGAAGAACAATAAATATTGGCTTTGTCAGCAATATTTTCATTTAATAATAAAAGATTGGCATGTAACTTCTCCATATTTTATCTTATTTTGATAATCTGTCCACATGAACAGTGTTTAATAATTCCATCACTTTAACTCTTTAATCCATTTCCCCCAAATCTTTGCTGACTGTGATTAAATGACAGATCCCTGAGAATGCCAAGCTAAGCAAAGGTGTAAAACTAGTTATTAAACTAGTTGTGTTATTCTCAATTATTTTTAGGACTTCCATATCATTTCATGTGTGAAGAGCATTCCTTTAAGTTATCTTGAAGGACATCTTATACTTTCTGCATTAGCCATTCACACGCTGTTTCAATTCATTAAAAACTTAAGCAGAGCAGCATATGGCCTATTCTGCTCAGGGAAGTCCACATTTTCTGGAAGATCCTGAAGTTTCACTGTAAACCTGTTCCCATGCAGAGGTCCTGCCCTTAATGGAAGATTTTGCAGAAGAGAATGCAAGCAATTCTCTATCTGATCAAGGAGCTGCCCCTCTAGGGCTTTATTTTATGCGTGTAGCTATCTTGTGATGAAAGGAGTTTAAAGTTCAAATAAATAATGGATATAAGGCTTTTCATCTATTAACCACCATGAAAATCTATCCAAGATGATCTTTCTCAGAAGTCAATTTAGCATGATTCTAAAGAACTCCATTAAGGGATTGTTTGGAGTATCCATACATTTCCTTTGTAACAACTTTCTTACAACTAATTTTAACCTTTTATGTCTAGTATTTCTACATTCTGACGTCTTTATGATTGTTGGAGTATCTCTCAAAACACACTATTGAACAATTAAACATAGTCGCTATTAAACATATTCATAAGAAACTCATTGAGAATAGTTTCCATTTCTGTCAGCAACCTTGGATAAATGTTGTCTGGGCCAGTAGCCCAATCCAATTTAAGACCTCTTTGAGGTAAAGAATTACAGACTTTCACCTATTTCTGAAAAGCAGTTTTGATTGTCTGATTAAAAGATGGAAACAGGCCCTTCGGTCACCGAGTCCATGCTGACCATTGATCACCTGTTCACACTAGTTCAACATTATTCCACTTTTGGATCAACTCCCAACACACTAAGAGCAATTTACAGAATCCAATTAACCATGGGATGTTTGAGGAAACCAGACCTCACGAGGAAGCCCACACCGTCACAGAGAGAATGTGCCAATTCCTCACAGAGAACACCCAAGGTCAGGTTTGAGCCGGATCTTTGAAGCTGTGAGGCTCTACCAGCTGTGCCACTGTTTGCTCTCAGTTTTGTCTTAACAGGAGTGTGATATCCATCGCTGATCTCCTGAGAGATTTTATTTTCAAACCTGGCACCTTGATCAGAAAGTCTCTGTTCTGCTTGCTCTTTTCTACCTACAGGATGTGCATTGAACTTACTTTAAAGATATTACGTTTGCATTTTTATTTGAAAGATTACCATCCCAAAGTCAGTTTCCAGTTGAGCCCATTTAAGTTTTTTATTATTTTTGCAACTTCTGCTCTCTTAAAATTCAGGAACTGGCACTTCAAATTTGGCAACCATTATTTGACCAATTAGATTAATTCTAGGAATACTGTGATCACCATTGCATGTTAGGTTGCTGCCACTATCCATCAGTACCTTTCTGAACATTTTTCACGTAATTAACTAAAACTTTTGTATCATTAAAATATTTTGAGTTTGTGTTGTCGATGTTCAAGAGCAAATCTTCTAGCTCTACAAACACTCACCCTAGGTCAGTGAACTTACCCCAATCTGAGCAATACCCAGTTATCCAAGCATTTGTTGCCCATCAACTAACATTTTATCCATGGATATGCACGGCTTTATTTCAAACAAATTGCGTATTAATGCCTTGACAATTTTTTTTTACATCTACTACATCAATGGCAATCCCTCTTCATTACATTTCCCTCGCTCTTTTCAAGCATAATAACGCAGAAAATACTACAAACCCCAACAAACTGGGTGGTAACTGTGGAGATATGCAAATTGATCAATTGAAAGATACAGCGTGGACACCAGCAATCATGGAATCCATGGAAACTATGGATCATTTTCTTAGGCCCCCCTCGGTCATGGCTGACCATGGGTGTCTCCAGGGTTGGAGGACGCCAGTGCATGATTTTGTTTAATGTGGGGAGACTGGTGCACAGACAGCCACCACATGGTCCCTGACAGATCTGGGTCAGGATCTAGTGGCATGGAGTCCAAGATGACCGGAGACCCTTTTCTGCTGCAGCCTTCATCCGCCTTCCCAGCTGTTGTGACGCTCCACTAAGGTCCCCATCATCCTCCGCCTGTTCCACCATTGAGGTCTTGGTTGGATTGCTCTTTGTCAGAGTCCTTCCCCTCGACCTTACCGGCATGGGTGGCCCTACCAGGAGCACAGCTCCAGATGGCATTGATCTCAGGATCTCAGGATCACACAAGCTTCTCCACCACGACAAGGTGACAAGGAGAAATGATCCATGGATCATCAGTAACCTAGAATATTAATTTTGTTTATCTCTCCAGAGATGCTGAGTGTCGCCCCTCAAGTTCCGTTTCCATTTCAGACTTTTAGCATCTGTGGCATTTTACATATCTGTAGAAATAAATCTACATCAACTGAATGCTTCCAAATGCTTTCAAATTCTCATTTATGAAATTTCACATTAAGGATTCTAGGTTGCCTACAACTGACATTACCCCCAATGGGTTGAAGGAACTTATTCGCTCTCTGGTTTTTCCTTAAACAGACATTGGCAACATTCCAGCTCCATTGTCCTCACCGTTCATCAGGATGAAATTTCTTCTCTTGCCTTGCCCTCCTTATCACCTTCTTCACCTACAACTCTCAAGTGTTTCAAGAAGGCCCAAGCAAATCACAACTGATTACATTTGCAGTGAAATGGGAAGACGTTTCTGCTCTATATTAATACCATGATTATTGCATAGATCTGTTGGCACAAATCGCTGCCGTCGCTATATGATTATCATCATGTGGCAAGATAAAGTGCCTCCCATTAGCCCCATGGTAGTTCACCTCTTCAATGAGCAGTATTCCTCTTCCAGTTTTTGCCTTTTATGTGAAACCTGTCTTCACTGATGGGTTGGTGGTGGAGAGAGTCAACAACTTGAAGTTCCAGGACGTGCATTTCTCTGAAGATATGTCCTGGCCCTAGCACACTGATGCAATCATAAAGAAAGCCCATTGATGCCTCGGCTTCCTTAGAAGATTGCGGAGATCTGGTATTTTGACGAAAACTCTCCTAAACTGCAACAGGTGTATATGGTAGAGAACATATTGATAGGTTGCATCACCATCTGGTTTAGATTAGTTTCGTTTAGCTTAGAGATACAGCATGGAAACAGGCCCACTGAGTCCACGCCGACCAGCGATCTCCGTACGCTAGCAATGTCCTACACACTAGGGACAATTTACAATCTGTCCCAAAGCTAATTAATCTACAAATCTATACATCTTTGGAATGTGGGAGGTAACCAGAGCACCGGGGGAAAACCCACACTGTAATGGGGAGAATGTACAAACCTCATACAGACAGCACCTGTAGTCAGATTCGAACCCGAGTCTCTGGCACTGTAATGGGCCTGTCCCACTTAGGTGACTTTTTAGGTGACTGCAGGAGACTATGCGGCTGCCACATGGTCGCTACATGTTCGCGGGTAGTTGCCGGGTAGTCACCTTCATGGTCGTGAGGAGTTCCCGCATTCTGGGAACTAATCGCGGCCTCATTATGGTCGCTGCGAATTTTTCAACATGTTGAAAAATTAGCGGCGAGCAGAATGAAGCCGCCATGGAGAGTAACGTGAATTCCCGTGCCTTAGGTGGGTTGCTAGGAGGTCCTAGTGGGTTGCTAGGAGGTCGAAGGTTCTCGGAGGTTGTCGGAGGTTGTAGCCGGTGCTGACCGGTGAATTTCATTGGCTCATTGGGAAAAAAAACGTAAGCAGTAGTTTTCAGAACCAAGGATAAACGACCGGTAATGTTAAATGTCTGCCGAGCTTCACAGCCGTGTATCTCTGGCTTCTTAAAAGTTGTCTCCATTCCTCCTTCCCCCTTCTCCCCCCTTCTCCCCCCTTCTCCCCCCCCTCCTCTCCTCCACTCTTTTAAAGGACTTACCGTACACTAGCCGTCTTAATTACAGCGTCAACCTTCCTGTTCATCGCGGCGTGTGTCTGTATCACCTTGGCCTTGCACCGTGTGAATTTCACTCAGACAGCGCTCCCGCCCCCCTCCCCGCTTGCCCTATCCCCCGCCTGCATAACGGGCTGGTGAAGTAAGCGATGTGTGTGTGTGTGTTCCACTCTGACACTCGCCGTGGGGGAGGGACTCAAATAGAGAATGCTATTAGACAGTGTGTGAGGCAGGAGGCAGAGAAGGAAAGCACTCAGACCCAACATGTAGGGGGGAAAGAAGAAAACAATAATAAACAGAGAATAAGAGGTGGTGGGGTTCTTAAATGGGTGAGCAGAGAAACAGAGGGGTGTAAAATGCGGGCGGAAGCAATAGGTAGCAAGGTGAAAAGTAAAAGTGGCAGGCAGACAAATCCAGGGCAAAAATCAAAAAGAGCTACTTTTCAACATAATTGTATAAGGGGTAAGAGCGTTGTAAAAACAAGCCTGAAGGCTTTGTGTCTCAATGCAAGGAGCATTCGTAATAAGGTGGATGAGTTGAACGTGCAGATAGCAATTAATGATTATGATATAGTTGGGATCACGGAGACATGGCTCCAGGGTGACCAAGGCTGGGAGCTGAACATCCAGGGATATTCAATATTCAGGAGGGATAGAGAGAAAGGAAAAGGAGGTGGGGTAGCGTTGCTGGTTAGAGAGGAGATTAACGCAGTGGAAAGGAAGGACATTAGCTTGGAGGATGTGGAATCGGTATGGGTAGAGCTGCGAAACACTAAGGGGCAGAAAACGCTGGTGGGTGTTGTGTACAGGCCACCTAGCAGTAGTAGTGAAGTTGGGGATGGCATCAAACAGGAAATTAGAAATGCGTGCAACAAAGGCAAAACAGTTATAATGGGTGACTTCAATCTACATATAGATTGGGTGAATCAAATTGGCAGGGGTGCTGAGGAAGAGGATTTCTTGGAATGTATGAGGGATAGTTATCTAAACCAACATGTAGAGGAACCAACGAGAGAGCAGGCTATTCTAGAATGGGTATTGAGTAATGAGGAAGGGTTAGTTAGCAGTCTTGTTGTGCGTGCCCCCTTGGGCAAGAGTGACCATAATATGGTTGAGTTCTTCATTAGGATGGAGAGTGACATTGTTAATTCAGAAACAATGGTTCTGAACTTAAAGAAAGGTAACTTTGAGGGTATGAGACGTGAATTGGCCAAGATTGACTGGCAATTAGTCCTAACAGGGTTGACGGTGGATATGCAATGGAAGGCATTTAAAGACTGCATGGATGAACTACAACAATTGTTCATCCCAGTTTGGCAAAAGAATAAATCAGGGAAGGTAGTGCATCCATGGATAACAAGGGAAATCAGGGATAGTATCAAAGCAAAAGATGATGCGTACAAATTAGCCAGAAAAAGCAGCATACCAGAGGACTGGGAGAAATTCAGAGATCATCAGAGGAGGACAAAGGGCTTAATTAGGAAAGGGAAAATAGATTATGAAAGGAAACTGGCAGGGAACATAAAAACTGACTGCAAAAGTTTTTATAGATATGTGAAGAGAAAGAGATTAGTTAAAACAAATGTAGGTCCCTTGCAGTCAGAAACAGGTGAATTAATCATGGGGAACAAGGATATGGCGGACCAATTGAATAACTACTTTGGTTCCGTCTTCACTAAAGAAGACATAAATAATCTGCCGGAAATAGCAGGGGGCCGCGGGTCAAAGGAGATGGAGGAACTGAGTGAAATCCAGGTTAGTCGGGAAGTGGTGTTGGGTAAATTGAATGGATTAAAGGCAGATAAATCACCAGGGCCAGATAGGCTGCATCCCAGAGTACTTAAGGAAGTAGCTCCAGAAATAGTGGATGCATTAGTGATAATTTTTCAAAACTCTTTAGATTCTGGAGTAGTTCCTGAGGATTGGAGGGTAGCAAACGTAACCCCACTTTTTAAGAAGGGAGGGAGAGAGAAAATGGGGAATTACAGACCAGTTAGTCTAACATCGGTAGTGGGGAAACTGCTAGAGTCAGTTATTAAAGATGGGATAGCAGGACATTTGGAAAGTGGTGAAATCATTGGACAAAGTCAGCATGGATTTACGAAAGGTAAATCGTGTCTGACGAATCTTATAGAATTTTTCGAGGATGTAACTAGTAGAGTGGATAGGGGAGAACCAGTGGATGTGTTGTATCTGGACTTTCAGAAGGTTTTCGACAAGGTACCACATAAGAGATTAGGATACAAACTTAAATCACACGATATTGGGGGTTCAGTATTGATGTGGATAGAGAACTGGCTGGCAAACAGGAAGCAAAGAGTAGGAGTAAACGGGTCCTTTTCACAATGGCAGGCAGTGACTAGTGGGGTACCGCAAGGCTCAGTGCTGGGACCCCAGCTATTTACAATTTATATTAATGATCTGGACGAGGGAATTGAAAGCAACAACTCCTAGTTTGCGGATGACACTAAGCTGGGGGGCAGTGTTAGCTGTGAGGAGGATGCTAGGAGACTGCAAGGTGACTTGGATAGGCTGGGTGAGTGGGCAAATGTTTGGCAGATGCAGTATAATGTGGATAAATGTGAGGTTATCCACTTTGGTGGCAAAAACGGGAAGGCAGACTATTATCTAAATGGTGGCCGATTAGGAAATGGGGAGATGCAGCGAGACCTGGGTGTCATGGTACACCAGTCATTGAAAGTAGGCATGCAGGTGCAGCAGGCAGTGAAGAAAGCGAATGGTATGTTGGCCTTCATAGCAAGAGGATTTGAGTATAGGAGCAGGGAGGTTCTACTGCAGTTGTACAGGGTCTTGGTGAGACCACACCTGGAGTATTGCGTACAGTTTTGTTCTCCAAATCTGAGGAAGGACATTATAGCCATAGAGGGAGTGCAAAGAAGGTTCACCAGACTGATTCCTGGGATGTCAGGACTTTCATATGAAGAAAGACTGGATAGACTTGGCTTATACTCGCTAGAATTTAGGAGATTGAGAGGGGATCTTATAGAAACGTACAAAATTCTTATGGGGTTGGACAGGCTAGATGCAGGAAGATTGTTCCCGATGTTGGGGAAGTCCAGGACAAGGGGTCACAGCTTAAGGATAAGGGGGAAATCCTTTAAGACTGAGATGAGGAAAAACTTTTTCACACAGAGAGTGGTGAATCTCTGGAACTCTCTGCCACAGAGGGTAGTTGAGGCCAGTTCATTGGCTATATTTAAGAGGGAGTTAGATGTGGCCCTTGTGGCTAAATGGATCAGGGGGTATGGAGAGAAGGCAGGTACGGGATACTGAGTTGGATGATCAGCCATGATCATATTGAATGGCGGTGCAGGCTCGAAGGGCCGAATGGCCTACTCCTGCACCTATTTTCTATGTATCTATGTTCCAGTTGCTGGTTTTTCAGGCGACTGCCGGCGACTTGACAGTCGCCGGAAGTCAATTGAAAAATCGCTTAAGTGAGACAGGGCATAAGGCAGTCACTCTACCGCTGCACCACTGTGCCACCTGATTCTACAACTCAAATGCCCAGGAACAAAGGAGATCACAAAAAGTGGTGGACATTGCCCCGTCCATTATAGTTACTACTTTTCCACCATACTTTCCCATCTATAGGAGGTGCTGCCTCAAAAAGGCAGGCAGCATCATAAAACACCCACACCACCCTGGAAATGCTCTCATTTCACTCCTGCCATCAGGAAGAAGATATAGGAATCTGAAAACCATGACCACCAGTTGCAACAGTAGCGTCTTCCCAACTACCATCAAGCCCTTCAAAACTATACAGTACTAACTAAACTATGAACCATGGGCTATCTTTGTTTGCACTATGAAATTGGGCTTCTTTGCACCAGTATTGAGGTTATCAATTAATTTATTTTTAGTTTATTATGTGTTATTTATGAAAATTCTTTACGGGCCTGTTATGCTGCTCCAAGTAAGAACTTCATTGTTCCGTTGCAGGTACATATGAGCACTAAACACGCTTGATTCTTGATTTGACTCTAGATTTTAAGCTTTGCATTTTAGATGTTTGCATGAATTTATGAAAACAATCATGTTTGACTAATCCCCCTCATCCTTGAGTTCTTCGATGCTGTATCCAGTGGACTAGATGAGGGGGAACCAATGAATGTACTGGATTTCGATTTTCAGAATGCTTTAGATAAGGGACCACAGAAGCTTGGTGACAAGTTTCATGCACGTGGAAGTAGGGAAATATACTAGCATGGATTAAGTTTTAGTTTAGAGATACAGCGCGGAAACAGGCCCTTTGGCCCACCGAAACCGCACCGACCAGCGATCCCTGCTCATTAACATAGCCCTACACACACTAGGGACAATTTTACATTTATACAAAACCAAGTAACCTACAAACCTGTACGTCTTTGGAGTGTGGGAGGAAACTGAAGATCTCGGAGAAAACCCATGCGGTCACTGGGAGAACGTACAAACTCCATACAGGCAGCACCCGTAGTCAGGATTGAACCTGCGTCTCTGCCGCTGAAAGCACTGTAAGGCAGCAACTCTACCAATGTGCCACTATGCCGTCCCATTATTGTTAATTAGCAGGTAGAAAGCAAGGAGCACAAAGACATAGATGATTCCTAGGTTGAAAGGTTGTGGCTGGTGGGCACCAAATGGATCAAAGCTCAGGCCTCAACTATTCATAATCATTGTCAACAATTCAGCTGAGAGGAATAAATGTAATATTTCTAATTTTGGCATGAAATTAAGTGCAAATATGAGTGGTGATGAAGATGCAAAGAGTGGATATATAATCAGGCTAAGTGAGTGAGCAACATAATGTACAATTTGCAAAAACAGTTTTTGTAAACACTTCACTAAAATAAAATCCAGAAATGTGTAGTAGTTTTAAAATGATGAAAGTTCAGGAAGTGTTCAAAGAGCTCTGGATTTCCTCATACTGTATACAAAGATCACTCAAAGCTGAGATTCACTGCAGTGGGCAATTAGGAATGCACATGGGATGTTGGATTTCATTGCAAGAGTAGATGCGTTATTACAATTACGTTATAGTCATTGGATGAGATCAAGTCTGGGATATTAGTCATGGAGTCAAGAGTTGTGCAGCATGGAGACAGACGTTTTGGCCCAACTCATTCATGTCGACCAAGTCACTTAATTAAGTTAGTCTCATTTGCCTGCGCTTGGCTTATATCCCTCCAACCATTCCTATCTGTGTTTCTGGGTCTAAAGGGCCTATCCCACTTTCACGACCTAATTCACAACCTTTTTTACTCATGGACATTTTTCATCAGGCTAGAAAAACGCCCCGACCTACTTGATGCCATGAGTACCTACGACTAGCATCACGACCTACCTACGACCTCCTACGACCTCGTGACGACCATGCTGCGAGTATGAGTCAAGGGCAAACTCGGCAGAGGTCGTGAATTAGGTTGTATTAGGTGAATTAGGTGAATTAAGTCTCTTTTAAATGTTGTAAAAGTACCCACCTTAACCACTTCCTCCATCAGCTCCTCTCCTCTCCAGAATGAAGGAGATTATAGAGAGTGGTAGACCTTGCCCGGTCCATCACAGGTACTGACCTCCCCATGACCGAAGGGATGCAGGAGGCTCTGTTTAAAAAATGCAGCATATATTGGCAAAGATCTACATCACCCTGGCTACACTCTCATTTCGCTCCTACCATCGGGAGAGAGGTAGCGAAGCCTGAAAACTGTGACCTCTAGGTTCCAGCATTGCTTCTTCCTAACAACCATCAGGCTCTTGAACACTACCACACTAACCTCAGCAACAATAAACTTCTATGAACTGTCTTTGATTGCACTAAGGACTTCAATTTGGGCACTAGTATTGTGGTTATTAAGTTATTGAATTTTGTTTATTATATATTATCTATGTGTATTGTGTTTACGGGCCAGCTAAGCCGCAGCAAGTAAGAATGTCATTGTTCACTTGTCAGTACATATGACAATTAAACATTCTTAGATGTCCTCATTCTTTAGGGAACGGAAGGGGGGGGGGCTCCCCTCTTCCCTAAGGCCATCAAACAGGTCACCTCAGTATCCCACAGCTCTGCTCCTGCTATCCCTACCCCCAGTCGTAACAGGGACAGAGTCCCCCTAGTCCTCACTTTTCACCCCATCAGCAGTCGCATACAGCACAAAATCCCTCGACATTTCCGTCACCTCCACCTCCACATCTTCCCATCACCCCTTTCTGATTTTCTGCAGAGACCGTTCCCGCCACAACTCCCTGGTTAACTCTTGACTTCCCATCCAACCCACCCCCTCCGCATGTACTTTTCCCTGCAACCGCAGGAGATGCAACACCTGTCCCTATTCCTCCTTCTTCAACCCCATCCAAGGACCCCGACAATCCTTTCGGGTGAGGCAGAGATTCACTTGCACTTCCTCCAAACTTATCTACTGTATCCGCTGTTCCAGGTGTAGCTCATGTTTTGGTCCTGCACAGTGAAGATGATATATACACAGTCTATTTGAACCAATTATTATTCAGTAATTAGAGTGTTTCACTAGGATTGTTTCACTGGAAAGCAGAGAGCCTGGGTTCCAGAAACCCCAATGGAGTCTGAGATTTCTGTCAAGAAGCTTAAGCAAAGCAAAATATGGATGAGTTTGCTTTGATGCTGCTCCCATATCCAATGTGATGTTTTAAAATGGCTAGAGAAGAAAACCCTACCTTATAGCAAATCCAAATACTTTAGTCTCAGAGAGCAGTGATTAAAAGAACGTCAAGGAATTGGATTTGGTTTGTTTCTCTCCAGAGATGCTGTGTGACTCCAGCAGATGCCTCCTAACCCATTGAGTTACTCCAGCACTTTGTGTCTATCTATGGTATATTCCAGCATCTGCAGTTCCTTTTGACACTTTTTATTGTCCCCAGGAACATAACTCAGTAGACCACAGGATCAGGTACTTATGTCCACCATGTCTGACTCTTGACTCTTGACTATGATGCTAAGCTAACAAATCTAATCTCACTCCACATAGTCAATATCCCTCCATTTCCTGAAAGTTAGTGTGGGGCCTATCTAAATGCTTCTTAAACTTTGCTATCGTATCTGCTTCCACCACTTCCCCAGGCCTGCGATGCAGGTACAATGGATTCAGAAATTCCACATTTTGTTACGTTACAGCCTTATTTTAAAATGTATTCTTTTTTTTATCATCGATCTGCACACAATACAGAATGAAGAAGCGAAAACAGGTGTTTAGAATTTTTTTCCAAAGTAATTTGAAAAATAAATAACTGAAATATCACATTTATATAAGTATTCAGACCCTTTGCTATGACACTCAAAATTGAGCTTAGGTTTCCATTGATTATCTTTGAGATGTTTCTACAACTTTGATTGGAGTCCACCTGTGGTAAATTAAATTGATTGCACATGATTTGGAAAGACACACACCTGTCTATATAAGGTCCCACAGTTGACAGTGCATGTCAGAGCAAAAACCAAGCCATGAAGACAAAGGAATTGTCCGTAGACCTCCGAGACAGGATTGTGTCGAGACACAGATCTGGGAGGGTACAAAAACAATGTTTGCAGCATTGCAGGTCCCAAAGAGCACTGTGGCCTCCGTCATTCTTAAATCGAAGAACTTTGTAACCACAGGACTCTTCATAGAGCTGGCTGCCCGGCCAAACTGAGCGATCGGGGGAGAAGGGCCTTGGTCAGGGAGGTAACCAAGAACCCGATGGTCACTCTGACAGAGCTCTAGAGTTCCTCTGTGGAGATGGGAGAACCTTCCAGAAGGACAACTGTATCTGCAGCACTGCACCAATCAGGCCTTTATGGTGGAGTGGCTGGATGGAAGCCACTCCTCAGTAAAAGGCACATGACAGCCCGCTTGGAGTTTGCCAAAAGGCATGAGAAACAACATTCTCTGGTCTGATGAAACCAAGATTGAACTCTTTGGCTTGAATGCCAAGCATCACGTCGGAGGAAACCAGGCACCGCTCATCACCTGGCCAATACCATACCAACGGTGAACCATGGTGGTGACAGCAGCATGCTGTGGGGATGTTTTTCAGCTGCAGGGACTGGGAGACTAGTATGGATTGAGGGAAAGATGAACGGAGCAAAGTACAGAGAGATCCTTGATGAAAACCTGCTCCAGAGCATTCTGGACCTCAGACTGGGGCAGAGGTTAATCTTCTAACCAGGACAATGACCCTAAGCACACAGCCAAGGCAATGCAGGAGTGGCTTTGTGACAAGTCTGTGAATGTCCTTGAGAGGCCCAGCCAGAGCCCGGACTTGAACCCGATCGAACATCTCTGGAGGGACCTGAAAATAGTTGTGCATCAACGTTCTCATCCAACCTGACAGAGCTTGAGAGGATCTGCAGAGAAGAATGGGATAAATTACCCAAATACAGGTGTGCCAAGCTTGAAGCGTCATACCCAAGAAGACTTGAGGCTGTAATAGCTGCCAAAGGTGCCTCAACAAAGTACTGAGGAAAGGGTCTGCATACTTATGTAAATGTGATAATAGACAATGGACAATAGGTGCAGGAGTAGGCCATTCGGCCCTTCAAGCCAGCACCACCATTCAATGTGATCATGGCTGATCATCCCCATACAGTACCCCATTCCCGCCTTCTCCCCATATCCCCTGACTCTGCTATCTTTAAGAGCCCTATCTAGCTCTCTCTTCAAAGTATCCAGAGAACCTGTGGAATTCTCTGAGGCAGAGAATTCCACAGACTCACAACTCTCTGTGAGAAAAAGTGTTTCCTCGTCTCCGTTCTAAATGGCTTACCCCTTATTCTTAAACTTTGGCCCCTGGTTCTGGACTCCCCCAACATCGGGAACATGTTTCCTGCCTCTAGCATGTCCAAACCATTAACAATCTTATATGTTTCAATAAGATTCCCTCTCATCCTTCTAAACTCCAGAGTGTACAAGCCCAGCCATTCCATTCTCTCAGCATATGACAGTCCTACCATCCCGGGAATTAACCTTGTAAACCTACGCTGCACTCCATCAATAGCAAGAATGTTCTTCCTCAAATTAGGGGACCAAAACTGCACACAATACTCCAGGTGTAGTCTCACTAGGGCTCTGTACAACTGCATAAGGACCTCTTTGTTCCTATACTCGACTCCTCTTGTTATAAAGGCCAACATACCATTCGCTTTCTTCACTGCCTGCTGTACCTGCATGCTTACTTTCATAGACTGATGAACAAGGACCCACAGATCCTGTTGAACTTCCCCTTTTCTCAACTTGACGCCATTTAGATAGTAATCTGCCTTCCTGTTTTTGCTACCAAAGTGGATAACCTCACATTTATCCACATTAAACTTCATCTGCCATGCATCTGCCCACTCCCCCAACCTGTCCAAGTCACCCTGCATTCTCATAGCATCCTCCTCATAGTTCACACTGCCACCCAGCTTTGTCATCTGCAAATTTGCTAATGTTACTTTGAATCCCATCATCCAAATCATTGATGTATATTGTAAATAGCTGCGGTCCCAGCACTGAGCCTTGCGGTACCAGACTAGTCACAGCCTGCCATTCTGAAAGGGACCCGTTAATCCCTACTCTTTGTTTCCTGTCTGCCAACCAATTTTCTATCCATGTCAGCACTCTACCCCAATACCATGTGCCCTAATTTTGCCCACTAATCTCCTATGTGGGACTTTATCGAATGCTTTCTGAAAGTCCAGGTACACTACATCCACTGACTCTCCCTTGTCCATTTTCCTAGTTATATCCTCGAAAAATTCCAGGATTAGTCCAGCATGATTTCCCCTTCGTAAATCCATGCTGACTCGGACTGATCCTGTTACTGCTATCCAAATGTGTGGCTATTTCATCTTTTATAATTGACTCCAGCATCTTCCCCACCACCGATGTCAGGCTAATTATTTAAGTTATTTATTTTTAATTACTTTGCAAAAATTTCTAAACACCTGTTTTTGCTTTTTTAATATGTGGTATTGTGATAAAAAAATGAATTTCATCCATTTTAGAATAAGGATGTAACTTAACAAAATGTGGAAAAAATGAAGGTCTGAATACTCACTAGATTACAGTAACTAGCAGCTACTCAAAGTGAATTACGTAAGCAAGATCTTGGTAATATAAATCGCATATTAGGTGGAGCAACTACTGACAAACACTACAATTGGTTAGTAGGAAATAACCAATCTACATCTTTCCTTATAGAAGCAAAATAAAGCATAGATACGTGGATACATGATGGCTAAACAATACAGTTACCGAAACGTTAATAACGCATATGTGGAAGTATAAATGGTTACACAAAATCGCCGTAACTAATGGGTGACCTGCTGACCCGTCCGCACGTGTGCGGTATGAAACTGCATCTCCTCCTTTCACCGGTGAAGTGACTGGGGAGGTGGCAGGGGATGTGACCGGGGACGGCACCGGAGACCCGCCGGGTAGAGGTGGTGAAGTAGGCGAGCTGGGCGCTGAACGCCGTGGAGAGGCCGCGGGGGACACAGTCTCTGATAGTGGAGCAAGCAGCCGGCCCGGTAGTGGGAGGGTATACAAAACTAGAGACCTCTGGATATGGAGTCGCAGGACGCGCTTCCTTCACAGGAAGGAGATGTTGACGGTTGCGTCTGTAAATGGCCCCGTCCGCGCTAACCAGGTAGGAGCGCGGTTCTTTGGCAGGGCTGTGGATGTGACCCAGACGGCCATAGCCCTTGTTGGTCTGGAGGCGAACAACCTGTTCACTGGAGAGAGGTTTAAGTGGCTTACTGGACTTGTCGAAAAAACGGTTTTGTGCATCGCGCTTGAATTGTAGTTGTTTCTGGACCACGGGAGGAGAACGGACCTGTGGCTGCAGAAGCTGCTAGGGTACAGGCAGAGCAGCACGGGTTTGACGAGGCATAAGTCTTGGGCTGGGGAACCCAGTATGGGATCCCTGGCAATGTTCCTTAAATTGAGCAGGTCCAGATAGACGTCAGATTTAGCAAGGTAAGAACGCTCCATTAGTTGTTTTGTGCTTCGGACGGCCTGTTTGGCGAGTCCGTTGGACTGCGGAAACTCAGGGCTGCTGGTGATATGTCGAAAGTCCCATCGTTGTGCAAAGTTTTTGAAAAGCTGGCTGGTGAACTGACTGCCGTTGTCGGATAGAAGGTGTGCAGGGGAACCGTGCATGGAAAAAAGGCATTGCAACTTCTGGATAACTGCTTCAGATGTGATGGTTTGGAGTAGATCAATGTCAAACCAGGCCGAATAAGAGTCGACAAGAACCAGATAGTGTTTCCCATGCCATTCGAACATGCTCTGTGCCCGTTGTAAGGTTGCCTCCACGCCGGGGTGGCCCCTGTGGATGGCGTCGAAGTACTTGTCCCGGAAGACAGCTGGGACAACTGCCTTGTGGCCCGTGACTAGAATCCCATCCTGTAACACCAGTAGGGGCAGATCGTGAGCGGGGTGCTGTGTTGTTTATCCGGACAGCCACGCCGGATGACTGCGGACAGCAATTGCAAAGTCTCGTTAACAGCCGTGTGCTCTGCCAGGCTGCTTTGGCAATGTAGGAACATCGGATACCTTCATTACTGAGAACTGGTCCTGTTCAGAGAGTTGTCATTCGCTGGTTTTGCGTGGGGCCCTTGATAGCGTGTCAGCGATGTGCATGTCCTTGCCTTTTTTATAGACAATGTTAAAATCAAAACGCTGCAGCTGCATCATCATCCGTTGCAGGCAAGCCGGAGCAGCGTGAATGGGTTTATTCAAGATGGTGACCAGCAGCTAGTGGTCTGTTTCTATAATCACAGACTTCCCAAAAATAAAGTCTTTGAATTTCGTGCAGGCGAAAACCACTGCAAGCAATTATTTTTCAATCTGGGCGTAACGTTGTTCAGTATGAGTTAGTGTGCGAGAGGCATATGAAACAGGCTCGCAGTTGCCATCAGCAGCGGTCTGCAGGCAAGCAGCACCAAGGCCGTACTGGGACGCATCATATGTGAGCGTTGCGGGTAACTCCAAAGCAAAATAGGCGAGGGTAGGTGCGCTGGCCAGCTGCAACTTAAGGATATCAAAAGCTCTTTGGTGCTGCGGATACCAGGACCATGCAGTGTCTTTGTGTGTCAGTTCCCGCAGGGGGGCAGATATATCGCTGGGGTTGGGAATAAATTTCCCCAGGTAGTTGACCATTCCAAGGAACCTTTGTAGAGTCGTAACGTCAGCAGGAACCGGCATTCCGATTGGAGGCGTGGGTTCGCATCCCTCTTCTAACACCATGTAATGAGTCGAGTTGTACACACGTCAATATACAACATCTATATAATTAAAACTCAAATCTTGACCACTTCCTGTTTGCACTGCATATTGATTGTAGAACAAACGCTACCACTTACGGCTGTGATTTTTGGCCATCTTACTCAGAGTCCCCCGCTGCGCAGGACAAGAGGATTTTTCCCATCGATGAAAAATAAAAGACATTAATGTTTAAAACATGTTGAGATTCTCTCTCCTGTCAATCATGCCATGAAGGCCACGCCCCTTCTGGTGGGAGGCACTATAAAACCCGGAAGTGTGAAGTCTGCAAGATGGGGGAGTGAGAGGTCACGACTTTCAGACTGAGCGGTGAATAACCCTGAACACATGTCTACTAAACTGTGAATGGTTTTATTGACCTGTGAGTGCCCTTAATGTGGTTTGAAAATGCAAAAGTGGTTGCTTTGAAAATGCAAAGGCAAGTGTGGTTGCTTTGAAAATGCAAAGGCAGGTGTGGCTGCTTTGAAAATGCAAAGGCCGGTGTGGTTGCTTTGAAAATGCAAAGGCCTGTGTGGTTGCTTTGAAAATGCAAAGGCAAGTGTGGTTGCTCCGAAAATGCAAAGGCAAGTGTGGTTGCTCCGAAAAGGCAAAGGCAAGTGTGGTTGCTCTGAAAAAGCAAAGGCAAGTGTGGTTGCTCTGAAAAGGCAAGTAATTAAAAGTCATATCTTGACCACTTCCTGTTTGCGCTGTATATTGATTTTAGAAAAATTGCTACCACTTCCGGCTGTGATTTTCGGCCATCTTACTCGGAGTCCCCCTCCAGCTGTCAAGACCAGAGGATTTTTCCCATCGATGAAAAATAAAAGACATTAATGTTTTAAAAATGTTGAGATTCTCTCTCCTGTCAATCATGCCATGAAGGCCAGCCCCTTCTGGTGGGAGGGGGAGGGACTATAAAACCCGGACGTGTGGACGTGCCGCAGTCGCTGCAAGATGGGGGAGGGAGAGGTCACGACTCTCAGTCTGAGCTGTGAATAAACTGAACACATGTCTACTAAACTGAGTGTGGTTTTATGTGCTTTTATGTGGTTTATTTGGAACTGTGTTTGGAAGGAATAAATGTTTTTATGTGCTGTTTGACTGTGCCGCTAATTGAAAAGTGTGCCTTTTGACTGTGCCGCTAATTGAAAAGTGTGCCTTTTGACTGTGCCGCTAATTGAAAAGTGTGCCTTTTGGCTGGGCTGCTAATTGAAAAGTGTGCCTTTTGACTGTGCCGCTAATTGAAAATTGTGCCTTTTGACTGTGCCGCTAATTGAAAAGTGTGCCTTTTGACTGCGCCTTTAAACTGTGCCTTTATTTTAAAATGTGTTTTGCCTTTTAAATGTGGCTTGTGTCTTAAATGTGGCTTGCTGTGCAACAGTTTTTGGAAGGAAAAACTGTGAATAAACGTTTTGTTAGATCAGGACTGTGTTTAATGCAAAATTGCCGCTCATTCCGTGACTTCCGCTTAGTGGAGAGGTGGTGCTGATTGCGTCATTTCCTGGTGAGTTCAGTGGTGGCGCTGAGTGTGGAAGGCCCAAAGTGGAGAAGCCGCCCTGAACCATTTGAGTAATTCAAGAGAGCTTACTGTCATACATAGGTGAGTGTGTGTGTGTTTGTTGAAAGTTATTTAAAGCATGTTTTTGCAGCAGCAGCAGCTCTTGAGGAGTGTTTCAGAATAAAATTGGCCTTAAACATTTGAATCATTTGGTTTAGACACCTGTGTTCTTATTTTCAAACTACTTACATAGAGTATCTGGTTAGTAACAGGATTCAGTAGGCTTACCACGTTCTGAAGTTACTTGGCATTTTAGTATTGGTGCTGTGTCTGTTTGTGTGTCTGTGTTTGTGTGTCTTTGTTTGTGTGTCTTTGTGTGTGTGTGTCTTTGTGTGTGTGTGTCTTTGTGTGTGTGTGTCTTTTTGTGTGTGTCTTTTTGTGTGTGTCTTTTTGTGTGTGTCTGTGTGTGTGTGTCCCTGTGTGTGTGTGTCCCTGTGTGTGTGTGTCCCTGTGTGTGTGTGTGTCCGTGTGTGTTTGTCTGTTGGAGTGCTTGGAGTGCTGTGGGGTTGGACTTGCTGCCCGCACCCTGCTTGGAGTGATGTGAAGTTGGACTTGCTGCCTGCACTATGCTTGCTGTGAGGTTGAACTTGCTGCCCGCATTATGCTTGCTGTCAGGTTGGACTTGCTGCCTGCACTCTGCTTACTGTCAGGTTGGACTTGCTGCCTGCACTCTGCTTGGAGTGCTGTGAGATTGGATTTGCTGCCTGCACTATGCTTGCTCTGAGGTTGGACTTGCTGCCCGCACCCTGCTTGGAGTGCTGTGAGGTTGGACTTGCTGCGTGCACTCTGCTTGGAGTGCTGTGAGGTTGGACTTGCAATGTTTTGACTCATTCACATTTTAAACTTTAATAAATCCTTTTTCCACTTACCATGTCTGCGTGTTCTTCATCACAATGGGTACCTAATAGGCAGGAATGGCTGCGCTGTCGGAGAGTCACTAAGAGTGCATGGGGGGGAGGTTGAGGGGAGATGGACTGAATGCATGGGGGGGAGGGGAATGGCAAGGAGCAGAGTTGGGGGGTGAAGGGAGGAGGGGTAACTGAGTGAACTGCCACCACACCAGCTATAAGTGACTGAAGTGCCATCCTACCAGCCATGACTTAGTGAGCTGCCAGCCCACCAGCCATGACTCACTGAACTGCAAGTCCAAGAATCCATTCAGTCCACAATGTCCACACTAGCCCTCTGGAAACCAGTCCCTTCAGCCACAACACCCATACTAGCTCTCCAGAGATCCACGCAAGGATAGACTTTCCTCCATTGCTGTGATCTGTAAAAAAAGATGAAAATGTCTAAAATTGATTGTCCACCCTCTCCCCCTTCTATCTCACAGAGTCTGTCACCTGTTTTCAGCAGAATTTCTGGCAGTTTCTGAGCTGCCAGCCCACCAGGCCTGAGTTTCTGAGCTGCCACGCCTCAGTGACTGAGCTGCCAGCCCTAGAATCCATACTAGCCCTCAGGAAACCAGTCCCTTCGGCCCACAAAACACATGTTAGTGCTCCAGAAAGCCTCTCCCCACTGGCCAGCAATATTGGAATTGGTGGAGAGGTGGAATATTGTGTTGGGGGACCAGCCCTCCCATGTGAAGCTGGGACCCAACGGGTCCCACTTAGTCTAGTATTTATTAAAATCCACTTACAGCATTTGTCTGCAGGACATTACAGTAACTAGCAGCTAAGACTGAATTACGTAAGCAAGATCTTGGTAATATAAATCGCATATTAGGTGGAGCAACTACTAACAAGCACTACAATTGGTTAAGAAGGAACTGCAGATGTTGGAAAATCGAAGGTAGCCAAAAGTGCTGGAGAAACTCAGCGGGTGCAGCAGCATCTAAGGAGCAAAGGAAATAGGCAATGATTCGGGCCAAAACCCTTCTTCAGACTAATTGGTTAGTAGGAAATAACCAATCTACACCTACTGCATACATTCCTCTTGCATATAACCTGTCAAAATGCATCACCTCATTCTTGACTGGATTAAACTCCAGCTGCCATTTTCTACCTAAATTTCCAACTTATCTGTATCCTGCATTTTCTTTGACAACTTTCCTCACTGTCCACGTCTCCACCAAGTATCTTGTCATCTGCAAACTTACTGATCAGAGCATCTTGTCGTTCACAGTAAGGAAACCGGCCCTTCAGCACAACTCGTCCATACCAGTCATGATGCTCCATCTAAGCTAATCCCATTTGCTTATGTTTGGCTGATATCTCTTTGAACCTTTCCGATCAATGTAGCTGCCCAAATATCAGTCCAAGTTTTGATATTGTACATGCATCAACTATTTCCTCTGGCTTCCTATTCTGTACACTCACCACCCTCTGTGTGAAAAGGTTGTTCTTCGAGTATCTATTAAATATTTCCCATCTCACCGTAAACCTATGCCCTGTAGTTCTTGATTCCTCAACCCTGCGAAAAACTGGTGTATTCTCCCTCCTGATTTTATACATCTCTATAGCATGACTCCTCAGCCTCCTGCACTCCAAGAAATAATCATCGATAATCTAAATATTAACAATCCCGATATATTACAAACAACAGAAGTACCAACATTGGAACCTTGAAGAATATCTCTGGTTACAGACCCCCAGTCAGGAAAAAACAAACTCCACCACTATTCTATGTCATCTACTTCCAAGCCAATTTGCCAATTTTGTGTCCAACCTACCAATCCACATGCCTTAATCTTCTGAACAGGCCTACAGTGAGGGAACTTGTCAAATACTTTACTAAAGTCCATTCACAGCTCTATCCTCAATTATTTTTAAAGGTGACCAAGAGAATTGGCGAAGGCAGGGTGGTAAATATTGTCTACGGTCTTTAGTAAGGTTTGTTGAGAAGGTCCCTAATGGTAGGCTGGTCTGGAAGATTAGAACACATGAGAACCAGCGTGAGCCAGCCAATTGGATACAATAGACAATAGGTGCAGGAGTAGGCCATTCGGCCCTTTGAGCCAGCACTGCCATTCAATGTGATCATGGCTGATCAATGTTGTCTTGTTGATAAGAGGAAGAAGCTGGTAGTGGAGGATTGTTTTCCAGATTTGAAGTCCGTGGCTGTGGTGTGCTGCAGGGCCCGGTGCTGTTGTGTGTCACATATATTAATTATTTTGATGAGATTATCAGTAGCATCATTAGTAAGTTTGAAAATGACACCAAAATTGCTAGTAGGATGGACAATGAAAAATGTTGGCCAAGGTTCCAACAGGATATTGGTCAACTGGGAAAGTACACAAATGAATGATTGATGGAATTTAACTTAGACATGAGAAAAGTGATGCATATTGGGGAGTTAACCCGGGCCATGATATACACTATGAATGACAGGAACAGTAACAGCATTTAAGGGGCATCTGGACAGATACATGAATGATCATAAGGTTATGGAATGAGTGCAAGTGGGATTATTATAGATAGGTATGATGGAACTACAGGACGCAGAGAAGATGTGGGTGAGGGATCCATCTGTGACAGCAGGGGGGAAAACTACATTTATCAAAGTGGACATCTTGGATACCCAAGAATGGAAAGCCTCACCTTGGGAGCAAATGTGGCGGAGATGGAGAAATTGAGGCAAAGTGGAAGGAGGTGTAGTCCAAATAATTGTAGGAGTCGGTGGGTTTGTGGCAGATGTCAGCTGATAATACAAATGATGGAGACAGTGAGATCAGGAGAGGGGAGAGAAGTGTCAGAGTTAGTCCAAGTGAATTTGAGGGCAAGGTGGAAGTTAATGGTAAAGTTAATAAAATCAACAAATTCTGCATAGGTGTTGGATACAATCCCAGTGCAGTTGTAGTGGAGGAAGAGTTGAGGTTGGTGCCAGCGTATGTTTGGAGCAAGGACTGTACAACATAACCAACAAAAAGGTATTCATATTTGGTGCCCATGTGAGTGCCCATAGCAACACCTTTATCCATGTTATCCAGGCATATCATTCTTTACATGAGTACAATCATACACTACATGAGCACAACACATAGTGCAAAGGAGGGCGATTCTGAAATACTTAGAATAGAGATGTAAAAGATTGTAATAGGTGTAAAAGATGTCTTGGGCCACAAAGAGTCACCTTGCACCTCCTGCATTCCTCCTTATTACACCATTTCTTCTCTAATCTCAGCGATGGTTTCGCTGCTAGAACATCATGTCCCTAAATGAAAGGTTGAGCAAAAAGTCTTAGTTGACACATCAATGTGGTATTGTGGGAGATGCCCTCTTTTGGATCAAATATAAAACCAAGCTATTGACAGATCTCAAAGATCCCCATCAGAGATCTGTGGCACAATTTGAAGGAGCCGTAGGAAATTTGTCCACTTTTTCTTGTCAATGTTTATCTTCATTCAATATCACGAAAGGCAAATTATTAGCTAATCATTGTTACATTGCTGTTTGTAGAAGCTCACCATGTACAGATTGATTCTGCAGTTCCTACATTGTACCAATCACTACATTTGAAAAGTAGCCTATTGCCTACTGAGCACTTTGGAATGCTCTTAAGGGGAAGGAAAAGGTGCTGCATAATTTTAGCTTTCTTTCTTTCTTATGTTCTTTTTCTATTCACCCCTCCTATCTCTCCCAACCCCTACCATTCCCATCTCCACTATCCTGGCCTTTGTACTTGCTCAAAATGTGTTTGCCTAGAAATATGAACATAGCATTATCTATCTTCATGTGCACTATACCAAAGAATATTTTATCAGTAATTTAGTTTCCAAATTGCCTCTGGATCTACCACGTGGAAGAAGCACAGGGTCTAATGCAGTGTATAACATTGTAGCTATAGCTTAAACAGTGCATTTTCCAGTGTGTGTGTTTGATCTATTGTTTTACCAGACTGCTATTTGGCTGTGTTTATTGCCTTTGATACATATTTTGTTGATTTTCTGATGAGAAAGCCCCACCTTTCTTTGTTTGTTGATGAGAAAAGCAACACAAAATGGACTATGGACACTAAATGGCCATCAGGTTAGGGATGTTGCTTTCTGAGGGAGTAGCAAGATAGTAATCCAATGTGAATAGAATAGAAGATATGTTTCTCTGAGTAAATCTGTGGTGATACCAGACAAGGGATGTGCTATATACTTTCGCAAGCTACAGTGTACTCAACCAATTGACTTGCAGATGGAGCAAGTAGCAAATTTCCTGAGGTTAAATAATAACATCAAGGCTCAATGGACGGACGCAAAACAGAAAATGCTGCAAATTTGTGAGAAAAGGGAAGTGACTTTATTAGTTCGAGTAGGGCAGGAGATACATGAGGTACTAGTGAGTGTACTATCATCATAAGCAACAGGTAAGGCTTTATATAGGACAATGTGAAATTGTGAAGGAATATTTTAATCCGGAAACCACTGCCACACGATTGGCTGGTTTAAAATCATAGTCATAGAGTTGTGTACCATAGAAACAAACATTTGGCCGATCACATATCAATCATCATGCGTATCTTTCAATACCAAAACATTGCAGCAGGGGCAATGGTGGGGGTCAAAAGGCTGGATGGGTTAAAATTGTAAAGGGACAAGTAAAGTATCAGAAAATGGGTCTCGAGGAAGTTTAATTTGGAATCACCTGAATTTTTTTAACTCCAGGTTGAGCCTGGAAGGCTTTAATGTGTCTAATCAAAACACAGGGCTGTCTGAGAATTCAGTTGGTCATCATTGTATCAGGAAGACAAGCTGAGGAAGTGCAGATGGGAATAGGGTCGAGTGGTAAAGTGATAGGTGACTATAAACTCAAACTCTAATTTAAAAAAACGTCCTCCTCGCAATTTTCAGTAACACAATCCTCCTTAATGGCCTGTCCCACTTGGGCGATTTTTCAGCGGACTGCCGGCGACTGTCAAGTTCGCGGCACTCGCCTAAAAAAACGGGAACTGGAACGGCGACTGTCAGAGTGGAACACACGCGCGCACACACACACACACCCAAACCCCAAACCCCAAACCCCAAACCCCAAACCCCAAACCCCAAACCCCAAAGACAAAGCGGGGGGGAGCGCTGTCTGAAATTCACACGGTGCAAAGCCAAGGTGATATAGACACACACTGCGATGAACAGGAAGGTTAAAGACAGCTAGCACAGTGTACGGTAAGTCCTTTAAAAGAGGGGTAGGGGGGGAGAGGAGAAGTGGGGGGAGAAGTGGGGAGAAGGAGTGGAGAAACTTTTAAGAAGCCAGACAACTTTTAATAAGCCAGAGATACACAGCTGTGAAGTTCGGTGGGCATTTAACATTACCGGTCGGTTAACCTTGGTTCTGAAAACTCGTGCTTACGTTTTTTTTTCCCCAATGAGCCAATGAAAATGACCGGTCAGCAAAGGCGATTAACTAAAACTACCTACGACTACTTTAACTACCCATAACTACATGGCGACACCACTACAACTGCACCTACGACTACAGGATTATCGATTTTCTCCATGGCGACCAATTTTTGGTCGCAGAAAATGGTTCAACATGTTGAAAAATTTGCGGCGACCATACTGAGGCCACGACAAGTTCCAGAATGCGGAAACTCCTCGCGATCATGAAGGAGACTCACCAGAGGCCACCAGCGAACATGTGGCGATCATGTGGCGAGCGCAGAGTCTCCTGCACTCGCCTAAAAAGTCGCCTAAGTGGGACAGTCCCTTTAGAGTCATAGAGTGATACAGCGTGGAAACAGGACCTTCAGCCCAACTTGCCCACACCGGCCAACATGTCCAGGCTACACAATTACCATCTGCCTGCGTTTGGCCCATATCCCTCCAAACTTGTCCTATCCATGTACTTGTTTGACTGTTTCTTAAACGTTGGGATAGTCCCAGCCTCAACTACTTCTGGCAGCTTGTTCCATACACCCACCACCCTTCATGTGAAAAAGTTACCCCTCAGATTCCTATTAAATCTTTTCTCCTTCACATTAAACCTATGTCCTCTGGTCCTCAATTCACCTACTCTGGGCAAGAGCCTGTGCATCTACCCAGATCTATTCCTCTCATGATTTTATATACCTCTATAAGATCACCAGTCATGATTTTATGCACCTCTATAAGATCACCCCTCATACTCCTGCGCTCCAAGGAATAGAGTCCCAGCCTACGCAACCTCTCTCTATAACTCAGACCTTCTAGTCCTAACATCCTCGTAAATCACCCCTTTCCCCACTGAATCCCATGTTGTAATTGGAGATGTGTTCCGACGGGATTCATTGCTTCCATATTAAGTCATTGCAATGGCGATGCCAAAAAGACCCATTGCCAGGAAGGCAAATTCAATGCTAGCATTTATATCAAAGGACGAATACAAAAACAGAGATGTAATACTGTGGCTCTCTAAGGCGCTGGTCAGGCTGCATTTGGAGTACTGTGAGCAAATTTGGGCCCCATATCTGAGTAAGGATGTGTCGGCTCTGGAGAGGGTCCAGAGGAGATTTACAAGAATGATTCCAGGAATGAGTGGGTTAGCATATGATGAGCACTTGACAGCACTGGGCCACTACTCGCTGGAGTTTAGAAGGTTGAGGGGGGACCTCTTTGAACCTTACAGAATAATGAAAAGCATAGAGTGGATGGCAAAAGGATGTTTCCACTGGTGGGAGAGTCTAGGGCCAGAGGTCATAGCCTCAGAATTAAAGGGCGCTCTTTTAGAAAGGAGGTGAGGAGGAACTTCTTAAGCAGAGGGTAGTTAATCTGTGGAACTCATTGCCATTGAGGGCTGTGGAGGGCAAGTCAGTGGATATTTTAAAGGCAGAGATAGACAAATTCTTGATTAGAACGGGTGGCAAGGGTTATGGGACAAGACAGGAAAATGGGATTAGGAAACCGATATCAGCCATGATTGAATGGCATTGTGGACTCGATGGGCCAAATGGCCTAGTTCTACTCCCATAACTTGGGAACATGTGTCATTATTTTATCCACGAACCTTGTCAACTCTCCGAGTTGCCTCATGTGAACGACATTAGACTCGGGGAGTTAACAAGTTTTGTGGAAATAAAAAAAGATACAGATATATATTTATAAATCTTTAGTTACTCAATACTCTTGGTTAATGAGATTTGGATAGGACATCACCGCGTGGGTTAGCTTGGCAGTCACCACCGAACGCCTCCTTTGCCATGGCGAGTCCAAGGACGCTGTGAACAGGTGTCCCAGAGTGAGGTGTGCCACAGACATCATCTGTGAGGCATTTAGAAACATAGAAAATAGATGCAGGAGTAGGCCATTCGGCCCTTCGAGCCAGCACCGCCATTCAATATGATCATGGCTGATCATCCAAAATCAGTACCCCGTTCTGGCTTTCCCCCCATATCCCTTGATTCCCTTAGCCCAAAGAGTAAATCTAACTCTCTCTTGAAAACTTGCAAACATCCAGTGAATTGACCTCCACTGCCTTCTGTAGCAGAGAATTCCACAGATTCACAACTCTCTGGGTGAAAATTTCCCCTGACCAGCACCGCTTGTGAATTGGGGAAAGATTTAGGAAGAGGGGATATCAGGAAAAGGGATGGGATGCGAGAATCATGAGGGGAAAGGTGATGCAGAAGGAGTTGGGGGTAGTGGGTTAAAGGGCGGTGATTTAGTACAAGAGGAGTGAAGGTCGAGGGATTACTTCAAGGAGCTGGTCGTGGCGGCTGCGGCTCCCACAACGTAGCGCGTCCGAGAAAACACGGCGGCGCCACTCCCTGAGGCATCTGTTCACAGGTCCCCGGGCTGGAGAGGGACTCGTGTCTGACTGCCAGCTATATGTCATGGTGAGTCATACCCAAAACTTATTGCCCCATGATAAAACTTGACAAAATATGTTGCTTCTTTTGCATTTTGTGCTTATTTTCCACAGGAGTTCAATCTATTCCGTATCTCAAAATTTGAGTGATGGTTTGTGAATTCTGTAAGGGCGAATTTCCACGACCAACTGCTGTGTAACGCGGGGGTTGTCTGGGCAGATGTGCCACAAAGCAATTCTCAACATATGTATTTGGTCCTCTCAACCTGGGGGAAACTGCCTTGTGCAGAATTGAAAGAAAGAAATCTTTTGATCATTACGATGTGCTGGGGCTGTAAAGGGAATAAATGGGAGTGATTAAAGGGCAGATGTTGCATAATTTGAGCTTTCACGTGGAGAGTCAATAGACACTAGGTGCAGGAATAGGCCATTCGGCCCTTCGAGCCAGCACCGCCATTCAATGTGATCATGGCTGATCATCCATAATCAGTACCCCGTTCCTGCCTTCTCTCCATATCCCTTAACTCCGCTATCCTTAAGAGCAAACAGGTAAGACGGAGCCTTTACTCTCTCTTGAAAGTATCCAGAGAACCAGCCTTCATCGCCCTCTGAGGCAGAGAATTCCACAGACTCACAACTCTCTGTGTGAAACTCTTCTGCTGTAGAAGGTGGAGGAAGTGCTGGTAGTGATTGAAGAGTGGACCAGTGTGTTGGGGAGTAACTTTACCCCTGGAATGCTGAGTGGAGAGGGGAGGGAATTATGTTCGGAGGTGGCTTTTTGCTGCAGGAGATGGAACTGGCAGAGGATGATTGGTTGAATGTGAAGGCTGGCACAACTGAAGTCGATGGCAAGGAGAGGGAAGGATGAGAATATAAGACCAGGAAATTGAGCAAAAATGGTTGAAGGTCACAAAAGGTTTACAAATGACCTGACAACACTTTCTGTGGTAGAGGTGGAACCAGACAAGACAGGAAAGCCGAAACTCCATTCAAGTTGATTTTTCAAGTAATGCTTGTTTTTCATTCCACTTAGCTTTCACTATCTCTCTTTCCCCCTTACCTCTCCCTCTATTCAGTTGTTCTTCTGCTCCCTCCTTCATTCTTGTTTAGTTTAGAGATATAGCGTGGAAACAGACCCTTGAAAAGTGAGTCCATACCGACCATTGGTCCCACTAGTTCTGTTATTCTACTTTTTCATCCACTCAATATACATTGGGCGTAATTTCTCAGAAGCCAATTAACCTACAAACCCACATGTCTTTGGGATGTAGCAATAGCACCCAGAGGAACCCACGAGGTCACAGGGAGAATGTACAAACTCCAAACAGATAGCGCCAGAGATCAGGATCTAACCTAGGTCTTTGGGTCTGTGGGGCAGCAGCTATGCCAACTCTGCCGCCCCATATATTGCAGAGGAAAATCAGATCAGATTTTCTGTGCTCAACCTTTGTCAGCCAATTAACCAATGATGGAAATCAAAAGGAGTTTTTTAAAGGACAAATATCAAGGATGGGCTAAAATGAGGTTTACATGGATATCATCTGAAGTTGATGATTTTAAGGTTAAACCTTAAAACCGATTAATGTGGCTAATCAAAAAATATCTCCATCTCCTACCTCCTAAACTTGCCTGATCTGAAGATTGCTATGAGGGAATAAATATTCATGTAAAATTGCTGCAGGAATGACTGCAAATCAAACTGAAAACTATATTTCACCGATGAATTTTAGGAAATCTCTATCCCAGCAGAGAGTCTCGTCCATGGCATAACAATTAGGAAACTGTGGCTGTTTGTTAAATATTCTGTAGATTATTCTTGGTGTTTCATAGTGTCCAAAGCTATTCAGAAAAACATGCAAGGTCATAGTAAGAGTAAAAAGTCAGCAGAAGGGAATTAGAGTGAATTTTAATCACTTACAAAGTGGAGGGGGGTTACTTTAAAAGGCTATGATGCAGCCACAGAGAACTATCTAATAGTGCGCTCCATAGATTAATATATCGAGCGTTAATTCTCACAACTAAAATCGCCTTGATAAGAGGGTTGAAGTCAGGAGCAGTGATATCAGACTTGTGATCCGAGACAAACCAGTAAACTTCTTCATGAAATAACTCTATTTGTACTGGGGGCTGCTCACAATTCATGAGGTGGCGCAGTACGTCACTTTCATTTCCATGACTGCTTCCATTCTCCTGTTCCAGTGAGTTTTTGCCCCAAGGCGTATTCCCACCAATTAACAGGGCCATGACTCCTGCTCTGACCACTGTTAGCTCGAACTTTCAGCAAAGTAAGTAAAATGAGTTGTGAAGCATTAAATAGCTGGCTGCTCATCCCGGTTATGTATGACACAAAGAATGCAGCTAAAGAAGGTCAACAACAGTTCATCAGCAAGCAGGCTATAGACTGCATGAATCTCTGTATGTTTACATTGGCTGGGATCCCATACGCTTCTGAACCACTCATGTCAGAAAACATTTCTCTGTTGACTCCTATGATCCTCAATTTAGGAACTGATTGTCTTGATTTTTTTTATGAGTAAAATATATTTGTACAACCAGTAGATTTGACTATGTTTGCTTCACCCAATGGAGTATCTATACTCTTATGTATATTATATGGTATCTATATTACTAAAAGTTTGATCTTGACCACTTCCTGTTGTTCTGTATATTGATTTTAGAAAAAACGCTGCCATACGGCTGTGATTTTTGGCCATCTTTCTCAGAGTCCCCCTCCGCTGCGCAGGACTAGAGGATTTTTCCCATCGATGAAAAATAAAACAGTTATAACTGTTTAAAAAATGTTGAGATTCTCTCTCCTGAAGGCCACGCCCCTTCCGGAGGGACTATAAAACCCAGAAGTGTTGAGTGCCTCATTCAGTCTCTGCACGATGGGGGGAGCGAGAGGGTCACGTCTCTCAGTCTGAGCTGTGAATAGCACTGAACACATGTCTACTAAACTGTGAGTGGTTTTACTGACCTGTTGTGATTTGAAAATATAGTTTGGAAATGCTAAAGCTGTGTTGCCTTTGGTTTGGAAATGCTAAAGCTATGTTGCCTTTGGTTTGGAAATGCTAAAGCTATGTTGCCTTTGGTTTGGAAATGCTAAAGCTGTGTTGCCTTTGGTTTGGAAATGCTGAAGCTGTGTTGCCTTTGGTTTGGAAATGCTAAAGCTGTGCCTAATTAAAGTTGCCTTGCCTAATTAAAGTTGCCTTGCCTAATTAAAGTTGCCTTGCCTAATTAAAGTTGCCTTGCCTAATTAAAGTTGCCTTGCCTAATTAAAGTTGCCTTGCCTTCTATATAATTAAAAGTCTAATCTTGACCACTTCCTGTTTGCGCTTTATATTGATTTTAGAAAAAAACGCCACCACGTACGGCTGTGATTTTTGGCCATCTTACTCAGTCCCCCTCCGCTCAACAGGTGCCGAGGATTTTTCCCATCGATGAAAAATAAAAGAGTTATTAGTGTTTTAAAAATGTTGAGATTCTCTCTCCTGTCTTGCAGAGACTGAGCCACGCCCCTTCTGGTGGGAGGGGAGGAGGGCGTGGCTCAGTCTCTGCAAGACGGAGGAGGGAGAGGTCATGACTCGCTGTCTTTAGTGGCCTTGCACCCTGCTTGAAATGGTATGAAACTGCACTTGAATTTGGTGGCCTTGCACCCTGCTTGAAATGGAATTTCAAGGAATAGCCGTGAGTCAACTGCCAGCCCACCAGCCATGAGTGAATGAGCTGCCAGCCCAAGAATCCATTTGGCCCACAATGTCCATACTAGCCCTCTGGAAACCAGTCCCTTCAGCCCACAACACCCAAAATAGTGCTCCAGAAAGCCCCCCCCCCACCCCACTGGCCACTTAGTCTAGTATTTTTCTATTTCTGTGGTCCTATTCAAAAAAATAATGATCTCTCAGTGGTCCCGCGAAACCAAACTGTCATATGAGAGCAGGAAGCAAAATTAATAAACATCATAGGGATCATTGTGGATGATTTTGTATGGCTGGTCATTGGCTCTGAGAGAACCATGATTAAGCCTGAACCTAATCTTTATAGAACCAATGAGCTACATTGGAACACCTAAAGGGCCTATCCCACGGGCAGGCGCCTCCATGCGGCAAGCGCGACCTAACCGGAAGCAGGGGCCGCGCGGGGGCTGAGTGATCACCGTACGGCCTGTCCCATGGGCATGCGATTCCATGCGGCAAGCGCAACCTAACCGGAAGCGGGGGCCGCGCGGAGGCCGAGTGGTCACCGTATGGCCTGTCCCACGAGCATGGGATTCCATGCGGCGAGCGCGACCTAACCGGAAGCGGGGGGTGCGCGGACGTCCATTTCGAGGGAAGTCCGTTGGAAGCTCGAGCGGTTTTTATGTAGGTGAACACGGGTAGGTGATGTTTCGGTTTTTATGTAGTTGAACACGGGTAGGTGATGTTTCGGTTTTTATGTAGGTGAACATGGGTAGATGATGTTTCGGGTCGAGACCCTTCCTCAGACCATAGAAGACTGCAGAAGACTTCAGTCCGAAGAAGGTGTCTCGACCCGAAACACCACCTGTCCACAGGAGCTACCTGATCTACTGAGTTAATTACTCCAGCATTTTTGGTGTGTCCATCTTCGGTGTAAATGGGCACCTGCAGTTCCTTCATTCTTAACAATTCCAGAGTTGACGGAGACGGTGTATGCGGCGTCGAGGTGGTGCGCGCAGCCTCGATGCGGCAGCGGGGCGGCAGGCCGTTGCCGTGCGGAATTTTTTAACAGTGTCAGTTTTTCGGAGCCCCGCGCGGTGTCGGGACCAACTCCATACAGCTCCGGCGATCTACGTGGGACCAGCCCCGCGCGGCTCCCGCACGGCCCCCGTTTCCGTTAGGTCGTGCTTGCCGCATGGAGTCTCCTGCCCGTGGGACAGGCCCTTTAGCCTCCAGCAGTCTTACATTGGGAGAAGGGAGTCAGTCTCACTCAGTCTCAGTCTATCCAACGACAGAAGGGGGAGGAGTTGTAAAGGTTGATAGCCACAGGGAAGAAGGATCTCCTGTGGCATTCTGTCCTGCATCTTGGTGGAATCGGTCTGTTGCTGAAGGTACTCCTTAGGTTGACCAGTGTGTCATGGAGTGGGTGAGCTGTATTGTCCAGGATACTCTGTGGTTTGAGGAGCATCCTCCCCTCCAAGACCACCTCCCATTAATCCAACTCCGCCCCCAGGATGGAGCCAGCCTTCCCAGTGATTTTGTCGATCCTATTGGCGTTCGCAGCCTTCGCCCTGCTGCCCCAGCGCACGGCAGCAAAGAAGATGGCACTGGATACCATCGATTGGTAGAACATCTGCAGCATCTTTCTGTAGATGTGAAGGAGCGCAGCCTTCTCATAAAGTACAGCCGGCTCTGTCACTTCTTGTACAGGGCCTCAGCGTTCCTGGACCAGTCCAGTTTACTGTCCAGGTAGACTCCAAGGTATTGGTACTCCCCGGTAAACTGCACGTCCACCCCATTGATGGAGACGGGGGACAGGGGTGTTCCTCTCCTCCTAAAGTCCACCAACTAATTCCTTTGTCTTGTAGGTGTTGAGCGACAGGTGATTCAGCCAACACCACTCAACAAAGTCGTTGACTACACCTCTGTGTTCAGCTTCCCTCCTCTCACTGATGCAGCCCACAATTACAGAGTCACCTGAATACTTCTGCAGGTGGCAGGAGTCCGAGTTGTATCTGAAGTCTGAGGTGTAGATGGTGAACAGGAAGGGAGAGAGGACCGTCCCCTGTGGGGCCCCTGTGTTGCTCACTACCATGTCCGAGACACAGTTCAGTAGCCTGCCATATTGTGGTCGTCCAGTCAGGTAGTTGGTGATCCAGGACACCAATGGAGCATCCACCTGCATCTTCGTCAGTTTTCTCCCTAGCAGTGCAGGCCGGATGGTGTTAAAAGCACTGGAGAAGTAGAAAAACATGACTCTCACAATGCTTCCCGGCTTATCCAGGTGAGCATAGGAATGCTGGAACAGGTTGATGGCATCCTCAATCCCCATCTTTGTCTGGTAAGTGATCTGCAGGGGGTCCAGGTACGGTTTAACCAGGGGTCGCAGGTGAGTGGGCACCAGCCTCTCCAGGGACTTCATGATGTGTGAAGTCAGCGCCACCAGTCTGTAGTCATTGGAGGAGCTGGGGCACGTCCTGTTTGGTACAGGAACCACATCACAGGAACTCTCTCCAGGCCCAGGCTCTGGTTGAAGATATGCCGGAGTACTCTACACAACTTGCTGGCACACGCCTTGAGTACCCTAGGGCTGACATCATCGGGACCCGTGGCTTTGCCAGGGTGGAGTCTGCTCGGTTCTTTCCTCACCTGCTCAGCCTTGATGGTCAGGTGCGACAAAGAAAGGGCAGAGGAAGTGGACCAGAGGTGTTGAGGGGGAGAGTGTCAGGGAGCAGGGGGGAGGGTGGGCAGAGGCCCCACCATCAAATCTATTAAAATACAGGTTGAGCTCGTTTGCCCAGTCCTGATTGCTTTCCCTACCCAGGCCACTGGTTTTCTTGTAGCCTGTAATGCTCTTCATAGCACTACACACATCCCATGTTGTTCTGCTGAAGTTTCAGCTCCAGCTTCCTCCTGTAGTTGTACTTACCCTGTCTCAGTCTTGCCTTTAGATCTTTCTGCATCTAGTTTCATCTCCTTCCTGTCACCATTCCTGAAGGCCCTGGTCTTCTGGTTGAGAAGGGCCTTTATGTCACTGGTGACCCAAGGCTTGTTGTTGGGGAAACAGTGTACAGTCTCCTCAGGGGCAACGTTATTCCCACAGAACTTTATGTAGCTGGTAACACAGTCCGTGGGTCCATCAATGTCCTCTTCATGGGGACTACAGAGTGCGTCCCAGTCTGTGTCCTCAAAACAGCCCTGTAGAGCGTCATAGACCTCTTGTGACCACCTCCTCCTCACTGACCTTGTGGTCACAGGCAGCCTCTGGACCATTGGCCTAAACCTGGGTAGGGTGAACCAGGTTGTGGACAGATCTTCCCACTGGCGGAAGGGCTATGGAGCTGTACGCCTCTTTAACATTGGCATACAGCAGGTCCAATGTTTTAATATCCCAGGTGGGACAGTCAACAATCTGAGTGAAAGTGGGTAGGTTAGCGTCCAGTGTCACGTGGTTGTAATCCCTCGAGATTGCAATGAAAGCACTCGGGTGCTGTGTCTGGGGTCTCGCGGTGACTGTGTGGATGACGTGTGGATTTAAAAAAATATATAATCAAAAACATTTATTCAAATATTAAAATAATATATACAGTACAGTAAAAAACAAACCAGAACCCACCACCATAATACACGACAAACGACAAACTACTATACAACTATGTTACAATCCTTGTCAAGGATGCATTCAAACCCCCCCCCCCCCTCCCCGCGATGCCCAGCGGTCCCGGAAATCCCCCAGGACATGGACAGCACGTAGTCCCTCTCTAACACCACCTGGGCTCAGACCTAACCCCGGAAAAAGGGCAGGCAGCGGCTCGGACAGAGCCCTCTTCCGCCTGGTGCCGTGACTCGCGGATGGCCAGTTTGGCCAGGCCCAGGAGCAACCCAACCAGGACATTCTCGGCCCTACCCTCTCCCCTACGCACAGGGTGTCCAAAGATGAGGATAGTGGGTGATAAGTGACGCCAGAAGGCAAGGAGCAGCCCCTTTAGATAATGGAACAGGGCTGCAAACGAACACACTCCAAATACACGTGGTACACAGACTCATCCAGCCTGCAAAAGTGGCAGGCGGCTGGCGAGACTGTGAACCGCGAGAGAAACAGGTTGCAAGGGACTCCTCCGTGCAGTACCCCCCACCCCAGGTCCCCAATGTAGCGGGGAGAATCCCTCACACATGCGCAGTGGGTTGGCAGATGGAGGAATGTAAACAGCCACCACAATGGCGTGTGAGAATTCCCTGGGCATATAGTATGGACGAAGACCCACAGCCATCATTTCAATGTCCGGGCTACACACACGCTCCTTAACTGTGATGGTGACCAGGGTTGCACCATTTGTTGTAGGGAATCGATGCGAAAGTGGGATAACATTGAACTAGTCTGAACAGGTGACTAATGTGGTCAGAATGGATTCTGTGGGGCTGAAGGGACTGTTTCCATGTTTATCTCTAAATTAAACTAAACTAAACTGAACAAATCAAAATCTCCTCAGGTTTCCTACTGTTCTTCTGAAGACAAACTAACATTTCGCTTCGAATTACCATTTCAAGAATTTATAGAGGTAGCTCTTTTCTCAACTTTTTAAAACATTTTGTGTTTTTCAATACATTTTATATATCTACACATCTTATTTGCTCTCATGAAAAGTGATCCCTTCTCTAATTTCCACGTATTTTATGGCTCTGGTTGTACTTTCTGGTGGTTATTGAGTGGTTATTAATATTTGTTGATTAATTGCAGATTCACCTACCGCTCGGCGTAGTCATCCTTCCTGTTGCTGCTCTTTCTCGTTTTCTCCCCGCTAGTTTGAAATGTCAAAAACAAACAACAAACAAATGATCAAAGTAAGATTTTATTGTAAAAGACACCATCCTCTGAAGTAAGATGTGCCAAATGCAAGCGCTTAATGCAATCAAAGTCGCCTCCCAAAGATTCCAGAGATCTGAGTTACTGCAGGCTATTTACTTCTCAGTACCACCGGAGCAGGCTGTGTCAGTCCTATAACTGGCAAAACTGATGGAGAGATTCATCCATTTAAAAAAAAAATTTTTAACCAAATATAATTGAATCAATTAACAATAATATTTACAATACACAATAAATCAAAACAAAACCCACCACCATAATACAAAACAAACAAATATACTAAATAAGCTACTATACAACTATATTATAATCCTTATTGAGGATGACGTCCACCCCATGCGGAGCCCAGCGGTTCCGGAAACCCCCCAGGGTGCCCATGGACAGCGCATAGTCCCTCTCAAGTACCACCTGGGCGCGGAAGTAACCCCGGAAAAGGGGCAGGCAGCCGGCTCGGGCAGAGCCCTCTTCCGCCTGGCACCGTGACTCGCGGATGGCCAACTTGGCCAGGCCCAGGAGCAACCCAACCAGGACATCTTCAGCCCTACCCTCTCCCCTACGCACAGGGTATCCAAAAATGAGGATGGTGAGTGTGAGGTTCAGCCAGAAGGCAAGGGGCAGCCCCTTTAGGTGTTAGAACAGAGGCTGTAACCTCACACACTCCATATACATGTGGTACACAGAGTCTGTGAACCGCGTCTGTGAACCGCGAGAGAAACAGGTTGCAAGGGATTCCTCGGTGCAGTATCCTCCACCCCAGGTCCCCGATGTAGAGGGGGGAGTATCCCTGCAGAGAGGGACCCCCACTGGGGGGCCTTCACACGACCGAAGGGCAACACCGACCGCCAATTTGTGTCCGGACAGTGGACCAGGGCGAGAAATTGCAGGGTAGGAGGAAGAGCCCGTACAGGAGATGCGTTCCTGCTTCTCGGAGAGAGATGAACGGTGTTGAGGAAAGGCGGCGAGATTCATCTCTTAGCCTGTGCCGTGTTGCCCAAAACCTATCCAAATCTAACCAATGCTCTGTGTATGTTCAGCATTATCTCTTTTCTCCATTCTCCATCTATCTAGAAGCCAGTATGTTCTTTCTTTCACAGGTTTATCAACATTATCTGTTGCAATGGTTTGAGTGTTTGAACTTCTGAGGACTTCTAACTCTCTAAAGCTTTATCATTTATTGTGTGATTCCTCTCCTCTTTTTCCTTCCAAGGTGTATCATTAAATCCATTCAATAAAGTATATTATCTGCCTGCATTTAAATCATTCGGTCATTTGCTCCAAATGTACAACCTTTTTGCACAATCAGAAAACACTAGAGTCATATATACAGTGTGGAAACAGGCCCTTCAGCCCAACTCGCCCACACCGGGCAACAATGTCCCAGCTACACTAGTCCCACTTGCCTGCACTTGGTCCATATCCCTCCAAACTTGTCCTATCCATGTACCTGTCTGTCTCTTAAATTATGGGATAGTCCCAGCCTCAACTACCTCTGGCAGCTTGATCCATACACCCACCACCCTTTGTGTGAAAAAGTTACCCCTTGGATTCCAATTAAATCTTTTCCCCTTCACCTTGAACTTATGTCCACTGGTCCTCGATTCCCCTACTCTGGGCAAGTGACTGTGCATCTACCCGATCTATTCCTCCCATGATTTCATACACCTCTATAAGATTCTCGCTCATCCTCCTGCGCTCCATGGAATATAGACCCAGCCTACTCAACCTCTCCCTATAGCTCACACCCTCTAGTCCTGACAACATCCTCGTAAATCTTTTCTGAACCCTTTCAAGCTTGACAATATCTTTCCTATAACATGGTGCCCAGAACTGAACACAATATTCTAAATGCAGTCTCACCAACATCTTATACAACTGCAACATGACCTCCCAACTTCTATACTCAATACTCTGACTGATGGAGGCTAAAATGCCAAAAGCCTTTTTGACCACCTTATCTACCTGCAACGCGATCTTCAAGGAACCATGCACCTGTACTCCTGGATCCCTTTGCTCTACAACACCACCCAGAGGCCTACCATTCACTGTGTAGGTCCTGCCCTTGGTCGACGTTCCAAAATGCAACACTTCACACTTCTCTGTATTATATTCCATCAACCATTCCTCTGCCCATCTGGCCAATCGATCCAGATCCTGCTGCAATCTTTCACAACCATCTTCACTATCTGCAAAACCACTCACTTTTGTATCGTCAGCAAACTTGCTAATCTTGCCCTGTATGTTCTCATCCAAATTATTGATGTAGATGACAATCAGTAACTGGCCCAGCACTGAACCCTGAGGCACACCACTAGTCACAGGGCTCCAGTCCGAGAAGCAACCTTCCACCATCACCCTCTGCTTCCTTCCATGGAGCCAAATTGCTATCCACTCAGCTATCTCTCCTTGGATCCCATGCAATCTAACCGTCCAGAGCAGCCTACCATCTGGAACCTTGTTGAATGCCTTACTGAAGTCCATGTACACAACATCTACAGCTCTGCCCTCATCGACCTATTTGGTCACGTCTTCAAAAAAATCAATCAGATTTGTGAGACACGACCTCCCATGTACAAAACCATGCTGACTATCTCTAATCAGACGTTGCCCATCCAATTGCCCGTATAACCTATCCCTCAGAATACACTCTAGTAACTTTCTAAATGCAGATGTTACGCCTATAGTTCTCAGCATTTTCCCTGCAGCCCTTCTTGAAAAGAGGCAACATTTGCAAACCCCCCCCCCCCCCCCCATTCTTCCGGCACCTCTGTTGTATTTAAGGACGACTCGTAAATTTCAACCATTGCATTTTGTATTTTGCAACCATTGCATTTACTTGCATTTTGGGGGCAACAAACTATGTTAAAATGTATACTCATAACGTAAGAAATGCCTTGTTCTAGCCATTGCAACAAAGGGCTAATGTGCCTGTCATCTGCACCTTTTCTGATTTATCAATGTCTTGTACATGTAGTGACTGAAATTGATTCTAATATCTTAAGTGCAATCACCACTAATATATTTCACTATATCATCATATGACTTTAATCAATGCTTCTGGCAATGTATCTTCACAGTCTGACGGTCTTACAACACCCCGTATCACACAGGCAAGTTATTTTAAAACTTGTATCTCAAATTATGCACTCGTCCAAACTAACATTGTAGCGCAAAACCAAGCAAAATTTAAAAAGAGGTTGTTAGATTTTCTCTTGGCAAGACCAGAGATTATCTTGGAGATTATCTTATTGGGAATAACGTAGTTTTTAGAGCATGTTGCCTCAGAGTTAGTCATCCTTTGTAAATCCACTGTCAAAGTTTCATCTTGCTTGGAATTGAAAAAAATATGCTTGAATAATTTAAAAAAGAAATACAGAGCCAGGCCATCTAACCCACTGTACTATGGCTCTCTACATCATCCTCTTAGCAGTTTTGAACCACACTTGTTTCTTTTCTATCTCTATCCACTTGTGTTTCCCTGAAGTTCACATTGATTTCTGGGTGGATGGAGTATGGGTGTCTCCATATTCATTCATATTAACTATTATCTATGCGGTCACGGTGGCGCAGCGGTAGAGTTGCTGCATTACAGCGAATGCAGCGCCAGAGACCCGGCTTTGATCCTGACTACGGGTCCTGTCTGTGCGGAGTTCATACGTTCTCCCTGTGATCTGCGTAGGTTTTCTCCGAGATCTTCAGTTTCCTCCCACACTCCAAAGATGTACAGGTTTGTAGGTTAATTGGCTTGGTAAATGTAAAAATTGTCCCTAGTGAGTGTAGGATAGTGTTAATGTGCGGGGATCGTTGGTTGGCACGGACCCGGTGGGCCGAAGGGCCTGTTTCCGCGCTGTATCTCTAAACTAAACTAAACTAAACATGAAAAAGGCAGTGGCTAAAGTGTGCAGACTCTTGCCATTTTGGATTTGACTTTTGCTTAAATTTATCTTTGTACCTTTTCTTTCTATTGGTGTTAAATATATACTGCTGGTATTGCTGTAAATAGTATCAGATGTTCACTTAGAAATCCTAGAAAGCTGTTTCAGAGCATGTTACAGAGTGAAATAGCACGAGACATTGAGCTGGAGATTAAAACAAGGATCAGAGGACAGATCTAAAATAAAAATAATCAATCGCAGATCCTGGAAATCTTTGGTTAAAAACAGAAAATTCATATCTGGTGGTGCAGCATCTATGGAGAACAGAGTTAATGTTTCACGTTGGTGACCCGTTATCAGATGGCAGATCTTGAAGAGCAGGTAAAGCGAAAATATTTTGGGAAGATATGTGAAATAAAGTGAGAGCAAGTGGAAAGGGAGGTCGGGATACGTGGCGGGGTTTACGGATCGAGTTCAAAAGGCAAGTGTAGAGAGGCTGAAAGAAGTATTAATGTTGAAGAATGCAGGACACAGAATAAAGCAAGGACCAAAGTCAGTAAATTCGAGGGTTGGAAAAATGTAAGGATGATTCATGGAGAGTGCAAGCAAATCATGAAGGATTTTCAAGCCGGGGCAAAGGTTTTTAATATCAATCTGATCAGAGCTTCTGGGATCAGAACCAGGATGAAACTGCATTTGAATGTGGTGGCCTGCACCCTGCATGAAATGGTATGAAACTGCATTTGAATGTGGTGGCCTTGCACCCTGCATGAAATGGTATGAAACTGCATTTGAATTTGGTGGCCTTGCACTCTGCTTGAAATGGTATGAAACTACACTTGAATTTGGTGGCCTTGGACCCTTCTTGAAGTGGTATGAAACTGTCCTTGAATTTGATGCCTTGCACCTTGCTTGAAGTGGTCTGAAACTGCACTTGAATTTGGTGGCCTTGCACCCTGTTTGAAGTGGTCTGAAACTGCACTTGAATTTGGTGGCCTTGCACCCTGCTTAAACTGGTATGAAACTGCACTTGAATTTGGTGGCCTGCACCCTGCATGAAATGGTATGAAACTGCATTTGAATGTGGTGGCCTTGCACCCTGCATGAAATGGTATGAAACTGCATTTGAATTTGGTGGCCTTCCACTCTGCTTGAAATGGTATGAAACTACACTTGAATTTGGTGGCCTTGGACCCTTCTTGAAGTGGTATGAAACTGTCCTTGAATTTGATGCCTTGCACCTTGCTTGAAGTGGTCTGAAACTGCACTTGAATTTGGTGGCCTTGCACCCTGTTTGAAGTGGTCTGAAACTGCACTTGAATTTGGTGGCCTTGCACCCTGCTTAAACTGGTATGAAACTGCACTTGAATTTGGTGGCCTTGTACCCTGCTTGAAGTGTTATGAAACTGCACTTGAGTTTGGTGGACTTGGATCCTGCTTAAAGTGGTATGAAACTGCACTTGAATTTGGTGGCCTTGCACCCTGCTTGAAGTGGTAGAAACTGCACTTGAATTTGGTGGCCTTGCACCCTGCTTGAAGTGGTATGAATGCACTTGAATTCGGTGGCCTTGCACCCTGCTTGAAGTGGTCGGAAACTGCACTTGAATTTGGCGGCCTTGCACCCTGCTTGAAGTGGTATGAAACTGCACTTGAATTTGGTGGCCCTTTATTTTTTTTTTTACGCTAAAGAAAGAAAAGATTGAAAGAGAGAAGAAAGTGAAGGAAAAAGTGCAAGTGTAGAAAAGTGTAGAAAATGTAACAACAAACAAAAAAAAAAAAGGACGAGGACCCTATGAAAGCGAAATTAAAGACAAAAAAAAAAGGAGTTAAGAAATAGGCCCTAAGAAAAGAAAAGAGAGAGAGAAAAAAAGAAAAACAAATGTTTTTTTTTTTGAGCATCACGTAAATAGGACATACCAACTCTTCAACTATCATCCCCCCTTACCCGACCTCAATTTTTTATTTTTTTAAAGTACTTTTGCACCCTATGTTTGTAATAATTCTATAAATGCAGACCACGTCAGGTGGAAGTGATCTGGTTTACCTGCTAGGAGGAGTCTTATCTCTTCAAGGTGTAGTGTTTCAAACATATTTGAAATCCACATATTTATAGTTGGTATTGGAGCCTTCTTCCAAAATTTTAGAATTAGCTTTTTTCCAGTTATTAACCCATAATCCATTAATTTCTTTTGAAACACATTTAGTTCTGGATCATCTTCCGTTATTCCGAAGATAATCCATTCTGCTTTGGGTATCAGTCTTGTTTTAAATAACTTTGTAAAGATTTCAAAAATTTCATTCCAAAATTTTTGAATTTTTGTACAGAAGACAAATGAGTGCGCTATATTTAATGAGTGCGCTAAAAAAAAAATAAATAAAGGGAGTACATTAATTGTAAGAAGATATAAATGACGAGTATTAATGTATGTGGCTGTGATGTAATGTACTTCTAATAAATAAAAATTAAAAAAAAAAAAAAAGAATTTGGTGGCCTTGCACCCTGCCTGAAGTGGTAAGAAACTGCTTGAAATGGTAGGAAAATGGATTTGAATTTGGTGGCCTTGCACCGCGCTTGAAATGGAATTTCAAGGTATAGCCGTGTCAACTGCCAGCCCACCAGCCGTGAGTGAGCTGCCAGCACATCAGGCTTGAGGGACTGAGCTGCTACCCCAAGAATCCATTTGGCCCACAATGTCCATATTACCCTTCTGGATACCAGTCCCTTCAGCCCACAACACCTATACCAGCACTCCAGAAAGCCCCCCCCCCCCCACTGGCCACCAATATTGGAATTGGTGGAGAGGTGGAATATTGCGTTGGTGGACCAGCCCACCCGTGTGAACATGGGACCCAACGGGTCCCACTTAGTCTAGTATTAACTAAATCCCTTGTGCTCTAATCTTGTTTTCTGTGGCACCTTATTGCAAAACATCTGAAAGTCCAAATGCATCATGTGTTTTACATCCTGCTATTTACAATTCAATAACTTGATTTAATTTTGAACAGGGCAAAGTGAGGTGGACCTGGAATATTGTTTATCTATGAATACTTGCAATAGAAGAAGTCCAATAAAATTCATCAGATTGATTCCTTGGATGGGGTGATGGGAATGCAGACAATAAAGTGGAAGGCGCTCAAATAAGAAATTTTGGATTGCATCGCTGGTGTCAATGCAGGCAAAGAAAGAGCAACTGCCAGAGGAGATATGATATTATTATTGAGATATGTATGAATAGGAGAAGACTGTAAATTAGATTAGATTAGTTTAATGTCAGATACATCAGGGTGCAATGTAATTCCTTGTTCACATGAATCTCAGAGTCAACAGTATATGGTAATGACAATAAATATGACAATGAATGCAAAGTGGCAGAATGCTGCAACGATTGTAGTGCAATCTAAAGTTGTGCAAAAAAACAACTAAACTGCAGCAAGGCCTAACCGAATCAGGTAGAGTTAAGAGTAAGAATATGTGGCAGCACCTCCGTGAAGGGGGTGTGAAAAGGGTGATTGGCTCAGGAGCCTGATAGCCATAGGGGAGAGGCTTTTCTTAAGTCTGGATGTGATAAGAAGGCAAATGCTGTCTACAAAAGCTCTCTAGGAAGCTATGAGATCCGAAAGGATAAAGGTAAAGTGTGTCAATGACACAGTGAATGTGAACAGAGCAGACACTATAGAGAACAGCAGAAAATCTGACGGTGTGTAATTCTGAGACAACCTTGTATTCTACATTTTAAAGAGAAAATAGAGATTCATGAGAGGTTGATGACATGGCAGTATGATAGGGAGAATACTCAAAGATCATGATAGGTTTATGGTATGAATATACTAAGGGATGCAGATGGAGCTTGGAACAAGCTAGGATAAACTTGATTGATTATGGTGGTAAGAAAAATGAAGGATTAGTCTGGGAACTGCTCTGCTCAAACATGGCTCTCTTCCCCAAAACCTGATTCTCTTTTCTACGTTTCTGCATATCCAGTTCTCACATGGATAGGATGCAAAATGCTTTACTTCTGATTTGCTTCAAACTTTTCAAAAACTTTCTAGCCAAACTGCCATCAAACTGGCTACCATTTTCTTTCATGAAGACATTAAAACCCAACAAACCTCTTGCAGCTCCTCACTGTACAGAATGTGTGAACAATATTGAAAGATCTACTTGGGCTAATAGTATCTCAAGCAAAAGCTGGAAGCAGGAAGGTTCATGCACGTTATGGTAGTAAAGTGGTCCTTAATGCAGGACTAGTAATCTACCAAGAATACACAAAGTGCTAGAGGAACTCAGCGGTATGTACTGTGGAGGGAATGGATAGACAATGTTTTGGGTCAGGAGCCACCTTAGCAATAGCAATAGCAACTTTATTTATATAGCACATTTCATACACGAGGCAGACTCAAAGTGCTTCACATAAAAACATGTCATACAATAAAATGAAATAATAAAATGAAATAAAATAGGATTAAAAGAAAATAAAAGCAGTTATAAACGCATAATAGAAAAGAGCAAAAGTTAAAAGTGCAATGTATTTATGATTTAGCTGAAAGCTAAAGTAAACATAAAGTTTTTAGTCTTGTTTTAAAAGTGGTGAAAGTAGGGGCAAGTCTTAAATCTTCAGGAAGTTTATTCCAGCTATTTGTTGCATAGTAACTAAATCCTGCTTTCCCATGTTTTGTATTTACTCTGGGAATCACTAACAGATTGGTCTCAGAAGATCTTAGCGGTCTAGAAGGCTTATATAGTGGAAGCATGTCAGTGATATACTTTGGCCCTAAACCATGTAGTGATTTATAGGTGAGCAGCAGGATTTTGAAATCAATTCTCTGACATACAGGGAGCCAATGTAAGGATTTAAGAATTGGTGTAATGTGTTCAAATTTTTTGGTCTTTGTTAGAACTCTAGCAACAGCGTTCTGTACAAGCTGTAGCTGCCTGACAGTTTTTTTCGGAAGACCTGCAAGGAGACCGTTACAATAATCTAGCCTACTAGTAATAAAGGCATGTACAAGTTTTTCTAAGTCTTGAGCTGACATGAGTCCTCTTAGTCTTGCTACGTTTTTGAGGTGATAGTAGGCCTATTTTGTTACTTTCAGGTCTGAAGAAATGTCATCTGTCATTCCCTCCACAGATGATGCCTGATCCATTCAATTCTTCCAGCACTTTGAATTTTGTGCAAGATTCCAACATCTGCAGTTCCTGTGTCTCCACTATTGCTTGGGAGTTCACAAAGCTGTGTTTTCTGTTATGAAGAATAAGGAAGGTTGAATTAAAACTCCTGAGATGAGTTTAAACTCTGCTTGCTCGTTAATTTCAATTCAGTTAATTAAATTTGAATAGACAAACAAGTATGAGCTTTGGTTTGACAAACGTATCAAACTACCATATTGACCATTAGAGAAGAAGTATGTCAAATGTCCATGATTATATGTGACTCCAGAGCCACAGCAAGGTGATTGTCTCTGCAATGATGTATCAAACCACTTATTGGATCTACAAAGGAACAGACTGGCCAGACATTCCAAGGACTGGTTAGCTGCCTGGGCTCACTGGTTGCACACTGGACTACACCGCTTCTCCCAGTAGTCCCAATGTGCATTTTTCCATTGGGACCATAACCGCAAGGATCTGTATAGCAGAAGATTCACCTGACCTCTCATGGACGTGCCTGATGGCAAGTGGGGACCCCATGGCCTCATCCCGAGCCCATTGGGTCAGGTAAACAGGTCAGTTCTTCTTCCAACTGTGTCCGCTTTGAACGCCGTTTTTTGAAGCCTGTTTGTTAATTTGCCGCTCAGTTTCCCATCTGGATCTTTTTGCCAGGCTTTCAATCAGCCATAATGGACACATTTCATCAACTAACCAAGCACCCAGTCCAACCACAGCTGCACCATGGGTGCATCTTGCCTTTAGAAAGAAGACCATCACCTGCAGATGTAGGGTGGGGTGGGGAGAAGATGGGGAAGATTGATTCCCTCTCTGCCTCTCCAGTCCAGTCATCTTCGTCAACCTTGCCAGGGATGTCCCTGAAGAAAGGTCCCAACCCAAAACATCACTTATCCATCCTCTCCTGAAATGCTGCCTGACCTGCTGAGATACTCCAGCATTTTGTATCTTCTTTTGTAAAGCATCCACAGTTCCTTATTTCTACAAAGAGGTTTCTGAAATTGCCAGAAATAGCTGTAGGCTTGACTAATGGAAGTACTTTAGAATCCACAGATCAAAAAACTGACATAACAGAGGAGAATAAAGAGTAAACTTGCGACCAACAAAAAAAGAGTGTAAAAACTTTAATAGATACTTAGAAAGGATAAGACAGATGAGGATTCATTTTGGTTCCCTACATTAAGAGCTGGGAGAATATATAAAGATGGGCTGAGAATGTGGCAGAGAAATTAAACAATTGGCTTATGCTTGTCTTCAAAGAAAAATACACAAATAAAAATTGCCAAAAATACTGGAGAAGCAAGTGTTTAGTGGAAATTAATATTAGTAAAATTCTACATATTTTCGAATAGACCTGAAAGGTGGATTGAAAGATAACAAATGTGATCTCACAGCTAAGACAGGAAGACCAGAGAACTGCCAGTCTGTTGGTTTAATATCAGTAGTAGGGAAAATGCTGAATTGAAAATGAATGATGTAATTACAGCACATCGAGAAAATAAGTAAAAGCAAACTGGAGGAATTCAGCAGACAAGGAAGCATCTGCAGAAAGAAAGAGATATTGAGTTTTGGGTTGAGACACTTCAATCTGGACTGTAATCTGGAGGAAGTATCTCGACCTGAAATGTCAGCCGTCCAAAAGCTGTCCAAACCTGTAAGCCTTAGGAGCATGGGAGGAAACCAAAGATCTCGGGGAAAACCCACGTGGTGACAGGGAGAACGTACAAACTCCGTACAGACAGCACCCGTAGTTTGGATCAAAGCCGGGTCGCGGACGCCCCAAGCGCTGTAAGGCAGCAACTCTACTGCTGTGCCACTGTGCTGAGCCCCTTTTGGGGAAGGATGGAAAAAGGCTTCACGTGGATATGGGCAACCTGAGTGAATGGACAAGTTGGAAAGGGTGCAGAAGAGATTCACCAGGATGTTTCCAGGACTTGTTCAAAGTATACACAAAAATGCTGGAGAAACTCAGCGGGTGCAGCAGCATCTATGGAGCTAAGGAAATAGGCAACGTTTCGGGCCGAAACCCTTCTTCAGAGTCTGAAGAAGGGTTTCGGCCCGAAACATTGCCTATTTCCTTCGCTCCATAAATGCTGCTGCACCTGCTGAGTTTCTCCAGCATTTTTGTGTACCTTCTGTTTCCAGGACTTGCAGGCTTGAGTTATAGGGAGAGGGTGGTTAGGCTGGGACATTTTTCTTCTGAGATAGACTTGTCTTAGATGGAGGCTGAGGGTTGGCCTTATTGAAGTGCATTGATAAAGTGAGCGCTCTCAGTCATCTTCCCAAGGTAGAGAATTCTAAAACTTGGAGGGCATAGAGGAGAGATTTAAGAGGGACTTGAGGATAATCTTTTTGCATTGAGGGTAGTCTTCATTTGTAATTAATTTAAAGGAAAACCTTTAGAAATGGATGCAATAACGATGTTTAAAAGACATTTGGGCAGATATATGTACAGGGAGGATTATGAGGGATATGGGTCAAATGCAAGCAATTGGGACTAGTCCAGAATGCCAACTTGGTTCACGAGAACAAGTGGGGCTGAATGGCATGTTTTCATGCTGTATATTTCAATGATGGTAAGACAAGAACGTAGCAAATGGAATATAATGTCGAAAAATGTAAGGTCATCCACTTTGATGCAGCGAAGCAGTATTCTTTAAATGGTGAGAGGGTGGAGAAAGTTGATATTCAAAGAAACCTGGGTGTCCTTGTACGCCAGTTACTGAAGCAGGTCCAGAAAACCGTTAGATATGTTGGTCTTTATTCCAAGTCTTTATTTTGAGTACAGGTGTAAAGAGATCTGATCACACTATACTTGGCTGTGGTGCGACCATCTAGATTATGTATAGTGTTGATCCCCTTATTTAAAAACAAGATTTACTTCTCTGAGAGGGAGAGCAGCAAAGTATCAGTGGACTGGTTTCTGGAAGGGTGACTTTGCTGCATGAGGAGAGAGTGAGTGGCCAAGGCCTGTGTTCTCCAGAGTTTAGGAGAATGAGAGGTGATCTCATTGAAATGTATAAAATTCTTACAAGGTTTGACAGGGTTGCTCAGGCTGTTTACAGGGGGGATGTTTTCTCTGCCTAGAGCCAGGGTTCATGGTCTCAGAATATTGATAATTTATGGCTGAGATGAGAAGCAGTTTCTTAACTTAACTATTTGGATTTTTGTAGAAACAAGGAACTGCAGATGATGCTTTACAAAAAAAGATACAGAACTGCTGGAGTAACTCAATGGGTCAGGCAGCATCCCTGGAGAAGATGGATGGGTGACATTTCAGCTCGGGACACTTCTTCAGACCCTTTATTGAAAAGTCTGAAGGGTTCTGACCTGAAACATCACCTATCCCTGTACTCCAGGGATGCTGCCTGACCCGTTGAGTTCCTCCAGCATTTTGAATCTGGATTTCGGCATCCCAAGGCATTGTGGAGACTCAGTCATTGTGTTGATTAGAAATTGAAATCAGCAGCTTGTTGGATATTTGGGAAATCCAGGGACACAGGGAAGGTGCTGAAAGCCGGTGCTGCAATAGAAAACCAGCTAATGTCTTGATGATTGGCAAGGCAAGATCAAAGGGCCGACCAGCTCTGAGTCTGAACTTTCTTGTGTTTTAAGGATCAAGGCCTATGACATATTTTCAGCTCAGGGGCTGCCTCACCTCTTTGCAAAACCAAGACAGCCAGTATAAACACAAAGTGCTGAGTAACTCAACGGCTCAGGCAGCATCTCTGGAGAGAATGGATAGGCAACATTTCAGGTCAGGCCCTTTCTTCAGACATTGTCTCCGAGGGGGGGGGGGGAAGGTCGAAAAGTGATGGGGTGGGGCAAAGGTCCGTCAAGTGATAGATACTACAAGCAGTCTGAGAAAGGGTCTCCACCTGAAACATCGCCTACCATTTCCCTCCATAGATGCTGCCTGACCCATTGAGGTACTCCAGTATTTTGTGTCTACCTTCAGACCATCAGTCCGAAGAAGGGTCATGACCGGAAACGTCACCCATTCCTTCTCTCCAGAGATGTTGCCTGACCCGCTGAGTTACTCCAGCATTTTGTGTCTACCTTCGAGGTACTCTAGCACGTGTTTCACTCAAATTTCCAGCATCTGCAGTTCTTTGTGCCCCTTGAGCTCAATTGAGCCCCACGGATTTGCAAACAGTCAGTGAAGTGGTGGCACTAGGACAGACAATAGACCTACAACAACATTGGTGTAAAGAGGAGGGATTAAATGGTGGATTTCTGATGGAACCTAAGAGTGAAGTGAATCTCTTTCAACCTCAAGATAGCATTTAATTGGGAAAAGTATCGAAGAGCCCTAGAAAGTAAATCGACATCTGGGAAACCTTACATTGGTCGGAGTCATACCCCAAAGGAAGTTGGTTATGGTTACTTTTTAGTTTAGTTTAGAGATACAGCACGGAGACAGGCCCTTCGGCCCACCGAGTCCGCACAGACCAGCGATCCCCACACATTAACACTATCTTACACACACTAGGGACAAAGATGTTCATGATAAAATAGGCTGAAGTCAGCATGGTTTTGTAAAGGGGAGATCTTGCCTGACAAATCTGTGGGAATTTTTCAAGAAGTAAATGGCAGGACAGAAAAAGGAGAGTCAGTGGACGTTGCTTACCTAGATTTTCAGAAATACTTTGATGAGGCGCTGCATGTGAGGCTGCTAAGGAAGATGAGAGCCCATGGTATCAAAGGGCAGATACTAACATGGATAGCAGGTTGGCTGGATGGAAGAAGGCAAAGAGTGGCAATAAAAGGGGGCTTTTTCTGGTTGGCTGCCAGTGACTAGCGAAGTTCCGCAGAGATCAGTGCTAGGGCTGCTACACTTCACGTTGTATATTAATGATTTGGACAAGGGGATTGAAGTCTTTGTGGCCAAGTTTGTGGATGATGTGAAAATAGATGGAAGGGCAGGTAGTGCATAGAAAGCAGGGACTTTGCAGAAGTACTTGGACAGGTTGTGAGAGTGGGCAGAGAAGTGGCAGATGGAATATAGTGTAGCAAAGCGTGAAGTCATGCATTTTGGTAGTAGTAATAAAGGCATATACTATTTTCTAAATGGGGAGAGATTCCAGAAATCGGAGGTGCAATGGCCTTGGGAGTGCTGGTGCAGGATTCCCAAAAAGTTAATCCGCAAGTCTAATTGGTAGTAAAGAAGGTAAATGCAATGCTAGCACTTATTTCAAGAGAGCTAAAATACAAAAACAGGGATGTAATTCTGAGGCTGTACAAATGTGCTGGTCAGGCCACATTTGGAATATTGTGAGCAATTTTGGGCACCATAAGTGAGGAAGGATGTGCTGGCCCTGGAGAGGGTCCAGAGGAGATTTACAAGAATGATCCCAGGAATGAGTGGGTTAACTTATGATGAGCATTTGATGGCACTAGGCCTTTACTCACTGGTGTTTAGAAGAATAAGGGGGGGGGGGCCTCATTGAAATGTACTGATTGGTGAAGCCAGCACAATTTTTTAATCTATTCACTATTCCTCCGGTAACTGATCATCAATGATTTTCTGGCTGTCATAAGGTCAGATGCTTGGTGAAGCCAGCACTATTTTTTAACCTATTCACTATTTTTCATGTAATATCATGATCATACGTGATATTACCAGACCATATGCAGCAAACCTGGACAAAGTTCAGTCTTGGAGTGATGAGGGATAAATATTTTCATGCCATAGATGTGCCAAAATAGACCATCTGCAACAAAAGTGCCCAAACATCAACCTTTGACAGACAATGGCATCACCATCAACATTGACGGAAACTTACCTGGAATGATCACATCAACATTGTCGTGAAAGACCAGTTCAAAATCTTCGGAGTTAGCAAAGAGACTCAACCTTTGCATCCCTCGTCACACTTGAATCAGGCATATAATTTAATGGTCATTAAATTGGTCAGTGAACTCAATGAACATAGCAGCAACATTGCTCAAGAAGCTGATCTTCATCGATAACTAAGGGATGTGCCTGAAAAACAACATTTCCAGCACGCTGAGTATCCCACTCAACCACACCCACCACATATCCACAATATGGATATGCAGGGATCATGTGTAGGTATGGATCATGTGTAGGCAGATGGGGTTAGTTTATCTTGGCATCATGCTCTGCACAGATATTGTGGGCTGAAGGGCCTGTTCCAATGCTGTACTTTTCTAGGTTTGATGTGCAGACCATATGCAAGTTGCACTGCAGGAATCTGTCAATGTTTCTTTGGCAATAGACAAAAGACAATAGACAATAGGTGCAGGAGTAGGCCATTCGGTCCTTCGAGCCAGCACCGCCATTCAATGTGATCATGGCTGATCATCCACAATCAGTACCCCGTTCCTGCCTTCTCCCCATATCCCTTTGCTATCTTTAAGAGCTCTATCTATCTCTCTCTTGAAAGCATCCAGAGAATTGGCCTCTACTGCCTTCTGAGGCAGAGAATTCCACACATTCACAACTCTCTGGGTGAAAATGTTTTTCCTCATCTCCATTCTAAATGGCCTACCCCTTATTCTTAAACTGAGGCCCCTGGTTCTGGACTCCGCCAACATCGGGAAAATGTTTCCTGCCTCTAGCGTGTCCAATCCCTTAATAATCTTATATGTTTCCCACTTATCCTTGTAAATTCCAGTGTATACAAGCCCAGTCACTCCATTCTTTCGACCTATGAAAGTCCCGCCATCCCGGGAATTAACCCTGTGAACCTACACTGCACTCCCTCAATAGCAAGAATGTCCTTCCTCAGATTTAGAGACCAAAACTGCACGAATACTTCAGGTGTAGTCTCACTAGGGCCCTGTACAACTGCAGAAGGACCTCTTTGCTCCAATACTCAACTACTCTTGGTATGAAGGCCAACATGCCATTAGCTTTATTCACTGCCTGCTGTACCTGCATGCTTACTTTCAGTGACAGATGAACTAGGGCACTCAGATTTCATTGTACTTCCCCTTTTCCTAACATGACACCATTCAGATAATAATCTGCCTTCCTATTTTCGCCACCAAAGTGGATAACCTCACATTTATCCACATTAAACTGCATCTGCCATGCATCTGCCCACTCACCCAACCTGTCCAAGTCACCCTGCATCCTCATAGCATCCTCCTCACAGTTCACCCTGCCACCCAGCTTTGTGTCATCTGCAAATTTGCTAATGTTACCCCCAATCCCCTCATCTAAATCATCAGTGTATATTGTAAATAGCTGCGGTCCCAGCACCGAGCCTTGCAGTACCCCACTAGTCACTGCCTGCCATTCTGAAAGGGACACTTTAATCCCTCCTCTTTGTTTCCTGTCTGACAATAAACAATAGACAATAGGTGCAGGAGTAGGCCATTTGGCCCTTCGAGCCAGCACCGCCATTCAATGTGATCATGGCTGATCATCCCAAATCAGTACCCCGTTCCTGCCTTCTCTTAATATCCCCTGACTCCGCTATTTTTAAGAGCCCTATCAAGCTCTCTCTTGAAAGCATCCAGAGAACCTACCTCCACCGCCCTCTGAGGCAGAGAATTCCACAGACTCACCACTCTCTGTGAGAAAAAGTGTTTTCTCGTCTCCGTTCTAAATGGCTTACTCCTTATTCTTAAACTGTGGCCCCTGGTTCTGGACTCCCCCAACATCGGGAACATGTTTCCTGCCTCCAGCGTGTCCAAACCCTTAACAATCTTATATGTTTCAATAAGATTCCTTCTCATCCTTCTAAACTCCAGAGTGTACAAGCCCAGCTGCTCCATTCTCTCAGCATATGACAGTCCCGCCATCCCGGGAATTAACCTTGTAAACCTACGCTGCACTCCCTCAATAGCAAGAATGTCCTTCCTCAAATTAGGGGACCAAAACTGCACACAATACTCCAAGTGTGGTCTCACTAGGGCTCTGTACAACTTCAGAAGGACCTCTTTGCTCCTATATTCGATTCCTCTTGTTATAAAGGCCAACATGCCATTCGCTTTCTTCACTGCCTGCTGTACCTGCATGCTTACTTTTATAGACTGATGTACAAGGACCCCCAGATCCCATTATACTTCCCCTTTTCCAAACTTGACGCCATTTAGATAGTAATCTGCCTTCCTGTATTTGCTACCAAAGTGGATAACCTCACATTTATCCGCTTTAAACTTCATCTGCCATGCATCTGCCCACTCCCCCAACCTGTCCAAGTCACCCTGCATTCTCATAGCATCCTCCTCACAGTTCACACTGCCACCCAGCTTTGTGTCATCTGCAAATTTGCTAATGTTCCTTTGAATCCCTTCATCTAAATCATTGATGTATATTGTAAATAGCTGCGGTCCCAGCACCGAGCCTTGCGGTACCCCACTAGTCACTGCCTGCCATTCTGAAAGGGACCCGTTAATCCCTACTCTTTGTTTCCTGTCTGCCAACCACTTCTCTATCCATGTCAGCACTCTACCCCCAATACCATGTGCCCTAATTTTGCCCACTAATCTCCTATGTGGGACCTTATCAAATGCTTTCTGAAAGTCCAGGTACACTACATCCACTGGCTCTCCCTTGTCCATTTTCCTAGTTACATCTTCAAAAAATTCCAGAAGATTAGTCGAACATGATTTCCCCTTCGTAAATCCATGCTGACTCGGACCGATCCTGTTACTGCTATCCAAATGTGCAGCTATCTCATCTTTTATAATTGACTCCAGCATCTTCCCCACGACCGATGTCAGGCTAACTGGTCTATAATTCCCCCTTTTCTCTCTCCCGCCTTTCTTAAAAAGTGGGATAACATTAGCTACCCTCCAATCCACTGGAACTAACCCCCAAGTCCATAACTTTACAACCTAGGTGAATAGGGGCAGCAAACACATTGAAACTCAAAGACCCTCAACTTCCTCTTTAGGTCGCACACCATTCTAACCTGTCCCTTCATCGCCACTGAATCGAGATCATGAAACTTAATCAGCAATGGTGCAGGGGGAATAATGTCATCATAGCAACTACAGCACTTTATGAATGTGACTCGCATTCAATTTCTCAAAGACAATTAGGATAGGTAGTAAATGCTGTCCTGTTATTTCCATCCACATCCAGGGAATTAATTTTTTTTAAAGTGTTGTTTCGTTTGAAATAAATTCCCATTCACCAGAAAATGTGTTTAGTTTATTGGGAGCTTTATTTTAATGTTTTACTCTTGAATCCTTCCATGGCCAATTAATCAAAAACACCAATAGTTGGCAAAAGACAGAATTCTTCATTGACCACATGAACTCAGAAACACATCCCTTTTGTGTGAACATTAAACAAAATAGGAAGTAGTAATATCCTTTGCATGAATTGAATTTTTAACCCACAATTTGAACATTACTAAGATCAGACTTTTTCTGAGAAATGAGTAGCGTTTGTAAGTGTGTTATTATTAATGATTTCGACACCAATGTGTTCAAAGGGATATAAGAATTATAATTCCAGTATTTATATCCCTTAGTCCGTTCAGTGAAAACACCGACTAGAATACTTTAAATCATCCTTTATTTCACCATGAATGAATGAATTAATAAGTTTATTGGCCAAGTATTCACATATAAGGAATTTGCCTTGGTGCTCCGCCCACAAGTGACAACATGACATAGAGTGACAGTTACGAATGACACATAAAACACTAAACATTAATAATGAAACACCATTGATCAAACATGTGAACCAAACAAAATACCAAAGCAAAAGGAGGCTACAGATTTTTGGCTATTGAGTAGAGCTACTACTCGTGGGAAATAAAGCTGTTTTTATGTCTGACTGTGGCAGCTTTGACAGTCCAGAGTCGCCTTCCAGAGGGAAGTGATTCAAAGAGTTTGTGGCCAGGGTGAGAGGGGTCAGAGATGATCTTACCCGCTCGCTTCCTGGCCCTTGCAGTGTACAGTTCATCAATGGAGGGAAGGTTGCAGCCAATAACCTTCTCAGCTGATCGGACGATTCACTGCAGCCTCCGGGTGTCGTGCTTGGTGGCTGAGCCAAACCAGACCATGATGGAGAAGGTGAGGACAGACTCTATGATGGCCGTATAGAATTGGACCATCATTGCCTGTGGCAGATTATGTTTCCTCAGCTGCCGTAGGAAGTTCATCCTCTGTTGTGCCTTTTTGACTGTGGAGTCGATGGTAGCCCCCCATTTAAGATCGTTGGAGATGATGGTTCCCAGGAACTTAAAAGACTCCACAGATGTGACTGTGGTGTTGTTGATGGTGAGTGGGGTGACCAGGTTTCTCTGTACTGCCCTTGGAAGCTCTCCCAGTGGATCATAGAGAAACACGTGAGCTCAACAAAGGAATTAGCATATATATGGCTGATACAGTGGGAGGTAACTTACAAAGGGTGGTGATTCTAGACTAATAACTACAGTATCACATGGTTATATAGGTGGGGACAATCTTTCTACCCAATTACAATCATACACAGCATAATATATCTTAACCAATTACAATAGCATTAAACATCACATAAACATCACATGTTTTCCAGGAACAATTATGTCACAGCAAGGATAATGAAACTTAACTAAATGATGTCAAAATAAAGAAATTAAAACTTAACTCAGAATACTTAAACCTTAGTCCTAAAGTATCCCCAATTCTACATATTCTCATTCCTCCCTTTTATCATTCCATGATAACTCCCCATGTTGCTACCTATTTCTATCCTTCCCAGTCATTCAAACTCTTCCTGCACCCTATCAATGTACTCACTTTCTTCATCACACACTTCATCCTGTCTTACCAATATCATTCTCGGCACGCCTATGCCTTCCAGTGCTGTCTGCATTCTCCCCAATACACATTTTAAACTGCTAATCCTAAAAAAATACAAATAATCGCAATAGCTAGGTACATAGCCATGTTGATTGTCCAGTCTGACCAACTTCCGAATCTCTAGTTACTCCAGTCACTTGCTTCCTTCATGTTTTCCAACTGTTCTCTTATTAGCACTGCCATTCAATGTTATCTTGGCTGATCATCCATAATCAGCACCCCGTTCGTGCCTCTAACTTGTCCAAACCCTTAACAATCCTATACGTTTCAATCCTATACGGGCCCTCTAAAACTGCAGAAGGACCTCATTGCTCCTAAACTCAAATCCTCTCACAATTAAGGCCAACATGCCACTAGCTTTCTTTACTGCTTACTGCATGCTTACTTTCAGTGACTGATGTACAATCACACCCAGGTCTCGTTGCACCTCCCCTTTTCCTAATCTGACACAATTCAGATAATAATCTGCCTTCCTGTTCTTGCCACCAAAGTGAATAACCTCACATTTATTTACATTATACTGTATCTGCCATGCATCTGCCCATTCACCCAACCTATCCCCAGTCCCCCTACATTCTCATAGCATCCTCCTCACAGGTTACACTGCCACTCAGCTTTGTGTCATCTGCAAATCTGCTAATGTTACTTGTAATCCCTTCATCTAAATAGGCACAGGGACTTTTACTCCCTCCTTTTGACATGCATAATCGAATTTACAAGGAGCATGGTAACATGGCAATACTCCATAAATATGATTCTCCATCCTTGATATCGCCATCACATTGCAGTGCATCTTCTTCACATAGGTGATAGATTACATCGGCATACTATGTTTTTCGCAGATTTGGCTATCAATGTCCCAAGATAGGCGAACAGCGGTATGTCCATCATGATTTAACCTAGAAAGGAATAGAAAGAAAGGGTTAGCGTTTTATGTCTTAGGCACCATACTGACAATGTTACAGTGGTGAAAGTGAACCCACGCGTCCCTCCCCTCCACCTTAGCTGCGGTAGGGGTTGTTAGAAGGACCTGGTAAGGTCCTTCCCACCGAATGTCCAGTCTCTTCCTCATCCAATTCTTGATCATTACATAAGTACCAGGTCCAATTTTAGATGGAGTGGTTAGAGTTTACATCTTTCAATGCCCTGGTTAACGATAAAATATAGTTAGTCATTTCCATTGTCATGTGATGAAAGTGAACAGCCGTTTGAGTATTCTGGTTCCATGGTGTTCTCAGTGGACAGCCATATATAATCTCTGCTGGACTCAACCGAGCCTTCCCTGGGGTGGTACACATCTGGAATAGCGCCACAAGAAGTAGTTTATGCCAATTGGTCCCTGTTTAAATCTGTAATTTGGCAAGGTTATTTTTCAATGTTTGAATGGCTTGTTCAATGAGTCCAGCAGCCAATGGCCGATAGGCACAATGTAATTACTGTTGGATGCCCATCTGAACACAGAATTCTTTGGTCACCTTTCCCACAAAATGAGGGCCATTATCCAAACTCAGCCCAGTTGGGATTCCATACCTGGATATAATTTTGTTCATAAGTACTTTAACAACTGTAGAAGCTTTGTTGTCCACGGTAGGATAAGCTTCAATCCATTTACTAAAGACATCTACAATAACTAATACATATTTATAAAACTGACATATTTCCAACTCGATTAGTCCATGTATCTAAAAACATATCACCAGTTGCTCGGACACCACAGTGAGTTGCAAAGTGTATACATTCAATAACCCACATCGTATGTAATCTGACATACACATTTGTCCTGCTGGGGTAACCCATAATCCCGACATGCAATCAACTTTACAACCGAGCTGTTTCCACATTTCTATATCTTGGCCAAGAGCATCCTCCTGTAATCTAACGACATCTTGGATGGTTGGCATTGGTTTTTCCAAGGGAGACTTGTCTTTGTCTATGCTTTTAGTCTGCCTCATCATTTTAGGTACCACCACCCCGCGCCCTTGGGACACTTCCTTAGCTTCTTGGAAATTTGTTTTGGCAACATAAGGGTTTGTAACAGGCCTGATATCAATTTCTGGTGGGATGTCTGTGTTCCTGCTGAAGTCAAGAATCCCCTATTTTTCCACAACTGACCAAAGTCATGGACCACTCCAAAAGCATATCTGGAGTCAGTATAAATGTTGATTCCCAAGTCCTTCCCTAAGATGCAGGCTCTTATCAGGCCAAACAGTTCCGCTTGTTGGGTAGAGAATGGTGTTTCAAAGGCCGCCGCCTCCACATTATTGCCTTCCTGATCTATAATTACGTATCCTGAAACTCTTTCACCTGGAGATCCAATTGATGCACTCCCATCTACATACAGAGTTAAATCATGGGAATATCTGTCAAATCTTCCAGAACAGAGGTATCTTCTTAAATCACAAACATGCAGTCGTGCCCTGACTCAGCATGTTCCTCTGGTGGTTTGGCGAGAAAGGATGCCGAATTGATGGTGGTACAATACTTAAATTGCAAGCTTGCCTGCTGCTTCAGCGGGTACTGTCATATAGAGGGCAGTTAAATTTTCTGGGGAGCTACTTGGATGGGGTTAATCTGAACACATCCTACCTGAGTAGAGTCTTCTGCCCACACCTATGGGTCCACATACTCTGTTACACCACTCCCAGATGATGGCGTAGCTGTGTAGTAACCGTCCTTGGTGACTGATAAAATTGAACAGTACAATTATTAGACAGTTCTTGTTCCTGGCTCGTGTTTGGATTTGCCAGACCAATCGCTTGCTTAACCATAGCTCCTAAATCCTTTGCATGAGATGGGAAGTTCACTTTCTTTGTTATATGCGGGGCAACCTCAGAGTCCTGCTTCCACAATTCCGAAGGCACCACAGCATACTTTGCTGTTCCCTGTGGTCCGGTTACTAATGCCAAAAGGTTTACATCCCATCTAGTTCCTACACGGGATTTAAACAATGTTTCTAGCTCTTTATTCCCGCCACATAGGCTAAGGTGGTATGGAGCAGGGGCTCATCTTCCAGTGTTAGGGACCACCATTGGGGCGTTACTGACGAGTAACACTGTATTTTATTGTCCATGGGGGTCACAGTTATTCCAGTATCTCCACATATGATCTTTAACTGAAATATGCATAACAAATCTCGGCCCAGCAGATTACAGTCTAGGCCTGGGGTGATCACAAACTAATGTTCCGGTATATTACTTCGACTGACACAGAGATAGGGTATTGATAGATCTGTCCTTGAAATCCAGTTAATCCCTGAGTCTTGTTGGATTTGGGGTGGTTGTTAGTGGACTGAATGGATGCCCCTGTATCCACTGTGAAGGTACACTGTTTTCCCGCAATTTGTAATACCAGAACAGGTTCCTTGTCAGTGTAACACCCGTACACCACTAAGTTGGCTAGTCAGCATTAGGAAATGGATCAGCCTGAGAGAAGTCTATGTGCCTCCCTTGTCCTTGATCTCCTTGCCAACCTCTCCTTTGTTCTTGCTGATAACCCCCTCCCGTTCGTCTCCGCCATGGGCACTCCTTACTTCAATGGCCTTGCTGGATACAATTAAAGTATTTAACTGCACAGGCCATTTGGCTCTGAGAATTGTCAGTCCAGTCCATATTGTTAGTTTTATTGCCTCTGCGACAGTAGCTGGAAGACAATATACTAGGACAGCACAGTTCTGGGGTGAATTCTGACCGTCTCGAAACCTAGCATCCCCCGACTGACTGATGTACATCTCTGAAAATCTCTCCAAATATTCTTCTGCCCCCTCTCCTTTTCTGGGTTTAGTATCCAGAATCTTGGAGGTATCAATAGGTTTTTGCACAGTGGTAGTAAGGGTGGTAAGAATTGCTTCCTCTCTGGCTTCATTCTGAGCATGTTGATTAACCAGTGTGTCATGGGTTCGGAACCCCAAGTTAGCTAGGAATTTTGCGGGATCTACTGGGGTTAGAACTTGTGGTATAGGTTGGCTCTTTTTAGTCTTACTCCTGGTACAGAGCGCGACTGGGGATGCCACCAATACCGGTGCTGTCGGAGTCAGGGAACTCTGCTGGTGCTGCTAGAGCTAGTATAGTGAATGCAGGTGGTGCTGCAAGAGCTGTAAAATCGATATTACCGTAGGTTGGGGGCTGTATGAATGGTGACTATTGCCACAGCACGTGAGCATTAATACAGATTCTACTCCCCCACTCATCCAAATCAATCCTCGTTTTCTCTATCAAACCAAAGCCAACCATTAGATCACACAAGCTGCTGCTCAAGTCCTCTTTAAGTCTAAGAAAGTGGATCTCATCACTTCAGTTTTGAATACTTTACACTGGCTTTCGGTCTGTCAAATAATTGATTTCAAAATATTACTGTTGGTTTATAAAGCACTGAATGGTCTAGGGCAAAAATACATTTCTCATCCTCTGCTGCATTATGAACCATCCAGACCTCTAAGGTCATCTGGGACAGGTGCTCTCTGTTACCAATCAGAATTAAACATGGATAAACAGCATTTATTTTGTCACCACATATATGAAACAACTTCCATAAAAATGTAGGTCCACTCAAATTAACAATGCAGAATAACAATGGCATTAAGTAATGTCCCAAGAAGCATCAGCCAAGTTCTAATATATTGTTATTCTGTATCAATTCATTCTGTCCCCTTATTCGTTCTAATTAACCTCTTATCTGCTCCACTAGAGAAAGCCTGTCTGAGAGAAATACAAAGCCACACGATCTTGTGAAGTATCTCAGCAAGCAATACAATAGCAATTAGCTCTTTCATGCCTTGTGATTCATTTTGGCCAAAAATTTCACACAAATCAATTAGATCCCCACAATACAAAATTTACACATCAAAATAAATTCCACAATTAAATAAATTCCACAATACCTCTCCACAAAACTCAGAGTATTTACTCTCATAAAAGTATTTGATTTCAATAGTAAATCTGAAGAATCTGAGTGTACCACTTTAAGTGAAAGCACTGGCAGCAGAATTCTTATCAGCAAAGGAATGTCGTTATCAGAAAAATGTTGTATCCTCCTCACTTCTTCAATTTTAAAGCAAAATCACACAAACTTAAACAAAAGCATAAGCTAACTTAAATAAGAATATAAGCAAACTTAAGCAAAAACATAAATCACTATATACAAAATTAAACCACACAAACTTAAACAAAAACATTCAATAAAACACTTTGACAACAGAATTTAGAGCAGAAATTTTTTGATCGCAGTCTGAAATACCACAGACACCTCTTCCCACCTCGGCGCTGGTTTTGAAGTAATATGTCAATTTTTACTTCAGCACAAAACCCCTTCCCAACCTTTTACACAGTACAGGCTCTCAAAGTAATTTATCAAACCTACTTATCCTGACTTCCTACCTCAAAGCTGATTTTAAAGTAATTTGTCAAATTAATACTTCAGCCCGAAACGTATTTACAAATACCTCAATACTGAAATGTTCCCTCAGCTGAACCCTTTTATCAATATAACCGACCCAATATCAGTATTCTTCGGACTACTAACCTCAGTCTCTTCGGGAAGCTTCTCGAAGGCCAGCAAATTGCCGAGCAGCTGGATCAGAGAATCGGAGGAAAACAGATGGAGTAAAATCACTCATCGGCTGCCCAATTCCTATATTCCCTTACCCAACAACTCAACCCTTTTACCGCAAACCTGCGAGGGCCTCCTCTAAGATCCCGGACGAGCCCCCTAATGATAATTCCAGTATTTATATCCCTTAGTCTGTTCAGTGAAAACACCGATTAGAATACTTTAAATCATCCTTTATCATCCTGGAGTGTGGCGGCGCCTAACGACAGCGGCTCGACTGCAGTCCGTCTGTCTTTTAAAAAAATTTTGTTCCTGTCCCACTTAGAAAACCCGAACGGAAACCTCTGGTGACCTTGCGCCCCACCCACGGTTTCCATGAGTCACCAGAGGTTTTGGTCACTCGCCTGGAAAGCCTCCACCGAAGCGTGAGCTGCATCTACTGACCAAAGATCCTACAGGATCTTTGCTACCGACCGCACACGTACACACAAACACATCGCGAAGGTGGGGGCCAGGGACAGCGGAGGAGCGCTGTCTGCGCGATGAAGAGGAAGGTAAACGGCTGCCACAGAGCACGGTAAGTCCTTTAGAGAGCACGGGAGGGAGGGAGAGAAGGGGAAAGAAGGGGAAAGAAGGGGAGAGAAGGACAGAGAAGGGGAGAGAAAAGGGGAGAGAGAAGGGGAGAGAGAAGGGGAGAGAGAAGGGGAGAGAGAAGGGGAGAGAGAAGGGGAGAGAGAAGGGGAGAGAGAGGGGGAGAGAAGGGGGGAGAGGGGGGGGGGAGAAGGAGTGGAGACATTTTTAAGAAGTTTAATAAAGTTAGCAGGCATTTTACCTTCCGGCGGATCTTCTAGGTCCTGAAAACCAAAGATCCTATAGGATCTTTGCTGAAAACTCCAATGAGCCAATCAAAATGGCCAGTCAGCTAAGGAGATTGCCTTCGACTGCCTGTAAGTAAATAGCAACCCCACTCCACAGGCTTCGACCAAATGGCAACCTGTTTTTAGTCGAGGACGGTTTTTAATTTGTTGAAATAATCGTAGGAACATAGAAGAAGCCGCGACTGCGCGGAAACCACTGTCGACCATTAGGGAGAGTGACCAAAACCTCCGGGAACCTCATGGAAACCTTGGGTGGGGCGCAAGGTCACCAGAGGTTTCTGTTCAGGTTTCCTAAGTGGGACAGGGGCTTAAGATGTATGTTTTTGGTTTTAATTTTTATTATTTTTTAACTGTGTATAGTGGGGGGTGGGGGATGGGGGGGGGGGAACGTTTAATCTCTTCCCTGTATGGGGACCCGACTTTTTCCATGTCGGGTCTCCGGTGTCGTTGGGCCTAACATCGTGGAGCCGGCGGTGGCCTCCAACTGGAACCAACCTGAGGGCTCCAGTCGCGGAGCCTGCGGACTCGCCGTTGCGGAGCTGGCCGACTTTAGAGCGGGGAGAGCTGTGGTGGCGCGCGGCTGCAACCCGACTTCGGAGCTTCGGAGGCTCCGGCCGCAGGCCCGGTGGACTAGAACATCGGGAGCTCGCAGGTCCCTGGTGGGAGACTGCTTTTCGGACATTTGTGTAAATTGTGTTAAGTGTGTGTCTTGTTTTTTTTTTGGTTATGTCATGACTGCAGGAATGAAATTTCATTCAAACCTTGTCTGTTTGAATGACAATAAAAGGCATTCTATTCTTATTTCACCATGGTGACCAGGTTTCTCTGTACCGCCCTGGGAAGCTCTCCCAGTGGATCACGGAGGAACACATGTGCTCAAACAAAGGAATTAGCATATATATATGGTTGATACAGTGGGAGGTAACTTACAAAGGATGGTGATTTTAGACCAATAACTACAGTATCACATGGTTATATAGGTGGGGACAATCATTCTACCCAATTACAATCATACGCCGCATAATACATCTTAGCCAATTACAATAGCATTAAGCATCACATAAACATCACATAAACATCACTACTTAAGGAAGTAGCCCCAGAAGTAGTGGATGCATTAGTGATAATCTTTCAAAACACCTTAGATTCTGGAGTAGTTCCTGCGGATTGGAGGGTAGCTAATGTAACCCCACTTTTTAAAAAGGGAGGGAGAGAGAAAACGGGGAATTACAGACTAGTTAGTCTAACATCGGTAGTGGGGAAACTGCTAGAGTCAGTTATTAAAGATGGGATAGCAGCACATTTGGAAAGTGGTGAAATCATTGGACAAAGTCAGCATGGATTTACGAAAGGTAAATCATGTCTGACGAATCTTATAGAATTTTTCGAGGATGTAACTAGTAGAGTGGATAAGGGAGAACCAGTCGATGTGTTATATCTCGACATTCAGAAGGCTTTCGACAAGATCCCACATAAGAGATTAGTATACAAGCTTAAAGCACGGTATTGGGGGTTCAGTATTGATGCGGATAGAGAACTGGCTGGCAAACAGGAAGCAAAGAGTAGGAGTAAACGGGTCCTTTTCAGAATGGCAGGCAGTGACTAGTGGGGTACCGCAAGGCTCGGTGCTGGGACCCCAGCTATTTACAATATACATTAATGATTTGGACGAGGGAATTGAATGCAACATCTCCAAGTTTACGGATGACACGAAGCTGGGGGGCAATGTTAGCTGTGAGGAGGAAGCTAGGAGGCTGCAAGGTGACTTGGATAGGCTGGGTGAGTGGGCAAATGCATGGCAGATGCAGTATAATGTTGATAAATGTGAGGTTATCCACTTTGGTGGCAAAAACAGGAAAGTAGACTATTATCTAAATGGTGGCCGATTAGGAAAAGGAGAGATGCAACGAGACCTGGGTGTCATGGTACACCAGTCATTGAAAGTAGGCATGCAGGTGCAGCAGGCAGTGAAGAAAGCGAATGATATGTTTGCATTCATAGCAAAAGGGTTTGAGTGTAGGAGCAGGGAGGTTCTACTGCAGTTGTACAGGGCCTTGATGAGACCACACCTGGAGTATTGCGTAGTTTTGGTCTCCAAATCCGAGGAAAGACATTCTTGCCATAGAGGGAGTACAGAGAAGGTTCACCAGACTGATTCCTGGGATGTCAGGACTTTCATATGAAGAAAGACTGGATAGACTCGGCTTGAACTCGCTAGAATTTAGAAGATTGAGAGGGGATCTTATAGAAACTTACAAAATTCTTAAGGGGTTGGGCAGGCTAGATGCAGGAAGATTGTTCCCGATGTTGGGGAAGTCCAGGACATGGAGTCACAGTTTAAGGATAAAGGGGAAATCCTTTAGGACCGAGATGAGAAAAACATTTTTCACACAGAGAGTGGTGAATCTCTGGAACTCTCTGAAACTTCATTGGCTATATTTAAGAGGGAGTTAGATGTGGCCCTTGTGGCTAAAGGGATTAGGGGGTATGGAGAGAAAGCAGGTACAGGATACTGAGTTGGATGATCAGCCATGATCATATTGAATGGCGGTGCAGGCTCAAAGGGCCGAATGGCCTACTCCTGCACCTATTTTCTATGTTTCTATGTTTCTATGTTTTTTAGGAAAAAATGGCACAGCAAGGATAATGAAACTTAACTCAATGATGTCAAAATAAAGAAATTAAAACTTAACTCAGAATATTTAAACCTTAGTCCTAAAGTATCTCCAATGCTACATATTCTCATTCCTCGCTTTTATCATTCCATGATAACTCCCCATGCTCCTACCTATTTCTATCCTTCCCAGTCATTCGAACTATTCCTGCACCCTATCAATGTACTCAGTCTTTCTTCATCACACACTTTATCCTGTCTTACCAATAACATTCTTGGAGCACCTATGCCTTCCAGTGCTGTCTGCATTCTCCCCAATACACATTTTACAACTGCTAATCCTACAAAAATACAAATAATTGCAATAGTTAGGTACATAGCCATGTTGATTGTCCAGTCTGACCAACTTCCGAAGCCCTAATTACCCCAGTCACTTGCTTCCTTCATGTTATCCAACTGTTCTCTTATTAGCACCGCCATTCAATGTTATCATGGCTGATCATCCACAATCAAATTAAAACTTAACTCACTTGAACCTTAGTCCTAAAGTGTCCCCAATTCTACATATTCTCAAGAATATCAGTCAGCATCATAATGATTGTACTGTTGTAATTCGAGGAGAAATTTCAAATCAATGTTGTGACTTTATTAGAGTGACTAAGGATGTCTCAGGACGTTTTCTGCATATCATGTAGAGCAGCTCAATGGTAACGCTTACTAGGCTGATCAAACTCTGGAAATCGACTCATACTAGGCTGACCAAACACTGGAAATTGACAAATGTCCTGCATTTTGGTGTCAGCAGCAACAAAACAGCACAACATCAATTCCATTGTTCCTTTTGTTTTAAGATTCCCAGATTTTCTTGTGTTCCTGAGTTACAAATAGGGTTAAAAGGAATCTTATCAAATGCAATACCCTAAAGAGGAGGAACAATAATTTGGCTCTTCACCGATTCAGACTGAAATGCAGTGGCCTGGAGTTTATCAGGGATGAGTTAGTACGTGTGGTTGAAGATGAAGGGAAGCTGTAACAGAGTGTGGAGCTTATTTTGTGTATGTCTGAGGACCCCATTGCAGAAATCATTTTAATTAGCAAGGTTGTTTTTGTTAGGCAATGAGCATTTTTGAACGAGCTGCAGAAATAGATGAGATTGATCCATAACTCCGGGGAAGAATGTCTGATTTTACCAGGAGTCTAATCCACAATCCTTGTTGGAAAACCAGGATTTGGGTTCTCTATTGTACCAGGTTTGGGCTGGAGCATGAATGCCTCTGACATTCTGCTCAAATATGAATAATTTTCTGCAGTGACAACATAAGATATAATGCTTTGGAAAGTTATAATTTATTACCATGCTTTATTTAATTTTCCTAAATTCAATTGAATTGATGCAGTGAATGACAAGAAACAAATGGTGATAGGCAAAAAGCCTACTGGAAAAATTATAATTTAGGGTTTCTGATTGACTGGCTGGTCTAACATTTACATATTAATTAATGACGAATCCTATAACTTAACAAATACATTTGCCAATGCGTGACACAAATTTGTTAATTATGCTTTTATTAATATATTACAGTCATCCGTGCTTCACAAAATTATTTTAAGATCGAAATGAAAATTTAAAATTATAGTATATCTTAATGACTGTTGCATATTTAAAACAAAACATTCACTATAAAATTAACAAAAATAACAAGAAATGGTTGATTCATTCCAATAAAGTATTGGAGGTAGTTTGCACATTATACATAAATTTAATGGAGCATTATCTGTTCCTGTATCAGAATTAAAGATGATGCAGTTGCTATACCTTGTTAAAATTCTGATGAAAGTTATTCATTTGAATTGTTTTTCCAATATGCCCCTTTAAACCTTTCTGGATCAATAGAGGTTGAAAGTGGCTCTGCAGTATTCACTGCAGAAGCAGAGCCATTGGATTCGAGATTTAAATTAATTTCTATTAAGCCGTGCCAATGTGACTTACAGCACAGATGTCAAATCTACTAAACGGTTTGCACATTCTCAGGCAAACAACCAACACACAAGGCAAGTGATGTGAACATTTTACTCATTTTGAAAGCGCATTAAATTCAGTGGAGACATCCTTCATGCAGTGGGGCTGCAAGTTCACCTCCATTTTTAAAAGAAATTCTGAAGTCTGTTTAAGACATTTTTTATTCAAAACAGTTAACAAATGTAGGTTCCATTTTTTCCAGAGAAAGGTGTCGTGGGTTGGGATTACATTATTTTTAAAGTGGTAAACAAATACTCAAAGGTCACAAGTATGAGATTTCCATTTAAAACATAATAATATAACATTCTTGGATGTATTTTCTTCAGTGGTGTTGATTCTTTTTCAACAAGTCTGTCAATTCATACAGAATTTTGTTACATATAAAAGTTATATGCCAGCCCAATGAAGAAATATTATAATATGCATAAATTGTGGACGTTAACATCCAAGAACTGCTTTTACTGATTGCAGGATTTTTTGGGGATATTTTTTATCCATTCTATGTGTTGCCATGCAGCAGGCTGATGTGTTGTATCTGAACACACACCAGCACTGACCTTTGCTGTAAGATCCACTATAGGCAGCACAAAGTCTCACATCAATTTACCAGGATTGGATGTGGCATCTTGTGGTTAATTTGATTTGGAAAAAGATGCACCTGGCCCTCCATTTCCCCAAGGGTTGGGGAGGAGGTCTGGGGCCTTAAAATCGTCATCCATCTGAGTGGTCCATGTGTCTTTCAAGTGCTGAACAGTTCATCTTCATTCTCCAACTTTTAACCCTTTTAGTGCAGCACACGTATCCAATTCACATGAATTTGCCTGCAGTTTTTCTTGCTTTCTATGTACATCAATTTGCCTGACGTTTCCTGACACAATCCTGAATCTGTGCACAGATACTTGAATAAACGCACAAAACCTTCCAGTGATATTTGAGCTGATAACAGACGTGAAATACAAAGCTAACTTCCTGAGGAGGTGAAGTAAACATGGAAATTGTTGAATATAACAGGAAGATGCTCTCTCTCTCTCTCTCTCTCTCTCTCTCTCTCTCTCTCTCTCTCTCTCTCTCTCTCTCTCTCTCTCTCTCTCTCTCTCTCTCTCTCTCTCTCTCTCTCTCTCTCTCTCTCTCTCCCTCTCCCTCTCCCTCTCCCTCTCCATCTCCCTCTCCCTCTCCGTCTCTGTCTCTGTCTCTGTCTCTCTCTCCCCCTTTTTCACACACACACTCCTTTCCACTATATATGAAGGACATAATGGATAGCTGTAAATGAATTACAAGGCAGTAATCCAATCAAGGGGTTCAGGTGATGTCATAATCCCCTAAGAGGTTTATTGTCATTTGAATGCCTCAGTGGTTTCGAGGGAAAGATTATCATTGATAAAATAAATATAGTTTTATTTTTTTAAATGGTCTCTCAAAATTTTAGAAAATGTTTTCTGTTCTTGTTTAAAAATTGAAGCAGTTTGCTGTAACACTAAACAAATTTGGCACCAATATAAGTCCAGAAGAACATATTCAGAGAAAGAAAATTCAACTTAAATGTTGGCCTGAATTTGGTACCACTAGTCTACTTTCTGTTAGAAAATAGTGGGAATGAGGTCAAGGCTGGCAGCAACAAGGACTGGAAAATGGCTTGAAGTTAAATGGTGCTAGGGAACTGAGGGGGCCATCTTGGGAAGGTGGGTGGGTTGATCTGGCTGCTGGTTGTGGAAGGTGGGCTGTTGCAAAGCCATGGCAGTAATGTAAGAGTGCAGACAGATTGAGGCAGGAGAATGGGGTTGTGAGGGAAAGATAGATCAGCCATGATTGAATGGCAGAGTAGACGTGTTGGGCCGAATGGTCTAACTCTGCTCCTATAACATGTGAATTGATGACATCCAATGATTCTTTGCTGTTCCCTCTGGAGAACTCTTAGCCACTGCTGACTGCAAAACTGAGTTGACGTACCTCAATCCTCTTCATCCCACTCTGCTGCAAGCTGCCAGTCCTTTCTGACCCAACGGTGGCTTCTACCCATTTTGCTAGGGAAAGAACATTCCAGCCCTGATCACAACTTTGGCTAACATGGGTGGAACCAGGAAGAACTTGGGTTGATACACACAACTTGGAATATAACACAGTACAGCACAGGAACAGGCCCTTTGGCCTGCAATTTCTATGCCGAACATGATGCCAGGACTAACTCTTATGGTACAAAAAACAAATGGACCAACTATCACCTGGCTGCACATAACCCATGTTTCCTCCATCCCCTGCATATCCATGTGCCTATCTAAAAGCCTTTTAAATGCCACTGTTGTATCTGCCTCCACCGCCACACCTGCAGTGCGTTCCAGGCACCCACTACTCTCTGTGTAAAGAAACGTTAAACTTTGCACATCTTTAAACTTTGCCCCTCTCACTTTAAAGCTGTGCCTTTTAGTAATTGATATTTCTATGCTGGGGAAAATGTTCTGACTATCTCCCCTATCCATGCTTCTCATAATTTGATATACTTCTAACAACCTCTGCCTCTGGTATCTCCCCTCAACCTCTGGTATTTTAGAGAAAATAATCTAAATCTGTCCAGCCTCTCCCAATAGCTAATGCTCTCTAATCCAGGCATAAATCTGGTAAACTTCCTCTGCACTCTGTCCAAAGCTTGCACATCCTTCCTGTAAAATGTGAACAGAACTGCATGCAGTACTCCAAATATAGCTTAACAGAAGTCCTATAAAGCTGCATCATCACTTCCTGACTCTTTTGATTAATGCCCGACCAATGAAAGCAAGCATACCATATGCCGCCTTTACCACTCTGTCGACTTGGCTGCCACTTTTAAGGAGTTATGGACTTGGACTGCAAGATCTCGCTGTACATCAATACTCTTAGGGATTTTCCCATTAAATTGTATATTTTCCCTCTACATTCGACCTCCCAAAATGCAACACCTCACACTTGCTCAGATAAAACGGCATCTGCCATTTCTCCATACATTTCTGTAGCTGGTCTACATCCCGTTGTATACTTTGACAACCTTCCTCACAATCCACAACCCCCAGCAATGTTGGTGTCATCTGCAGACTTACTAACCAACTACATTTACGTCGACGTCATACATTGACACACTTGATCTTAACTCCCCGTACACACTATTATAATAGTCCGCAATGTGTGGCCAATGCACCAAAATGGTGTTTCCATAAGGATGTATGGCTGCTTAAAGTGGTGTAACTGCCTGAGGAAGGAGCACCTTCAGGCTTTGGGAGATTCAGAGGAATGAACAGATGAACTGGATGAGTGCAATGGAACCCTGAACTTACAGCCATAATTATGGTATGCTTCTGAAAAATCTATTTGCCAAAACATTGGTTTTAAACTAGCATTGCAAAAGCATAAAATTTCATGCTGTTGTTTGAAACATTGTTTGCAATCCATTAGTGTATGGCAGTAAAGAGGCAGGTTGTACAAGACCATCCTTTTTAAATGCCGACACTGTTGAACTGTCTTTGAAGGAAGTTAAGCAGGGCAGTGCTAAGCCGTTCCCCTTCATGGAAGGAGGGCCATTCAAGTTTAGGAATGCGGGCTCTGGCAAAAGATGGCTGATGGCAGGAACAACAGCAGCAATCATTGGGACAAAGACATGGAAGAAATGTGGAAAGAAGTTTGCTGACTTCACTGGTAAAGGGAAAACCAAGTGTAAACCTTTCCTACATTTTTAAAATAACAGTGAGCATGTGGTCGCCACTTGATTCATTGCAATGAGCCAATTTATTTTTTTAAAACACAGTAAGGATGTTACTGTGATCTAAAGCACAGGAAGAATAAATTAATTAGCCACATGAAAGAGAAACCATTGGAGGAGAAAGTCAGATCCATTTAAAGTCAGGGTTCTAGAAACAGAACTCGAAAGAGGTTATGGGAATGCATGTGGTATCATTATTATGAGGGTTTCTAGTGCTACTTCCATCCTCCTTGGCCAGACAATCTTCTAGTGTCAAACTCCAGAAGCAATCCATGCAGATGCAGCAATGAAATCCATTTGCCCATGTTTACGCGCTATCACTTTGTTAATCTGTCCACCTCTATCCCTTCTCAACATAATGTCCTTCCTGCAAGAAGAAGTGCAGATTCCTATGAAAAGGGAAGCGGTTCATTTTGTGCATGTTTACAATTCAAGGATCTCAGTTCCATTCACTGGGAGGAACTGGGAGAAGAGTGAAAGCGAGAATGCGGGGAGAACAGAGGTGGGATCACTGAACAATAAAGAGCAGGAGAAAATGGTAGAGGATGGTGGGTCTGGTCAGCAGAGTGGACATCCTTCCCAAGCAACTGCTCAACAAATAGAACAGAAATCTCCCCTTTCAAAAGAAGCGTACACCCAATGTAAGAAAGTATTGAGCATTGACACCATGCAGACATCATTGGAGTAGCTGCCAGCTCTAGGTTCATCTGTGGCATAGCGGTTCACATTTAAGGTCTCATACCACACTTTGGCTCTCTCAATGATGCCATTAAGCTGTAATATGGCAGCTCCTTTGGAGTGGCTCACAGGGGAGGGAAGGAAAATGTTCTGCATGCTCTCTGCAGCTCCTGGCGACTGGTCTGACTGCCTTAAGATTTAGTGGCAGAGAGGTTAAGGAAAATGGAATGTTGGGAAGCTAGGACACGTTCTGGATGCTGGTGCTAACTCTCCAGGTGACCCCACTGCCATTAGTTTTAGTTGTTTTTGTGTGACTGCACAATAACCTAAAGGTAGGCAGTGAGACATGTGGTTGAGTTGCAACCCATGCCAGGCCATGTTTTGTTCAGGCTCTCAGAGATCAGGAGCCAGCAATAGCCTGATCTGCCCATCTCTCTCTTCTTTCTTCTCCTTTCCCCCACCTTCAGATGCACAAGGACACAACATTTTCATTGGACCTTTATCTAAATCCATTGCAGATAGCCTCAATGTAGACAAAATATTTGACACAAACTAAGGAACCAAGATGGAAATGTAACCCTGGTCTTTTTATGCTCTTGTCAATCTCATTAAACTAATGAAGTTTACTCAATATCTAAAGATCCTGCATCCCTGATTTTCTGTTGATTTGGGCTTCATTGTTTTTGTTTGTTTTTGTTTGCATTCAGTCTTCATTACGGCAGCCAGCACATGGCCTGCAACTGACAGTGGATTCAATCAGGATGCAGATCCTTAAATACATCATAATCTATCATGAATATGATCAAACAGATTAATTTGGATCTTTGCACTTCTAATGACATAGCGAGCAATGACTTTTTCAAGGAAGGACATGATGTTTGCAGGCAGTTGTATCGAGGAGAAGGTGCAAGGTGAAGAATGTCCAACCATATTGGTAGCTGGTTGCATTTCTGGATTAGGTGCCCTGCCATGTAAACTGAGTGAAATTCTCAAAACACTAAAACAGCAATTACTGCTCTTAATTGACACAAAGTGTAGTACAAAACCTGCGCTATTATTTTCCTTAATTGACATTCAAGGATAAAAATAAATCGTATTGTACAATGATTTAGGTCGAAAGCTGGCCTTTGCTTGTTTAATTACACAAGTGTCCTTGAGAGTGTAAAAGTGCCCCTAGCCATGGATGCTGGGCTTGATAATACTCTCCTTGTACCATTAACCATTTATGTGCTAGTATTCTGAGAACAGATTTATTGTTAAAATGGTATTCATGCTTATTCATTTTCTGCACATTGTATTGTAGGCACTGCAACCTTAGACTGTAATGGTTCCTATTACAGTATTTATTCAAGTCACTCACTGAAAAATTATGCCTGTGGGGACTGAACAGTGTACTTGGTCAGCACAGAAGAAGGATGTGATACTTAATACTTAATGGAGAAGGGCAGAGAATGTGTAATACCACATGTTCACCATTTGCTGGGTCTGTACAGTGGAACTGTTCAGTGGGAGAATTAGCAATGAATAGGATTTGCAGAGTGCTCATTAGTGAGCCAATCTGCTTGAAGTATTACTCAGCATCCACTGAATTACACTGATAAAATGTTATTTGCAATGTTCGCTAATAGATTAGCATGCACAGAGGAAATGTTACTCAGATGAACACAAATAGACTGGAACATGAAGCAACCATATACATCCCTACTCATATTTTTAGTCATTCATTCACTTATTAATTGTGGATGCATTATAAGAATATAGTTTTTCTTCCTGTAACATGATCCGTTCAGTGATGACTTCTCTTTCCTGCCAGAGGCAGAAAATTGGCACATGGCTCATTCATTATTTTTCTGAACCCAAGCTACATGGGAAGTTAAAGCTATTTTGATTGGCCAGTTTCACACATTAGGGTAAAAGGTGCAAAAAAGAAAGTTCTTTATTTTGATCAGAGAGAAATAAAAATAAAGAATTCTGAAATATGGGCAGCGTGGTGGTGCAGCAGTAGAATTGCTGCCTAACAGCACCAGAGACCCTGGTTTGATCCTGACTACGGGTGCTGTCTATATAGCATTTGTACATTCTCCCCGTGACCTGCTTGGGTTTTCTCCAGGAGCTCCGGTTTCCTCCCACACTGCAAAGACGTACAGGTCTGTAGGCTAATTGGCTTTGGTAAAATTGTAAATTGTCTCTAGTTTGTGCAGTATAGAGCTAGTGTGCAGGGATCGCTGGTTGGCGTGAACTCAGTGGGCCGAGGGGCCTGTTTCCACACTGTTTCTCTAAATGGAACCAAACTAAGTGAAGGGGGTATTATATTATTTGCGGAGCAGGAAGATGGGTTAACATTTCAAGTTGAAAATGAAAAAAATAATAAGAAAGTGTCAGGTGCTGGATATCTATCTATCTATCTATCTATCTATCTATCTATCTATCTGTCTATCTATCTATCTATCTATCTATCTATCAATCTATCTATCTATCTATCTTCCGGTTTGCACTTTTTTAAAATTTGCACAAAACGGTACACGATAGCGCTACGATTTTTCGCCAGGCTACTCACCGTTCTCCTGTGCAACGAGTGCAACAGGTTTTGTTCCGATCGGTGGTATATTGTAAAAGTTATCGAGGTATTAAACTCTTTAAAAACGCGCTTGTGCAGATTCCTTCAGTCAGCGCCACGCAGATTGGTTTCTTCTCCTGTCAGTCAATGCCACGACCGGGATGGCAACGCCCCTTCCTGCCCCACCGGCGGCAGCCTGTCCCGCCTCACTCACAAACTCCTCTCTCCCCTCCTCACAGTAACTTGTCTATCATCTTCCCATCACCAGCGGCGACCACGGGGGTGGGGTTCAGTGGAGGCCCTGGTCCCATCTCTCTCTCCCTCATCACTCATCCTCTCCCCCGCCCGCCCTCTGCAGCAATGGCGGTCTCGTCTACCTGTCCCCCCCGGTGCGTCTCCTCCGCCGCCGCCGTTGAGGTAATTCACCCTCACGGCCCTCTCGGAGATCTTCTCCACCAGCTCATCAAACCCCCCCCCCCCCAGGTGGCAGCGAGCAGGTAGGTGGGTGGGTATGGGCCGAGGGGATGGGCCGAGCGGCAGCAGCGGGCGGGCAGGCACGCAGGGTGGGGACGGGCCGAGCGGCAGCTGAGCCGGAGTGGGCAGAATGAGGGTGGGAGAGTCGGGTTGCAGGGTGAATGAGCAGTTTGCGTGGAGTTTGAGTAACTCACACACACACATTCACACGATGCAAACTGGTCCAATCGTTAATTCAACGGGATCTAAACCACAGCTAACAATGAATGACCTGTGGAGGAAGGAACTGCAGATGCTGCTTTTTATGAATGGAGGGAGGGAGGAAGGGAGTGACTGAGAGTAGGGGAAAGGAGAGGGAGGGAGAGGTGAAGGAGAGGTGAGGGAAGAATTTGGGGAGGGGAGGAGGTGAGGGGAAAGATCCTGGGGAGGTGAGGAGGGAGAGTGGGGGGATTGAGGGAGAGGAGAGGGTAGGGCGGGAGAGTGGGAAAGTGGGGGAGGTGAGGAGAGTAGGGGAGGAGGGGGAATAGAGGGAGAGGGGGGCAGTGGGGGGGGTCAGGAGGGATAGTGGGGTGAATAGGGGGAGGTGAGGAGTGGGGAATAGAGAGATAGGAGGGGGGTTATGGAGGGAGGGAGGGAGGGAGGGAGGGAGGGAGGGAGGGAGGGAGGGAGGGAGGGAGGGAGGGAGGGAGGGAGGGAGGGAGGGAGGTGGGTGGGTAAGGGAAAGGAGAGGGAGGGAGAGGTGAGGGAGGGATTGGGGGAGGAGAGGGGAAAGAAAGAGAGGGTGAAGAGGAGGGGGAGGGTGTGCTGGGGGATGAGGGGACATGATCCGTGCCTGCGCAGTTGGGGGTGAGTGGTGGAATATTGCATTGGGGAACGGGTTGTGTTGGGGGACCAGGCCTCCCATGTGACAGGGACCCAACAGGTCCCTCTTAGTCTAGTCTGGAATAAAAACAGAAAGGGCTGGAACACTCAGCAGGAAATGGCAGCACCTGTGAGAAAAGAAAAACAGTTGATATTTCAGATCAATGAACAGGAAAGCAAGAAAAATGTTGGTTTTATGCTGCAGAGAGGGAGCTGGTAGGGAAGATGGTTAGACCAAATGAAATACTGTATATGTCAAGTCAAGTGAGTTTATTGTCATAGGACAATGAAATTCTTGCTTTGCTTCAGCACACAGAACATAGTAGGCATTTACTACAAAAACAAAACATGGGTTGGGGATGAATTGCGAATGAGGAAGTTGGTTACAGAACAGTGTGATGTGTTCACAAAGTGTGTGATAATGGCTAGGGAAAAACTGAGCTGATATTACTGAGCCGATGAGGCAGCACAGTGGCGCAGCACTAAAGTTGCTGAGACCCGGATTCGATCCTGACTTTGGGTGTTATGTGTACGGAGATTGGAGTTAAGTTACTTTACCATTACTCACAATCTTCACACAAAATCTCTGCTTCCCTAGATGCAGAGGATTGAACATTCTGACTCTCTGACCCAACGGGTCTCCCATAATGCAAAATGAGGTATGTGAGGCAAGCAAGCCTTTTGTACAAAAATGGACATTTTAGTTTTCAAAATTACACTCTCTACTTGGAACATGACATGATGCACATATACCTCAGCAATATGGACCTATACTGGGAACATGAATAGAAAATATTGAGAACAGTGAACCCATATTTCCATCGGTTATACCCTGGTAAATTACAACCCATGCCAGCTGTGAGGCTTCATACGTTTATCCCACTATCTAATCTCACAAAGTAAGGAGACCATAAAAGTTGGGGAGAAGTATCACAATAATAATTTACATGGGGACTAATCTTTGCTGCCTGTACTTGCTGTGCAGAAGGACAGATCAACAACAATTTATGTTTTAATTTTTACATATGGAAAACATTGCAGAAAACATTAAGATGAGAAGAAAAATGTTCATCACACAGGAGAAAAAGAGAGAAACCTGGGGGGAGGAAACTTTCTGGTAATATTCACTGGTTTGTTTTCTACTGCTTTTAAATATCTTTCTACATTAAGATTCACTACTCCTGGATAGAGCTAGAGTGAAATTTCACTCTATAATTTGACCATACAAGGAGGAAAGCTGCATGAATTCAATATTTATACTTTTAATATGTTTAATGAAGCCTTAATGAGTAACAATTGATTTCAAGTCAAGCCAAGTCAAGAGAGTTTATTATCATGTGTCCCAGATAGGACAATGAAATTCTTGCTTGCTGCAGCACAACAGAGTATTGTAAGCATAAATACAGAACAGTTCAGTGTGTCTATATAGCATAGACCATATATATACACATAAATAAACAGATAAAGTGCAATAGGCTGTTACAGTTCAGAGTTTGTTTGATGGTGAGTTTAATAGCCTGATGGCTAAGAAGCTGTTCATGGACCTGGATGTACCAGATATCAGGCTCCTGTACCTTCTACCTGATGGCAGCAGAGAGATGAGTGTGTGGCCTGGATGGCGTGGGTCCTTGATGATGTTGGCAGCCTTTTGACGCAGCGACTGCGATAGATCCCATCGATAGTGGGGAGGTCAGAGCCGATGATGGACTGGGCAGTGGTAACAAGTTTCTGCATTCTTTTCCGCTCCTGGACGCTCAAGTTGCCGAACCAAGCCACAATGCAACCAGTCAGCATGCTCTCTACAGTGCACCTGTAGAAGTTCGAGAAAGTCCTCTTTGACATACCGACTCTCCATAATCTTCTCAGGAAGTAGAGGCGCTGATGTGCTTTATTTATAATTGCACCAGGAAAGATCTTCGGAAATATGCACGCCCAATATTCTTGACACTTTTCACCATCATCCCGTTGATGTAAACAGGATTGTGGGTCCCTATCCTACCCCTTCCAAAGTCCACAATCAGTTCCTTGGTTTTGCTGGTGTTGAGAGCCAGGTTATTGTGCTGGCACCATTTGATCAATGCGTTGATCTCACTTCTATACTCTGACTCATCACCCTCGGTGATTCGTCCCATAACAGTGGTGTCGTCGGCGAACTTGATGATGGAGTTCGCACTATGTCCGGCTACGCAGTCATGAGTATAGAGTGAGTAAAGCAGGGGGCTGAGCACACAGCCTTGAGGTACTCCTGTGCTGATTGTTATCGAGGATGACACATTTCCACCAATACGGACACAGACTGTGATCTGTGGATGAAGAAGTCGAGGATCCAATTGCAGAGGGATGTGCAGAGACCCAGATCTGAGAGCTTGGTAACCAGCTTGGAGGGGATGATCGTATTAAACGCCGAGCTGTAGTCAATGAATAACAGCCTGACATATGAGTTTTTATTGTCCAAGTGGTCCAGAGCGGAGTGGAGAGCCAGTGAGATCGCATCCACCGTTGATCTGTTGTGGCGGTAAGCGAACTGTAGTTGGTCGAGGTTCTTGTCGAGGTAGGAGTTGATTTGCGCCATAATCAACCTCTCAAAGCACTTCATCACCACAGACATTAGTGCCACTGGTAGATAGTCATTGAGGCACGTCACCTTACTCTTCTTGGGCACCGGTATTATTGATGCCCTTTTAAAGCAGGTGGGAACCTCAGACCTCAGAAGTGAGAGGTTGAAAATGTCCGTAAAACCTCCAGTCAGTTGGTCCACACAGGTTTTTAGAACACGACCGGGTATGCCATCAGATCCAGGCGCTTTCTGAGGGTTCACTCTGTGAAGGATCTTCTGACGTTGGCCTCTGTGACTGTGACTGAAATACCATCACGGCAAATAGGGGCTCGGGAAGGCACATCAGTGTTCTCCCTATCAAAGCGTGCGTAAAACGCATTGAGCTCGTCAGGGAGTGATGCTTCGCTGACATTTGAGCTGCCTCCTGATTTCGCCTTGTAGGAGGTGATGGCATTCAAGCCCTGCCACAGTTGCCAAACATCCGTCTCATCCACCAGCTTTGAGCAGAAGTCCCTTTTGGCCTTTTTGACGGCCTTACCAAGGTCATATCTGGACTTCTTGTAGACCTCTGTATCTCCAGATCTGAATGCCCGGGATCTGGACTTCAGAAGTGTGCGGATCTCATAGTTCATCCAAGGCTTCTGGTTAGGAAACACTCTGAAGTTTTTGTTGGAATGCAGTCCTCCACACATTTCTTTATGAAGTCTGTAACGACTGTGGCATATTCATTCAGGTCTGTTGCCGAGTCCCTGAACATTGCCCAGTCTACAGACTCCAAATAGTCCTGGAGTTGTTCCTCTGCCCTCCCCCCCCCCCCACTCTGCCCCCCCCCCACACCTTCGACAAGGTCCCACATAAGAGATTAGTATACAAACTTAAAGCACATGGTATTGGGGGTTCAGTATTGATGTGGATAGAGAACTGGCTGGCAAACAGGAAGCAAAGAGTAGGAGTAAACGGGTCCTTTTCAGAATGGCAGGCAGTGACTAGTGGGGTACCGCAAGGCTCAGTGCTGGGACCCCAGCTATTTACAATATATATTAATGATTTGGACGAGGGAATTGAATGCAACATCTCCAAGTTTGCGGATGACACGAAGCTGGGGGGCAGTGTTAGCCGTGAGGAGGATGCTAGGAGGCTGCAAGGTGACTTGGATAGGCTGGGTGAGTGGGCAAATGCATGGTAGATGCAGTATAATGTGGATAAATGTGAGGTTATCCACTTTGGTGGCAAGAACAGGAAAGTAGACTATTATCTAAATCGTGGCTGATTAGGAAAAGGGGAGATGCAACGAGACCTGGGTGTCATGGTACACCAGTCATTGAAAGTAGGCATGCAGGTGCAGCAGGCAGTGAAGAAAGCGAATGGTATGTTAGCATTCACAGCAAAAGGATTTGAGTATAGGAGCAGGGAGGTTCTACTGCAGTTGTACATGGTCTTGGTGAGATCACACCTGGAGTATTGCGTACAGTTTTGGTCTCCAAATCTGAGGAAAGACATTCTTGCCATAGAGGGAGTACAGAGAAGGTTCACCAGACTGATTCCTGGGATGTCAGGACTTTCATATGAAGAAAGACTGGATAGACTCGGCTTGTACTCGCTAGAATTTAGAAGATTGAGGGGGGATCTTATAGAAACTTACAAAATTCTTAAGGGGTTGGACAGGCTAGATGCAGGAAGATTGTTCCCGATGTTGGGGAAGTCCAGGACAAGGGGTCACAGTTTAAGGATAAAGGGGAAATCCTTTAGGACCGAGATGAGAAAATCATTTTTCACACAGAATCTCTGGAACTCTCTGCCACAGAAGGTAGTTGAGGCCAGTTCATTGGCTATATTTAAGAGGGAGTTAGATGTGGCCCTTGTGGCTAAAGGGATCAGGGGGTATGGAGAGAAGGCAGGTACAGGATACTGAGTTGGATGATCAGCCATGATCATATTGAATGGTGGTACAGGCTCGAAGGGCCGAATGGCCTACTCCTGCACCTATTTTCTATGTTTCTATGATGGTCGTGTAGCAGTGGTCGAGGGTGTTTGATCCTCTGGTGCTGCAGGAGACATGTTGGTGGAAGTTAAGAGCCTGTCCCACTTGGGTGTCATTTGCGCATCACGCAGGTAGCGCGCGAAGATTTTGTGAATCCCAAAATCCTGGGGCGCCGCGAGCGACCTAGCATCACTGCTTACGCCACCACGCACCATGCGCGCATCACGACGTGTGCGTCGTGCATCATGATGCGTAATTGATGTCGCGTAAATGACGCGCAAATGAAGCCCAAGTGGAACAGGCCCTTTAGGGAGCGATTTATTAAGGTTGGCTTTGTTGAAGTTCCTGGTTATGGTGGTAAATGCTTTGGGGTAAGCCATCTGGTGCTTGTTGACCACAGCGTGCAGTTCCCCCAGTGCCAGATGAACATCAGCCTGGGGTGGGATATAGATCGCGGTCAGGATGATGGAGGTGAATTCCCTCGGTAGGTAGAAGGGACGGCACTTCACAGCCAGGTGTTCCAGGTGTGGAGAGCAGGAGTTGGATAGGACTGCCACGTCTGAGCACCACGCAGAGTTGACCATGAGGCAGACGCCCCCTCCTCTCCCTTTCCCAGATTCCAGTGTACAGTCCATGCGATGGGTAGAGAAACCTTCAGGCTGGACTGCTGAGTCTGGGGAGCTGGGGGTGAGCCATGTCTCTGTGAAGCAGAACACAGAGCATTCCCTCAGCTCCCTTTGGTAAAGCAGCCTTGCCCTTTAAGTCCTCCACTTTATTTTCAAGGGACTGTACATTGGCCAGTAGGATGGTAGGGAGAGGGGGTCGAAGTCCCCTGCACTTCAGTCTGACCTGAAGTCCTGCCCGACGGCCACGTTTCCGGACACAATGGAGAGGCCACTCCGTTGTTTCCAGGTACTGTGTTTACTGTACCTGCTGTTTCTGCAAACCTGCGCTGGAACGGGGATTCCCTTGCAGACGGTAGCTCCAGCTCCGTTGCTCCTGGGAGATCCAGCCCGACGGCTCCGGAGGTCTTCCCCGTGTTTCCAGGTACAATACCTGTGATCCTCAGTCGGGTCGGGTGTTCTCCAGCGATCGAGGGGTCGTTTACAGTCGGGGGCTCCCGCAGCTGCGGGAGATCGCGATATCGCTAGTGCCTTCAAGTGCACTAGCAGCTTGTCCGTTACGGCACCGATTTCTGCCGTTTCTTTGATGAAGGTGAGTTGATTTAAGTTATAAATAATTCTCTTCTGTTGAGCTGCTGGCAAAATGTCGCCACAGGCAGGCGCCATCTTTAAATGTCCTTTAAAAGCCCTTTGTTGCTAATGTTTGTTATTCTCTTTACGGAATAGCAAGCACAACAAAATAAAGATAGCATCTCCATTTGTTCTTTCTGCTAGCATTAGGCCACTTTCCATCTTTAGAATGACTGTTTCACTTAATCTATTGCAGACAGCTTATAGTGAGTGTGGTATAATGACAATGTGCACCATTCTAATTCATTGTAATAAATATACTTGCAGATCAAAAATTAATTGACAATTATTATTTCATCATTTTTTGACTTGCTTTTCCATACTGACATTTTTTGAGAAAAATGAATTGACAGCATAAAACTAAGTTACAGGTAAGGATTTCAGACTCAGGGCTATACAACATGGAATCAGGTATTTTCGTAAAGTTTGCCAATGCCAACCAAGTTGCCTACATGAGCTACTCCCGTTGCCCCTGTTTGGCCCATATTCCAGTTTAACCATTTCTATTTATGATCCCGTCCAAATCTTGGAATCTTGGAATCTTGGAAACTTTATTGTCATTCAGACCTTTCGGTCTGAACGAAATTCCGTTGCCTTGCAGTCATACATATAATAAAATAACAAAACACACAATAAACACAAATTTAACATCCACCACAGTGAGTTCACCAGACACCTCCTCATTGTGATGGAAGGCAAAAATCTTAAGTCTTTGTCTCTTCCCTCCTTGTTCTCCCTCTGCGTTGAGGCGATCCAGGCCTCTGATGTTGTGACCCCCACCGGCTCAACCGTGCTCCGCGAACGGGCCGGTTCAATCTCCGCGGCCCGGGGTGGTCGAAGCTGCCGAAGCTGCCGCCCTCCAGTCCAGCGGACGAAGCTGTTGCCGCGGGAGCTCTGGAAAAACAGGTCACCAACCTGTGACCTGCGAGCTCCCGACGATGTCGTCCACTGGGCCCGCGGCCGAACCTCCGAAAGTCGGGTCGCCGCCGCCGGAACACCACCTCAGCCACGAGTCGGGCCGCCGCCGGAACGCCAGAACCTGCCACAGCCCGGAAGTCGGCTAGCCTCGCGCTGGTAAGTCCTGGCTGGCTCTGCCTCCGGAACCTTGAGGTCAGTCGCAGTTGGAGGCCGCCCGCTCCGCCATTAGGCCTCAGCGCAGACGGAGACGGAGACGGGGGATATGACAAGAAAAGTCGCATTCCCCCGAAGGAAGAGATTAAACACGTTTCTCCCACCCCCCCACACACATACACAACCTAATAACTCAAATTAACTAGCTAAACAGGACAAGATAACAACAACAAAAAGAATAAAACAGACGGACTGCAGGCGAGCCGCAGCTGCCGAGGCAGCGCCGCCACTCCAGGTACATTTCAAAAAGGCCAAAAGGGACTTCTGCTCCAAGCTGGAGGATGAGACAGATGTTCGGCAGCTGTGACAGGGCCTGAATGCTATCACCTCCTACAAGGCGAAATCAGGAGGCAGCTCGAATGTCGGCGAAACATCACTCCCTGATGAGCTCAATGCATTTTACGCACGCTTTGATAGGGAGAACACAAATGTGCCTTCCCGAGCCTCCATTCGCTGTGATGGTATTTCAGTCTCAGTCACGTCAGGAAATCCTTCAAGAGGGGTGAACCCTCGAAAAGCGCCTGGACCTGATGGTATACCTGGTCGTGTTCTAAAAACCTGTGCGGACCAACTGGCTGGAGTTTTTAGGAACATTTTCAACCTCTCACTTCTGAGGTCTGAGTTTCCCACCTGCTTCAAAAGGGCATCAATTATACCAGTGCCCAAGAAGAGTAAGGTGACGTGCCTCAATGACTATCGACCTGTGGCATTAACGCCTGTGGTGATGAAGTGCTTTGAGAGGTTGATCATGGCGCAAATCAACTCATACCTCGACAATAACCTGGACCCATTGCAGTTCGCTTACCACCACAACAGATCAACGGTGGATGCGATCTCGCTGTCCCTCCACTCCGCTCTGGACCACTTGGACAACTGGGTCTCTGCGCATCCCTCTGCAATTGGATCCTCGACTTCCTCATTCACAGACCACAGTCTGTTCATATTGGTGGAAATGTGTCAGACTCTATAACAATCAGCACGGGAGCACCTCAAGGCTGCGTGCTCAGCCCCCTGCTGTACTCACTCTATACTCATGACTGCGTCATAGTGTGAACTCCATCATCAAGTTCGCTGACGACACCACTGTTGTGGGACGTATCACTGATGGGGATGAGTCAGAGTACAGAAGAGAGATCGAGCAACTGTCCATCTGGTGCCAGCACAATAACCTGGCCCTCAACACCAGCAAAACCAAGGAACTGATTGTGGACTTTGGAAGGAGTAGGATGGGGACCCACAGTCCCATTTATATCAACGGGTCGATGGTTGAAAGGGTCAAGAGCTTCAAATTCCTGGGCGTGCACATCTCTGAAGATCTTTCCTGGTCCGAGAACACTGATGCAATGATCAAGAAAGCACATCAGCGCCTCTACTTCTAGAGAAGATTACGGAGAGTCGGTTTGTCAAGGAGGACTCTCTCTAACTTCTACAGGTGCACAGTAGAGAGCATGCTGACCGGTTGCATTGTGGCTTGGTTCGGCAACTTGAGTGCCCTGGAGAGGAAAAGACTACAAAAAGTAGTAAACACTGCCCAGTCCATCATCGGCTCTGACCTTCCTTCCATCGAGGGGATTTATAGCAGTCGCTGCCTCAAAAAGGCAGGCAGTATCATCAAAGACCCACACCCTCCTGGCCACACACTCATCTCCCTGCTACCTTCAGGTAGAAGGTACAGGAACCTGAAGACTGCAACGACCAGGTTCAGGAATAGCTACTTCCCCACAGCCATCAGGCTATTAAACCTGGCTCGGACAAAACTCTGAACATTAATAACCCATTATCTGTTATTTGCACTTTATCAGTTTATTTATTCATGTGTGTATATATTTATATAATGGTATATGGACACACTGATCTGTTTTGTAGTCAATGCCTACTATGTTCTGTTGTGCTGAAGCAAAGCAAGAATTTCATTGTCCTATCAGGGACACATGACAATAAACTCACTTGAACACTTGAATTTGAACTTGAACCTTGAGTTCAATTAAACATATTAATATTTTGGATTGATTTATTTAAATTTTTTACAGAAGACTTTAGATTTATTGTTTTTCATGTTTTTTTTAATCTTTCCGAATGATGGAGACATCCCGAAACATTCAACACTTTTGATATGTTTGGTAGCTGGTGAAATCCTTGAGCATCTCTTAGCCTGCTGTCAAGGTTTTGCTCTGCTCTTTAATCTGCAAGGCTTTCCTTGATGTATACTATCCCTCCCCAAGCACTCTATGCATGCAAGCTCTCTCACCAGCAAGGATTTGGATGGTACTTTGCAGAAATTCAATACTGCAGAATTCACAAAATTCGTATAGTTTTGTTCAGAGATACAACATGGAAACAGGACCTTCAGCCACTGAGTTGACGCTATCCACTGCTCACCCATTCATTTTAGTTCTGTTAACTCCTTTCGCATTCACTCCTTAAGGGCCCGTCCCACGAGCATGCGACTGCATGCGGCAAGCGCGACCAAACTGGAAGCGGGGGCCGCGCGGAGGTCGAGTGATCCCATACGAGTTGATGCGAAGTTCGAGCGAAGTCCGTGGGAAGTTTGCGCGTGACGTACGGCGTCAAGACGCTGCGTACGGCCTCAATGCGGCTGCGGGCCAGCAGGCCGTTGCCGCGCGGAATTTTTGGACAGTGTCAGTTTTTTGGAGCCCCGCCCGATGTCAGGACCAGCTCCGCACAACTCCATACAGCTCCGGCGATCAAAGTAGGAGCGGCCCCGCGAGGCCCTACGGCTCAAGCGACCACGTTAGGTCACGCTAGCCGCATGCAGTCGCATGCTCGTGGGACAGGCCCTTAACTAGAGCATCTCGTGGAAATCCTCGCAGTCACAGGAGGAACATGAAAACTCCACACAGATAGCACCCGAGGTCAGGATTGAACCAATGTCTCTGGTGCTGTGAGGCAACAGCTCTACCAGCTGTGCCACTGTGCTGCCCTTAATTCTGTAGTGATTTGTCTTGTAAATCGGAGTACAAACATAGTCAACTGATGCTAGCTGAAATTACCGGATCGTTATCTCTCGACCCAAATTAAATTTTATAAAATTGTTGCACAGTTAGTTTTATTCAGCAACTATTCAATTTTATTTTAAAATATACTTTTGCTCGAGTTGTTCCACCAACACTACTATTTATGAGGAGGAGCGGCTAATAGCACAATGGCAGGAGCAGCACAGCATTGAGCCTCTTAACATAGATTTCCCAGTTTATGCTTCATGCATAGAAGATTGTGTGCTGGCATTAATGACATTGTGCAAAAATGTGTGCTTTGTTTGTACTGCCACCGGTTATATTCACATAAAGTACTGCTGGGCTACTTGTCAACAGCATGTAGCTAAATGCAACCCATGCTCGGATTGTAATCTAACATATCTCAGGCCATGAGAATTTCTGTGCACTTAATGCATAATTAAATAGGCAGAAGTTCATGTGACAAGATATTCTTTTCATCTCTGGACATTGTGGGTTTCAATGGTAAATATTTTCTTGGCCTGTGGCGGCTGGATTTATAAACTGCTTAAAACTTCACCTCTTCACTATTCCTTTTTAAAGATCCCAAGCCCTCACGACACAATCCACACAATGCCTTCGAAAACAAGACTGAATGCTGCATTCAGTCTTGCTGCATAATGACACCACATGATATTTGTAAATCAAATGCCATGCTGCAGGGGAGCATTTATGGCAGATATTTCAAACCTTTATAAGGAGACAAAATACATATATTAAGAAAGTGATAGCAAATGTAATTGTGCAAGTTTTTAAAATTGTGCTATTCTTTTCCTGAAAAGGAATGTCTTTTAAAATGTTAATATGTGACCTTTGTTGTGAATAACAACGGAGGCCATGATCCATATTTTTCTTTCAGGTCCCTTCTCATGTAATGTCCTGAGCATGAGCCACTGAAGGTCAAATAAGGTTACCTTCATTTCAAATTTCCTGGAGTGATACAAGGTCTGCACACTCTGGCAAAACTAGCCATCAGCAGCAGGAGAACAACTGGTCTCAAATATGAGCTGCCCTTGATCCCTCTATAATAGGCGACCCTTACACACCCGGTGATCATAACTGAAAACAAACTGTCAAAGCAGCATTGGTGCCTTTAGATGGGAGGTACATACCCCGCCTCCGACCATGCTGTGTCCTTTATTAAAAAGAAGTCAAAGAGCTTTTAGGAAATGCATGGTTGAAAGATTGGTGCTGCAATCTGGGCAAATGTCCGTTAAATTTTGAAGAATTCCAGCCATAAAAATAATGAAAGTAGTTTTGCTTAGTTTAGAGATACAGTGCGAAAAATGCCCTTCGGCCCACCGGGTTCGCGCCGACCAGCGATCCCCGCACACTAACGCCATCCTACACATACTAGGGACAATTTACAATTTTACCAAAGCCAATTAACCTACAAACCTGTATGTCTTCGGAGTGTGGGAGGAAACCAGAGCTCCCAGAGAAAACACACGCAGGTCACGGGTAGAACGTAAAACTCCGTACAGACAGCACTGGTAGTTAGGATCGAACCCAGGTCTCTGATGCTGTAAGGCAGCAAATCTACCTCTGCGCCACCGTGCCACTGGTGCAAGTAGCATGGAAGGTGCTTTGTATTTTGTATCTGGTGTAGGCATGGACATTTTCAAGATATGACTGAGGAAGATCTTTCATGTCTGAGTAATGCCTAGAGCCCAAAACAAGGTTGATTTAAAGGAGTTAACAGTATTGTAGATGATTCATCCACACAAGATGGAACAAATGGTAGATTCACTCAATCCTCAAAAGATGGTAATGCATATTGGAAAATCATATTTAAGACTCACTAATAGCTTAGCTCTTAGCACACCTTTCAGTCAGGAGGTTAGGCCTCAAGTGTTTCCACAGATCTGAGCACTGAATCACAGCACTATAGATCGGCAGCGAGACATTATTGAATGCACTGTCTTGTGGTTTACATTAAACCAAGACATTCTGCCTCTTCGGGAGAGTGTAACGCATTCCCATGATGCTAAAATGAAAACAGAAAATGCTGGAGATACTCAGGAGGTCAGGCAGCATCTGTGAAGTTAGAAACAGAATTAAAATGTCAGGTCAAAACCAGAAAAGTGAGAAAACAAGCATGTCCCAGGTTCGCAGAATGGGGTAGGAGTGGGAAAAAAACAGAGGCAATGTCTGTGATGGATTGCAACCAACAATGTTCAGTGCCACAAATACTGTTCATATCATCTGAGAGGATGACGAATGCTTGTTAATCATGGGCAGCACATTGGTGCAACAGTGGAATTGAGTCTGTTGGAGACCCGGGTTCGATCATGACTATGGGTGCTGTCTGTACAGAGTTTGTACATTCCCCTTCAGTGGATTTTCTCCAGGTTCTCCAGTTTCCTCCCACACCCCAAAAACATTCAGGTTTGTACGTTAATTAGCTTTGGTAAGTTGTAAAATTGTCGGACGAGATGGGCTGAAGGGCCTATTTCCTTGTTGTTTCTCTAAAGTCTAATGCTGATCAATCTGAAGATTTGAAGGATGTAGAGAGAGATAAATGGCATTAATATTATGGATGGATAACCATACATCAGTACTGGCAAGTTCTGAACCATGTAGGAAAGATTGGAAATATGAAATTGTTGAATTCAGTATTGAGTCGTGAGGCCTGCAACATTCCATGGATTCTTTGGAACAGTGTAGATGGTGAAAATCAAAAAAGATCAGGGTAGGGATGGAATGGGCATGTAAGAAGTTCAGGGACTCTCTTGCAAATTGAATAAAGGCATTATGTAAAACTGTTATCCAGTCTGTGCTTGGTTTCTCAAATGCAGAGGAAACAACATCTTGAGATCCAAATGCAACATACTAAATTGGAAGAAGTGCAAGTTTGGGTTCCTGGATGGTGAGAAGGCAAGAGTGAAAGGGTGAATCTTGCATCCCTCGTGATTGCATTTTTAAAAATGCCATGAGGAGGGAAGTGGTTGATGGAGATGGAAGAACAAACCAGGGAGCTGCACAGTCCCTCACAAAACCATTCCTTCTCTCCAGCCTGCTGCCTGTCCCACTGAGTTACTCCAGTGTTTTGTCTCCATCTTCGCTGGTGGTAGAATCTAATTGAAGGTTACAGAAATTGTGATCGATGATCAGTGGAATGTTGGCTGGAAGATAAGAAGAAGGGGAACTTTTTTTCACCAGAGAAGACACTAAGTGCTGGAGTAACTCAACGGGTCAGGGAGCATCAGCAGAGAATATGGATAGGTGATGTTTCATGTCAGGACCCTGCTTCAGACTTCTTTTGTAAACCCGCTTCTGGAGCTCATTGTTTCTCTATTTTAGTTTAGTTTAGAAATACAGAGCAGAAGCAGGCCCTTTGGCCTACCAAGCCTGCTCTGACCAGCGATCCCCATACACTTGCACTGCCCCACACACTCGGGACAATTTACAATCTTGACTGAAGCCAATTAACTTGCAAATCTGTACGTCTTTGGAGTGTGCGAGGAAACTGGAGCACCCGGAGAAAACCCTCACGGTCATGGGGAGAATGTACAAACGCCGTACAGACAGCACCCTTAGTCAGGACCGAGCCCGGGTTTCTAGTGCTGTAAGGCAACAACTCCACTACTGCACTACGATACCGCTCAGTGTGTTTAGCTGGGAGAAGGGAGGGTGAAAACAGAAGTCTGTGAAGTAGCTGTCATTATACAAATTTAATGATGTTAGGCTTTACCCATCTGTAGCTGATCCGGTTTGGCCTGCTGTCTATTTCCAGTACCACTTATTTTTGTTTCAGATTTCCAGGACGTGCAACTTTTTATTTTTCCTTGATGCTTTCTGTAAAGGAAGATATTATTTTCTTCCCTAAAGTATTTTCCCTTACAGCCAAAAAATATTATCATGTCAATCATTTATTTCTTGGGTCAGTGGGTCCTTGCTGTATGCAAATTTGCTGTCGTGTTCACTGATGGAAGCATCAGTCAGCTCAATCCTTTAATGAAATAAAGGACCATGTGATCTGGACTGACTTGGATTTCTTGAGGTAGTAGTGAAAATCTTGCAAAGTCCATTTACTGATCCTAAATTTTCCTCTATTTCTTTACAAAGACAATGAGAAATGTGGTATCGCAGACAAGGTACACTGCATGGGACCATTTAACTGCAGTTGTCCAGCTACTGTGTGTTTGAGGCAGGCTTGATAGACAGCTGGTCATCACCTGAGAGGACATAGATTTAAGGTGAGGGGAAAAGATTGAATAGGAATTTGAGGGGGTAACTTCTTCACACAAAGGGTGGTGGGTGTATGGAACAAGCTGCCAAATGAGGTACTTGAGGCAGGGACTATCCCAACATTTAAGAAACAGTTAGACAGGTACAATACGACAGGTTTGGAGGGATATGGACCAAACGTGGGCAGGTGGGACTAATGTAGCTGGGACATGTTAGCCGGTGTGGGCAATTTGTGCTGAAGGGCCTGTTTCCATACTGTATCACTCTGTGACCAGTTCTTGATTATGTTGGTTGCTTTCCCGAGCCAGCATGAAGTGTAGATGGAGTTGCTGGTGTGGCAAGTGGGGGAAGGGGGGGTAGGGGCAGTCCAGGTACGTGGAATGTGTGGAGGCTGTTTTGTGTGATGGACTGGCTACATCCACATGCTACGTCTTGTGATCTTGGGCAGGGCTGTTGCCAAACCAAGCTGTGAGACATCCCAAATAGGATGTTTTCTGTGCACCCTCCTATCACTCACCAAAGAAGTGATTCTTTATGTGGAAGCTCAGATAGTGTATGGTGCAAGTTGATTGAACAAAACTCAATATTGCTAGTCAGACAACAACAGTTCTTCCTGATTAAAAAAGGTGTTCATCCAATTCCAGCAGAAGTCAGGAAAGGAAAATCTGGTTGATTCATTTAACCAGACTAAAGAATCCGAGGAGACTAAAGAAGGTCCATCTGTCTCCTCGGATTCTGGTGAACTTCTACCGCTGCACCATCGAGAGCATCCTTACCAACTGCATCACAGTATGGTATGGCAACTGCTCTGTCTCCGACCGGAAAGCACTGCAGAGGGTGGTGAAAACTGCCCAACGCATCACCGGTTCCTCACTCCCCACCATTGAGTCTGTCCAAAGCAAGCGTTGTCTGCGAAGGGCGCTCAGCATCGCCAAGGACTGCTCTCACCCCAACCACAGACTGTTTACCCTCCTACCATCCGGGAGGCGCTACAGGTCTCTCCGTTGCCGGACCAGCAGGTCCAGGAACAGCTTCTTCCCTGCGGCGGTTACACTACTCAACACTGTACCTCGGTGACTGCCAATCACACCCCCCCCCCCCGGACACTCCTCCCACCAGGATTTATTAGATTTATTTATTTACTGCTCATATTTATGTCGCTCTTCTAGGGAGATGCTAACTGCATTTCGTTGTCTCTGTACTGTACACTGCACAATGACAATAAAGTTGAATCTGAATCTGAATCTGATGTTCCCGACTCAGGATAATGTGACCATTTACAAAACCACACCACTGAAGTGGCAACGGCTGAGCTAGTTCAACTGGTCAGAATTTCCACTTGTCCAGAAAAAATATACAGGTTTAACAATGCTCAAGATGTTTGACCTCACTCAGGACAAGGCAGCCCAGTTGATTGGGACCACATTCTCCACCCTAAATATTAATTCCGTCCATCAGTGGTTACAGGGTGTATCTTCTACAAAATGCACTGCAATTAAGTCACACAAGCTGCTCCATCAATCACTTCCAAACCCTCGACCTGTACCACGAAGAAGAATGTGTACACAGCAAATGCATGTGATCTCCATCAGCCGCAGGTTCGCCACCCAGTCCCACACCCATCCTGAATTGGAAATATATCACTGGTTCTTCAACAGTGCTGGGTCTCAAACCTGGAACTCTACCCTCATCAACACAATGGCAGTATTTTCATCAGAAGCGCTGTGGTGATTTCAAAAGGAGTCTATTAACCATCTTCTCAAGGTAATTTCGTTTAGGTTTTCACATTTTGCAATTTTCCAATCTTCAAGAACCACTCCCAACACTAGTGATTTTTGAAATATCACAACTAACGCCTCCGCTATCTCTGAGGTCACCTCCTTTAGAACCCTGGGTGCAGTCCATCCACCAGGTGCTTATCCACCCTCAGACCTTTCAGTTTCCCTAGGCCCCCAAACTGTAGCCTGGACATAGGGCGCAAGTTGAATCAGGAGTTAAAATTGGCATGTAGAAAAAGTAATGCTGTGGATATTATGGGAGATTTCAAAATGCAGGTAGACTGGGAAAATCAGGTTGGTACTGGACCCCAAGAAAGGGACTTTGTAGAGTGCCTTTGTGATGGATTCTTAGAACAGCTTGTATTGGAGCCCACCAGGGAGAAGGCAATTCTGGATTTACTGTTATGTAATGAACCGTATTTAATAAAGGACCTCGAGGTTAATGAGCCATTAGGAGGCAGTGACCATAACATGGTCAGGTTTAATCTACAATTGGAGAGGGAGAAGGGTAGATCGGAGGTGTCAGTGTTGCAGTTGAATAAAGGGGACTATGGGGCCATGAGGCAGGAGCTGGCCAAAGTTGACTGGAAAGATACACTAGCAGGGATGACAGTGGAACAAAAATGGCAGGTATTTTTAGGAATAATACAGAAGGTGCAGGATCAGTTCATTCCTAGGAGGAAGAAAGATTCCAAGGGGAGAAAGGGATGACCATGGCTGACAAGGGACGTCAGGGACAGTATAAAAATTAAAGTGAAGAAGTACAACGTAGCAAAGATGAGCGGGAAGCAAGAGGATTGGGTAATGTTTAAAGAACAACAGAAGATAACCAAAAAGACAATACGGGAACAAAAGATGAGGTACGAAGGTAAGCCAAGAATATAAATCAGGATAGTAAAAGCTTCTTTAGGTATGTGAAGAGGAAAAAAATTAGTTAAGACCAAAGTTGGACCCTTGAAGAACGAAAAAGGTGAATTTATTATGGGGAACAAGGAAATGGCAGATGAGTTGAACAGGTACTTTGGATCTGTCTTCACTAAGGAGGACATAAACAATCTTCCTGATGTACTAGTGGCCAGAGGATCTGGGGTGACGGAGGAACTGAAGGAAATCCACATTGGCAGGAAATGGTGTTGGATAGACTGATGGGACTGAAGGCTGATAAATCCCCAGGGCCTGATGGTCTGCATCCCAGGGTACTTAAGGAAGTGGCTCTAGAAATCGTGGATGCATTGGTGATAATTTTCCAATGTTCTATAGACTCGGGATCAGTTCCTGCGGATTGGAGGGTAGCCAATGTTATCCCACTTTTTAAGAAAGGCGGGAGAGAGAAAACAGGGAATTATAGACCAGTTAGCCAGACATCGGTGGTGGGGAAGATGCTGGAGTCAATTATAAAAGATG
>CM075977.1:319398738-319460342 GCA_038087875.1 Malacoraja senta | reverse complement strand
TTAAAAAGATCCATTCAGAAATAGAAACTCATTTCCCCAGTAAACTGAGGGGGTGGGGGGGGGGGGGGAAGAAGTGAGGAAGGTGGAATGACCTCGCTGGTGCTGCAGTTAAATGTACTGATGTGTTAATCATTGACTGACAGGGCTGTCACATAAAAGCTGCTCTTGTGACCCTGTATTATCAGTCCTCTGGCTCCTGCTACATCACACTCACTCCATTAACAATATGCTCTGTCTGATCACCGCCAGGGAATTAACAAGACAAAACTCAGCTCAAAATTTCACAGGACATGAATCTAGAACACTGGAATAGGCGAGTTGTGTTAAAGAATCTAAATCCACTGGTTGTAGCATTGATATAACCCTCCTCGCATTGCAAAGAGGCTGCAATACCCCATTGATCAATTTGCTATCTCTGTTCTAATCATGTTTTCCCCAACACTTGTCCTTACATAAAGTAATTAGGTGACATTCAGCACCCTGTGCGCTGTTTGTTAAGTGCTGTCTGAGAGGAAAGGGCATGTGTGGTGGTTTTAAAACTTCACTGCTGTTGAGTAGATGGTGCTTTGTGTCGTACAGAAACCCATCTCCCTGTGATTGGGCATATTGTTGCATTCTTCCGCACTCCAAATAATGTTTTTGAGTTGATTTAATCGACTGAATGCAGCCTGCAAAGCTCGAGCCTGTACTGGTCTTATCCATCAATCATGCAATACCACTGAAGACATGATGCCCTTTGGTTAAAATTACATTTGAGGCTTGCAAAGAGATTTGAAGTGGAAATTCTTGACTTGGTTCACGTTAGGTTTTTGTTCAACCGAGACTGAAAATGCAGCAAATGTAATGCTGATGGAAAGGGTAACTGGGTTACGCAGGTGGGCACCACATGGTGGCGGCAGCGAGTCCCCAGAGAAGGATAGCAGCAAAGGGCTGCAGGAAAATTGCCACCAACACTACGTTCAAGACCAAACATGACTGCAGGCTTCTTAACCGAACAGTATCGAAGGAAACGTCAGCAAATTCACTCACTGCCTACATAGTTCTATTCAAGCAAATTCACTTAGACAAAATGCCTTACAATACGATACGATACGATAGAACTTTATCTATCCCAGGAGGGAAATTGATCTGCCAACAGTCATAAAACACAAGATATATGATTGAATTTAAAGTGACAAGTGGAAAGGACTGGGATGTACAAAGATTGGGGGGGGGGGGGGGGCAGGGGAGTGGAGTCAGTCAATGTACATTTTGATGCAATGTGCACTTCTAATGCAATGAAAGGCCTAATTTTAGCACCCTTATTCAGTAAGTGAGAAACAAAAACAAGAGGTTAATAGATTTTCATAACATTTTCAGAGCAATTTCATTTGTTTCTTTGCTTTGTTTTGGTGGTAGTTTTTGCTGCTGGCTTATACTTTGTTTGTCATTTGCATATGTACTCAATATTCCTCATGTTTTATTCCTCACCATTTCTGCTTTCATTCGTTGGTGTGCGAGTTGTATAAAAATGTATTAGAAAGTTTCATGTGCAAACGTGGTCTGCTAAAGCATGACAACAAAACTGTCCTGGCTATAGTATTCCATCAATTTCTCATGCTGTTTCCCGTGGTGAAAGGAGGGTTACATTAGCACGAGGGGAGTAACCTGTTCCTTCTTGTCATCACTGTGATCCCCATTCCTTCAGCACTGACTCAATTACCTGCCTTCACTCCATATGCAACTGAAACACACTGTTCACAGCCTCTGCAAACTGCTTGATCCAAAGCGGATGGGATCATACGGTGGTCGTCAATGAAAGCATTTTTATCTGCTGCTGAAACCCACAATCATGGCTTTGTCACTTCCATACATGTTTATTGTAATGATGTCCTGAACTCACCAATCAACCACGATCACCAAGTGTTTGGTGCCATGTTCTATCTTGTACTAGAACTACTCACCCATCGCCAGCTTGCTCCTGAGGACTTACCTTCATTGCTAAACTCAGAACTTAAAATTCTTGCCAATTGCCCTGATACATACTATTTGTAACCTTTCTCAACCGTGCAATCCCACTTCCCTAGGGGTAGTGTACATGTTTGTGAGTTGTGATGAAGGGTGATATGGTGCTGTGTCTTGTCCTATAGCTGTATAAGACCAAATGTACAAAGCAGTGTGCCACAGGTCATAGAAATTCTCCTGTGTGCAAATATGAATTTCTCAAAAACATACAGAATAGACACAGGAGTAGGCCATTCAGGCCCTCGAGCCTGCTCCACTAGTTTAAGATCAAGTGGATTAAGAAGCAACCTATACCCAGCCACTGACACCCTCCTCCGCCTAGCGGAGCTGGTCCTTACACTTAATAACTTTTCATTTGATTCCTCCCATTTCCTCCAAATTCAAGGCGTAGCTATGGGCACACGCATGGGCCCCAGCTACGCCTGCCTCTTTGTCGGGTACGTAGAACAATCCTTGTTCAATGCGTACCAGGGCCCCATCCCCGACCTCTACCTCCGCTACATCGATGATTGTTTTGGTGCCACATCCTGCACCCACACACAACTGACTGACTTCATCCGCTTCACCACCAACTTCCATCCGGCACTCAAATACACCTGGACCATTTCCGACACGTCCCTACCATTCCTTGACCTCACTATCTCCATCGAAGATGATAGACTCCTTACCGACATCCACTACAAACCCACCGACTCCCATGGCTATCTGGACTACACTTCTTCCCACCCTGCTTCCTGTAAGGACTCCATCCCCCACTCCCAATTCCTCCGTCTACGCCGCATCTGCTCCCAGGATGAGGCGTTCCACACCAGGGCATCTGAAATGTCCTCATTCTTCAGGGAACGGGGGTTCCCCTCCTCCACCACAGATGAGGCTCGCACCAGGGTCTCTGCCATACCCCGCAACACTGCTCTCTCTCCCCACCCCCCCACTCACAACAAGGGCAGAGTCCCCCTAGTCCTCACCTTTCACCCCACCAGCCGTCACATACAACAAGTGATCCTCCGTCAGTTTCGCCACCTCCAACGTGACCCCACCACTCGCCACATCTTCCCATCTCCCCCCATGTCTGCCTTCCGTAAAGACCGCTCCCTCCGTAACTCCCTTGTCAATTCTTCCCTTCCCTCCCATACCACCCCCTCCCCTGGTACCTTCCCTTGCAACCGCAAGAGATGCAACACTTGTCCCTTCACCTCCCCCCTCGACTCCATTCAAGGACCCAAGCAGTCGTTCCAGGTGCGACAGAGGTTCACCTGCATCTCCTCCAACCTCATCTATTGCATCCGCTGCTCTAGATGCCAGCTGATCTACATCGGTCAGACCAAGCGGAGGCTTGGCGATCGTTTCGCCGAACACCTCCGGTCGGTCCGCAATTACCTACCTGACCTCCCGGTGGCTCAGCACTTCATCTCCCCCTCCCATTCCGTATCTGACCTCTCTGTCCTGGGTCTCCTCCATGGCCACAGCGAGCAACACCGGAAATTGGAGGAAATGCACCTCATATTCCGCTTGGGTAGTCTACATCCTGGGGGCTTAAACATTGAATTCTCCCAATTCTGCTAGCCCTTGCTGTCCCCTCCCCTTCATCAGCCCTCTGGTTGTCTCCTCCCCTCCCCCAGCCCTCGGGCTCCTCCTCCGCCTTTTTCCTTTTTTCCTTTCTTCTCCCCACCCCCTATCAGTCTGAAGAAGGGTTTCGGCCCGAAACGTTGCCTATTTCCTTCGCTCCATAGATGCTGCTGCACCCGCTGAGTTTCTCCAGCATTTTTGTGTACCTTAGTTTAAGATCAAGGCTGTTTTTGTTTAAACGGAGCAGTACCTTGAATTCATTTCAAATGATTTCCTTCATATCCCATAATTTATTGATTCCTGCCTTACATATGATCAGCATCTTGAGCTCCCTTGGCACTCTCAGTGAGAACATTCTAAGGATTCATGATTCTCTGGGTGAGGAGATTTCTTCTCATCTCAGAATGACCAACGCTCTCATTTTGAGACAATGACCCGTGGTTCTAATGACCCTAGCCAGGGGAAATATCATCCCTGTATTTATCCTCCAAACCCTGAGAGAATTTTTAAATTTGCAGTGAGAGCACTGCTCATTCAAAACTTAAAGCAGTATTGGGCCAGTCTGCTTAACCTCTCCTCCTAGACAATCCCAATTTCCCCTCCCAGGACACTATCTGGTGAACCTTTACTGCACTGCCTCAATGCAAGAATATCCTCCCTCTGAACACCAACCTCTTTCAACCAGTTTAACACAACACACCACTTTACATTTCTTCTACTATAGCCGATGACCCCATAACGTTCACATTATATTCCATCTGCCATATCCTCACCATTCACTTAATCTGTCTATAACCCTCTTAAGCCTCTCTGCATCCTATGCACAACCCACTATACCTTCCAGCTTTGTGGTTGAATGCTTCTTGAAGTTCCCTTTGTTGTGATTGGCTTCTCTTATGCTTGGCCTGCTTTTTCATTCCTTCTCCAAATCTCTCTAAATTTCAATCTTCCCCCTACTTCCTCAAGTAGAAATCTTTGCTAAATCTTTGCTCAGCCTGCAAATTTCCTATTCAGCGGAATATGAGGTGCTGTTCTTCTAGTTTGTGGAAGAGGTGCACATGAAGATCTGTTTCACATGGAAGGGCTGGGGCTGGGGTCCCAGGGTGGAATTAAGAGAGGAAATGTAGGGGCAGCTGTTATATCTTCTGTGTTGCAGGGGAAAGTGCCAGGAGAGGGGGTGGGCTGCATGGGAAGGGATGAACAAAGTAAGACGTTTCGCAGAGTGTGATCTCCACAGAAAACACAAAGGGATGGGAATGGGAAGATGTGACAGGTGGTGGTTTCGCTGAACACTTTCACTCTGTCTGCTAAGGCGTGCGAGATTTCCTGGTTGCTAACTATTTTAACTCCCCTTCGCATTCCCATACTGACCTCTCTGTTCTCGGCCTCCACTGCCTGAGTGAGGCCACATGCAAATTGGAAGAAAAACACCTCATATTCCCTCTTGGATCGCTTATAACCTTATGATATGAACATTGAATTCTCCAATTTAAATTGAAGAATTATCTGGCTTTTTGGGTTTTTTTGCTCCTGATTCATGCATTGAGGAAAAAAGCTGAAGAATTCCATTTGGAGCTCTTACCTTGTTCAGAAGTGCAGCACAAACTTGAGTGAATTGATACTTTATTGTCACATGTGACAATTACAGTGATATTCTTTGTTTTGCAGACCCAAGATTTGCCACATAAAGGATGCCAACAGAGTTACAAGCATTCCACTTTAACACAAAACATTTTTAACACATTCCGTTTGTAGTCCCTATTAGTTCTTGGTGGTCTCCCCACTCCGAGTCCATCTTTGTCTCCCCCCCCCCCCACGGCGGTTGCCCCCGACCTCCGGCACCCACGTGGCCCGTCCTTGACCACCGACACCCGTGGCTTCGGCCGCCTTCACCTGCCCTTGCCTTAACTGCCGACGCCATCAAACTTGAATTATGTGCAGAAGCACCATCCAACGCACTTCTACTGCGGATGTATCTTTCAGTGAGGTCAATATCCATGGGTACAGAGATTAGCTATTCTTAGGTATGTTACAATACTTACCTTCAGCGGCGCTGCAATTCTTAGGTATGTTACAATACTTACCTTCAGCGGCGCTGCAATTCTGCCACAGGCTGTGTGTGCGATTTTGGCACCTTTGAGGGGGGGGGCGGGGTTAAAACGCGGGTTTCTCCTACCTTGTCCTGAATTATATTTAGTTGGAGTGCCAGCGTTTGCTGAAAAATCATTCCGAGGGGCGTTTTGTGTATTTTTTATTTTTATTCGATCGACAAGTTCAGCGCTGGAGTTATTTTAAAATCAGCTCCGAAAGCCGTCAACGCTGACAATGGGGACGGATTTCACGCACGGGACAGGTAAACGAAAGCAGTTTATTTTATGTATAAAAGTGCTTCTTGAGAGGCCTTTAATTCACATTTTTAAATGCGAAACGGTGATTCTTTTCCCCGAACTAACGGCAGAATTTTTCATGCCGATACGGGGTTAAATTCACTGCAAATCAACGTTCCAAATGATCGCGTTCCAGAAAACCCCACTCGCAAGATGATTTAAATGCCCATTAATTTACAGGTATTTAACATTAAATTCCTTCCATTTGGCCTGTAAATCCATGACAATGAGATTTTAAAATTATGTTATATTGTGAATTCTTGTGTGAATGTTATTTGGTCATGTAGGCTATTTAAAAATGTTAATCTATTCTTAAGAAATTGATAGATGTTTAGATCTAGTAATTGAATTTTGTAATTAGCTACAATTAGGTAACTAACTAATTATATGCTTTAATTTCATGTCATCTAAGTAAGATTGTTTCATATTTGTTTCAGAATGCTTCAATCTATAATATCTGAAAATTTCTTTCGGTTCTCTTAATTTTTAAGAAAGTTATGGGCTTTTGACTGTCCTCGATCACAGCTTTTGTGTTAAGTCAATGGAAAAGCAATAGGGAACAAGATGCTAATTTCTGAGTGTGAAAATGGCCATAACTTGTTTAATACTGAAGATATGAAAGTGAATTAGGTGTCAAATTAAACTTCTTTTTATGCTTTATCTGATGGAATAAATTACAGACTTTATTTTCAAAATCTCAAAATTTTGTAACATTGCTACTATTCTTCCCCTTCCCCTGGAGAAGTCACCTACCTACTAAAATTGACCCCATCACACTTTTTTGGTGAATGATCACTAAATGATGAGAAGGCTTCCTGATGGGCCGTGCGGCCAAAAGGCTTCCCGACGAGTCAGGGCCCGGCCAGAGTCTCACAGGTAGAAGCCCGAGTCGGGTGAAGCAGCCGACGGAGGTCACGGCTGGGGCCCGTGTCAGCACCATGGAGGCGTGAAGTGGGGCGTCAACAGCGGTGAAGCCTCGCGACGATGGGGCCTCGGCGGTGGTGAAGCCTCGCAGCGGCGGCGATGCCTCGCGGATCGACCCACGGTCGACGGTCGATGAAAAAGGTGGAGGACCTCCGTGAGGGAGGAAGGGAAAGAACAAGGTAGGACCCGGCATGGTGGGACTGTCGTGAGGGAGGAGGAGGGAGAACAATGGACATTGGCGGGCGGGGGGACAATGGGGACCCGGCATGGGGGGACTGTTGTTGGGGGGTGAACCAAAAGAGGAGCTGGCATGCTTTGTAACTTTCTCAGTGCCATAGGTGGCCGCTATTTGTATACATTGTTTATGCAAGCAAAGAATCTCACTGTGCCTAGTCACATGTGACAATAAAGTATTCCTATTCCTATTCCTAAATGGTAGTGCCTTGACTCCTTCCTGGAGGTTTAACATGGTATTCTGCTGCAAATGAACAAAAACCTGTTCATGAAATATAGTAGAATATCAGGTTGAAGGAAGTCGATGAACCAGTGTAGGAAGGAATTGCAGATGCTGGTTTAAACCGAAGATAGACTCAAAAAGCTGGAGTAATTCAACGGGTCAGACAGCATCTCTGGAGAAAAGTAATACGTAACATTTTCGGTCAAGACTCTTCTTCAAACTAACCAGTGTTTGCTCTCCATCATGTCCTGATGATCCCTCTTTTGCAGAGAAAAAAATAATGAAGGGGCTGCTTCTTAACAGCTACTTGCTTGATAAAAATGTGTTTAACAGATTTGTTGTTGTGGAGGTGACGTGGGAAGGATTTACCTGAAGGAAGTGAAAGCTTCAATATTCCAGCTGATGTCTGCGTAGTCGATACAATTCTTGGATAGTATGTCTCGGAAAGCAGCAGGAATGAAAAGACAGATTCTCCTTGTTCATCTAAGTACACATGGCTAAATCTGTGATCATGTGCATATCGGGATACATGATCGGGAAGGGAATGAAGGAATGTAGGCCATGTGCTGGCGTCATGGTCTGCACAGACATCATGGGTCCAAGGGTCTGTTCCTGTGCTGTAGTGTTCTATGTTCTAAAATCCCTAAGCAAGTAAAATTAACAATGGTAAGCATTAGCAGCAAAATACCCCAAGATAGTATTTGAGGTTATTGTATGGGGTCCACATTAGCAACACAAACACAGTATGGATCAACTGTTCAGAGATCTTCAAAACCCAAAGGATCCCAAAGGGATTCTCATTAAGCAGTTGATCCACTTAGAGAATTTTGGCAAATGAGATCATTTAGAATAAAAATACGTGGATGCACAGTGGTGCAGCAGTAGAGTTGCTGCCTTACTATGGATGCTGTCTGTGTGGAGTTTATACGTTCTCCCTGTGACTCCGTGTTTTTTTTCCAGATGCTCCGGTTTCCTCCCACACTTCAAAGACAAACAGGTTTGTAGGTTTAATTGGATTCTGTAAATTGTCCCCAGCGTGTAGGATAAAACCTGTGTACGGGTGATCATTGGTCAACGAGGACTTGGTGGGCCGAAGGGCCTGTTTCTGTGCTGTATCTCTGAACTAAAAAAAAATCAACTAAGTGGCCTGAACATGACACTGGTACATCTTTGTGCGCTAAAGAAGAAGGGATTTGACATGCTACGAATCACAAACAGAGCACTTGGCCCAATTCCCAGCTGCAATGCTGCTTTTCTAATTTGCACAATTACTTAGGTTGTTTTAGTGGCTAGTTATATCCCGATGAAGGGTTCTGGATCTGAAACACTCTTCCTGTTCTACAGATGCTGTCGGACCTGCTGAGTGTTTCCAACATCTTCTGTTTTTGTTTAAGATATCCAACATCTAGGTTGTCTTGATTTTCATGTTCAATACTCAGTTTCTCAGACAACTATATAATTATTAATTGCAGGCCGCTGCATTATGCAAGGAACATCCATCACATGAAGTGTGAATGTTTGATAAAAGTAATATAATGGTCCCTATCCAGCTAAAGAAATGCAAGTTGAAGTCCAAGAGCTCCAAATAGTTGGAAACGATTGAAACCTGCTGCTCCTGGTGTACAGTTTGAGAGCATGGTCAGTGTAAAGGATTGAGTCACAAAGTAATAGAGTGGAGTTTGTTATAATAAAGACAACAGTAGATCGACATTTTAAGTTGGAATCTGGCTGATTGCCTTGCCTTGAAATCATGCAATTTAATAGCTTGCACTATGATACAGCTGGGAATATCTGACTTTCAAAGAAAGACTAATATTATTTACTTTAATGTGCACCAATTCACCAGATGTTAAGTTTGAGCACATTTTGTGAGAATATTCTAATTATCAAGCTGATATTTGATTATTATTTCTTTATGTCAAATATTAAAAATACTTAATTCATATTAGGAGAAACATTTTGTATGAATCAGTTTAACACAGTGGCCTAGAGCCCCAGATCGCTTAGTGTCTGAAGTATTGGTAATTGAAATATTGGGATTGAATCATTTGACCTAATCAAGAATGAGAGGAAAGACACAAGAAAGGCCCCCCTGCTGCACCAAGGCAAGATTGGACACTCTGATAGCTGAAGACATCTGTATGAAGGGAGGGAGAGAGAAAACGGGGAATTACAGGCCACTTAGTCTAACATCGGTAGTGGGGAAACTGCTAGAGTCAGTTAATAAAGATGGGATAGCAGCACATTTGGAAAGTGGTGAAATCATTGGACAAAGTCAGCATGGATTTACGAAAAGTAAATCATGTCTGACAAATCTTATAGAATTTTTCGAGGATGTAATTAGTAGAGTGGATAAGGGAGAACCAGTGGATGTGTTATATCTGGACTTTCAGGAGGCTTTCGACAAGGTCCCACATAAGAGATTAGTATACAAACTTAAAGCACATGATATTGGCGGTTCAGTATTGATGTGGATAGAGAACTGGCTGGCAAACAGGAAGCAAAGAGTAGGAGTAAACGGGTCATTTTCAGAATGGCAGGCAGTGACTAGTGGGGTACCGCAAGGCTCAGTGCTGGGACCCCAGCTATTTACAATATATATTAATGATTTGGACGAGGGAATTGAATGCAACATCTCTAAGTTTGCGGATGACATGAAGCTGGGGGGCAGTGTTAGCTGTGAGGAGGATGCTAGGAGGCTGCAAGGTGACTTGGATAGGCTGGGTGAGTGGGCAAATGCATGGCAGATGCAGTATAATGTGGATAAATGTGAGGTTATCCACTTTGGTGGCAAAAACAGGAAAGTAGACTATTATCTGAATGGTGGCCGATTAGGAAAAGGGGAGATGCAGCGAGACCTGGGTGTCATGGTACACTAGATTGAAAGTAGGCATGCAGGTGCAGCAGGCAGTGAAGAAAGCGAATGGTATGTTAGCATTCATAGCAAAAGGATTTGAGTATAGGAGCAGGGAGGTTCTACTGCAGTTATACAGGGTCTTGGTGAGACCACACCTGGAATATTGCGTACAGTTTTGCTCTCTAAATCTGAGGAAAGACATTCTTGCCATAGAGGGTGTACAGAGAAGGTTCACCAGACTGATTCCTGGGATGTCAGGACTTTCATATGAAGAAAGACTGGATAGACTCGGCTTGTACTCACTAGAATTTAGAAGATTGAGGGGGGATCTTATAGAAACTTACAAAATTCTTAAGGGGTTGGACAGGCTAGATGCAGGAAGATTGTTCCCGATGTTGGGGAAGTTCAGAACAAGGGGTCACAGCTTAAGGATAAAGGGGAAATCTTTTAGGACCGAGATGAGTAAAAAAAATTTCACACAGAGAGTGGTGAATCTCTGGAACTCTCTGCCACAGAAGGTAGTTGAGGCCAGTTCATTGGCTATATTTAAGAGGGAGTTAGATGTGGCCCTTGTGGCTAAAGGGATCAGGGGGTATGGAGAGAAGGCAGGTACGGGATACTGAGTTGGATGATCAGCCATGATCATATTGAATGGTGGTGCAGGCTCGAAGGGCCGAATGGCCTACTCCTGCACCTATTTTCTATGTTTCTATGTTTCTATGAAGCAGAGAGGTTTAGTTTAGTTTTAGTTTAGAGATACAGCATAGAAACAGGCCGTTCGGTCCACCAAGTCAGTGCCAACCAGCGATCCTAACACCATCCTACACACTAGAGAAAATTTACAATTGTACCAAGCCAATTAACCTACAAACCTGTACGGTTTTGGAGTGTGGGAAAAAAACGGAACACCCAGAGAAACCCCACGAGGCCATGGGGAGAACATACATACTCATTACAGAAAGCTCCGTAGTCAGAATCGAACCCAGGTCTCTGGCGCTGTAAGGCAGCAACTCCACCGCTGCAGAGAACATTCATGTTCAGAATAAATCATAGACCCCCAAAAATGGTTCAGATTAGGGCTGTTCCTTTAACATACCACTCCTCATCCAATAGTTAAACTCTGCTTGCTATTTGAAGTCAATGCCTTTCCTTCAGTGCTTGTGAGGTTCGTTCCTTGTGAGGTTCAGTAATGTCCTGAAATCTGTGTTGTGTGCTACTTTGTCATTAGTCCTGCTTACTTATTTTCTTGCATGCATTGAATCAGGGGTGTGCTACAATTCACACTCACCTTCCTTTCTATGTCGATGAATACTCTCTTGAACTTCTACAGGTATATGGTAGAGGATATATTAACTTATACATCATGGCCTGGTTTGGCAATTTAAATGCCCAGGATCGAAGGAGATCAGAAAATGTGGGAGACACTGCCCGGTCCATCATGGATACTGATCTCTCTATCATCAAAGGGGATCTATAGGAAGCGCTGCCTCAAAAGTGCAGCTAGCATCACAAAGGACCCACACCACCCTGGCCATGCTCTCATTTCACTCCTGCCATCGGGAAGATGTATAGGAGTTTGGAAACTGTGACCTCCAGGTTCAGGAACAGCTTCTTCCCAACAACCATCAGGCTATTGAACACTACAAACACCAACCAACCGATGAACTATGAACTGTGTTGGTTGCACAAGGGACTTTGGGCCTTAGGTTTGTTTTGCACTAATACTGTTTTTTTTACATTGATTGAACATTTTTTGTTTGTTTTATTATGTATTTATCTATTGAGTATTGTGTTTACAGACCTGTTAAATGCAGCAACAAGTAAGAATGTCATTGTTTCATTTCGGTATATTTGACAATGAAATACTATTGATTCTTATTTGCACCCCTTTGACATAATGTGTCATGAAAATGGTGATAAGGAATAATGAGGTATAAATGCAATGGTGATGCAGGTGAATTGTTTCAGTCAGCACTTCTTAACTGTTTTTGCTGAAGTCCTAACACTTTTTCTGTCTCTATGTAGGAAATTGTGAAGATGCAGATTGTGGTGAAGATGTGTGTATTGACAGTGATAAATCTTTGGAGTAACATTTGTATCACAGTTAGCGTGATCTCTCACCATAACTGAATCGGAACATAGGCAAAAATCTACAAATAACCCTGATAATAGCACCATCCTGTCAGTGAGCAGCAAAAAAACTGCAGAGGCTGGACATCTGAATAAAAATAGAAAATGCTGGCGATAACCTGTAAATCAGGCAGCATAAGGGCGATAGATAGAGTTAATGTTTAGATAGATGATCTTTTCTCATCAGAATTGAGAAAATTCAGAAATGAAATTTAAGCGGCAGAGAAAGCAGTAAGGGTGAAAAAAGGATTGTTCCACATATCCACAAATGGACAGGTTGGACCCACAAGGGTTTCTATTGCTTCACCTTAGATTTGGATAAAATGGGTGCAGTGAAAGGAGACGTGTCTCAAAGTGAGGATAGCTTCAACCAGGCGAGAGAGATTGAGGGGCAGGAACTGGCAGGATATTGCCATTATCTTCCCGCGCAGAACTGAGAGAAGCCCTGGAAGAACATAATGGACTTAAAATCAATGTTAATACTTCATTAAAATGGCAAGGCAATTTCATTTCACTGCTTAGTGTAATAGCACTCCTCGCTAGAAAGCAATAAACATATTTGCTTAAACAGGGATTAATATTTAATAAAAAGAATTATAAAGTGTAAAATGCAATCTAAGAACTTAAACTGAATTTAGCAATTCAAACATGAAATGCAGTACTCATGAAATATTTGTAATTGGTGAAATGAACATCAAATATACAGAATCAATTTGTCGACATTAGATTCTTTCAGATAATATTTCATATAGCCACTGGAACAGTTAATACACAAATCAAAAGGTGCAGCCTGTGTAATTAGGCAGATAATGCAGATAATTTACCTTCAAAGCAAAAATAAGAGAACCTCTCCAGTTGTAATATCACAACCAATGGCTTTCTGATCATTTTCACTTAAAGATGATGAACTGGAGATAAAAACAAGCCATTTTTTAAATTGACTAACATGAAATCTATGATGAAGATTTTTTTAAAATCTCTTTATAATGACAATGGTTGAGACTTATGTTAAATAATTGCTAGTTTCATACATTATTTTGATATTTCTTTGTCCATAGAGTAACTTCAGGTTTTGAACAATAGATCCACTGGGCAAATGAGCAAGAATTAAGTTTACAGGTGTGCTCTGATCACCTTCGCAAATGTGAGATTACTACACTTTGCTACTCTGCTTCACATTTAATCTTGCCTCAATGGCAATTCTTAATGAACATAAATACTTACAAAATTGAAGCTGTACTTATATGCAATTTATATGCACAGTTCATCAATGAGTAAATGGAGTACAAGAGAATTACACACTGAGAGATGTTTTGAAATATATAGTGTGTCTGATTTTGCAATAACCCGAATATATTCAATCATTGCTCAGAGACTTTAGCTTCTCAAAGCATTTTTTTAAAATAATGGGAAGGCCATTTTTCATGCATTGATAATATATCAGATATTTATGGCCTCCATCTATAATCATTCATTGTAATATAATGATAAAATGTTGTCAGACAAATGATTCCATGCACTTTATGAACATATTATATTTATTGTTCACTCCAATAGCAATAGAGTTTAAACTTGGGCTATCTAAAACAATTCAGTTTTGAATGCACTCTGGCACATCTGTTGGTTTACTGCAATAGAACTAGGCTGCTGTAAGTCTGTAGGCTATGCTTTATTGGTATATACTGTAGCTGGCATAGATCTACCCATTGCAAGATCTTGTAGTTGCCTCCTTCCAACCAATCCACATATGCTGCAGGCAAGAATATTGCTAGATTTTATCTTATGTCACTTTCTTGAAGTTAGTTTCTGCACCTGAGTGTTCAGAGATCCTCGGCAAAAATGGATTTTCTTCCTTGTTGAAAAGGTTCCTGTCAAAGAAAGAACATTTCAATTGAAAACCAGTGCGTTCATTCAGATCCAGGATACAAGTGGATATAGTATTTATTTTTGTAAATACGTTATTTCCTTTTGTTCTGTCGAGTTCTTAGATCAATTTTGTGGAGCTTGAAGCAGCTGAGAAATTGAGGGGACAGAGAGAAAGAAAATCTTGCTGCTCCGAAACGAATCACCATGCAGCAAATGTACATTTGTAAAATAAAGAAAGAATATGTTGGGATCATGGGATCTGCTCAAGAACAATGGAAATACACTCTCAGCGAGATGTTGAGTCAAATAATATATCACTCTGTCACTACAATTATCTCGCTACAAGTAAGCAAATAACATTGTAAGAAAACTGAACATTTCAGGCTTTACTGAAGCTTCAATATCCTTAGCAGATGATCATTTCAACTATTCTCGAATATGGTTGCAGACAACTAGAGGTCTTTTAGACTTGGGCTGATAGAGCTATTATATGATTACTGGATTGTCCATGGCAGATTTTGTAAAATTGGCAAGTAAGTCCATTTGAAAAGTGATATTGCAGGTTTAATCTGATTTGTTCATACTGGGCAGGGAATGATTTAACTCATTGCTTTACTTTAGCACATGACCCTGATATAACCTGAAAGAGAAGCACTAAGTAACCATCCCATTTCTGCCACTGTAAATACCAAGAAATGTTCTTACTATTGTTTCTAACATTGCTTGACATCTAAATTCACTTTGAATTATTGGTAAATTGATTTTGTATTTGTTAGAAACTTGCCAGGGAAAAGCATAGGTTCTTTGCATTTATCTAAAAGGCAACCAGGATAATTTGCCCTGGTTTAATATCCCTGAATTGTTTTCAGAGGATACTGTCTGCAAATATTTCCTTGGCAAAGCCCCTGTTGATATTTGTATCTTATTACTTTTCTCATATAAGATTGACTGATAGATTCTAACAAAAAAATCAGATTTCAGTATATTTTATTGAACAAAATTGAATATTGCAGGCACTAGTTCAATCGTTTTCATCACAGTGGAAACAATAAAGATCCAACACACTTCAACTTAGACATGTATCAAGGAGCACCGTGTACTGTGAAGTGAGGAAACAGGTAATTAAAGGAAAATTGTAAGATATTACCTTCGAGTCTGTATGAGTTGATAAGTTTATTTTATTTTTGCTTCTATGTTTTTTGGGCTAGGAGATATTTACCAAAAGAAAATTACTGTATGTGCAGTGGATTCTGCATCCAAAAGCAATAATGTAACATTCTGCTTTATTTTATTTTATCAGGTTAACAATTAAATGCCTATGGCGTTGCCACAAGACATAGAACTGAATGGATTTGCTATCCATGCAGCTTTAAGTGAAGAACAAAAGAGTGTGTTACTTGAGCAAAACACAACATGCCAGAGGAATTCAACAGGTCAGGCAGCATCTGTGGAGGGAATGAACAGATGCTAATTCGGGTTGGGATCCTTTTTGAGGCCATTCCCTCCATCGTATGTCCATTCCCTCCACAGATGCTGCCTGGTCTGCTGAGTTCCTCCAGCACTTGTGTTTTGCTCAAGATTCAGGCTTCTGCAGTTTCTTGTGTCTGCAGGGTGTGTTATTGCTTTGTTTTTACATTGATTAAAATAACAAATGTTAAAACACACTTGTTCATTTTATTTTCTCTCGGATTGATAGATATTTTTCTTTGGCACACAGTTGATGCATTTTTATGTAACAAAAATCTAAATGTTTGACAAAACAACTGTAAGATTAACTATCGTTTGAAACAGATAATCACCTTTGCTGCACAGCCAGAGATAACCCTGACTTTTCCAGACAAGAGACTTAATGTTGATTTTTAACTTTCTACCTAAATTACAAGATTCTCTCTCCCCCTTTATCCAGAAAATGGTAAACAATATTACGAACCAAAAGAAAAGAAATAATCAGATTTCTGGAAATATTTTACTGCTTTGAAGGCCAGCAATGAACGATGTGTGCTTTTATGGAGATGGACGATGAAAAGCAAAATAATATCTCCCAACTCTGATTGTTCAAATATATTCTACAATACCGAGAGCTGCAAGCAGACTGGAGCAGGCATAGGGCAGGAAGGTTAAGTAGAGAAAAAGGCACAATACTTCAGATTGGCAGCAGACTGCAGCAAGAATAATCTAATCAAAACTAAATTCAATTATCTATTCCCAGGGCAGGCTCCTGAGGCTGCTGTATTGAATACTAGGATAGCTCCTCCTAGACATTTTTCCTAGTCAAAGTTGCTTGATGAATGCAGATGAAATTTGAAATATGAAAATCCAAAATAATTTATGGAAGATGTCAGAATATTGGACTGCTGGTGGTGTAATTTCCTCAGAGACAAGGCAGACTGGCTCATTGCTTCCAGTTTTAAAGCAGGCACTGGTCTTCCAATAGATGGATCAAACCTTCTAAAATGCTGTTTCAGACAAATTACAGCTCATTACAAACAGCCTTGCACCATGCCATTATGTCACAGGAAATCTTATTTCATTTGCACAAATTTGCCTGGAATTCTTTTATTTATTTGAGTATCCATTATCAGATCCAAAATTGAATTACTCACAATTATTTTCTAGGAGGCGGATGTTTGTGTACATTCAATAAGTGGGCATTATGTGAGTGCAATGCATTGCACTGGTCTTTTTAAACAGTGGTATTATCATTAAACATACATTTATATTAATTCCAAAGAATGATTTTTAAAATAAAATTAATCCTTTTAGGTAACATACAAAATTATTTATTATAAGGAACCTTTAAATACCAAGAGAGAGTAATGTACTAATTATAAAATTAAATATGGTATTATGTGCATGATATTAATTAAAAATACTGAAGTATATGTAACTTGTTTTTGTACGGTATGTTTTTATACAATTTACAAATCATTTTCAATAAGACAAAACGTGTGCAGTGTGTTTACATATATAGATTCACACAAGAAAATGTCATTGAATTACATGTATATATTCTGGATTTATCATACCACAAAACACATACAATGAACAATGACTATAATTTATACTTAACACTAATGAGAAGAATGCTATTCTGGACTACATGGCCCCTCTAAGTGGGGGTTCAAATATACAAATAGGATGTTTTTGTATCTTCTCAGCAACCCACTCCTGCAGGAAACTGTGTAATAGCACTTAAATAAATAGAGGCAGTGGGTAAGGGATTATTGCTTGTATTATGCTATTGTGGACATAGTTGCCCCATGGTCTGACATAACTGCATGAATGTGGGACAAGACAATTGCAATGTATGGCTGTGGGATAGTATTGAAACATGACCCCATATCTGGAGGGTTGAAAGTTATGGATCTATTGATTGCTCCTGGAGTTTTGAAGTGTGGCTACCAAGGTCTGCCTGCTGGTAGCTGGCTGGTGTGTCTGTCTGCCTGTTGGCTATCAAAGTACATGAATGGAACCACAGGCAGCTTTTCTTCAAACAGCTTTCTATAAAAGAAAGTTGTGCTTTCTTTTATAATAACTGACCACAGAAAAAATAAAGTGGCCCCATCAGGAAAGAAGAAAGCAGTCATAGAAAGGATTTGACTGACAAAGATATACAACCTTATCCAGAAATTATACCAGTATTGGTGTTATAAATCCACTGCAAGACTTAATGCTTTCTAGACATATATTACATAGTCTTCCCAAAAATAGATGTTTTTACTTTACACTAGAAAATGAAAGCCCCTCAAAAATATAAAGGTTCACACAAAAAAATTGAAGTTGATAAATATAACGCAGGTTTTTTTTGTAAGAGTTATTGTGTCTGCTTTCTCGTCAAGTGACAGGATAATTGAATAGGAGCAGTATTATAAATTGAAGCTTTATTCCACTCCTTGTGTGCATTGAAACAAATACTGAAACGGTATTAATGTCAACATTGAAAAAAATTGCACACAATTTCCTCCAAAAGTTAACTAATCAAATTTCATCCCGTAAATATGAACCTGAGTGTTGAATCAAATCATATATTCCTGATTATCAATTTCTGACATAGATATATAAAGAATCTGTTCTGTTATCACATTTATGCTTTGAGATTTACAGTCTACATAAGTAGACTGAACATCAAAATCTTTGTTACAAACCTCTTTTAATGCACACTCTATAAATACATTTAAAAGATAACCATTTAGAAAAAATATATTAAAAGGTTGAGGAAGCTAACTGAGTTGTGAAGTTGGACCAAGCAGGGAAATACACCAACCCAGCCTAGAAGCACTGAACCTGCTCTGGTTCTTACAACATTTTTGATTGAAAGAAATAAGATCAAAGCAAAATTTGAATTCCTTATTCTAATTCCTTTGCATCGTATTTGATGTTAGATTTTTGTGGACCTAGTTGTTACTGATATGATAGGAATGGAAATGCATTTTGAAACCAGATAAAGGCAATTAGCCAAACAAGTTATTTCTTAAGAGAAGCCAAAGCCACAAGGAACTGCTGATGCTGAAAGCTTGAGCAAAACACTAAGTGCTTGAGAACCTCAGTGGCACAGGCACGGAAATCGCTATCAAAATATGGAGGGGACAGGGGGGCACAATTTCTTGGCGGCCGCGCGCATGCACACACTCACACACACGCGCGAGGCTTCGGAGGCTCAATCCAGCGCTAAATGCAGCTCAACTCTGTCTGTCTCGCCAGGTTAACCTACAGCCCTGCCTGGACTGATGGAACACCAGCGCTGCTTCTCCGAGCTGGTTGTACACCTGGGCCATATTTCCCGCAAGACCAGGCAGGGCTGTAGGTTAACCTGGCGGGACAGGCAGAGTTGAGCTAGGTTTAGCGCTGCTTCTCTGCGCTGCCTGTGGGCCTGGTGGCACAGCTCCCGTCTGACTCCCGAAATCTCTGGCCACCCCGGGTGTGGGGGGGGCACTCGGGACTGCGCCGGAGAGCCGGGATCGATCCTGGCTGCGGATGGAGCGCAGGTCTGTGCCGAGAGTGTTTTGGCATGTCTCCCTCCTCCAATCACCGTGATCTATCCTCAGTCCCACCCCCCCCCCCCCCTACTTCTGCCTCTGGCCGACACCTCCCTCCTCCAATGATCGCGCTGAATCATCATGTCCCGCCCCCATTGCCTGCTGACCAACGTCTCTCTCGTCCAATCGGCGCCCTCGATCATCAGTCCCACCCTCACTGTCTCGCGGAAAGCGGAGATTTCACCTGGTTTTAAAATCCGGATTACAAAAAATGGGGGGGATCGTATCCCACCTCTCAAAACAGGGGGGGACGTGTCCCACCTGGCCCCCCCAGGATTTCCGCCCCTGAGTGGAGAGGTTGGACAGGTGATGTTTCAGGCCAGGACCTTTCTTCAGACTGATTGGTGTGTGGGGAGAGAGCTGGCAAAGAATGGTAGGAGTGGGCAGTGGAGCAGTAAAATGAAGACATAAGGAACTGCAGATGCTGGAAAACACAAAGTGTTTCTTAATATTAATTCTAGTTTTGATTTCTTGTGATTTGCATTCAAGGAAATTATGTTTTAAGGCACGGGACTATTAAATAATTGTAAATTCAGATTTCAAGAGTACACTTATAGCAGCTCTTCAGTTGCATTTTAATTTACAATACATTTCCGTGCACATTGATATATTATTCCTGTGCTTCAGAATGAAACCATTATCTAATATGATTCTAACATAGAGAGAAATATGACCTATGGAAGTATGAAATTCTGCAAGATGTTCTCCCTAATAAATTGTTGTCTTGTGGAAAGCATAACATTTTTGATGCTGTGTGACCTGTTGAAGGTGTGGCTCATACAGCTGCTGCCTCACAGCTCCAGCCTCTCGTGCTGTCTGTTTAGAGTTTGCGCATTCTCCCTGAGACAGTATGGGTTTTCCGTAGATGCTCCATTTTCCTCTCGAATCCCAGAGGCATTGTTTTGTTTTTGTTTACTGACGCCTGGAGTTAAGTTCGAGATAAGTTCTAGAATCTGAGAGGAAGTGTTGGGAATGTGGGAAGAATAAAATGGAATTAATGTAGCATTAGTACGGATGGTACTTGATGGTCGGCATGGAACTCATGGGCCGAAGGTTTTAGTGTTGCATTCTTCTTTGAATCTATGTCTCTACATGAACTTAAATGGCCTTTTCAACATCCTATCTTGTGCTTATTTATTTAAGCTCTTCGGTCACATATTAATTTAAAATACATTTTCGTGCTCATTGATATATTTTTCCTGAGCTTTGGAATAAAATTACTATCTAATACAATTCTAACAAAGAGAAAAATATGATGAACTATCATTTGTTGATTAATAAATAAGATTTGCACTACCAATGGCAACACATGGCATAATCTCTGCTGACCATGGCATAATCGTCTGGGACCAGTAAGACAGCAGATGGTCTCCTTATTATAGCTGTGGAAACTGGATTCAAATGGTTACAATTTACATCACCATGTGTTAAATAAAGAAAGCACACCACACCAAAGTCTCTCCTCCATGAGTTTGCAGCAAATGTAATGATATCCATGTATTTCAGATGTATTACAGCTCCTGTTGACTTCCAAGGATTAGAATGGTAAATTTGGGGGTAAATCGGACATGTACTTCAAGTTTAAGGTTTTTTTGAGTGAGATCAGGTCGAGAAGGATGAGGCTCGCTGGTCACTGCCACCGCCACCCAGAAATGCCAGAAAACAAGGTTGTGCTGTGGGAACCTACGCATGGAAGACGTGACCCGGGACGGACAATCAAGACGATGCTGAAGATGTTGATGGAAGACGCACATGTAGAGACAAAAGAGGAGCTTGCCAGCTGTATGGAGGACAGAGATGTGTGGTGTGTCCGTCACCATGCCCGTCGGAAACCAGCACCACTGTGTCGCTAATGATAGAGTTAGAGATACACTGTGCTGAAGGACACCAGCAATAATGTTTCGTTAGCATGAGTAATCGAAGAAGCTTTTTAAAGTTTATTGATGTTTGGAGAGGCAAGAGATTTTCAATCTTTTAGACTTCATTGGACACACAAGCATATACAGAGAAGCTTAACTGTATGTACTGGGGCACAATGACACAATATTCTCTGCATTGTGCGAATTGTATTAGAGTATTGAAAGTAGAAACAAAATGCAGGAGTAACTCAGTGGGACAGGCAGCATCTCTGGAGAGAAGGAATGGGTGACGTTTCGGGTCGAGACTCTTCTTCAGACTGATGTCAGGGGAGTGGGCGGGACAGAGATAGAATGTAGTCGGAGACAGTAAGACTGGTGGGAGATCTGGGAAGGGGGAGGGGATGAAGAGAGAGGGAAAGCAAGGGTTATTTGAAGTTAGAGGTGGCGAAAGTCAGAATGTCCAAATATTGATGAAAAACTAATAAAACAAATCCCATTCATTCTCAAAGTGAGTATATCAACAGATTTTTTTTTTACAGAAACTGCATTGTCAACTTTGCCAAAAATCTGTTTGTTGCAATTCCATCAGACTCAAAGCTGAAAGGGGACAAATTTACAATATATGTTCTCCGATGTTTCTTGCCATCTTGGGATGATTTTTGCCATTTATTGAACCATCATGTAAAAAAAAACATTCCAACTGTCATATTGTGGCAAAAATATTTTAAAGTCAAATATTGCACCTCAGTCATCTGATCTCTTCTCCTGACCTAAGGGATATGTACATAAGTACAATAGGTTATTGTCCGATACAAGAGAATTTTTGGAAAATTCTTATAAAATTGTTTGATTTTTCCTTTAATCGCAATTGTTAAAAATTAATTATCATATAAATTGTTTACAGCTTTCAGAAATGAAAACAGCGATTTTACAATGGTGCTTGAATGATTCCTTGCAGTGTTTACATGTAGACTGTAGGCTCGACTGCTCGGGATTTTTGGAGAAGCATGACCCTTAGTGCACTACATAATCCCATTTAGAAATCTTCCAGCCACTCAGTGGTATTTGTTGTCATAAGGTAACCAATTTTGACAGAAATAAGAGGAAAAGTCAATATACATTCTGTTCAAGAAATCTACAATCTGATTTTGTTTAGTTTTGTGAATAATGTGTTTCAAAGGTTCTTGTTATATTCTATTAAGATAATATATAGCTACTAATTAAATATTGTAGCTAGTAGCTTTTTGACGAAGCATTTTGTGCCTTCAAATACTTTGTTTTATATCATCGATATGTAATATGCCAGATAAGCCTTGCTGAAATGTAATTCAGTCCCCATATAACACTTTATCAGGAATGCTTAACATTCTAAAGTCGTCTGAGAGTTTCCTAATCCTGGTTGTCCACTAAGCTTTTTTTCTCCTTTAAGATATGCTTTTGAAAAGAAAGCAATTACATGTCACATTTTAAATGGTCAGTCATGGGTGAAATACAGCTGATGTCAGCCTTAATAAAAACTGAAACGTAGGGTTTTTAATATAAAATGCAAATAATGTGTTGAGGTTTGTTTTAAAAATATAAAAAGTTCAAACATAACTTAATATATTTTTTTAAAAGCCCTCAGGATATGAAATAAATTGGTTGGATTCCACAATTAGAACCGTTGGAGGGAATGGGATTGACAGATAATATCTGGGCCTTGGCTGCTTTTCGCATAGACAACACCAAGACACAGACAATGTTAGATCCCAGGTGATGGGTTGGACAATGTCTCTCTGGCAGTTTAGAAACATAGAAACATAGAAAACAGTTGCAGGAGTAGGCCATTCGGCCCTTCAAGCCAGCACCACCATTCAATATGATCATGGTTGATCATCCAAAATCACTACCCCATTCCTGCTTTCTCCCCATGTCCCTTGATTCCGTTAGCCCTAAGAGCTATAGCTAACTCGACAATATTTGCAATCTTCGGTACATGATCACCTCACTATGAGATATCATATTGGGTGCAATTGAAGTCTGCTGCTCCAGAACAAACCAGGATGAAGATTTTATGAACAAACTATGTATCATCACCAAAACTTCTTACAGGCTGCTGGTTGGAAAAACTATTGGACCATGTTACTAATTTGATAGAAAAAGAAGCACAGTAATATGAAGTACTTTTAAATGGAGAGAGGCTGGGTGATATTGATATTCAAAGAAACGGGAATGTTTGGATACATTAACGAAAGCTTAACAAAATATGTAGGAAGGAACTGCGGATGCTGGTTTAAATCGAAGATAGACACAAAATCTTGGAGTAATTCAGTAGGACAGGCAGCATCTCTGGAGAGAAGGAATGGGTGACGTTTCGGGTCAAGACCCTTCTTCAGATGAAATTTAACATGCAGATGAAGCAGGCAATCAGAAAGGGAAATGTTATGTTGGTCTTTGTGTGCAGAGGGTTTGAGTTCAAGAGTAAGGATTTTTTTCCTACAATTACACATGGCCTTGATAAGATCACGCATGGGGAATTGCATATAGTTTTGACCTCCTTTCCTTAAAAAGAATATACTGACTAAAGAGAAAGCAGAGTAAAGATTCTCCTGTCTAGTTCCTGGGCAGGCAGATCTGTCATTTGATGTGAAACTGAGGGGCTATGTTAGAATAAAGAGAGGTGACCTGATTGAAATAAACAAAATTATTAGAGGACACGAAGTGCTGGAGTAACTCAATAGGTCAGGCAGCATCTCTGGAGAACACGGATAGGTGATGTTTCAGTTCAAGACCCTTCTTCAGACTCCGAAACAACATCTAATCATGTTCTCCAGAGATGCTGCCTGACCTGCTGAGTTACTCCAGCACTCTGTGTCCTTCTGTGTATTAATTAGCATCTGCAATACCTTGTTTCTAAAGTCATTAGAGGACTTGACATGGAAGATATATTGAGCTTGTATCTCAGGCTGCGAAGACTAGAACAAGAGGATCAAAATACAGTGCAGGCCATACTGAAATAAGAAGACATTTCTTTGCTTGGTGGGTGATGAATCTTTGGAATTTTCTGCACTGGATATTGCAAGAATGATGGATATAGGGAGAGGAATGGATAATGGTATTGAAGAAAAAGATCTGCCATGATCTTATTGACTGACTGCAGGCTCAAGGAACCAAATGGCCTATGCTAAAGCCAACTTCTGACATTCTGTTCCTTGGAACTGCTTTGGTGTCATCAGGCTTTGTCACCCAATTGGTGAAACAAAATAAGACATATCTTAATTAGTTTTCCTTCCACATTACCAAATGTTGTTTTAATCATCCTTGTGTGCCTTTATATATGTAACAATGTGGAAACATACATGGCCAAACAGGCAATGCAGAGAAGCACAGGCCCTCCAATATTATTATGTTGTACTAAGTCTAATATATATATATCAGTGCACCAACATTTCAGAATCATCTAATCATAGACATTTACAGCAGAGGAGGAGGCTATTCTGTTAGCTGTGTTGGCCAACTGGAAAAGAGATATCCGACACTCCCTGATCACAGATCTTGGTCCATAATTTCGTAAATTATGGCAGTTCTTAAATGCATTAATAGTGTCAGCCGTCACCACTCCTTCAAGAAGTTAGATCTGTATCCTACTACCTTATAGATGAAAGGTTTCACTTTAACTCATGTCTAATCCTATTCCAACAGCTATGAATGCCCCTTTCTTATTGAGCTCTGTGCAAAGAAAACCAGGTCCTACCAAATCACTTTTTTCTGGAAACATATTCAAACTGCTATATTGTATCCCTAGAATCAAGTGGAGCAGGATTATAGAAAGAAGGAATTGTAGATGTTGGTTTATAAAAAAGGACAAAGTGTTGGAGTAACTCAGCAGGTCAGGCAGCTTCTCTGAAGAACAGGGATAGGTGATGTTTCGGGTTGGGAACTTTTTTGGATTGCTTCAGCTTTCTATAAAAGTTGGGTTCAGTCCCATCTCTCCAATCACTACTTTATAATTATTGCCTGTGCTCTATTCACAACTTCATTTACCTTGGACAGGTACAGATGTATTATCATGTGTCTCTGGACTGCAGAATCTGGCGGCACTCTGAACAGACAAATCTGGCACTCCAGATTTGCCAGTAAGTCTCAGATTTCTATCTTCATGATCTTTAAGCAGAAGTCCAGGATGGAACTGGGAAATGCTGGTTCACAAAAAAAGCCACAAAGTGCTGGAGTAACTCACTGAGTCAGACAACATCTCAGGAGAACATGGATAGGTGATGTTTCGGGTCAGGATCCTTCTTCAGACTTTTAGAGGGGGTTGGAGGAAAGCTGGAAGAAAGGAGGGGCTGGACAAAGCCTGGCAGGTAATGGGTTGAAATAGGTGAGGAGGAGTTTTGATAAACAGATGGCTTGACAAGGGCCAGAGATGAAAAGAGAGAAGGTGTGAGACAAAAGGATTGAAGATTTGTGAATTGTGAAGCTAGAAGATGGAATGTAGTGGAAGAGGAGGGAAAGGGGAGAAATAGGTGCGAGTCCAAGTGGGGCACAAGGCAGAGAGGGGCGAAAGGAAAGCAGGGGTTGAGGAAGAAGAGGAGGGGATAGTAACCTAAAATAGGAGACCACACAAACTGGAGGAACAACACTTTATATTCCGCTTAGGTGGCTTTCAACCCAACAGTGGAAAGATTGAAGTCTCCAATTCCAGTGAGGCCTCACTCTGGTGATGGGGGAGCCCTAGGACACAAAGGTCAGTATTGAAATGGAAAGAGGAGTTAAAATGGTTAGCAACCAGGAGATCAGTAGGACTGAGCGCAAGTGTTCGATGAGACTGTCAATGAAACTAAGCCTGGTCTTGCCAATGTAGAGGAGGCCATATCGAAAACACCAGATGCAGTAGATGAGGTTAGAGGAGCTGTCTCTCACTTGGAAGGACAGTTGGGTGTCCTTGGATAGGGGTGAGCGAGGAGGTATAGGGACAGGTGTTACATCTCCTATGGCTGGAGAGGAAAATGCCTGGGGAGATGTTTTTAGTGGGAATGGGTGAGTGAATCAAGGAGCTGCAGAGGGAGTGGTCTCTGTGTCTTTTTTTTAAACTTAGAAACATGGAAAATAGGTGCAGGAGTAGGCTATTTGGTCCTTTGAGCCAGCACCGCCATTCAATATGATCATGATTGATCATCCATAATCAGTACCCTGTTCCTGCTTTCTCTCCCTATCCTTTGATTCCCTTAGCCCTAAGAGCTATATCTAACTCTCTCTTGAATACATCCAGTGAATTGGCCTCCACTGCCTTCTTGGACAGAGAATTCCACAGATTCACAACTCCCAGGCTGATTTTTTTTACCTCATCTCAGTCATAAATGGCCTTCTTTGCGGTTTCAAAAGCTAAAAATAAAAGGCGATTAAGGCACAGTGGTGCAGTTGGTTGAGCTGCTGCCTCACAGTACCAGAGATCTGGGTTTGATCCTGACTTTGGGTGTTGTCTGTGTGGAGTTTGCACGTTCACGGAGTCAGGCGTCACTGCCTATGTCACCACGCACCATGCGCACGTCGCGTAAATGATGTCGCGTAAATTACGCGCAAATGACGGCCAAGTGGGACAGGCCCTTAACTCGGTGTCTGACTTTGTCTGGAGAGAATTGATTGATGGAAAGATGCAGCATAGAAACAAGCCCTTTGGCCCACCAAGTCCATGCCAACTATCAATTACCCATCCATACTAGTTTAACGTGCATAAACAGGCATTACAATATCCTAGGTTTCCAATAGTCAACAGAGATCAAGTTAAAATGGACCTACTCTGCAACATCAAGTTTTACTTTCTCTATGAAATAAATTAAGAGTGTTAATGATCCTACAGAATGATTCAATCTAATGTCCAATAAACAAATACAAAATAGATCCTATTTTCAAATGTGAAGATTGCCTATTAATCTGCTTGATTGTTTTACATTGTTTGTTTCCTAATGTCAAAGCTATCACAACATATACTTGTTTTCTTTTTTAGTTACTTTATACAATTAATTCATGAAATTGTTGTTTTCCATTGTAAAATGACTGACATATTGCTTTAATGTAGAATAATTGTTATGAAAACAAAAAAATGATATATCTACAGGGTCAAAATAATAATTTATATCAAAAAGGTACTGAATATGTTAATATGCAATGGAGCTGTCAAGACCATGATTGGTCAAATAGTATTCTTCTATCATATAAACTTCTGAGGATTTATATTGAATGCACCTCAAAGTAAAAATACACATTCTCCAGTTTTACCTAAATATAGGTCAGCATCAACTGTTGCCTTATTGTAAAATCAACATTAAATATATACTTCATGAAATATATAATTAAATTGAAACGGTAATGCAGAAAAAAATCAATAAATTAGTAGCTGTTTTGTGCTTAGGTAGCAATCGAATATGAAGGCCAATGTGTTGAATTCCAAGTGCTGAAAGCACACAATATCATTGCAATATGTTTTAACATATTATTAGTCTAAACTGTAGTAGGCTGTTCCAACATAAAATGTGAACCAGCTCCCAAAACACTTCTTCATCAGATTTTCACCACTTTAACCTGGTTTGTCTTTTCCCCCCCACATCCTAATAAGACTAATTATTGATCCAACAGGATCTATACTAGTGTATGAAAGTAAAAGCTAACTAAATTATGACCCAAAAGACAAAGAAGTGTTTTAATTATCTCATACTCTGCTGCATAAAGAACTGGGTCATTAATTGAAGCCTGCATCAGGTAAATTACTTTTACAGATAAGTATGTAATACTTCATTCCTTTCATAGATTGTAATCCAAAATATCATAGGGTCACAGAGTCACACAGCATGGAAACAGGCCTTTAGCCCAACTTGCCCATGCCGCCCAACATGCCCCATCAACAGTAGTCCCACCTACCTGCATTTGGCCCATATTTCTCTAAATCTATCCTATTCATGTAGCTGTCCAAATGTTTTTTAAACACTGTGATCTACCTGCCTTAACTACATACTCCGGCAGCTCATTCCATACACGCACCATCCTTTATGTGTAAATGTTGTGCCCCTCAGGTTCCTATTAAATCTTTCCCCGCTCACTCAAAACCTTTGCTTACTTTTTGTTAATTTCCCCGTACCTTGATCCTTTAAAAATGTATTCATGCTCTTTCTGTTTATACTGAAGTTACACACTCCAATGTATATTGTTTTCTGTTTGAAGTCCTTTGAGAGATTGGTTATGGCATTTCAACTCTATCTTAGCAAGAACCTGGACCCACTACAATTTGCCTGCCACCACAATCTACACCCAGGCACTGGACCACCTGGATAATACTAACATTTACATCTACCTGGTGTTCATCATCTACAACTTAGCAACATCACCCCTCCAAACTTGTTATCAAGCACAGGGAACTGGGTATCTGTGCATACCTTTGCAACTGGTTCATTGACTTCCTCATCAAAAGAGCACGATTGGTACGAATTGGCAATGGCATTTTGTCCTCTACAACCATAAGCACTGGAATACTTCAGGATTGTGTGCTCACTCCCCTGCTCTACTCACTCTATACCCATGACTGTATAGCAAGACACAGTTCCAACTCCATCTGTAAATTCCCCGATGACACCATGTTATTGTTGGATGAATTACGGGTAATGATGGGTCAGAGTATGGGAGGGAGATCAATTATATGCAAGAGTGGTGCCAGAACAACAACCTTGCTCTCAACATCAGTAAGACCAAGAAGCTGACTGTGACTTTAGAAGAGGGAGGCCGAGGATCCACAAACCTGTCTTTCTCGATGGATTGGTGGTGAAGAGAGTCAACAACTTCAAGTTCCAGGGTCTCCATATCTCAGATCTGTCCTGGGCCCAGCACATCAAAACAATCATACAGAAAGCTAATCAATACCTCAATTGCAGGAAGATTGAGGAGATTCAATATGTTGACAAATAATATTTTTGACTTCTCTCGGTATACACTGGAAAGCATATTAATTGCATCATGGCTTAGTTCAGCAATTCAAACTCCCTGGGATGAAGGAGAATACAAAAAGTGGTGGACATTGCCCGGTCCATCATGGGTACTGACCTCCCCATCATCTGACTCAAAAAAGAAGCATGCATCATTGAGGATCCACCCTGGCCACGCTCTCATTTCACTCCTGCTATTGGGAAAAAGGCATTGGAGTTTGAAATTCGTGACCTCCAGGATCAGCAATAGCTTCTTCCCAACAACCAACAGGATCTTGAACATACAAACACCAACTAAACTATGAACTATGAACTGTATTGGTTGCACTAAGGACTTGGTGCTTTTAGAAATAATATTGGGAGTTTAAAATTTATCTCATTGATTTAAAAAATATATATATATATTATATGTGAGCCCTGCGTTTACAAGCGTGTAATGTTGCTTAGAGTAAGAATTTCATTGTTCCATTTGACAATTCATATGACAATTAAACACTCAACACTTGGCTCTTGACTCTTGACTCAATTTGAGTTTCCTAAGAATACATGTATTTAGTTAGAATTACACTTTGTATGATTAAAAATGTTGTGCAGTTACTACTGGACAAAGATTGCTAACTTACTATATGTAGCACCAACATTCAATACTTTATTTCAGTAAAATATCTTCCCTGTAATTATAATGCAAGCCGTGGTCCGACAATGCAACCCAGCATATACATAGTATTTACTCAGGTCAACTTTCTTTTTTATGTTGCAAAATGGCACTGAACATTCAACAGATAGACCAGATTCAACAGGTAGACCAGAAAGCCAACATTATTCTACAATTAATTTTAAACAATTACACATTGCAACCATGGCAGAGGCAGTTTAAAAGTGGAATCATTATAAGAAGGCATAAATTGGTCAACCAAAAGAGACACTAAATCAAAAATCAAAGTAAATATAAACATCACACTTTGGTCCAGAAGATTGTGTTTCTTTGTGCATTAAAAATACTTAATTTTTTAATGTAATAAATAAAATGACTCCACCATGTATCAAGGATGCTGTCAAAATCAAAACAATGATGCAAATATAAAATTGTTTATGAAAAGATGAAAATGTTGTGGAAGCAAACATAATTTATGATGTTTATGCATTGTTGAGTATTTACACAGCACCAGCAGGTATAGAACAAAAATCTTCACAAATGAAAAGTTTATCTACCTGGACAAATAATTGTGCAAAAATACAGATTATCTTTCAAGGCAATTAAGCCAAAGATTTCAAGGCTGTTAAATTCCAGATGCTCATTTGCAAAGAAAATCAGCAATACATAATTTTATGTTTCAGTATCTTGGTCTCAAATAGACATTTATCCAAACCATTTGAAAGAATTAGTTAGCTAGTTTATTTCCCTCTCTATTTTGCTTCTGAATAATTGTCCCATTGATGCTTAGAACTAAAATATATTATTACGGCAGTTTATATGTCCTCTGACCTTAGCTTTCATTTGTTGTTTTGCATTAGACCAGTAATGTGATTTTAATCTTTAAACATGCCATGATCGCAATCAAATATCTTGATGGCAGTTTCTTTACCATGATGATCTTACCTTCTACATCAGGCATTAAAGAGTCTCAAACAAGTACCGTATTGAATTAATTATGAGTATTGAGCATTTAAAATAGATTTTGATCATTTAATCTGGAACATTTGCACAGATATAAATCCATAACTGGTCCAGTAGTCCACTATAGATCTTGAATATGTATGCAGCCCACCTATCATCACATGTGATCAACACACCATTGCACACCCACTCCAGAGTTCCCGAGCAAAACAAGAAGCATTTCACCATAGATATGCATCCCTAGATATATAAATCTGAAATATTGAGTCAGCACTGAGACTGAAGAGATAGGAAATTAAATAGATTTAATGTGCTGTCACATAGCAAAGTATTTATATAATATATCTTATAATTAATGCACTGTTTGAGGAGTCCCACGGTTTTGCACTGGACCTTAACATGACTTGCCTAGATATTGTGGGTGAGTGAGATTTGGGTTTAATTTGTGAAATCTGTGAGATTTATTTTATATTTCATGATTACTATTTGATTAGTACAGATTTGTATATCTGGAAACAACAGATGAATTTTATGAATAATTTACATCCGACAAGCTAATCTAGTGGGCAAACCATTTGTTGGTTACATTGGCAACAGCTCAAATTGCAGTTGTAATCTTGTTTGTTTCTATACTGACCCGATGAGTCACATCAATTATATGAGAGAAGAGGTCAAATTAAGTGCGATTCATCTGTAGAACTCATATGTAGTGATGCAATTGCGTATTTAAAATATTGTACATTAATTACAAAGGGAATGAAAAGAGTTTGTTCATTTCACCACACGATGAGGAACAATGTAAATTGATTTTAGTTGCCTTCAGAGGAGTTCCAGGTACTATTACTGGGCACGATTTCAAAAACAAGATCCGTATATACAGAGAACTTCTATTTTCTTTCGCTCTTTCATTCCAGCCTTGCCACGGCTGTGACAAGTGCCTTGGCCGCATGCTGGGTTCTCAGGCAGCTGGAGGACAAATCATACACTTGTATAGCCGAGGGAGGGACAGTATGTCTTAGCTCTCCCCTTTCACCCCTGTTACTTCCTCTCCACCACTTTTCCTGTAGCAGACGGCTGGTGGCTCAATGCATAAAGATCATTAACTAACAACTGAGCACCTTCCCTCTCTGTTTAAGCTCTATGTAGTTGAGTAAGAGGCTTTGACTCAGATCAGCCCAAGTAGTATGCATCCATTATAAGGGGCTGCAATGGGCTTTATCCGGCGAGGGCTCAGTCTTGCCCTGGGCTTCATCAATCATTTGATCAGATCAGATCCCCTTCAAACAATCACGCCTCATTAATCGCATCAAGAAGTGTTTAAAAAAAAAGGCTGTGCATCTCAGGATGCCTGTACACTTCTCAATGCTTCATTGCTTGACGTTTCAGGCAATAAAAAGGTCCATAAAAAACAAATGGCAATGAATAAATTAAAATAAATTAAATGCAATGTCAAGATTTAACAATTTTATAATTTCAACGGTAAATAACAAGTAATAAAACATGCTTTTCATTATTACTTTATTTCTCCCCTCTGGCATATTCATTTTGATAATTTTCTTAAAGGTTGGAGTACGTTATACAGTAAATACTCATCAATACCGAGACGCAGGTAATTTTAAATGCTACCATAACGTTTGCTGCAAACCGCATTAGTGTCTCGTGTTTTACGTTTGTCCAAAAATAATGCAACATTTATTTTAAGGTAATTATGTTGTGTTTCGGAAATCAAATAAACTGACGTTTCTTTTCCAACGGCACAATAAAACTGCAACTTGCCCAAGTGTTGGGTCTGATCGGAGGACAAAGCGGAGTCAAGGTGGATCACCTTTCAATGATGCGCAACTATTTCAATCAACCACAGACTCAACTTTAAATCTCCATGTTCTTAAAGCGCATTGCAGGTTTAATAGTAAAATTAACATTAATTCTAATCGCCTTGTGCCCACTGCTTTGCAAAATTTGAACGTTTCCCTTAAGAATACCCACTTTTCTCCAATCTTTGATACTTCAGATTGTAATATGCATAACCTCTCGAATCCTGGTGATTCACACCACGTTTTTTTTATTACTAACTAATTATATCAATAGGAATTGTCTCAGATGCCTGGGCTCCAAGTTTTCGGTTAAATATCGAGCAAAATTAAAGGGTAAAGAGAAGGAACTGGGTCTCCATTTAAACGTTTTTAATAACGATTGTTTTCTGTGCAGTAAGCTCCCACCAAATCCTGGAGGAATTAAAGATCTGATTAACATTATATTTTCCACCAGTCTGAATGGAGCAATAAAGCAAACAGCGCGGAAATGGGACTTCACCCATCAATTAGATATCTATTAGCAGCCAATGCAGCCTTCGCCACAGGAAATGTCACTTCACAGGAACATCCACTGCTTTCACTTTCTCGTCAAATTAAACAATTCTTCATGGTTCGTAATATAACCCAAACAAACCTTTTGTTTTAGCTCGGCACCTGCTTACACCGCCCTTCCCAAAACATACAACAATGCTGTATGACTACGTTCCCCCAATGCACCTGCGCAGCAGCTTTGCCTCTCATATACCATGCACAATTTTTTTTTTAATTAATAGAGAAAAGCTAATTAGTTTACCGTTTCGAAATGCAGTTCCTTTACCCCCGCTATACAACATTCCGTAATGCTTAAATACAGCTCAAAGTCCATATTTTTTAATGCACGTGTATTCAATTGAAATGGAATAATTCGCGACAATTTTAAGAATTAGGAGGCAGAACTATAATTGCGACGAAAAGTGCTGAAGCCCTCTAATACATTAGCAGAAATATTTATTATTTTGGGACTAACATTTTAATCCAAAATGTAGAATTCTCTACTCATTAGATATAACAACAAATACAAATTTGATACGTATTGGTTGTGGACCAAGCTCACCTAAGGCGTAACGTTTGTAAAGCGAAATGCTTTGTTTTAACAGCCTCAGTCAAACTTCAAAGGGGAGAAAGTGAAGCTAATATGGTTGCATTTCACAAGTGGCTTTGATGAGCAAATTTTGCTTTTTCAACTTAGAAATTGGCAATAACATCTTCGTGCAAAGGAAGCACCAAAGATGCTCACCTTTTGTTTCGCGCATTCATTGGATATCGTTTCTTCCCCCCCCCCACCCCCCCACTCTATATAGCTAAAAAATCTAGTCGTTTTCACACACAAAAAAACGACAACAGGCGGAGATCATTTATCATCAATGATGGTTTGGCAGTATGACAACTGTGTCTCTGCTTTACAGTGACAAAGACCGAATCTGCTATAAACTAAGTAAAACAAATTCAAGGAACTTGCGAAGCAGAAAAGTTTGTGTATAAAGAAGGTACTGTTGCTCTATTCAAGGCGGTGAATTGAAATGGATATTTACAAATAAAACCCGCTGAAGACTCTGGTCAATGCATAAAAGCTGCAAAGCAGCTAAGATGGACATGCACTGTGGCTAATATTATAATTTTCATAATGCTCTTTTATGTTGCGCTAGACTCCTCCAGTGAGGAGCCCGCAGAGCTGGTCAAAGAGTCTTTGAGAGTGAGCAGAGCCGGGCAGCTCGGAGCTGCGAACCCCCCGCCGGAATGAGTGGCACTGCGTGGCCCAGCTCGGGGCTGCTCTTCCTCCGCCTGCAGCACCTCGGCGGCGGCAGCGGCGTCCTACTTAAAATTCCCATTTCCAAAGGCAAATCACTGCCATGACACTACCCTTACCCCCTATCCCCCCCCCCCTCCTCTGTTTTGGGGCAACTCTCAGTCTCTCTTTCTCGTTGTAATCTACTCTTCTCTTGCATCTTCCTTTCAATGTTCACTTTTTGGGGGATGCTCTATTCCCACTCCCTCTGCTTCACGTATGGCTCTAATCTGATTACTCAAATCTAATTGGTCCGATGCACTCGTATCTCATCTTATTTTATTTGAAAATGGTTGTTCTGCCAACATTATCTGCCTCCTTTAAAATCATGCTGCTCACTTTCGTGTCACTGCTTTTAATTCTTTGGCGTGTCAGTTTTCATTTTGTAATTCTTGCTTTCTTCTTGCTTTCTTCTAATTTCTTTCAATGTCATTTCTCTCCTACTTCCATGTCGTTATGCAGTGTATTTTGGAAGCTTTCCTTCTATATAATGCTCACTCTCTGCTTTCTCCCCCTTCGCGCGTTGTTCAATGTTTTCTTGTCAAAATAAGCTTTATCGCACTCCGTTTATCCATCTTACATGTGTGTGTGTGTGTGTGTGTTCCGGTCTCTCCTTACAGCCACCCGCAGTATAATCACTTCAGATCAATTTCATAATCAGTTACGATATCGCCCCCTCCCTAAAAAAACTCCTAAAAAAATTCTCCGAGAGTAAAAATCTTCACAGCGCCGTTGTTTTATGTTTCTCCTGTGTGTCTTTCAAAGGCGTTTCATTTTTCACACGTGTGCTATTCTGCATTTTTCTTCTTAACTGCGTCTATAACGTACAATAATACAAACCTGGAGCTCGAATTACATTCATTGATACTGTGTTGCTATAGTGTGCCATTATCTGTGGCACCGTGGAAATCGCTTCAAACTTTGTAAGCGATAACCCTTTTATTCTAATTCATCATGTCCGGACATTCTTTTGTTCTTTATTTTCTTGGAGATTTAAACACATATAAGATGCAGTTGATAAGTTTTAAACGAAGCTCCCTAGAATATGCAAAAACATTTTACATAATATTTCTAACACGCTCTAAAACGTTCGATTAGACCCAGAAAAACGAGAGGGAGAGAAAAAATAATGACTTCAACTCTGATCATTTAAATCTCTTCCTAAGCCTGAACTGGGCACAAAGATATCCCACAAAAGAGTGTGTATATATGATTCAAGTATATCCATAATCAATGAAAGTGAAACCAAACTAAAACTCTTGTTTTATTTGCCTGAAAGGGACTCCATTTATCATCTCACAAGACAGCTTCAATGATCTTTATCTGCTTTGCCCAGATTCTGACCCAAATTCAGCATTTTTATGGAAAATTGCAGTCAGTTTGATTGATGAAATCTAAAGGCGCCTAAAACGGCACCAACGATCCCCAGCAGTGAAACTCCAACTGTGCATCAATGTTTGCATTGTTCCTGTGAAAAAAAAAGTGGAAAACGGATAAAAAGTTAGCGATTATTGTTAAAATTGCATATCTTTTAAAAGGAGATTAATGGCCATGCTCACGTATACACACAGGTACATAACTCCAACGTGTACTCCAAATACAGTTCCGCACAGAAAATGTATATGCACGATTCAGCTGTTTAATGAAATGCTCAGCAATGTTCTAGTGCAACGTTCAATTCTTTATAGGAAACGCGAATCAATAGCAAAATTCCGTTTTAGTAGATATAGTTTTATGTTACTGGTAATTACTGCTTCTGAAAAGGTGCATAACATCGCTAACGCGACATCAAAAGGGTAGCCGTAACAATTAAGTTGAATGTTTATTTATCAACTATAGACCGTTTCATAAATCATGTTCGGCCAAGAGGTGTGCATTATTGCACCATATATCAGATGCCATTGAAAGTGATTCATTTATTGATGCTGGATGCTCCGGGGCGCTGTGAACTCCGAGTTGGGCCTTCTTGATCTGTCTATTTGGTTAAACCAACCTAGTATCCACCAATCATACAACTGAAACACTCATCTCATTGATATTCCTAATAATATATTTAAAATACGGAATATCGCTGCTCTTTACAGATCGAATGCAAAATCAGCACTTTTACAAAGTAACGTCATCGTTTTTCTTTTTGTTTGTTTTTGGAAAATAACTTCTTGAATATGTTAGAAAATCTTTCAGAAAATGTTTTACCAAAGTTACTTCAAAGACTTCTATTTAGCCTTAGTGAACTACCAGGTGGATTATAAGAGTAAACAAAAACACACTGCTAGATATAAGCTTGCAATCTAGAACTTTAAATTATGCCCCAAAAACGCCATTCCGCAATCGGATAGGACATAGGTAAACGGGTGGTTTCCGTGGCGGAATTGTCTTGTTTGGTTTGATATATTGCTGCAGAATATTGACACCTACCTAATTATTCTAATTTGCGCCCTTTTATTAATAATGGAAACGTGGCTCCCAGACATGGTGGTAGAGTGGAAGTTGATGAATGTAATCATACTTAGAATGGGGTAGGGAGCGGGGAGGGGAGGGGGGGTTATTGGAGATTGACTCGTCGCTGTACCAAGGGGGTTTCCATAAATCTTCTTTTAAGTTTTAACCAGTTCGGCCCTTAGACTCCTTCGGGTGCCGAGTGAAGAGTGTGCTGGTGTGCCAATGTTCAGGAGCAGCTGTTCCTAAATACAGACCAGCCCTTGTCAATTAAGGCGTTGACAAGCAGGTCCACACAGCCCTGGGCGTTTAGCAGCCAGCACTGTGCAGCCCCTACAATTAGTATCAATTTTTACAGGGACCTCGAGGGCACAAATGCACAGCCAAGTAAGAAACAAAACAACAGGCAACGCCAAAGCTAGAAGCAACCGGAAATTTGGATGATACTGAGCAGATGATTACGAGGAGGCCATTTGCGAATGCCTTCTTTCCGGGGTTCATATGCAAAGACTTTTTTTCTGTACATGTGCTCATTCTATCTGCCTGGCTACAACGCTAGGGCAAGCATCAAGTCCTAGAGAAGATGAATGAAGACATTATTTATCATCTATGAGCAAAAGTTCGTCCCTTCCCGTGTCCTTTTGTGACCAGTGTCACCTCCAGCAGCTGGTGGCATGAAACGCTCCCATGGTCCTGGCCTTTGGCCCGGGAGGATTGGACAAGGGACGTTGCTCCAAGGAGCACAAATGGGCTGCCTCAGGTCAGAGAGGCCAAGCTTCCAGCAGGACTACAAATACACCAAAAACTGAACGAAACAAAACCCGGAGGAACAAGGAGGCCTGGGGGATCATTAGCGAATGTGTTTGTTTAACTAATTAGGAAACTGGTATTCAGGGGAAAGTGGCTTGTTAGACACGATACCGCTGAGGCAAGGCAAGGCAAGATTCAGAATGCAGGAGGACAGGGAACATCGCAACTCTGACTAGGTGACCCTGTGAAGTTCAAGAACAGAACAAACAGCACATGCCACAGGGAACAGCAGTCAACTGGAAGGCAACAAAGCACATGACATTGAAAAAATTATTCAGTATTAAATATGGGAAAGTTTAGGGAGAGGGGCAAGGGGTCAAGAAAAGTCAACAAGAGAGCAGGTTTAATGAATGAAGGAATTTAATATCAAAAAAACATAAATCTTCAAGTGAGGGCAGGGACATTATGAACACAAAAAAGGACGAGTGTTCAAGTCAACACTGATTTAATAATGGCACCAAAACGGATTGCTCCATCTTGTTAACATGTGATGTAAAAACTTAACAAGGGATAAAAGCTCTGAGTAGTCCGAAGAATGACAACACACAAAGGCCTATGCGTGAATTACGTTTTATACATTTTACAAAATAAATACCCCAAACTACTATAACATAATACAGATCTTGCAACAAAAATATGATACTAATTGTAGGGGCTGCACAATAAAAATAATTAAGAAATGCGCATCAAATTATACAAAATCGCCGACAAGAGTAAAGGCAGTTTAACAAGTTATTTTATTCATGTTAAGCAAAGTACCTGCCAGACTCAAATCACATTAATAATAGCGTGTTACCAGACACATGTATGCATACCGTAGAACACATACGTTTTTCCATCAACAAACAGCAAATCCTAAGTTTTAGAAAGGGTAGCTGTTTTTACCGTTTTGTTAACAGACGTGAAGAAAACCGCCGGCTGTAAACGAATTGAGTTCAAGTTCTGTGAACGTCTAAGCTTATCTGTTTTAGGATAAATTGTAATAATGTATTATTGCACAATCTGTCTGCACACACCTGCTGATGCAGGCGGTGGGTCAAGATGGCCTATGGCCTCCATGTTTGATAACAAACAGTTCTCATTTCTATCCGTACCCTATTTGGGATTTAGCACAGGGTATTCTGGTTCCCCGTGTAAATCTGGACGCGATGTCGGTTAAATGCAGAAAATTACAGATTAGATCATTTGGGTGGCATGTTGCACAGTGCGCTGAGGTCAGTGGCAGTCAGTCCATCCATTAGGAGACAATAATTGCCGCAGGTCTGACAGAATGTCGTGCACTTCTGGAGGCACCATCAATCTCTATCCAGTTATCCTATTGTGTATGGCTCGCTAATCCGGGTCATCAATTCAACATTTTACTTATATTTTGTCCAGATCACCAATAGCGATGCAAGTATTTGTCCACACTGCGTCAATTCTTCCCTTTGAAATTATTTTTTTCTAAGCAAGAAATCATGCTCCTGACCCACCATTCTTTTGTTGTGCTGTATATCTCTGTCAGTTGTATTCATTCTCACTGCCTTTGCCTTACATAACACTTCTTGTTTTACTTTCGAGCGTTTTTCGCGTACTTTTCCTTGCCTTTCGGCTTGCTAATATTTATCACACGCTTTTTTCGCTCGTTCTCTTACTGTTTTTTTCGGCGGTTTTAATTGGATTCCTGTTCGCAACTTTTCAAACCACAGACCACACAGTCGCACCTCACTCCTCCTCTCCCGCGTCCCTCTCCCGGTCTCCGGGTTCCCAACCATTCTGTCTCCCTCGTACCCCGGCTTCATATTTCTTCATAGAAACGCAATTATTAGAAAAATCCTTCCCTTTCTGACAATTTAATAGGACAAACTAATCATCTGCATGACATTTCCCATTCATCTACTCAGGAGCCGAAAACAAAGAATGTTTTTTTCCTTAGGCTTGTCCACTTCCCAGTCTATTTTAGGACCAATTTTAGGTCAACAACTGTACACAATACCACCCTTATGTGCCTGACTGATCGTGTTTATGAAACCAATATTTCCTATGTATTAATAGGAGTTTGTGCTCTTCTAGAACGTGATTTAACTGCGACCAAACAAAGATGAACTGTTCACTCTTCCAACAATTTGTCAGATACACTTATGTAATGTATAGCTTATTTACAACAAATGTAGTTTTACAGTAAAGTTCCGTGTCTGCTACATGCTCAAACTGTTTATAGTGTGATGATGGACTGTTAGTCAAACAGCTCAATTTAGCGATGGTTTGAAGCAATTCTTGAAGCATTTTTCCGAAGGGAATCGCCAGAACAAAATTATTCCAACGGGACTTCACCTCAAGGAACTCTCCAATAACGTCAATCCTGGCAACAGTCGATTACGGGATAATTTTTTAATATATATGCAATAAATGTTCAATTTGTTACAATGAATGACAGAAAATAATACCGGCAAATTTTAATATACATCCATTACTGACAAATGATCTACACGCATGGTATATTTAAGTTTGATTAATTTATTTGGAGATTATTTTTGATAAAGCAATAAGTATTACGATGAGCCTGACATTTGCTCTTCACTGGGGGTATACAGATGAATATCTCTCATTAAAGTAAGATGATGAAGTTGTTTAAATGTTATTAATAATTAATAGCTTGCAATTAATTTTCCACATTGCTGTGCTTTAAAAAAACAAAAACTAATCAATGTTTTACAGGAACGAGCCAAATCCCAGAGTAACGCATAGAAATTGACAAGGAAGATCTCTATTCGCTACACATTCTGCATTGACCTTTATCATTTAATGCAAACAATTATCATTATACCTATTGAGGATGCTGAACGTTTCGTACGGCACTCGAACAGTACGTAAATGTTCAAGCAGAAATCCAGGGGCAAGATGGGTGAGGAGATGCGCGAGAAAAGGGTGCTCCAGATCTGGGTGGCAATCCGTGCACCTGCATTCCTCCGAAATATGGGTCAACATTTGAGGTAGAAATCAGTTGATATGTGAACAGGGCAAACATGGTCATCGAGGGTGTGAGACTGTTCTCTGCGTCAGGTATTACACATATTCCATTATTCGTGAAGCACAAATAAATATGGAATATATATCCCCGTTTCGCAGAACGACCATTTATTTATAATATTTTAACTAGGAATTACATGGAATTGAGATTTTGTATTGGGACATAAAACATTTGAACTCCAAATTTGGCTCTAAGCAGTCAACTGCCAATTCAACCTTCATAGTGCTGCTCTTGTGCTATTTGATTACCGACAGGTTGGTTATAAAGTCTTGCGAAATGGAGCCAATACAAAATAACGAACAGGTAAAATTGCTTAACTTCCCCATCCCTTTCCCGGTGTAGTGGAGCAGAAGGTGCTGGAGTTGATGCCATCTATCCACAGCCGAGATTCTCACCCCCATCCTCCCCTTTTACTCGCTGGAGTACATTTAGACTACAAGGGAGTGAAGGAATTTGAGGAGAGCGCGGAATAGTGATGCTGAGGCCAAGATTGGTTATTGGATGTCAGAACAGGCTGGATTGGTCTACTCTAGCTCATGTTCTTTTTTCTTCACCTTTCACCAAAGGCCTCCCCGTGCCAACGATATTGCCGTTAACTCTTTCTTTCTCCAAAGATGCTGTCTGACCTGCTGAAACGGGCATTATTGCGGCACAGGTTTGCTCAATGTTTTTTTTTCTTGCACTTCTACTATGTGCTGAAATAAGATATAATTCCGTTTGTTCACCGAGTCAATGCCATGCGCTCTTCTATTCTTTCCGGGGTCCTACGATAGATACGTTTCAATTTAAAGCAAGTTCCGGCAAATGGTCATTGATCTGAAGCATTAACGCCCTTTCTCTCTTCACAGATGCTGCTTGACGTACTGGATGTTTTCAATATTTTGTTTTTGCTTTAGATTTCCAGCATCCGTTGTGTTTATTTCGATCTTTGTGCCCCATTTCATTTAGAGTTGTTTGTAAATGGATCACTCTATAAAATGGTTAACGCTGGAAACTTGGACTGATGCACAAGGCCACGTTGCTGTCGAAATCCAACAACAGAAAAAATGGTTTCGCATTGAACTGCTCGCCTTTATCACATAAACCCAAATGACTGACTCATTAAAGTTAGTTTAACCTTCATAATAAGCGGCAACTGGAAAATGAAATATAAACGTGGGTGTACAACTTCACTTTTAAATCTTCTTACTCTTACTGATTTGTGTTTTATTTTCATAGTCTATGCTGAATTTGTGGTGAATTAAATTCTGCCAACAGTTCTGGGCATCCGTGAGTTCCGGCATTTTGGGATCAACACTGTCTGTGTCACCGAAACACTGCCTTTATTTCGGATTGTCGATGGCTTTAGTTCGGTAACTGACCCAGAAAGTCAATGTAAAGGCAATTGCAGAATACTAGGCCTGGGGAGCAAACGTGTTATATCTTCATCCTCACTGTGAGGCTCCACCCTGCACTGATACTAACCCAACGGAATCCTGTCACATTACCGAACACACGCAGAGACCATACAAAACCACTTTGTCCACAATGGACAGATCTCACCACCATCCACTTGGCGTTCTTTTTATCCTCTCTTCTTAAACGCCGCGGTGTAATATCCTTTTGCAAAAGCAACAAAGATTAAAAACTAATAAAAGATCATTATGGCCACTGTTATGTGCGACTTGGCTGGGGCAGTGTGCGCTGATCTAGGACGTAAATGCCAAAAATCACAGGGAAAGCCCGTAGCAAATTAAAATACATAAGAAAGTGAAAAAAATCCATATATGGTAATAATTCGGAAATGCTTTAATGTTTAGCATTAGGGACGGCGAGATTTTATAGTTGCCGTAATGCAACATAAAACCAGGGTAAAAAGTGAAAAGATCTATTTATTTTCTTGGATTTTTTTTCGCTCAGTTAAATGTTTTCTGAGGCGTTAACTGATTATAGTTAGAAAAGGGGAACGATATCAATCCGATGCGATCCCATTAAAGTGTATAATTCGATTAACATTAAGAAGGCATGTTTGTATTAAACTTTGTCTATCTTGACATTTCCAATGGGGTTGCTGCTCTTTTTTTTACTGCCACTGTATTCAACAACAAAGGAAACGTATTCATAAGAATGTTCCCTTTCCCCCTTGTTTTCTCCTTTCTCTATTTTCTCGTTTGTATTCTCTGGTTCTCTTTCTTCGCTCTGTTTGCTTTGGTGAACTTTTCTTTACGGCTGGGAAAAGAATCGGAGCCTTTTATTTTTCGATTTCATCTGAATTCCTATTTTTCTGTAGCTTTAATTCTTGCATTTACTTGCTTTGACTTCTCTGTCAGACGTGTCGGGTTGCATTCTTTTGTCTCCTCCCACATATTCTATAGGAAATTCTTCAGAAAACGCCTGGTACCCAGTGATGAATCAGCTTTAAAATGGAGCAAATGAAACAAATACCGAGGAAGCTGGTTCCCTTAGTAATTGCTCTTGTTTTGGTGAAAATGCATATATTTCGTTTATTGTTGGTGCATCATAACAGCAGGGGTTGCAAATGGAAATTATGGAAGCCACGATTTAGGTTAATATTTGTTTATAAAATAACATCCTCCTGTTAAGATTTTTTTAAAGAAAAAAACGATGGTCAATATAGAAAGACGTGCAAGAGCATTTAAAGATCAAAAGCACTGTTAAACTATATGATTAATCACAATTGCGCATTTAGACAGACTATATGGTACAAAGAATTACGCTAACGTTTTATTCACGATTTACATCAGACTGGAATTCTCAACAAATGCTCACAAATTAGGCTACAAAGCCAAAGTCCAATTCCTTTGAAGATATATTCTAAGGCTTGTTAGTTTCAAATTACAATAGGGTGGGGACATATTTAGTGAACAAATAAATTATTTTCTTTTGAAATGCGTAAGTTAATTTTTTGAATATCATATAATTGCGTTTATTTTTACCAATCACCCAAATTCAAACCGATTTCTCCCAGTTTAAATGCACACCCGCACAAACGGAGCAATGGAATTTCACTCTAAGTACTTATTATTTAGCTTTACCAAAGGAGATTATATTCTTTGCTATGTTTTCTCGCGTTGACGTTTGACTTTATTGTTTTCAAGGTGATAAATAACTGCAATCGGCCGCTGGAGAAGGATTTCATTTTTTGAGCAGGAAAATAAATTGATTCTGATTTTGTAAGATTACAGTGATCTCTATACTGTAACTTTAATCAAAATATGTGGAAGAAATATTCTACGGAGTCCTTTTCGACATTGCCGTGGTTGTAGACACATAATAACTCATAAGGAAAGACTGATTCAGGTTAGATAATAAAAAGTAATGTACTCGGAATTAAACCCCTCCCCCATCTCACTTTAAAAACGTCGTGCACTACATGTACATTTCACTCTTCCAAATGATGCATTCTATTCCACCTAGGAATGTGCATTTACTTATAAATAACTGTACACCGTGAAATATTTCTTTTTGACGCTGAAAAGGCTGAACAATATTTTACAACCGTCTTTTCCAAAGCAGCCAAATTAAAAAAAATCATATCTTCTTGAATATTGCAGACATATACAATCTGTCCTTACAATGCAATCGTCTTTACGCGAAGCTTTTGTGTTCACATCGGTAATTAACGCGGCTATTAACGCGCCGCTATCACATGAACATTAACATTATAGGTTTTTGTTTAAAAAAAAGAATAAAAGATCCAGGAGAATTGTTCATTTTATTATTCATTTCGGATTTTGCGTTGCCAGATACATGCAGCAATGATCCGTTCAGTGCCTCAATGACTACATCACGTCGGATAGACAAAGGAAATATCAACATTTACATATCATATTTGAACAGAAATTCGTGTTTTTAAACACCAACACAAAACGCACACATTTCCTTACGATCATAACTGTTTATTGTAACCTCAATAGCACTGTAAACTAATGTAAAGGCCGTTAAGATATCGTATGTTTCGGACACAACGCGCAAAGCAGATAAATGTATATCCAGTGCTATATATCCACGTCGACACAAACATTAAGGTCATAAACGCTGCTTTAAACTAAAACAATTCGCACATTTCAGTTGTCCCTAATCTTAAAATATTAATCAAAAATAGGGAAAAACAATTAAGCTTGAAATACCAATACTTACAGACTGAACGGTAAACGATTATAGTCTGAGGTTTTTTTCCCTCCATGTAGAATATGTAATATATTTCTGTTACAATCCACACATAAACAAATGTGGGATTTTTGCATCATACCGCACCATTTTATACATGATGAGCCATCAGTAATAGGATTATTAAACAAAAAACAGTCTCAGGCGCTGGCGTTAACCTTTTAAAATGGCTAATTAAGTTTTGAACTGAAAAATTAGATTCTACATTGCTTACCATTTTTGTTGATGGTTAAGCTGTTTCCAGTCACATTGCATATTAAAAGCAAAATCTGAGCGTCGTTCTGAAGTAGCATGCAACTTTACATTTTAAATATACCCAATTTCCCATTGTATTTGATTCTTTAGAATTAAGTTGGGATTATTAACCAACTCTGTGAGCTAATATTATATATGGATAAACTAATTATAGTGAAAGCTGCCTGTGTCAATTACTTGAAATAGACAGATTCACGGCGCCCTCCTGTGGACGGACTCTCTTTTATTCTGCTGCGGATCATTTTATCCTTGAAATTTACAATGAACGGGTTGACCGAGTCATTATTTCAATGCCAATTTCTCTACTTCTGCACCGTAAAATTTTAGTCGTGCAGATAGGTCCTTATTTCCAATCCTTTTAAAAAAAATGTTTTTGGCAAACGAAACTTGCGATATCAGAAATGAAAAAATCATGAAAAATATTAGTTTAGGATTGCGACCAAGTTTCATATCATATCAACATGTTATTTATTGATGTTAAGATGGCTTCGAAAAGCTGGGTTGTTTGTGTCCGCGCGCACCGTTGTCTAATTCTACACCATAGCTGCACGTTATTAGATTGTCTCTACGGTTAATTTAAACAATTTAAAATTGTTTTTGATAATAGGTATATGAGAAATCCAACTGGATCAGAAAATGAAGAGATAATTATTAGTTATACCTAGAGACTTATTTAAAATTCAATGCGCTTGTGCAATAACTCCCACACGAGAGAATTATTGAGTCTGCGATATTCAGTTGTATATATTATTGAAATCCAGTCAGGGATCCTAAAATTCTTGAATTCAATGGGTTCCATGGGACATATATTCGACCGATTTGTTGGTGTTTTTCTCATTACAAAGGAAAAGTAAAAACCTTAGAAAATCGTCATAACTAGCTTCTGCTTGTGTGGTATCACTGCTTTTGGTAAGATTTTTTTTGGAGGGGGAGACTCCCCTGATTCTGCCAAAACCTGACCCCAGTCTTAAGCCTACCTCCATCCTAATTGGAGCGAGCCTCCAAGACAGATTTGCGGGAGTCAGGTTCACGGTGGTGTCATTGTCTTGATCTTTTTGAAATAGCACGACGGGTTTCGCTCATCTCCCCATCAGAAAACTTACCAACACGAACCCAACCCCAAACGTCCATATTAGAACCGATATATGCTGCCGAGGCGGTTTTCATTCGCTTGGGCAGCTTACAACCCAGAGGTATTAATATTGATTTCTCTCATTTCAAGTATCCCATGCAACCCCCCCCCCCCCTCTCCCATGCTAGTCGTGCTACTAGTTCCACTGTTCGCATCCTTGTATCCCTCCGTTATCCCCTCTTCCCCAGTCAACATTGGGCCATTATGGGCTACACCCCTCCTTGGTGACTTGTAGTTCACAGTTTTATGGAGCAACATTGAATTTCACTTTAAGTGATTTCTGTAACTCCCTAAATGAATTATACTTAACATTATCGAAATGAAACCAACGTTCTCTGTTGTATGAATTGACTAAAGAGCGATTAACAATAAAATCATCATGCATAAGAAGCGCTCAGCAGGTCAGGCAGCATCTGTGGAAAGGTAACCTTTTAGGTCTGAGACCCTTCGTCAGAATTTAAAGTTCACGATGTCCTCCTCAAACGAGGAGCAACTTTCCTTGGAAAAACCAAGTTGCAATGATGTCCCTTCCACTTGATCATATGAATGTGAACAATTACTTAAATGACCTGATAATCTGAATGTACATGACCTCTGACTCTGGTAATATGGATGGGACATCCTCTAGTGGAAGAACAATGTTGCTCAACTGAGATCGCCTTTGAAAGTCACTCATATATAAGGAGAATGCGGAACTGGCTGAGGTTCTCCGCGCTCGGAGAGCCTTCTTCCTGCAGCGTCATCAGCGCAGCGGTAGAGTTGCTGCCTTGCAGCGAATGCAGCGCCAGGAAACCCGGGTTCGATCCCGACTACGGGTGCTGTCTGTACGGAGTTTGTACTTTCTCCCCGTGGCCTGCGTGGGTTTTCTCCAAGATCTTCGGTTTCCTCCCACACTGCAAAGACGTGAAGCTTTGTAGGTTAATTGACTTGGTAAATGTAAAAATTGTCCCTAGTGGGTGTAGGATAGTGTTAATAAGCGGGGATCGCAGATTGGCGCTGACCCGCTGGGCCGAAGGGCCTGTTTCCGCGCTGTATCTCTAAACTAAACTAAGCTTCCCCATGGATAAATCTGGCCACTGCACCAGCGCCAGGTTTAGTTCAGCATGGAAACAAGCCCTTCGGCCCAACGAGTCTATGCCCATCATGGCAAGTTCTATGTTATCCCACTTTTGCATCCACTCCCTACACACAAGGGGCAGTTTACAGAAGCCAATCAACCTGCAACCCTGCAAGAGTTTAGGATGTGGGAGGAAACCGGACCCCAGAGGAAACCCCGATGGTCACAGGGAGAACGTGCAAACTCCGTACAGACAGCACCCGAGGTCAGTATCGAACCCGGGTCTCCGGCACTGCGAGGCAGCGCACCATTGGCTGTTCCTAGTGTTTTACATCTTTGAATTAATTGAGTAAATTAAAAAATAATAATAATTATCGTACCGCTGTTCTTATCAATTCAAAAAATATAATATGATTGATTGTTACTAGTTTGGACCCCCCCCCCCCCCTTCGCAATGTTTATGGAAGTTAAGGGGCTGTCCCACTGCGGCAACCTAATCTGCGAGTTTAGAAGAGTTTGCCCTCGACTCAAACTCGCAGCATGGTCGACACGTGGTCCTAGGAGGTCCTGTGAGGTCACTGGAACTCTCCTTCATGCTCGAGGGAAGTTCCTGCATACTCGCGGCCTCAGCTAGGTTGCGGAAATTTTTTCAACATGTTGAAAAATTTTCTGCGAGTAAACATTGGTCGGCATGGTTCTTTTGAACTCGTAGTGCAGTGGAGTGGGGTTGCTATGTAGTTACAGGCAGTCGAGGGCAGCCGTAGGCAATCTCCTTCGCTGACTGGGCATTTTCATTGGCTCATTGGAGTTTTCAGGACCAAGGAAATCCGACCGGTAGGTAAAATGCCCGCTAAACTTTATTATACTTCTTGAAAGTGTCGCCACTCCTTCTCCCCCCTTCTCTCCCCACCCCCTCTCCCCCCCCCCCCCGCCCTCCGCGCTCTCTAACGGATTTACCATACACTGTTCAGCCGTCTTTTACCTTCCTCTTCATCGCGGGTGTGAATTTCAGACAGCGCTCCCCCGCTTTCCCTGGCCCCCGCCTTTGCGATGTGTTTGTGTGTGTGTGTGTGTGTGTGTGTGTGTGTGCGGTCGGTCGATCCAGCTTGCAGTTTCAACGTGGACGGTTGATCCAGCTCGAGGTTTTCCAGGCGAGTGCCCTCGAGCTTGAAGGTCGAAGACACTCTTCTTAACTCGCAGATTAGGTTGCCGCAGTGGGACAGCCCCTTTAGAATTATATAGAAACATAGAAAATAGATGCAGGAGTAGGCCATTCGGCCCTTCGAGCCTGCACCGCCATTCAATATGATCATGGCTGATCATCCAACTCAGTATCCCGTACCTGCCTTCTCTCCATATCCCCTGATCCCTTTAGCCACAAGGGCCACATCTAACTCCCTCTTAAATATAGCCAATGAACTGGCCTCAACTACCCTCTGTGGCAGAGAATTCCACAGATTCACCACTCTCTGCGGGGACCTAATTGGAGAGTTTAGAAGAGTTTGCCCTTGACTCATACTCGCAGCATGGTCGAGACGAGGTCTTAGGTGGTCTTTATAACTCTCCTTCATGCTCGAGAGTAGTCCCCGCGTACTCGAGGCCTCAGTTAGGTCGCGGCATTTTTTTTTAGCATGCTGAAAAATGCCCGCGAGTAAAAAAAGATCGCCATGGAAAAAATCAATCTTTTTTTTACTCGTAGGTTCAGTCGAAGTTGGTCGTAGTAGATCGGCATGTTATTCGTAGGTAATTGAAGGCAATCGAAGGTAATCGAGGGTAGTCGACGGTAATCGAAGGCAGTCAAAGGTAGTCGAAGGTAGTCGTAGATCGTCTTCAACATAGTCAAAGGAGGTCGAAGGAGATCGAAGGAGGTCGTCTTCACTCTCCACTATTCGGTGTCCAATTTTCCCAAAGCTAGTCGAAGCTAGTCTTCAACACAGTCGAAGGAGGTTGAAGGAGATCGAAGGAGGTCTTCTACATAGTCGAAGGAGATCTTCAACATATTCGTAGGAGGTTCTCTACATAGTCGAGGAAGGTCGAAGGAGGTGTTCTACTTTGGCGATACAACACGACCATACTCTCCTAAATTCTTCTACACTCGCAAATTAGGTCCCTGCAGTGGGACAGGCCCTTTACTGTTGCTGACAATTTTGGCAGCCTGGAACATGAGACTGACTGACCACTAGTCAGACTGAAGAGCGGTGCCGGCCCAAAATGTCCCCTGTCCATTTCTTCCCCAGATGCTGCAGACCTGCTGAATTCATCCAGGACTTTGTGCTTTCTCTTTGATCAAGATTCCAGCATCTGCCGTCTCTTGTGTCACCATCTCTCTGGAGCATGGCTTCATGGGCTGCCAATGCAATCCTCGAGACGAGACCTGCATTGTTGGTGGAAACGGCCTGTGTATCAGGGGGACGGCGGATTAGAGGCATGCTTCGGAGCCAGGATGCTACTGCGTGCAGAAGCGGGGAAGGGCACGGCTCATTAAGGCGGCTGAACATTTCATCCTTTAGGACCGTTGTAACTCACAGGATATATGTTGAAAACCACTGGTTTAGAGCGTGACATTACTGTTATAATGGCAGGTGACATATTACATCTATTCTTTTTTTTTTTTTTTTTTTTTTTTAATTTTTATTTATTAGAAGTACATTACATCACAGCCACATACATTAATACTCGTCATTTATATCTTCTTACAATTAATGTACTCCCTTTATTTTTTTTTACGCTAAAGAAAGAAAAGATTGAAAGAGAGAAGAAAGTGAAGGAAAAAGTGCAAGTGTAGAAAAGTGTAGAAAATGTAACAACAAAAAAAAAAAAGGACGAGGACCCTATGAAAGCGAAATTAAAAACAAAAAAAAAAAGAGTTAAGAAATAGGCCCTAAGAAAAGAAAAGAGAGAGAGAAAAAAAGAAAAACAAATGTTTTTTTTTTTTGAGCATCACGTAAATAGGACATACCAACTCTTCAACTATCATCCCCCCTTACCCGACCTCAATTTTTTATTTTTTTAAAGTACTTTTGCACCCTATGTTTGTAATAATTCTATAAATGCAGACCACGTCAGGTGGAAGTGATCTGGTTTACCTGCTAGGAGGAGTCTTATCTCTTCAAGGTGTAGTGTTTCAAACATATTTGAAATCCACATATTTATAGTTGGTATTGGAGCCTTCTTCCAAAATTTTAGAATTAGCTTTTTTCCAGTTATTAACCCATAATCCATTAATTTCTTTTGAAACACATTTAGTTCTGGATCATCTTCCGTTATTCCGAAGATAATCCATTCTGCTTTGGGTATCAGTCTTGTTTTAAATAACTTTGTAAAAATTTCAAAAATTTCATTCCAAAATTTTTGAATTTTTGTACAGAAGACAAATGAGTGCGCTATAGTTGCTTCTTGGGATTGACATTTATCACAAATAGATGATACGTTTGGGAAAATTTTATGAATTTTAGTTTTCGAATAATATAATCTATGTAAAATTTTAAATTGTATTAAAGTGTGTCTTACATTAATCGAGCATTTATGTACTTTTAATAAGTATTCATTCCAACTTTCCTTTGAAATTTTAATAGCTAACTCTTGTTCCCAGTCTCTTCTGATACCCTCCGTAGATGGTATTTGTACATTTAAGATAATATTGTACAAATATGATATTAAGTTTGCTGATTCCGCTTTTGTCTGCATTGCCTCGTCCAGTACATCTGCTGGGTTATTATGATGATCTTTTATATATTTTTTCAAATAGTCGCATATTTGAAAGTATTTAAAATATTGATTATTTCCGAGTTTATATTTTATTTGTAATTGTTGAAATGAAAGTAATTTTCCAGTTTCATACAAGTCACCAAGCGTTTTAATTCCTAGTCTATCCCATTGTGTATAAGCTTTATCTATAATAGAAGGACTAAACGAAGGGTTATTGACTATAGGTAATAAAAGTGATAAGTTTCTTAATTTTAAATTTTGTTTTATTTGTTTCCAAATACGGATTGTACTATGAATAATTGGGTTCTTATTATAGTTTATGTTATTCAATTTCATTGGAGAGAGGAGGATCGCTCCAATGTTTCTAGAGGAGCAATCCTCTTTCTCCATTACAATCCAGTCTACTTGCTGGGCGGAGTTATCCATCAGTTGAATCATGTTTTTAATATTTACTGACCAATAATAATACATAAAATTGGGTAGTGCTAGACCTCCCAATACTTTAGATTTATTCAGATGGGTTTTTTGTATTCTATGTGATTTATAGTCCCATATAAAATTAGTGATATCTGAGTCGAGTTTTTTAAAAAACTTCTTAGGTAAGTATATAGGAATTGATTGAAATAGGTATAAAATTTGTGGTAAAAAGATCATTTTTATTGCGTTTATTCGGCCTATTAAAGACATCGGAAGCGTTTTCCAGAATTTAATTAATGTATTCAGTTTATTAAGTAGGGGGTCAAAATTTGCCCTGAGCATACCTTGATATGCTCTGGTAATTTCGATTCCCAAATATTTAAATTTTTCTGTAGCTATTTTAAAAGGGAATTTTAAAAGATGTGTTGAATCTTTCGGTTTTATTGACATAATTTCACTTTTATTCCAATTTATTCTATATCCAGAAAAAGATCCGAAGTCTTCAATTAAATTTAATATATTTGGTATAGTGATTTGAGGTTTTGTAATATACAATAATATATCATCCGCGTATAAAGATATTTTATTATATGAGTCTTTAGTATTATATCCATGAATATCAGGGTGTATTCTAATTTTTTCTGCTAGCGGTTCAATAATGAGAGCAAACAGCTGTGGTGATAATGAGCATCCTTGTCTATTTCCCCTTGATAGTTGAAATTTCGAGGATAATATGTTATTAGTAAGTATTCTAGCTGTAGGTTTGTTATATAGTAACTTAATCCATAAAATAAAATTCTCTCCCAGTTGAAATTTTTGTAATACTTTATCCATATAATTCCATTCTACTTGATCAAATGCTTTTTCAGCATCCAGCGAAATAATTGATAATTCTTGATCTTCAGATTTGTGTGAGTGCATTATGTTGAGTAGACGTCTCATATTATTAGAAGAGTATCTCTTAGGGATAAACCCTGTCTGATCTGGGTTTATTAATTTACTAATGTATTTACTTAATCTTCTGGCTAATGTTTTCGCTAATATTTTTTGATCTGTGTTTAACAATGCTATAGCTCTATATGAGCCAGGATCTTCTAAATCCTTATTTTTCTTAGGTATTAATGTAATCGTTGATTCCGCTAATGTATCAGGTAGTATTCGTTTTTTAAAAGCGTATTGGTACATTTTTTGTAATCTTGGTATTATTTTTTCATAAAAGTTTTTATAAAATTCATTAGTAAATCCATCAGGGCCTGGTGTTTTTCCATTTTTTAGTGAGTTTATTGTATCTTCTAATTCCTTAATTGAGATTTGTGCACCCAGTTCCTCTTGTTCCTTCAGCTCTAACTTTGGAAGATTACAGGTATCCAAGAACTTTGTGATATTATTGGAATCAATTATCGTTTTAGATGTATACAAATTCTCGTAAAATTGCGCAAATCTTTTATTAATATCCTTCGGTGTTGTTAATAATTCCCCTTTATCTGATTTGATCTTTGGTATAGTATGTTCCTTTTCTCGTTTTTTTAGCTGGCGAGCCAAAAGTTTATGCGGTTTATCCCCAAATTCAAAGTGCTCTTGTTTTGTAATTTGAAAAAGTCTTATAAGTTTGGCAGATAATAATTTATTTAATTTAAATTTTAAAATTATTATTTTATTATGTTTATCTATTGTTGGATCTTTAGCATTATCTATATCCATTTGTCTAATAAGTTCTTCTAACTGTCTTTGTTCATTCTTATTCTTTTTATTTTGAAAAGCTTGATATGAAATTATAATACCCCTAATGTATGCTTTAAAAGATTCCCAAAGTAAAGTAGGCGATATATCTGAAGTATCATTTGTTTGAAAAAAGACCTCCATTTGTTCTTTTAAATATATACTCGCTTGTGGATCTTTTAAAATTTGAGAGTTAAATCTCCAGAATGAATTATTCTTAGACAATCCTTCCAGTTTTAAAAAGAAAGTTAGTGGAGAATGGTCTGAAATTGAATTTGTATGATATATTGCATTAGATGTTTGGGGGATTAATTTTGTATCCAGCAGAAAGTAGTCTATACGTGAGTATGTCTTATGTACCATTGAGTAAAACGAATATTCCCTGCCAGTTGGGTTCACAATTCTCCAAACATCTGCTATATTAGTGTTGTTTATGTAGGTATTGAGGAGTTCCCCAGTTTTCGATTTCATATTCCCTCTCTGTTTTTGACTTGATTTATCTAAGTACGGGTCTAAAACACAATTAAAGTCTCCGCCTATTATAACATTTTGATAGTTTGACTCTGCAATTATATTGAAGATTTTATTGAAAAAGTGGGGGTTATCAAAGTTAGGGGCATATATATTTACCAAAGTAAGTGGAGTGTCATGGATTTCTCCATTAACTATTAGGTATCTCCCTTCTATATCTGTTATAATATTCTTTGCTTTAAATGGTATACCTTTTCTTATGATAATTGACGTGCCTCTAGATTTTGAAGTGAATGAAGAGTGGTATGTTTGACCTATCCATTTCGCCCTCAGCCTAACTTGGTCCTGAGGTTTTAGGTGTGTTTCTTGTAGGAAGGTAATGTCAGAATTATACATTTTTAGCTGAGCTAATATCTTACCCCTTTTGATAGGTTCATTAATGCCTCTTATATTCCAACTACAAAATGAGACTCCTCCTAGGTTCTTTTGTGTGGTGTCATGCATTTTGAATAATTATAGTACCTTTGAATCTTGTGGTGCGTCCATATCCCAGGTCTTTAGGTATTGGGGGAGTTTTTGAATTATTAACTTTTGTTGGTATGTCCATATTATTCTTATCACTAAACACAAAACACAAACAAGTGATTTTATGTAATAAAAAAAAAACTAAAAGAGTGAGGCTACAGTGTCTATAGTCGGCACTGTAGCAAGTGACCCACCTGTAGGTGGGGAAAAACCTTATTTTGACTTCCATTGCGTTGTTGCTCAACTCGCTCCGCTCTCTTAGTTAATCGTAACATATTAAAATATTAAAACGAGGCCTCACATTCATATATATAATACAATTTTACCCTGATATTTCCTTATAACATATATATATATCAGAGTTTAATTATTAAACCAATATTTTTGATTTCAATAAGAATCAGCTGTTGGTTGAAGGGGTTAACGAGACGTGCTCCTGGACATAAGCCAGGAGCTCGTTTCTCATCCCCTCCTCCTGCTTATAGACAAGGTTACAATTTATTAAAAATTCATATTAGTATGTTAGTTCATTATTTTTTTTGTTTTTTTTGTTAGTATTCTAATCTAACCTGCATAACTTTTAAAGTTGTTAATAGGATAAGTTCTTACAATTGGTTATAACATTTTAATCAATAAGCAATTATTTTCTAATTCATATCCCGTTATAAAGTTGTTTACACGTTTTGAACAGAAAATGTCCTTGCTTCAACATTCCGGAGATAACAGTGTAACTATCCCCAGACAAAACATAGCTGAGAATTATTCGGATCTGCCAAAGCTCCCTTTTATTTCTGTCTTTCAACAATCGTTTGGGCATATTTGAAAGCGTCTTCAGGCTTAACAAATGACTTTTCAAGACCATTAAAAGAAATACGCATTTTAGCGGGATAAAAAACCCCGAATCTGACCCCTTCTCTCCCTCTTAAAAGATCTTTAACCTTATCAAATTTGTTTCTTTTTTGCACAATTTCATGTGGGTAGTCCCTGAATATCTTAATAGTGTCTTTGTCCAGCCGTAATTGTACACCATATTTGATATGGGTCATAACATATTCCAGTTCTGCAGTATCTCGAAATTTCACTATAATATGTCGTGGATAAGCTTTTCCCGCATCAAATCTTTTTCCAAATCTTGGGACACGATGAGCCACTTCGATTTTCGGTTCCTTGGGAAGATTCAACAGTTGTTTCAACAAGCCCATGGCAAATTCACGTACCTGTTCCCCTTCTGCCCCCTCTGAAACACCAAGAATCCTCAGATTCTGGCGTCTAGAACGAGCTTCCAGGTCCAGGCATTTGAATGAGACTTTCTCTAATTGAGTCCCCATTTGTAGTGATGCTTGTTCGTTTTCTCGCCTCATTTGCTCATGTTCTTGCCTCAGTTTCGCCATGTCTTCAACAAGTCGTGCCGTATTTTTCTCCAATTCCGTGATTGTCTGCATACTTGCAGCTACTGTTTCAAGTACAGCCGTGAACTTATCCGTAGTAATTACATCCATCTTATCCATTTTCTCTGATAGTCCATCTTTCACCTCATCAATTCGTTTATTCATAGTGTCCAGTAAATCCGTCATATTCTTCTGGTTACCAGCATTTAAATCCTTCATCATCTTCTGCATTCCTTCCATCATTTTTGCCGAATTTTCCTTCATTTCCTTCTTATCTTCCACCCTATTATCCGAGATCTCATCTTTCAAATTTTTTCATTGATTTTTTCAAGTCATCAAAGTCTTTCTTAGATCTTGTATCATTTCTGCAGCCACTTCAGAGACTTCAGAGGTAACTTCAGTTTCGAACTGTTTCGACAGTTTATTCACAGCTCTCTGAGGGCTCACAGCTGGAGTCAATTTACTCATTTAAAGGGCTTCAAACCACCGTTTAAAACATCGCGTTTAACGATGACGTCATCAGCGCGGTAACCAGAAGCTCCGGTAAGGTTTTTAAAAACAATCCCGATTTTCGGACCCGTTTTACACGATAAATCGTGAAGTTTTTCGGGAGAGGAGCTGGGTGCACGTCTGTTAGTCTAACATGACGCCACCGGAAGTCCTTACATCTATTCTTGAACCAAACTTTTACATGACCTTAGACAGCAACAATTTTAATTTGGTTTTTGAGTTGACCCCTTCTTTAGTGTTTCTAACTTTAGCCTATATTGGTACTGCACTTCACGTTTCCTGCCAATGCAAAGCAGTTTCAAGGGCATTTCATTCAGAAGAAATGGTGCAGAGATTATAACTAGCAGGATGGATAATGTGCAAAGTACTCTGACTTTCAAGAAGTATTTGATGAGATGTGACACAAGAGGTTATTACATAAAATTAGGACTGATGGGATTATATTAGTATGGTTTGAAGATTGGTTAATAGACATGGAACAGAATAGGAATAAACTGCTCATTCTCAGTCTAGCAGGCCAGGAAGCAGGCTGTTACAAGGATCAGTGCTTGGCCTCAGCTATTTGCTGTTTGCATTAATAATTTCAATGAAGGAAGTTTGAAAAATCCATCCATCTTGCAGATGATTTAATGTTAGGTGTGAAAATAGGTTATGAGGAGGACTCACAAGAAACTGCACAGGAGCATTGATAGGTTAAGTGAGTAGACAAGGTCACAGCAATCTTGTTTATAGTCTCACCATGGCAAATGTACCCATTCTGAAATACTATGATTGAATATAATGCAGGGAAATCTGTAATCTTTCACTTTGAGGTTAAAATAGAAAAAAATGTTAAAGGGTAAAAGACTGGAAAATATTTTGTATTTTAATAATATACAAGGTATCCTTGAACAAACATCACTTACATTTAGAATGTGATGACACCAACAAATGTAGACTGAACAAATTAATGCCCACACTTGGAACACTGAGCGCACAGTATTTAAGAATGCATTTGCCATGGTGAGACTTTAAACAAGATTTATTAAACTGATTTTGGGATGGGGAGACTGACCACATGCCGGTAGTTGGGAAGCTGTTGGAGAGGATTCTTCAGGATAGGATTTACTCTCATATGGAAGGCAATGGGCTAATTAGGGACAGTCAGCATGGCTTTGCCCACGGCAGATACAATGGTGGCATCTAATAAGCTTTTGGATATGCACATGGATATGAAGAGAATGGAGGGGGAACGATCATGTGCAGGCAGAGGAGATTAGTTTAACTTGGCATCCTGTTAGCATGGGCATTGCGGGCCGAAGGGCCTGTTCCTATGATGTATTGTTCTATGTTTTCTGATACTGTCTGGTGAGGATGGAGGAACAGATTTTATAAGAATGAGAGGTGATCTTCCTGAAATCTGTGATAGTCCTAACAAGCTAGTTGCTGGAAGGATATCCTTCTGGCTGCCGAGCCCAGAACTAGCAGTCAACATCTCAAAATATGGAGTTTTGGATTTGGGAGTGTGAAATATGAATATATTTCTTCACTCAAAGGGATATTATGAATCATCTTCTCTGTTGGGTATATTTATATTTAAGAAAGATGACACATCTTAAGAGAATTCTTGAGAAATGGGAGATGGAGTACAGGAAGATGGAGTTGAGATAGATTATCTGAACAGCAGACTAGGCTGAAAAAGATGAATAGCCACTTGTCTAATTTTTATATGCCCTTACTTAATTCAGCAATATTAAAGTCAGCTAACATTTAGATTCAAATGTTGTGTTTTTTAGTTCAAGATACAACATCATATAGGAGAGGAAATAACACAAATAATTACTTTTTCTGTACTTTTTCACTTTCCAAAGCGGTAGAATTATTTGTGAAAATGTGTTTACTGGACTACTGCAATGGAGCTTCCAATATCAAATAGCTTGTCATCTTCCCTTGCTCTCAAAGCATCAGGGCTAGTTCCAAAATTCTGATTCAATATCCTGAAATATATAGACAAACTGCCTGAAACTTAGCGCTCGTAGTAGCTATATGTTTTTACACCAACCATGGTAACAATTTCAGAAGAGATTGTGTCTGCCATTTCATTTCCCAGGAGAAAATATTTCCTTTTCCAAGACACAACACCAGTGAATCTTCAATTAAGGCAAGTTATAAGAGGAATTTATTTTACTTGCTAATTAGCTGATGTTTTGTACAACCTAACATACAAAATCTGTAGTAATTAATTTAAAATATTACCAAACCTTTGTTACGCTATATTATTTTGCTTGATTTCCATGCCCATTTATTTTAAATATTCTCTTCTGCTCTGATATTTGCAGTATTCAGTACAATACAGTTATCCATCTTTTGTGACCTTTAAAAGTTTAGAAATCTTTAATTCTGCAATATTATATTGATTTTGCATTCAACAGTCATCTAAGTGCTTGATTTTCAACATGATTATGCACTTAAGGCATATGTATTGTGATTCAATTCTTCTAAAGCAACTGTTTTTTTTAAATTGTTGGAGCAACTGAATGATCATGTAAGGGATTAGAATGGAAATGAATGTATTTGAAATCCTAGTTTTCAGTAAAATATTAATTGCAGCAGGGAACAGAAATGAGAGGATTACTGATCATCTCTATTTCCGAATACAGGGGAATACCAATGAAGATAGCATTTGGATGGCACTGCCTATTGAAGGGAGGGAGACAGAAGGATTAGATATAACCAAGCTCGAAGACTTGGGCATCACTTTGCAACTGGATCCTTGATAGTCATAGAAACATAAAGCATGAATGCAGGCCCTTTGGCCCAGCTTGCACATGCCGACCAACGTGCCCCATCTATACTAATCCTATGTGACTGCAAATGGCCCATATCCCTCTAAACCTTTCCTATCCATGCACCCATCCAAATGCCTTTTAAATGTTGTTATAGTACCTGCCTCAACTATCTCCTCTGGCAACTCATTCCATATATCCACCACATTCTGTGTGAAAATGTTGCCCCTCAGATTCCTGAAATTGATAGTCCTTGCTTTCTCCCTCCTTCCCCTCCCCTTCCCAGCTCTCCCACAGCCTACTGTCTCCGCCTCTTCCTTTCTTCTTCCCGCCCCCCCACATCAGTCTGAAGAAGGGTCTCGACCGGAAACGTCACCTATTCCTTCGCTCCATGGATGCTGCCTCACCCGCTGAGTTTCTCCAGCATTTTTGTTTACCTTCGATTTTTCCAGCATCTGCAGTTCTTTCTGAAACAAAGCAATGTTTAAGAGGCTTTTAGACAGACACATGAACACACAGGGAATAGAGGGATATGTATGATGCACAGGCAGATGGGTTTAATTTAATTTGGCATCATGGTCAGTGTTGACATGGTGGACCATAAGTATCATAAGGGACCATAAGGGAAATCAGGGATAGTATCAAAACAAAATATGAAGCGTACAAATTAGCCAGAAAAAGCAGCCTACCAGAGGACTGGGAGAAATTCAGTCCAGCAGAGGAGGACAAAGGGCTTAGTTAGGAAAGGGAAAATAGATTATGAAAGAAAACTGGCAGGGAACATAAAAACTGACTGCAAAAGCTTTTATAGATATGTGAAGAGAAAAAGATTAGTTAAAACAAATGTAGGTCCCTTGCAGTCAGAAACAGGTGAATTGATCATGGGGAACAAGGACATGGCAGACCAATTGAATAACTACTTTGGTTCTGTATTCACTAAGGAAGACATAAATATCTGCCGGAAATAGCAGGGGACCAGGGGTCAAATGAGATGGAGGAACTGAGTGAAATCCAGGTTAGTCAGGAAGTGGTGTTAGGTAAATTGAATGGATTAAAGGCCGATAAATCCCACAGGGCCAGATAGGCTGCATCCCAGAGTACTTAAGGAAGTAGCCCCAGAAATAGTGGATGCATTAGTGATAATTTTTCAAACCTCTTTAGATTCTGGAGTAGTTCCTGAGGATTGGAGGGTAGCTAATGTAACCCCACTTTTTAAAAAGGGAGGGAGAGAGAAAACGGGGAATTACAAACCAGCTAGTCTAATGTCGGTAGTGGGGAAACTGCTAGAATCAGTTATTAAAGATGGGATAGCAGCACATTTGGAAAGTGGTGAAATCTTTGGACAAAGTCAGCATGGATTTATGAAAGGTAAATCATGTCTGACGAATCTTATAGAATTTTTCGAGGATGTAACTAGTAGAGTGGATAAGGGGAGAACCAGTGGATGTGTTATATCAGGACTTTCAGAAGGCTTTCGACAAGGTCCCACATAAGAGATTAGTATACAAACTTAATGCACACGGTATTGGGGGTTCAATATTGATGTGGATAGAGAACTGGCTGGCAGACAGGAAGCAAAGAGTAGGAGTAAACGGGTCCTTTTCACAATGGCAGGCAGTGACTAGTGGGGTACCGCAAGGCTCAGTGCTGGGACCCCAGCTATTTACGATATATATTAATGATTTGGACGAGGGAATTGAATGCAACATCTCCAAGTTTGCAGATGACACGAAGCTGGGGGGCAGTGTTAGCTGTGAGGAGGATGCTTGGAGGCTGCAAGGTGACTTGGATAGGCTGGGTGAGTGGGCAAATGCATGGCAGATGCAGTATAATGTGGATAAATGTGAGGTTATCCACTTTGGTGGCAAGAACAGGAAAGTAGACTATTATCTGAATGGTGGCTGATTAGGAAAAGGGGAGATGCAACGAGACCTGGGTGTCATGGTACACCAGTCATTAAAAGTAGGCATGCAGGTGCAGCAGGCAGTGAAGAAGGCGAATGGTATGTTAGCATTCATAGCAAAAGGATTTGAGTATAGGAGCAGGGAGGTTCTACTGCAGTTGTACAGGGTCTTGGTGAGACCACGCCTGGAGTATTGCGTACAGTTTTGGTCTCCTAATCTGAGGAAAGACATTCTTGCCATAGAGGGAGTACAGAGAAGGTTCACCAGACTGATTCCTGGATGTCAGGACTTTCATATGAAGAAAGACTGGATAGACTCGGTTTGTACTCGCTAGAATTTAGAAGATTGAGGGGGGATCTTATAGAAACGTACAAAATTCTTAAGGGGTTGGACAGGCTAGATGCAGGAAGATTGTTCCCGGTGTTGGAGAAGTCCAGAACAAGGGGTCACAGTTTAAGGATAAGGGGGAAATCTTTTTGGACCGAGATGAGGAAAACATTTTTCACACAGAGAGTGGTGAATCTCTGGAATTCTCTGCCACAGAAGGTAGTTGAGGCCAGTTCATTGGCTATATTTAAGAGGGAGTTAGATGTGGCCCTTGTGGCTAAAGGGATCAGGGGGTATGGAGAGAAAGCAGGTACAGGATACTGAGTTGGATGATCAGCCATGATCATATTGAATGGCGGTGCAGGCTCGAAGGGCCGAATGGCCTACTCCTGCACCTATTTTCTATGTTTCTATAAGGCCTGTTCCTGTGCTGTACTTTCCTATGTTTTGTGTATTCACGAGACTACTACAACAAAACCTTCCAAATCTATAACCGCTATCATCCAGGAGTTTTAGAATAGTAGGTATATAGGGGCACACCGACATGCAGATTCCTCTCCAAGTTGCACACCATCCAGATTTGGAAATATATTTCTGGTCCTTCATCATTATTAGCTTTATATCATGGAACTCTTTGACCAACAGTTGTTTGAAAATACCTTCACCACGAGTTATGCAACAGTTTAAGAATGTAGCTCACAA
>CM075977.1:319242475-319398538 GCA_038087875.1 Malacoraja senta | reverse complement strand
GGATGGCGGGACTGTCATATGCTGAGAGAATGGAGCAGCTGGGCTTGTACATGAGGATGAGAGGGAATCTCATTGAAACATATAAGATTGTTAAGGGTTTGGACAAGTTAGAGGCAGGAAACATGTTCCCGATGTTGGGGGAGTCCAGAACCAGGGGCCACAGCTTAAGAACAAGGAGTAAGCCATTTAGAACGGAGACGAGCGTGGTGAGTCTGTGGAATTCTCTGCCTCAGAGGGCGGCGGAGGCAGGTTCTCTGGATGCTTTCAAGAGAGAGCTAGATAGGGCTCATAAAAAAAAGCAGTCAGGGGATATGGGGAGAAGGCAGGAACGGGGTAATGATTGGGGATGATCAGCCATGATCATATTGAATGGCGGTGCTGGCTCGAAGGGCCGAATGGCCTACTCCTGCACCTATTGTCTATAAGTGTGAAAATGGATACCTCTAGATTCAGGGACAGTTTCTTCCCAGCTGTTATCAGGCAACAGAACCATCCTATCACCACTAGAGAGCAGTCCTACCTAGCATCTACCTCATTGGTGACTGTCCTTTATCTGACTTTACTGGCTTTATCTTGCATTATATCTTACGTACATTATTCCTTTTATCATGTATCTGTACACTGTGGATGGCTGGATTGTAATCATGGGTTGTCTTTCCGCTGACTGGTTAGCACGCAACCAAGCTTTTCACTGAACCTCGATACACGTGGCAATAAACTAAACTCAAACTCAGGTGTTACATCTCCTGCAGTTGTTGGCAAAAGGGCCTAGGGAGGGGTTGGCCACTCAAAAATATTTTGAAAAAATACCCCAAAGAAAATCAAATCCCACGGATTGACTAGATGTCAGTTCACAAAGGTGCCAAAATTGGTTGAAATCTCTCCACATATTATGAAGTATCAAGACCATATTGAGATATTCTGTTTCTGCATTTTGAGAAACTGACAACTTGTTTTAGAATTTGTTTAACATAGTAAAATGTCCCCGAGTCATTTCACAGCATAATAATACATCAAATACTATCACTGAGACAGTAAAGACAGTGAAAGAAGCACAGTTTAACAAGGATCTTACAAGAGGTAGACATGAAATTATTGAAAATGATTTCCAGAACAATGTTGAGAGAGCTGAAAGCACAGTCTGCACTGGTGAAACAATGGAAAAATCAGAAATCGCATAAGACCTTGAAATTAAAAAATATATATATCTTAGTACACATTTTAAAAAGGTAAGTATATTCTTAGTGAATAACATTTTTTTTCCAAACATCTTTCGGCACTTTTGAAATGTCAGTTTCTGATAATAAAAGGTGAACAAAAAATGTAATAACACATTTGAGTGATTAATCAAATATTAGGTATGCCGTTACATTGTAGAAAATGCAGTTACTGAAACCTTTCAATTGCTGGTGCAAATTTGTTATTATACTATTCATAGAGTAAAGCTTAGCACAATGGGTCGACAGTCCCTTCCTATCTGCAATATTATTCTGTAAAGATTCATAAAACACAGTGAAAGTTTCATTCAGGAAAAACTGCATTAAAATTCATTATTGAGCATAAGAAATATAAATTTGTTTAAATAGTCTTCTGCCCAGAACTGAGAAAATTCTAAAAATTAGAGCCTATCCTATAAGGAATTCAAATAAAATTCTGCATGCAAAACTTGGTTTTGAAAAGCCCTTTCACAAATGGCTATTGAAGCTAGATGAATTGCTAAGTTTAAATCTGTGCAAAGAATGACATTGGCAAATCTCTGTGATTGTCTACTGAAGGTTTATGAAGGCTAGATTGCCAGATTTAAGGAGCTAGATAACATTTTGAAAGATCAGCAATTTGTTTTTAAACATCAGGAAATTGGCAGTAGTGGGTAACTGGCAGAGAAGGTTGGTTGATATCTGGGACAGATGGTGCGGCAGCTGGGGAGGCCGATCCTTCTCCAGTTTCCTCACATTTGCTAACACAAGCTGCAGAAAGGGTGCAGTGTGCAGATCTGATCCAGGCATGGGTGGCCATGCAGCCATGCACTGCCCAGTGTTTTCTCATCAAGCCTCAGGCTCCCTAACAACCATTAGGTTTTTAAACACACCACACTAACATGAACTGTGTTTGGTTGCACAAAGGACTTCAGTCTTTTTGCACTAGTATTGTGTTTTTAACTTACTGAATTTGTGTTTACTATATATTATCTTGGTGTATTGTATTTTCAGGTGTGATATGCTTTTATTGTTTCATAGTCATAGTCAGTACATATAAATGACAATGAAACACTCTTGAGCAGGATGTCGCTCCTCACACTATGCCCGGAAGGTCAGGCAACGGAATTACCACATAAGACACAAAGTGCTAGAGTAACTCAGCCGATCAGGCAGTATCTCTGGGAAACATAGATAGGTGACGTTTCAGGTCAGGACTTTTTCAGACTGATTGTGGGGAAAGAAAGCTGGACGAGAGGAGGGGCAGAGCAAGGCCTGGCAGATAATAGGTTGGTACAGGTGAAGCCAAGGGGGGGTTACGAGGCAGATGGCTGGACAAAGGCCAGAGATTAAAAGGTGAAAGGTGTGAGTAAATAAATGAAGAGTTGCAAATTATGAAGCTAGAGGGAGGGACTGCAGGTGGAGGGGGAGAGCAGGTTAGAAATAGATACAAACCCAGCTAGGGCACAGAGGAAAGAGGGAAAATAAATGGCATGGGGGGAATTTTGTAATTACCTAAAATTGGGGAATTCATTGTAGGCCGGGGTCATTGACACAACTGGGATCCAGCCCCAGTTGCAGGCCAGGGGCTTCCTCATTGCCGGCTCCAACCACGTCATGTGGACTGACTCCTCTGGGTTCTACTGCTCAACTCTTCCAAAGAGAACCTCAATAATGGCAACACTGGGTCCTGCTGCCCTTCCCCCTATGCCGACCATACTACTTCTCCTAACTCCCACCACCACTCCTCATATCCCCTCCGAGCCTCCATCATACCCCCATAGTACCCCATAGAGCCTCCCCATACAACCTTCCCCAAGCTTTCCACCACACTCTGAGCCAGGGTCTAACTTCACACTCTGAGCCAGGGTCTGACTTCAGCTCTTACCCCTGTCAGGTTTTCACCACCATCACCCCCTCCCCTCCAAACTCCCTCTTTCTGAAGAATGGTCAGTCCTCAGCGGAGCCCTTACTCTTACGACTACACCTCAAGGAGTTCCAAACCTGCCAGGGTCTTTCACTGGCAATGGGTCCTCACTGCCCAGTGACGACCTCTTCACCCACATTCCTCCTCCTTATGGACTCCCTCTACTGGCCTTCTACCCTCTTTGGACTTTATTTTATTTCTCTGATCATCACCTTTCACCCCACTAGCCTCCGAATTCAACACATTATTTGCCGACCTCGCATCATCTCCAAGGTGATCCAACCACTATTCACATCTTCACATCGCCACCCTTTTATGCTTTCCAGAGACTGCTCCCATGCAACTGCAGGAGATGCCTGTCCCTATGCCTTCTCGCACACTCCATCTACAGTCCTCAACAGTCCTTGCAGGTGAGGCAGAGGTTCATGTGCACCTCCTCTAACCTCATCTACTGCAGCCGATGTTCCCAATGTGGCTTCCTGCTGAACACTTGCACCTGCTGAATCTCCTGATTGCTAACCATTTTAACTCCCTTCCCATTCTTCTAAGTTTAGTTTAGTTTAGAAATACAACATGGAAACAGGCCCTTTGGCCCACCGCGTCCATACAGACCAGCGATCCCCACACATTAACACTACCATACACACACCAGTGACATTTCCATTTATAGCAAGCCAATCTCGGGGAAAACCTACACAGGTCACGGTAGCTTAGAACCCAACGGTATGAACACTGAATTCTCCAGTTTCAGGTAACTACAGCCACTCCCCTTCTTCCCCCACTCCCTTTCTTTCCCTGTCCCCTCCTCTCTCCCCTATGCCCCACCTGAACTCGTACCTATTTCTCCATTCTCCCCTCCTTCTACCTACCACTCCTTCCTCTAACTTTCACAATGTATTTTGTTCACAGCCTGTCTTGCATCCCTGCCTATCAAAACCCCCTTCACCTGTATCCACGTCTTTCTGCAGGCTTTGTCCTGCCACTCCTCCTTTCCAGCTTCCCCAAGCCCAGACTGAACAAGGGTCCCGACCTGAAAAGTCATCTATGCATTATTTGCAGGGATGCTGCCTGATCCGTTGAGCACTTTTTGTCTTTTTTTGTTACAAAATCAGCTTCTGCACTTCCTTGTCTGTCCTAAGGTGCAAGCACATCACACATATCAGCTCTTCTTCACCCATTCCTTCTCTCCAAAGATGTTATCTGTCCCACTGAGTTCATAAGTGAATGGAGCAGAATTAGGCCATCTGGCTCATCAAGTCCCCTCCACTATTCAATCATAGCTGATCTATCTCACCCTCCTAACCCCATTCACCTGCCTTCTCCCCATAACCTCTGACACCTGTACTAATCAAAAATCTATCTCTGCCTTAAATATATGCACTGCGGCCTCGACAGCCTTCTGTGGCAAAGAATTCCACAGATTCACTACCTCCTGACTAAAGAAATTCCTCATCATCTCCTTCCTAAAAGAACGACCTTTAATTCTGAGGCTAAGACCTCTAGTCCTAGACTCTCCCTCCAGTGGAAACATCCTCTCCACATCCACTCCACCAAGTCATTCAATATTCTGTACGTTTCAATGAGGTCCCCCCTCATTCTTCTAAACTCCAGCGAGTACACGACCAGTGCTGACCATCGCTCATCATATCTTAACCTATTAATTACTGGGATCATTCTTGTAAACCTCCTCTGGACCCTCTCCAGAGCCAACACATCCTTCCTCAGATATGGTGCCCAAAATAGCTCATAAAATTCCAAATGCGGCCTACCAGCGCCTTATAGAGCCTAAACATTAGTTACTCCAGCATTCTGTGTCTATCTTCGGCAGCATCTGCAGTTCTAACAGCATCTATCCTCTAACAACATCTGCAGTTCCTTCCTTCCTGCACGCACACACATTAGGCAGGTAAGTACGAGCTGCTATCACGCGCCTGCGCAGAAGGAATGTCCTTCGGCCGACGCCCCTGCCGAAACGTCACCGTACGGCAAGCACGTCATGCGTCAGGCCGCCCGCCCGGCTGGGAATGCGCAATTACGCGCGTGCGCGGAGGGATCGCCGTTGGGGCAGCAGCAAAGCGGGCACGGGCTTTGGTTGCGCTGAGGGTCGAGCAGCGTCGCGCGGGTCAGGCTCTCTCCACCTCCTCCGGGCACTCTGCGCCGCCGCGCCGGCAGCAGGTAGGATACCCGCCCGCCGCTCGGTTGCCGGGGTAATGAGGTGGAGAACGATGGAACTTTCTAGAGCGGCGGTGGTGGTCGCCGCCGCTCGCCCGGTCTCTCACGTTGAAGGTTGAGGCTAGGCCCCGGCTCAGCCCCAGGCACTGAGAGTAGGCCCAGTGTGGTTGTCATTGCGCTCGGATGGGCGGTGCGGTGTAGACTCACGTCCCCGTCCGTGTTTGTAGAGGCAAGGCCCAGAGCCACCCGGCCCCGCACGTTGGCCTGGGCCGGGGTGGGATCATCGCCGCACTCAGCAAGGTGGTGAAGTGCGTGCAGGTTGAGGCCGAGCCTCTCGCCTGGGGGAAGGCAGCGAGGTGCATCGGGCAAAGGTTGGCAGAGTCTTTAAAAGAAGTGTCATTGTTGAAAGTGGACCTGTTGTTTGTTATTTACGGGATCCCTCGGATTCAGAAGATGCCCCCAGAGGATTGCACATCTGCAACACCCTGTTCACGAGAAGGGGGGATGGAAGTCGGGAAGACAGTTAGTCAAACATTTGACTTTAGAAATGTGTTGGAAACCAGGATTAGGAGGCGGGTGTCATTTGATTTAAGGAAAGTCATTTGTGATAAATTTGCTAGAGTTCTTTAAGGATGTAACGAATTAGGTAGATAAAGGAGAATTAAAAGATGCAGTGTATTTGGATTTCCAGAAGACATTGAGTAAGACAACACTGTAAAGGTTGTGATACAATATTTGAGTGTATGACAACAGTGATTGGGTGTAATATATTAGTAAAGATAAATGGAACATTTCAGATTGGCCATTAGTAACTAGTTGGGTGCCACATGGATCAATGCTGTGACACCAACTATTTGCATTGAAAACATGGAACCGTACAGTGCAGGAACAGGCCCTTTGGCCCTTGATGCTTCTGCCAACCATGATGCCAGTCTAAACTTAATCCAACTTCCATATCCCTCTAATCCTAACCTATTTGTGTGTAACTATCTCTTAAATGTTGCTATTGTGTTGGGTTCTCCTACTTCCCCCTGTGGCAGTGCTCTCCAGGTACCTACTGTGCTTTTAAAAAAAGACTCGCAAAAATCCTTAAATTTTTGCCCTCCCACCGTTTGACATTTCCAAGTCACAGTGGTGCAGCGGTAGAGTTGCTGCCTTACAGCAAAATGCAGCGCCGAAGACCCGGGTTTGATCCCAACTACAGGCACTGTCTGTACGGAGTTTGTACGTTTTCCCCATGACCTGCGTGGGTTTTCCCTGAGATCTTCGGTTTCCTCCCACATTCCAAAGACGTGCAGGTATGTAGGTTACTTTTCTTGATTAATTGGCGTGATAAATTAAAAAATTTCCCAGTATAAAATTGTCCACCTTCCAGTATAGTCCCTGGTGGACTCTTCGGAAGGTACAAGGTAAAAGCCTCTGACTATCCATTCTATCTATGACTCTTCCAACAGGATGGCTTTGTTGACAACCTGTTGAAGATAGCTAAATTTGTTGTGAGACATTGCTGTATTTCTTCTCATTAGGCACGAGAATAAGGGGGGAGCGTATAGCTTCAGAGTTTTGAATGAGATGAAAATAACTTTCTGAGTTCGTGCAGATTGAGAAACTGCTTGTTCACTGTCATAAGCTTTAATGGCCAACATTCTAAAGAATTAATACAGTACATGTCCACCACTGAGCCCTGTGGCTGGGCTCGGGGACTTCGGCCCAGCTGGTGCCGGTGGATGCATTCCTATAGCTAACTTCCGAGGCTGACTTTGCAGTGTGGTGTCTAGTCAGACCATTCTGGTACCTTTGGACTCCTCTCGGAGGCCTGCATCAGACAACGGGGGTGACAGGTATGCCCACCCTACCGCACTTTCGGCAATCTCTAGTTGACCCGGTAGTCTTGCCAGGAAAGCAGCGCTTCGCCCCTGCGGGCCCCCATGTCAGTTTAGTTTATTGTCACATGTACTGAGGTACAGGACTTCTGAGAGCAACTCGTTAACTGGCGCCCGGGGTGCCCCTGCAAGAAATGAAAGTTTTGCTGTAACTTTAATTTACTTTTCATGTTTACTTTATTTAAGTTTTTACAATCCATGGTGCTTTAGAGACCCGGCAGGGGTATAATTAGTAGGTCAGAGGTGTATTGTATCCTTATTACGTGACCTCTGTTGGTTTGGCAAAGCAGATAATATGGCATGGCTCTGGAAGCAAGGGGGCTGGAAAATCAATGGTATTTAAGATTTCTTCGAAGGCAAAAAGCAGGAAAAGCATTTCTCTGGTTACCAGGAGTTAAATGGGGTTAGATGGAAGGAAAAGGGTTCTTCAGACTGATCCCTTGGATGGTGGGTCTCTCGTATGAGAGATAAAACAGACTGTGCTTTTACTTGACTAGAAGAATGCTAAAAGCTCTTAATGAAGCATACAACATTTTTATCGGGTCTTGACACGGATCAGAGTCTGAAGCATCACATGGTCAGCCATTGAGGACTGAAAAATTCTCTTCACCTGGAGGATAGTAAAGGGCCTGTCTTGGGCGTCATTTGCGCCTCATTTACGCGTCATGTAGAAAATTGGTCGACGTGTGTGGGGCGCGTGGGTGACTCGAGCATAGCACACGGTGAGGTGTGGAATCGCATGTAGTGGCCCGCGGTATCGCGCAGCGCTCCAGGATTTCGTAGTGTACCGAAATTCTCGCGTGCCACCTGCGTGACGTATCGCTTACGCATGCTGGCGCATTGGCTACGCACGCTGACGCATTGGCGTCGCACGCTGTATCGCGTGGTTGCGTCAACGTCCGTAAACATGCGCCGCCGCCCGTATGCAGTCTGCCCGCCTTTTACGCGTCATGTAACCTCTAACCTCATCCACACAGACCTCTTCCTTGGTTTCTTGCTTGCCTTTCTTGTTGTACTCCTGCCTGGCTGATCTGTAAGTATGAGGGCTGCTGCTAACAGAAGTCTCTGTTGTTGCTGTAGCAATAAAATCTGTTCTTCCATGATGGTCATGATGCAGAATAGGGAAGCAGGGTATGCTAATGATGTCACGCACACCAGACGGCTGTGCTGTTGCATGATGACGCGTGATTTGCGCGCGTCAGTCATTACCGGACTGCCGCGCAAATGGCGCCCAAGTGGGACAGGCCCTTAAGTCTTTGAGAATTCTTAGTTAAAAATGGCTGTGGAGGCTCAGTCACTGAATATATTAAAGAAAGAGGTCAGTAGGCGTTTAAACATTATGGAATTGAGGGATATTAAATGAATGCATGAAAGTAGCATTAAATTAAAAGAGCACCTCTGATCTTATTGAATGGCAGAGAAGACATAAGGAACAAATGGCCTATTGTTGCTTCTCTTTCTCAATTCAAATGTTCCTAAAATTGGTAGCATAGTTACTAATCATGTGATGATACATTTGAAACTACACTGCTGGGTTCTCGGTCCAGTTGTGCAAAATGGGAAATTGACTCAGGACAGATTAGCTGTGAAACGTCAAGGAAGAAATATTAAGTAAAAGGGGAACATAATATGAAAAATAGTTGAAATTGATATCAGCGATAATTTTTGCTTATTTGATAAAGTCCACAGCTCTCCTTTTGTTCAAGCAAACTAGATTAAGTATTGTGACCCTTTGAATTTGATTACTCATTTCGTACTGTATAATAAAAAATTTAGTACTTCAATGAAAAATTACTAATTGCTTTGTCATTGTGACATTTTGAAATGTACATTGCTCCTTGTTCATTTTCTGCTTTATTCTTATCTATGGAGTAAGAAAGTAGAGTTATTACCAGATGACCTGAATATTTACAGCTTTATATATTTTATTTCAGATTTCCAGCATCTTGAATGTTTTGTATCTCTATCTCACAGTTCTGGCATTTTTTTTCTCTTGTTTTTATTTATCTCCTATTTGCATTTTCATGCATATCAGAACCATAGTCAGAAATAGCACAGAAACAGGCTTTGACCACCGGCCTGTTTGAGTGTCAAGTAATCATTTTTACACTAATCCTATTACAACCCATTTTGTTCTCCCCAAGTGGCCATGAAATTCCCCTGATTTTACCTGCTATCCACGTGCAACAGGCAATTTATATGTTGTCCAGTTTCCTCCATGTCCCATCAATCTGCATATTTTTGGGACGTGGAGGAAATCGGAGCTCGGCGAAAATCCATGTAGACATAGGGATAACATGCCGATTTTACACAAACTAGAAGTAAGATTTGAACCAAGATAGCTAAAGGCAGCTGAAATAATCAGCTGTGGAATAGCAGCTCCACTGGCTGTGCCATGTGCCACCCCATCACCTGTGTTTAACACACATTCATCACTTGTCTCATTTGATGTCCCTTAATATTAACCTATATTCACATTATTCCCACAATTCTTTCTATCACCCGTTCCTGCAGCTAAAATTATTTTATTTTATTTTCTCAGTTTTCTCAAATCTGTTGAAATGGGCTGATATGGTTAACTGTTGGTGTCTGATCCCCCCACCCCCCTCATTTTTTATAGCACTTTCTTAATTTATTCCTGCTTTACAGAGTTGTTTGATATATGAAATGTGAACATGATGAATTTTTAAGTGATAGTGAATTGAATATACTATGTAATATTCTCTTGTGCACATGTATAGCAACCTGCAAAAACAGTGGTAATTTTTTTACTTTATCTTAATGATAAACTTCCCTTCAACAATGTCATACAAGTCATCCGTTCTTGAAAACGATTCCTAACCCAAACAGTGCATAAGTCAGAAATGTAAATAAAAAACATAGGGCAAACGTAGTTAAACCAAGATATTTATTTCAACCATTCAAGAATTGTCACAAACTGAGTTCCTCCACAAAAGATGCCCACAGCTCCACAGCAGCTGACAAATTCATACCACTGGTCTCCCAATTGCTTGTTCACATGCACAGGCTATACAACACAGTGCCCTCCATAATGTTTGGGACAAAGACCCATCATATATTTATTTGCCTCTACTCCACAATTTGAGATTTGTAATAGGAAAAAAAATCACATGTGGTTAAAGTGCACATTGTCAGATTTTATTAAAGGCCATTTTTATACATTTTGGTTTCACCATGTAGAAATTACAGCTGTGTTTATACATTGTCCCCCCATTTCAGGGCAACGGAATGTTTGGGACACATGACTTCACAGGTGCTTGTAATTGCCCAGGTGTGTTTAATTGCCTCCTTCATGCAGGGATAAGAGAGCTCTCAGCGCCTAGTCTTTCCTCCAGTCTTTCCATCACCTTTGGAAACTTTTATTGCTGTTTATCAGCATGAGGACCAAAGTTGCGCCAATGAAAGTCAAAGAAGCCATTATGAGACTGAGAAACAAGAATAAAACTGTTAGAGACATCAGCCAAACCTTAGGCTTACCAAAATCAACTGTTTGGAACATCATTAAGAAGAAAGAGAGCACTGGTGAGCTTACTAATCGCAAAGGGGTTGGCAGGCCAAGGAAGAGCTCCACCGCTGATGACAGAAGAATTCTCTCTATAATAAAGAAAAATCCCCAAACACCTGTCCGACAGATCAGAAACACTCTTCAGGAGTCAGGTGTGGATTTGTCAATGACCACTATCTGCAGAAGACTTCATTAACAGAAATACAGAGGTTACACTGCAAGATGCAAACCACTGGTTAGCTGCAAAAATAGGATGGCCAGGTTACAGTTTGCCAAGAAGTACTTAAAAGAGCAACCACAGTTCTGGAAAAAGGTCTTGTGGACAGATGAGATGAAGATGAACTTATATTAGAGCAAGAGCAAAGTATGGAGGAGAGAAGGAACTGCCCATGATCCAAAGCATTCCACCTCATCTGTGAAACCTCACACCACCTCATCTGTGTTATGGCCTGGGCATGTATGGTTGTTGAAGGTACTGGCTCACTTATCTTCATTGATGATACAACTGCTGATGGTAGTAGTGTTAAACTGAGTTCTTTTGTCAGTCCAATTCAAGAAAACTTGATTCAAACCATTGCTGCTAAATCAATTCTTTATTCTGACAGCGCTGGATAATTATTTAAACCTTCCACCACAGAGCTAGAAACTCTGGGGCAGGTCGAAAGAACTACTGCTTTGATACAAATGTAACACATTATATAGGTATTGGACAATTATGATACAAAAGGAGTGGCAAACTATTAACCAATCATGGTTTACCATACATTTAGCTTATTTGCATTAACCAATCAACTAAATCCTTTCCAGTGATTGACAACACGTATAGTCACATGATTTTCCCTTTTCTGGCCCCTTTACAACTTTTTCCCCTCTGTGGTTTTCTTTAACCTCTTTGCTCAAAATCATTTTATTTCAATGAAGTAAAACCACAGAAATATAAAACTAATTCTCAGAGACCACCTCTCGGAATATAAAATACACATCATACAGCAATCACACAATACATACACACAAATATATTTTCACTTTTGGAAAACAAAGTTATTTCTAAAACTTCAGATTAAAAAAAAGTCTAATACTTACAATCCTAAATAAAACACAATACACTTCACAAATAATGTCCCTACTTCATAGTTAAAATACAGTTGCTTATGGATTAAATATGAGTTTTGCCCCATTCTTACAATGTGTTAAGGACTTACGTTATTTCTACAATCCCCAACCACACAAAGGTCACTATTTGTCACACTTGATTGCTTCTTCCCAAGCTCGGGTCTAGTTTAATTACAACCTCCCCCTTCTATCTCTGGACGAAAGGAATGTAAGGCCTCCTCACTAATAGCATTCCACACAGCAAATGGAAGATTATCAAAACAGAGTTACTTTCTCAGTTTTCTATAAACATAAGAAACCACCCTTATACAAAGGTCACACAACCATCACCTATGCCTTATCTCTTATCTCAACACAGATACATTTAAACAGCACAAACCAGATCACAGACTATTATCTAGCCTTGGTGCCCATGACCCAATATAGACAACCATGAATCCCCTTTATTGCACACCCGAGCTCAAAGATGTGCCATAAAGAAAGGACACATGATGCTCATGTCTTGAGAAGAACCCCATCAATAACCTAAACACCAAACTAAACCAAATGCAACTTCTGACAGAGTTATAGCCGCTTCAAAGCAAACAAAGCTATGCTTATTTACATCAACATCTCCATGTTATAATAAGCCATCTGTTCTATGTGTGTGTGTGTTCTTTATTTCTTTGTGGGCTATGTATTTCTGAAAACCTCAGCTCCAAGTCCTTCTCTTGCAACTTAACATAAGTTCCTCACACAGAAGTTATCATTTGAGCAATTCTATTGTATAATATTTCCTCAGTAGCATAATGAATTCTGAAGTATATAGACACATCCTATCTGCTCAACTTTCAAACAAATGCCTCAAAATTTATTGGCCGGCGGTTCATTCTACAGCAAGACAATGATCCCAAACATACTGCTAAAGCAACAACGGAGTTTTTCAAAGCTAAATAATTGTCAATTCTTGAGTGGCCAAGCCAATCACCCGATCTGAACACAATTGAGCATGCTTTTTATATGCTGAAAAGAAAACTGAAGGGGACTAACCCCCAAAATAAGCATAAGCTAAAGATGGCTGCAATACAGGTCTGGCAGAGCATCATCGGAGAGGACACCCAGCAACTGGTGATGTCCATGAATCGCAGACTTCAAGCAGTCATTGCATGCAAAGGATATGCAACAAAATACTAAACATGACTAGTTTCATTTACATGACATTGCTGTGTCTCAAACATTATGGTGCCCTGAAATGATGGGGGGGGGGGGGGGGGACGGACTATGTATAAATACTGCTGTAATTTCTACATGGTGAAACCAAAATGTATAAAAATGGCCTTTATTAAAATCTGACAATGTGCACTTTAACCCACATGTGATTTTTTTTCTATTGCAAATCTCAAATTGTGGAGTACAGAGGCAAATAAATAAATGATGGATCTTTGTCCCAAACATTATGGAGGGCACTGTGAGACGAGGAGACGACATGTACATAAAAAGTATGTTTCTTTTTGATGGATCTACCAATTTTGACATGCTCATCAGCCTGTTCCCAATTCTAAATGGCAAGGCTCTCTGGCTTTCTGCAACATTCTTTCTATTTTGAGCTGGTTGATGGAGAGCAAATGTTGCACCTGAACTAGCTTTTCAAAAAAGCCTTGATTTTGGTCTGTTGTTTTTATGCTTTGTTAGCTGCTATATTTCAATAGTTCATGTTCAGAAACATTGAAAATGTAACTAGTGAAATAATTTTACAAATGATATAACACAGAATGATTGAATTGAATTAGACTTTATTAATCCCCTTATTCAGGGAAAATTCAGATGTCCTTGCAGCACACTAATAAAATGCAACATAGTATTAAAAAGAAGTTCAACACCAAAACATCCCCCCACAGTGGTTCCCACTGTGGGGGAAGGCACAAAGTCCAGTCCCCATCCTCTTGTCCACCCAGAGTCGGGCCCACTGAGGCCTCCACAGTCGCCACCACGGCGCCCGATGTTCTCGCCGGGTGATGGTACTCCGGCATCGGGAGAACCCCCAGCGGCTTGGGGTACCAGGAACGACCACCTTCCCACCGAAGCCAACAACTAGATATTTGACTAAACTGTTGTTACCCTTGATCCTGAGGAAAACATACATTAGATGATCTAAATTAATCATGCATGTAAATCATAAGATGAAATGACCACAGAATTTATATCATGTGAGCTAGTTTGTTTTATAAAATTATTAGACTTCATTGTTATAGAGCGAACATTATTTTCAATAAGCGCATTGCTCACTTTCCTGCTGTTATGTTTCTTCACTCAAATATTAAAGTCTTTAGTTCCATTAATTTACGCGAGTTATCTTAAATCAATTAGCTTGGCGGCATAGTAGCACAGCTGGTAGAACTTCCCCCTCAGCTCCAGAGAATTTTGTTCGACCTTGACCTCGGGTGCTGTCTGCCTGTCTGTCTGTTCTACCTGTGACAGCATGGATTTCCTCCATGTGCCCAAGATTCCTCTCGCATCCCAAAGACCTGTAGGTTAAAAGGTTAATTGGCTTCTGTAAAATTGCTCTTTATTAAATTGCCCTTAATAGGAAGTGGATGAGAAAGTGCGATAATAAAAAAAGGCGCACGATGCTGAAGTAACTCAGTAGGTCAAGCAGCATCTCTGGAGAACATGGATAGGTGGTGTTTTGGATCGGGACGCCTCCATGCTCCATTGCCAGAGTGATGCTACACGCAAAGTGGTGGAACAACACCTCATACTGGGTCGCTTACAACCCAATGGTATGAATATTGCATTTTCTAACATTAGATAACTACAAACCTCTCCCCCTTTTTGCCATAACCCCCCTCCCGCCTCTCTTGTGCCCCACCTGGACGCAGCTATTTCTCACACTTCCCTTCCATCTGCATTCCTTCCTCTAGCTTCACAATTTGCAACTCAATTACTTTGTCTCACACCTGTCTTTTCATCTTTGGGCTGGGTCCTTCATCTGCCTATCAAAAAAAGCCCCTCACCTGAGTCAACCTATTACCTGTCTGGCTTTGTCTTGCCCCTTCACTCTTCCAGCTTTTTTCCACTTCCTACAATCAAATAAGGGTCCCGACCTGAGACGTCACTTTTCCACGTTCTCCTGAGATGCTGCTTGACCTGCTGAGTGCTTTGTCTCTTTTTTGTAAACCTGCATCTGAAATTCCTTGTATCTTTCTGGATAACAAAACTAGTATGAATTGGTGATGAATGGTCAGTGTGAACTCAAATGGCTGAAGGGCCTGTATCCATGCTGTATCTAAACTAAACCCTCATTCTTCAGCATCTGGAATTACTTGTTTTTCTCTTTTAGGACATGTTTGATTAACTAACATTTTGTTTCTCTTCTAGCATTATTTTGGTATGGCGGACTCGACAAGAAATGGCCCTCAGGGCGGTATCTTGGTGAGTACAACAAAATACTCTTTTGGTTCATGGCCAGTTTCCGATACAGCTGAGTATCTAATTTTAATCTGACTGTTTTTATATTTCATAAATGCTTCATGTACTGGACTTTAAAGTAAATGACGACTATTTTTATCTGACTAAGTTTTATCTGTGCATTATCAGTGCGATCACCTGAACATCTCCACTAAGAGTTGCCATATTTTTTCAATGCCATTAGATTATTTTTTTTGCTCGCTGGATTGCAATCAGGAAATTATAATGATGGATGTGTTACTGGCTGTTAAGAGGGTTGGATTAATCAGGAGGAACAAGTATACATGCTGCAATAGAAGTTTGAAAAATTCAGATTCTGAACTTGATGTAAGCAATATAAATGCATTGGCTCAACTAAATCACATCTATAGTATCAATGTTTCTTTTTTATTGAATAAGGAGATGATTTTTAAATATTTTAGTGTAGTTTTTAAACACCTAGAACATAGAAAAGTACAGCACAGGAACAGGCTGTTTGGCCCACAATGTCTGATGCCAAGATAAACTAATCTCACCTGCCTGCACATAATCAGATCCCTCCATTCCCTGCATATCAATGTGCCTATCTAAAAGCCTCTTACTGTTTGCACCTTCCACCCTCCGTGTAAAAAAATAACTTTGCCCCTTCTTTGGGGGTAGGGTGTTGACATGGTTAGAGAATTGGTTGGCAGACAGGAAGCAAAGAGTAGGAATTAATGGGTCCTTTTCAAAATGGCAGGCAGTGACTAGTGGGGTGCTGCAAGGCTCGGTGCTGGGACCCCAGTTGTTTACAATATATATTAACGATTTATACAAGGAAATTAAATGTAACATCTCCAAGTTTGCGGATGACACAAAGCTGGATGGCAGTGTGAGTGAGCTGGGAGGAGGATGCTATGAGGCTGTAGGGTGACTTGGATAGGTTGGATGAGTGGGCAGAAACATGGCAGATGCAGTATAATGTGGATAAATGTGAGGTTATCCACTTTGGTGGCAAGAACAGGAAGGCAGATTATTATCTGAACGGTGTCGGATTAGGAGAAGGGGAGGTGCAATGAGTTCTAGGTGTGCTTGTACATTAGTCACTGAAAGTAAGCATGCAGGTACAGCATGCAGTGAAGAAAGAGTTGGCCTTCATTGCGAGAGGATTTGAGTTTAGGAGCAAAGAAGTCCTGCAGTTGTACAATATGCTGGTGAGACCGTACCTGGAGTATTGTGTGCAATTTTGGGCTCATAATTTGAGGAAGGACATTATTGCTATTGAGGGAGTGCAACGTAGGTTCACCAGGTTAATTCCCAGGATGGCAGGACTGACATATGATGAAAGAATGGGTCGACTGGGCTTGTATTTGCTGGAATTTAGGATGAGAGGGGATCATATAGAAACGTATAACATTCTTAGAGCATTGGACAGGGTAGATGCAGGAAAAATGTTCCCGATGTTGGGGGAGTCCAGAACCAGGGGTCACAACTTAAGAATAAGAGGTAGGCCATTTAAGACTGAGATGAGGAAAAACGTTTTCACCCAGAGAGTTGTGAATCTGTGGAATTCTCTGCCACAAAAGGCAGTGGAGGCCAATTCACTGGATGTTTTCAAGAGAGAGTTAGATTTAGCTCTTGGGGCTAAGGGAATCAAGGTAAAAAGACGGAATGGGGTACTGATTTTGGATGATCAGCCAGGATCATATTGAATAGAATATTGAATAGAATATTCAATTCGGCTGGTTCGAAGGGCCGATTGGCCTACTCTACCTATTTTCTATGTTTCTACCCCTGCACATCTCCTTTAAACTGTCCCTTCTACCTGAAAGCTATGCCCTCAAATCTTTGACACTTCCACCCTGGGGAAAAAAGGTTTTGACTGTCCACCCTATCTATGCCTCTCAAATGTTATAAACTTGTACCTGTCCTCCTTTCAGAGAAAACAATCCAAGTTTGGATAGAGAATTTGCTTCATGTAAGGAGAGGGTGATGCTGGAGTATCGTTTTTCAGGCTGGAGGCCTGGGACTAATAATGTGCCTCAGTGATCGGTGCTGGGCCCATTTTTTGTGTGGTTTTTATCAATAATTTGGATGAAAATGTACGATTAGTAATTTAGCAGATGACACTAAAGTGGGTGGTATAAATAGCGAAAATTTTAATCAAAACTTTTGGAAAGTCAAACCAGGGCAGGACTTACACAGTGAAAGGCAGGGGGTGTTATAGAGCAGAGGGACCCGAAAGTACGTGTACATAATTCCTTGAAATTGGCATTGCAAGTCGATAGGGTGGTCAAGAAGGCTTTTGGTACATTGGTTTTCATCAGTCAGTGTATATAAGTATAGAAGTTGGAATGTTATGTTACAATTGTACAATACATTGGTGAGGCTGAATTTGGATTCTTGTTAAAGTTTATGTTTCTTTGCTATAGGAAGAATGTTGTTAAGCTAGAAAGAATGCAGAGATGATTTATAAGGATTTTGCCAGGTTTGGCCAGGTGTTGAGCTATTGGGAAAGGTTTGGTAGGCTAGGACTATTCCTTGGAGCACAGGAGGATAATGGTTGATCTTAGAGGTGTATAAGATCATGAGGGGAATAGATTCAAGAATTTGTTGTCATATGTCCCAAAATGGAATAATGAAATCCTTACTTGCACAAGCAGCACAACAGATTTGTAAACGTAGTACTCTGTAAACCCCATAATAAAGAAAGAAAAAGTTCAGTGTATAAATGTAAAAAAAACAATAAGTCTATATAGTTTGGAGCCTATTTGGGGGTTGTAATTTTTAATAGCCTGATGGTTGTAGGGAAAAAGCTGCTCCGGAGCTTACAGTTTTCAGACTCTGATACATTCCCAGTGGCATGAGTGAAATGAGAGCATGGCCTGGGTGGTGTGAGTCTCTGATGCTGGCTACCTTTTTGAGGCAGCAACTCTTGTAGGCACCTTTGATCATCAAGAGGTCAGTACCCGTGATGGACTGGGCAGTGTTTACCATTTTTTTTGCAATCTTCCTTTCTGGTTGTTCAAATTTCCCAGAGTGAATGCACAGTTTTTTACCCAGAGTTGAGGGAATCAAAAAGCAGAGGACATAGGATTAAAGTGAGAGGGGAAGAATTTAATAAGAAATTGGAGTATTGGGAGCAGTTTTCTGGTCGCGCAATTACAGGAAGGATGTGGAGTCTTTGGAGAGGGTGAAAAAGAGGTATACCAGATTAGAGGGTATTAGCTATAGAAATTGAGAACAACTTTTGCACACAGGGTATGTGGAAGGAGCTGCCAGAGGAGGTTGTTGAGGCAGGTACTATGACAACATTTAAAAAACACTTGGGCAGGTACAGGGAAAGGAAAGGGTTATAGAGCTACGGCCAAATACAGGCAGGTGGGACTAGTGTAGATAGGGCATCTTGGACCAAAGGCACTGTTTCCGTGCTACATGATTCTGACTATGACTGCTTGTAGCTAATACCCTCTAATATAGGCAGCATTCTGGTAAACCTCTTTTTCACCCTCTCCAAAGATTCCACATCCTTCCTGTAATTGGGCGACCAGACAACTGCACACAATACTCCAAATGTAGCTGAATTAATGTCCTATAAAGTTACATCATGACTTCCTGACTCTTGTACTCAATACCCCGACTGATGAAGGCAAGCATACCATGTGCCTTCTTTACCACTGTTTATTTTGGATTGGATTGGATTGGATTCAATTTATTGTCATTGTCTCATAAGAGACAACGAAATGGATTTTCCTTCCAGTCATAAAAAATGTTTAAAGCACAAACACAGAAGTCCACGACACAACACAACCCCACAGCGGCACCAAAGTTAGGGAAGGAACCAAAGTCCAGCCAGCCTCCCTGCCGATCTTCCCAGATGTTCACCTGTGGTCGTGGCCTCCTGAGCACCCCGCAGTCACCGCCATGGGCGGCCCGATGCTCAGGCCCTCTCGCCGGGAACGATGGAACCCCGACGGAGAACATCCTCAGCGGCCCGGACCTCCAAATCAGCCACCTCCCACCGGAGTCTGCGGCTCCTGAAGTTCACAGGCCGAGCTGGGCGGAGAACCACGCTGGCGACCCCCGACTAAGGGTCGCAGGACTCCGCGATGTTGATCAGCGCCACCCGCGTTGGGAGCTCCGCAAACCACAACTCCGCGATGTCGGTGCAGCAGGCCCAGCAGTCCGGAGCTCCAAACGGCGATCCCCGATAAAGGCATCGCCCGCCCCGCAATGTATCCAGTGCTGCGCTACTGCTGCTGGAGCTCTGGTCGGTCCCGGCAGGAAAGGCCGCGCCAATCCAGTAGGTAGGGGGGGGGGGGGGGCGAGGACGCGACTCGAACAATAGTCGCATCCTCTCCAGGAAGCGACTAAAGGACGGTATCCCCCTTACCGTACCCTCTTCCCCCCACATAAAAGACAAAAAAAAAAACCAAAACGCACTTCTAACATAACAAAAAAGATACCGGACTGAAGGCGGAGGCAGCCATGACAGCGCCACCGGATGTCCACATGCAAGCCACCGGATGTCCACATGCATGTGTTGCCACTTTCAGGGAACTCTGGACAATAGACAATAGGTGCAGGAATAGACCATTCGGCCCTTTGAGCCAGCATCGCCATTCAATGTGATCATGGATCCTCTACATTAATGCTGTTAAAAGTCTTGCCATTGACTGTATACTTTCCCTCGCATTCGACCTCCCAAAGTGCAACACCTCACACTTGCTCAAATTAAACTTCATCTGCCTTTTTTGTAGATAATTTGTATCCGACTCTATACTTTGACAGCCTTCCTCACATTTCGCAACTTCAGCAATCTTGGTGTCATCTGCAAGCTTACTAATCAACCCATCTACATTTATGTCCAAGTCAATAGACAATAGGTGCAGGAGTAGGCCATTCGGCCCTTCGATCAGCCACAATCAGTACCCCATTCTTGCCTTCTCTCCATATCCCTTGATTCCGCTATCTTTAAGAACTCCATCTAACTCTCTCTTGAAAGCATCCAGAAAATCCGCCTCCACTGCCTTTTGAGGCAGAGAATTCCACAGATTCACAACTCTCTGGGTGAAAAAGTTTTTCTTCATCTCCGTTTTAAATGGCCTACCCCTTATTCTTAAACTGTGGCCCCTGGTTACATATATCACACAGTTTGCAGTAGTAGTGTGACACAAGATGCTGGAGTAACGCAGCAGGACAGTGGAAGTGGTGTTAGGTAAATTGAATGGATTAAAGGCCGATAAATCCCCAGGGCCAGATAGGCTGCATCCCAGAGTACTTAAGGAAGTAGCCCCAGAAATAGTGGATGCATTAGTGATAATTTTTCAAAACTCTTTAGATTCTGGAGTAGTTCCTGAGGATTGGAGGGTAGCTTATGTAACCCCACTTTTTAAAAAGGGAGGGAGAGAGAAAATGGGGAATTACAGACCAGTTAGTCTAACATCAGTAGTGGGGGAAATGCTCGAGTCAGTTATTAAAGTTGGGATAGCAGCACATTTGGAAAGTGGTGAAATCATTGGACAAAGTCAGCATGGATTTATGAAAGGTAAATCATGTCTGACGAATCTTATAGAATTTTTCGAGGATGTAACTAGTAGAGTGGATAAGGGAGAACCAGTGGATGTGTTATATCTGGACTTTCAGAAGGCTTTCGACAAGGTCCCACATAAGAGATTAGTATGCAAACTTAAAGCACACGGTATTGGGGGTTCAGTATTGATGTGGATAGAGAACTGGCTGGCAGACAGGAAGCAAAGAGTAGGAGTAAACGGGTCCTTTTCAGAATGGCAGGCAGTGACTAGTGGGGTACCGCAAGGCTCAGTGCTGGGACCCCAGCTATTTACAATATATATTAATGATTTGGACGAGGGAATTGAATGCAACATCTCCAAGTTTGCGGATGACATGAAGCTGGGGTACAGTGTTAGCTGTGAGGAGGATGCTAGGAGGCTGCAAGGTGACTTGGATAGGTTGGGTGAGTGGGCAAATGCATGCAGATGCAGTATAATGTGGATACATGTGTGGTTATCCACTTTGGTGGCAAGAACAGGAAAGTAGACTATTATCTGAATGGTGGCCGATTAGGAAAAGGGGAGATGCAACGAGACCTGGGTGTCATGGTACACCAGTCATTGAAAGTAGGCATGCAGGTGCAGCAGGCAGTGAAGAAACCGAATGGTATGTTAGCATTCATAGCAAAAGGATTTGAGTATAGGAGCAGGGAGGTTCTACTGCAGTTGTACAGGGTCTTGGTGAGACCACATCTGGAGTATTGTGTACAGTTTTGGTCTCCTAATGTGAGGAAAGACATTCTTGCCATAGAGGGAGTACAGAGAAGGTTCACCAGACTGATTCCTGGGATGGCAGGACTTTCATATGAAGAAAGACTGGATAGACTCGGCTTGTACTCGCTAGAATTTAGAAGATATGTATTATAACTGGGCAGTAAATATTAAAAATATGATTCACCTGCTGGACAATTCTGCCCAGCAGGTGGACTGGATTATAATGGAAAAAGGGGATTGCTCCCCGAATAATATAGGAGCGATTATTCTCTCTCCAATAAATTTGAATAATAAAAATTATAATAAAAATCCAATTATATATAGCACTATTAGAACATGGAAGCAAATAAAACAGAATCTAAAATTAAGAAACCTATCTCTCTTAATACCAATAGTCAATAACCCATCGTTTAAACCTTCAATCATAGATAAAGCATTTATACAATGGGAAAGAATGGGAATCAAAACGCTCGAAGATCTGTATGAATTAGAAAAATTACTATCATTCCAACAACTACAACTGAAATATAATTTGAAAAATAATCAATATTTTAAATATCTACAAATCTGTGACTATTTGAAAACACACACAAAAGATTATTATAATATGCCTTCCGACTTACTAGATGAAGCAATGAAGACAAAGGTGGAATCAGTTAATTTAATATCATACTTATATAATATCATCTTAAACATAGAAATACCCACAACAGATGGAATTAGAAGAGATTGGGAACAAGATCTAGGTATAAAAATTTCAAAAGAGAGTTGGGATAATCATTTATTACAGGTGCATAAATGCTCGATCAACGTACGACATGCGCTTATCCAATTTAAAACATTACATAGATTATATTATTCAAAAACCAAACTAAATAAAATCTTTCCTAACGTCTCACCAATCTGTGATAAATGTATATGTCAAGAAGCTACCATAGCACATTCTTTTGTTTTTTGTACAAAAATCCAAAAATTCTGGTTTGAAATATTTGATATTTTTTCAAAATTAATCAAAATAAAACTGGTACCAAAACCAGAATGGATTATTTTTGGAATATCGGAAGGTATTCCTGAATTAAACGTGTATCAGAAGAATTTACTCAATTATGGGCTAATAATGGGAAAAAAGCTTATACTTAAATTCTGGAAAAATGCGCCCACACCAACAATAAAAATGTGGACATCAAATATGTTGGAAACATTACATCTGGAAGAGATGAGATTCCTCCTAGTAGGCAAAGTAGACCAATTTCAAAAGACGTGGTCTACGTTTTTGGACCTATTACAAGCATGAGGTGCAATAGTAATTTAGAAAAACAAATAAATAAATAAAAGGTATCTGGACCTGGTAATGGGAGGTAAAACAAAAACAGACTTGGTTGGTAGTTCCTTCTCTATGAAGTATGTTATAAGAGTTATAATAGAGCGATTGTTCCTTCTTTCTTTCTCTTTCTTTTCTAGGGTCTATTTTCTAACTTTACTTCCTTCTCTAACTTCTTTTCTAAGGGGCTTTCTTTTCCCAACACTCTTTTGCACTTCACAACCTTTGCGCACTTTCTTCACTTTTCTTACTTCTTTCTTTTTCTTTCTTAAAGTTAAAATAAAAAAAAATAAAAAAAATAAAAAAATAAAAAAAAAAAGAATTTAGAAGATTGAGAGGGGATCTAATAGAAACGTACAAAATTCTTAAGGGGTTGGACAGGCTAGATGCTAGAAGATTGTTCCCGATGTTGGGGAAGTCCAGAACAAGGGGTCACAGTTTATGGATAAGGGGGAAGTCTTTTAGGACCGAGATGAGAAAAAAAAATTCACACAGAGAGTGGTGAATCTGTGGAATTCTCTGCCACAGAAAGTAGTTGAGGCCAGTTCATTGGCTATATTTAAGAGGGAGTTAGATGTGGCCCTTGTGGCTAAAGGGATCAGGGGGTGTGGAGAGAAGGCAGGTACAGGATACTGAGTTGGATGATCAGCCATGATCATATTGAATGGCGGTGCAGGCTCGGGGCCGAATGGCCTACTCCTGCACCTATTTTCTATGTTTCTATGACAGGCAGCATCTCTGGATAGATGGAATGGGTGACGAAAGGTCTCGACCCGAAATGTCACCCATTCCTTCTCTCCAGAGATGCAGCCTGTCCCGCTGAGTTACTCAAGCATTTTGTGTCTATCTTCCGTGTAAACCAGCATTTGCAGTTCCTTCCTGCAGTAGTAGTGTGATACGTCCCTACTAGTTACTGAATCAATTGGAACTAGATCACTGAATCAAAGTATGTATCAAAGTATCAAGGGGGTGAGTAATCTTATGGTAATGATCATTATTTGTTTAGAGATGGCATAATATGCAAAAGGTAATTGACAAAATAAGAATGTAGATTATAAATTGAAATAAAACAGTTTTTCATTTTATTTTTTGCACAACAGTGACATAAATGCTGTATACCTTTAAGCTCCATAGTAATTACTGCATAATTTCCCAGGCCTAATTTCTGGTTCCTTCTTCCAAACTGATGATAAATAAGATAAATACATTAGTCTTTGTTTTACAACCATGAATCGTAAAATGAAAATTATATTTTAGGATTAAAAACTCAATTGAATGTCATATGCATTCCCACACTTAAATTGTTCTGGTATTGTCTACTGTTCAATAAAACAAGAAGTCTACATTGAATCTTAAAATTGGTTAACAATAAAACTATTGTGGGAAATACCATAATCCTGAATTAACCATGAGTATCTGCTATTGATGCTTATGCTAGCACATTCAAGTTCCCATCCAAGTTCATAAATCAGTTTGTTTTCATGTCAGGGATGTTAAAATTGATTTGAGTGCAAGCGTAAAGGATTTATTTGAATTAATCTATTTGATTCATGACAATCCAAATTATCTGTTCTATTTCATGAATATTATTAGTGGTTTAATTTTCTATTTGTTAATGCTCCTGTGATACTTTTTTGTGATTTAAATGATGGTGTTTGGAAGTGATTGTTACTTTTTGACTTTATTCATTCCTGAGAGTTTTTGGCTCATCTCTTAGTGTTTGATTGCCAATCAAATGCAATTGTTGAAACAATAATATAAAAATTTATGTTTTGGAATATGTATGAATTTTCCAAATATTGCAGGTATTTTCTGTTAATAGTGTTAGCCACTTAAGCGACTTTGAGTCCTGAAAAGCGCTATATAAATAAAATCTATTATTATTATTATTATTATCCTCATATAAGAACTTATTTTGTTAGATGTTGGTTTCGATTAGGATTTTGGCATATTTGTATTTGATAATACTTCATAATTACAAATCTCTTTCATTTTCAGCAATACATGATGGGTAACAAACTGGAGGCTGCCATGTGGCTTTCTCGGATTTTCACAATATATTGTTCCATCTTGTTCATATTTCCTTTTATGGGGTAAGTGTCATTTCTTAAATTGATTGAATTAGTTTTCACATTGAAGGAAAATTTCTTGCTCGTATTGAAACATGAGTTAAAATGCTTGAGATGCATCATCATTTTAGTGCAGTTATCTTTGATATAGCAATGCATTTTTATAAATACACCATACTATACACCAGTCTAAAGGCCATGAATGTTAGTTCAGTAGACACAAAATGCTGGAGTAACTCAGCGGGTCAGGCAGCATTTCGAGAGAGAAGGAATGGGTGTCTACCTTCGATTTAAACCAGGATCTGCAGTTCTTTTTTAAAATTCTTTTAAAATTTTATTAGAAGTAAGTACAGAAATGTGGCACCAAGGTGCTTAATATATATTGACATGTTACAATTTATGTACAGCTTCTTTTTTTTTTTAATAATGAAAAAGAAAAAGAGAGAATAGATAATAAAAGATAGAAAAACGTGTGATATATAGTGTGTGAAAAGGAGAAAAGGGTGAAAGAAGAAAAATGAAGAAAAGAAGATAAAGAGAAAGAGTAGAAAGTAAGAGATTAAGGAGATAATTATCTATATTCTTGACCATCCCTCACCCAATCCTGAAACAGTTAGCTTCTACGATTTTGTTGCACCATATGCTTCCAAAAAATCAACAAATGGAGACCAACTCATTAAGAATTGGTCTGATTTATCTGTTGGGAGGAATCGCATTTCCTCAAGATGTGCGGTGTCCAACATATTTGAAATCCACATTTTAAGCATTGGTATGGGTGTATTTTTCCAATATTTAAGTATACGTTTTTTTGCCGTTATTAACCCATAATTAAAAAATAGATTTTGAGATGAGTTCAATTTATTCCCATCTTCCATTACTCCAAATATAATAATTTCAGTATTGGGTTCCATTTTTATCTTGAATAATTTTGTAAATATTTCAAAAATATCACTCCAGAATTTATAAAGTTTTATGCAGGAAACAAAAGAGTGTGTTATAGTTGCATTTTGGGATAGACATTTATCACAACTGGGGGAGATATTTGGATAGAATTTATTCAATCTAGTTTTTGAATAATATAATCTATGTAAAATTTTAAATTGAATTAAATTATGTCTTGCATTAATCGAACATTTGTGTATATATATCAAATACTTTCCCCATGTTTCCTTCGTGATTTTTATCATTAATTCTCGTTCCCACTTTTCTCTAAGTGCCTCTGTCGATGATAGGTCTATATTTAAAATACTATTATATAAATATGACATTAATTTCTGTGAGTCAGCCTTAATATTCATTGCTTCTTCCAGTGGATCTAAAGTTATGTTTTGATATCTTTGTATGTATTTCTTCATGAAGTCGCAGATCTGAAGATATTTAAAATATTGATTATTTTTCAGTTTAAATTTTAATTGTAATTGTTGAAATGATAACAGATTTCCCATTTCATACATATCACCGATCCTTTTAATTCCCATTTTTTCCCATTGATTATATGTTTTATCAATAAGAGACGGTTTAAATGAAGGATTATTCACTATTGGCATTAACAATGATAGGTTTCTTAATTTTAAAGATAATTTTATTTGTTTCCAAATTCTTATTGTATCATGTATAATTGGGTTATTCTTATATATTGTGTTGTTCAGTTTTATCGGGGAGAAGAGGATCGCTCCTATGTTACAAGGAGAACAATCCCCTTTCTCCATTCTTATCCATTCTGTCTGTTGGGTAGAACTGTCCAACCAGTAAATTATATTCTTAATATGCACGGCCCAATAATAATACAAGTTCGGAAGTGAAAGTCCCCCAACTCAGCATCTGCAGTTCTTTCCTACAAATTCTTTCCTACAAGTTCAGTGTTTTATGGAAGCATTTTGTGGAGTAAATAAAATGGTGGCTTATTCAAATGATAATATGATAGTGTGGAATGATATATATTTGGTTGTTTATAGGATATTGTTTATTTAAATAGGTAGGACATAGCATTAACATTTCAAGGCTCTGAATTGCACCTGTACTAATTTCTATTATTCTAACTTAAAAAAAATAATAATGAACCTGTAAAATCCTGTGGGGATTTTATGGAGTTAGAATGTCATTGCCTTCTGTCCACTTTCCAAACGTCCCTTTGCCTGCAATCAATCTACTTCGATCCACTTCTACAAGTTCCTTTCCCATACCATCAAAGTTGGCCTAGCACCAATTTAGAACTTTAACTTGAGGACCAGTCCTGTCCTTATGCACAAATATTTTAAAGTTAATAGAGCAGTGGTTGCTGGACCTCAGTCACTTGCTTTACCCATTCACCAAGAGTAGGTCAAGCTTTGCTCTCTTCCTTGTAGGGCCCATCACATTTTGCATGAGGAAACTTACCTGAACACACTTTACAAATTCCACCCCATTTAAGCTCTTGGCACGATTGCAATCTCAGTCTATACTGGAAAAGTTATAGCTACCCTATTAATTTTGTGATCTCTTGGCCTATTTGTTGCTCTAATTCCTGCACCTCTAACCTTTGGATGATCCTTCAACAATGTCATCTCGGAATACTGTTCAGTTTACTTTATTGTCACGTGTACCGAGGTAAAGTGAAAAACTTTTGTTGCGTGCTATCCAGTCAGCAGAAAGACAATACATGATTACAATCGAGCCATTTACAGTGTATAAAAAAACATCATGTATGTGTACATGATAAGGGAATAACATTCAGTGCAAGGTAAAGCCAGTATCCGAGGGTCACCAAGGAGGTAGATAGTAGTTCAGCACTGCTCTCTGGTTGTGGTAGGCTGATTCAGTTGCTACTTCTGCGGTGTTCTCCTTAATCAATAAAGCAACTCCCCCATCTCCTTTATACCCACCTCTATCTCACCTGTAGCCCCTGTACCCTTGAACATTAAGATGCCAATCTGTCTCTCCCTTAGCCAGGCTTCTGTAAAAGCTGTAACATTCCAGTCGCATGTAAACATCCATGTCCTCAGTTCATTAGCCTTGCTGTCAGACCTTGCTTTGAAATAAATGCAGTTTTATCTAACCGATTTTCCTCAATCCCTGCCTTACTCCTACCTATCCTGTCTACTGAACATGATGTCACTAGCTTCTGTACCGACTTCCAGCCTTCCACCTGCCTCACTACTGCATCAGATCCTGTCCCCCTGCCAATCTAGTTTAAAGCCTTCCGAGTACCACATGCAAACCTGCCTGCCAGGATATAGGTCCCCAACCAGTTCAAGTGCAACACATTCTCTTATATAGGTTACCTCTACCCCAGAGGAGATCTCAATGACTCAAAAAATCCAAATTCCCTACCCCTGTACTCCTCAGCCACATATTCGTCCATCCCTACCCTCACTAGCATGTGGCATGGGGCATAATCCAGAGATTACTACCCTTGGTCCTACTTTTCAACCTTTTGCCTAACTCCCGAAAGCCACTGTGCAGGACCTCATCTGTTTTCCTACCTATGTCATTTGTGTCAATGTGCACAATGACCTGGCTGCTCATCCTTTTCCTTCAGAATTATCTGCAGCCACTCCGAGACATCCTAAATCCAAACATCCTAAACCCAAACATCAGGGAGCCAACACACCATTCTGTAGTCTTTTTTGCAGCCACAGTCTCCTATTTGTCCCCTAAATAACGGTTCCCCTACTTGTATATTTCCATCTGACCATCCTACCCTGCTGTGCTTCACAGTTACACCTGGTGCCACATACCTGACAGCTGCTGCTGCTCTCCTCTGAACGCTCATCCTCCCCTTAGCAGCATCCAAAAGGGTATACTTGTTTTCGAGGAGAATGTCCTTGGGGGATTCCTGCACTCACTACCTACTTCTTTTCCCATCTATTTTTCTGCATGTACTTTTGGTATGACCACCTCATTGTAACTCCCATATATGATGCTCAGTCTCCTTGATGATATTGAGGCCATTCTGCTACAGTCAATCAGGAGCTGCAGCTGGATGCACTTCCCATAGGTGTAGTCCTTGTTGTCACAGGATGTTTACCTGACTTTGCATCCTACAGGAGAAATTTATCGAGCTAGCTGCATCCCGACTGCACTTAGACTAAAGAAGAAAGTTACAAAAAAAAGACCATACTGTATCTTGCCATCACCCTCTGCTCAGCCTTCTCGCCAAAGACTTTGACCATAAAACGTCAGTCTTCTGATTATGATGCTTATGTTTTAAACTGCAAAGTGTAAGGTTCCTGATTTCTAGTGAGAAAGTTAACTTTCATGATGAAGACCCTATCCTTGAAAAGGCAATGACAAGTTGCCATTCCTGATTTCTGTTGAGTATTTCTTGAAGTGTAGGTTAAATGATTATAGAATGATAGTTGTATTAAGTAGACTTGTGTATTACCCCAAAACGAGTTTCAGACTCGCACAAGGTATTAAAGCTATCAGTAAGAAAAAAGAGCAGCAAAAGCTGGTTTATACCAAAGATGGACACAAATTGCTGGAGTAACTCAGCAGGTCAGGCAGCATCTCTAGAGAAAATGGATAGGTGACGTTTCAGGTCAGTACCTTTCCTCAGACCCAAAATGTAATTTATCCATTTTGTGTCTATCAGTATCCCCACAACAATTTGCATACAGTAGATACATTTGATAACTGAACCATTGCAAACCATTGTCTTCAGGAAAATTTGGTAAAAAATTTCAAAGGTTTTGTGTTTCTAAATAGTGCATAAATTTTGAAGATTGCTTAAATTATTAAAGTGGGTAATGATATTGCAAAATATATTTATTGAAAGCTGGTCCTTTGCTTTACAGGTTATATGAAGCTGCCAATTTTTACCAACGTGCTTTGCTGGCAAATGCCCTTACGAGTGCACTTCGATTGCATCAACGTTTACCTCACTTCCAATTGAGCCGTGCTTTTCTGAATCAGGCCCTGCTAGAGGACAGCTGCCACTATCTCCTTTTCTCATTAATCTTTGTCAACTCTTATCCAGTTACAAGTATCCTTTAAATATTGACTGCATTAAAGTGGAGTTGAAACACTGCCATAAAATACAAAAAATTTAAGTGTACACAACTGATCTTCCTGTTTGTACTCTTGTTAATCAAATTTACAATTGGACGAATAGTCACGTTTTTATAGCGAGTCCCTAAGATGTTCATTTGCTGTGTAAGTATGGAAATAAGGTATTGCTCACTTCAAGTTGTCTATAAGAGATTTGTCCTTATGCCAAGTAGCTTTTTCCACAACACCAATATTTGCACCTGGTGTGATCCTGGGAACTAAATTCCTGCTGATATCTCTTTCAGGTGGCGCAACTAGTAGAGCTGCTGCCTCACAGCTCCTGAGTCCCGGGTTTAATCCTGACCTCGGGTGTGTGGAGTTTCCACGTTCTCTTTGTGACCAAGTGGGTGTCCTCAGGGTGCTTCGGTTTCCTCCCACACCCCAAAAATGTGCGGGTTTGTAGGTTAATTGCCTCTGTACATTGCCCTTAGTGTATAAGGAGTGGATGAGAAAGTGCGATAACATAGATCTAGTGTGAACAGGTGATCGATGGTCAGCATGGACCCGGTGGGCTAAAGCACCTGGTTTCCTGCTGCATCTCTTAATCTCATTCAATTAATCCTTCATTTGGGGTCGTACAATATATATATATTTTTTTAACAATATTTTATTTATTAGAAGTAATGTACATTACAGTGATATAAACCAAAAATAACATAATACATTTCCTGTACCACTTGTTTTAAACTTTAAAAAGAAGAAGAATAGAGAGAGTTAGATAAGATAGTAAGTGCGTGAAAGAGTGATCAGGAGAAACCCGTAGAAACGTAAAACACGAGAAAGAGTTAAAAAGAAAACCAAAGGAAAAGAAAGAGAAAAATAGAAAACAGAAGATATAAGAAAGTAAAATAAGATAAAAGGGATGTACCTACTTCGTATCTTAGGTCCTGAAACCATTTATTTTCAAAGTTATGTTGCACCCTATGCTTGTAATAAGTTGATAAATGGAGAGCAGATCTTTTGGAAATTGGCTGATTTGCCTGCTAAGAGGAATCTCATGTCTTCTAGGTGTAACATTTCAGACATATTTTAAATCCACATTTTTGTCATTGGTGTGGGAGCGTTTTTCCAGAATTTAAGTATGTTTTTTTTGCCATTATTAAGCCGTAATTAAGGAAGCTCTTTTGGAACGGTCAGCTCAAAGCTGGCTTCCATTGTTCCAAAAATAATCAATTCTGCTTTCGGTTTCAGTTTTATTTTAAATAATTTTGTAAAAATTTCAAAGATTTCATTCCAAATTTTTGGGATTTTATACAAAAAACAAAGGAATGTGCTATAGTTGCTTCTTGGGATAGACATTTATCACAGATGAGACATTTGGAAAAGATTTACTTATTTTAGTTTTTGAGTAATATAGTCTAAGGTTTTAAATTGGATTAGAATATGTCTTACATTGATCGAGCATTCCCAACTCTCTTTTGAGATTTTTATAGCTAGTTCTTGTTCCCAATCTCTTCTAATTCTATCGGATGATGGTATTTCTATATTTAGGATGATATTATACAAGTATGATATTAAATTAGTTGATTCCGCCTTTATATTCATTGCTTCGTCTAATAGGTCTGGAGACAAATTTTGATATTCTTGTGTGTATTTTTTCAAATAATCACTGATTTGAAAATTTAAAATATTGATTACTTCTCAGATTGTATTTAAGTTGTAGTTGTTGGAATGATAAAAAAAATCAATTTTCATTCATGTCTCCAAACGTTTTAATTCCTATTCTTTCCCAGTGTGTAAATGATTTATCTATAATGGATGGTTTAAACGACGGATTATTAACTATGGGAGAGAGAAGCGATAGGTTTCTTAATTTTAGGGTTAATTTTATTTGTTTCCAAATTCTAATTGTACTATGAATAATTGGATTTTTACTGTATATTGTATTATTCAGTTTTATTGGTGAGAGAAGGATCGCTCCTATATTAAAAGGGGAGCAATCCTCTCTCTCCATTACTACCCAATCCACCCGCTGGGCAGAGTTGTCCAACAGGCGAATCACATTTTTGACATTTGCTGCCCAATAATAATACAAAAAATTAGGGAGTGTTAATCCACGAAATTCTTTAGGTTTGCACAAATGTCTTTGAATTCTATGGGATTTATAGTCCCATATAAAATTGGTGATATCAGAATCCAGTTTTTTAAAAAACTTTTTTGGTAAGTATATTGGTATTGATTGGAATAGATATAAAATTTGTGGTAGAAAGATAATTTTTATAGCATTTATTCGGCCTATTAAAGACATCGGAAGAGTTTTCCAAAATTTAATCAGGGCGTTTAATTTATTAAGTAGGGGCATATAGTTTGCATTAAATAAAGATTTATATTTTCTGATAATTTCAATTCCCAAATATTTAAATTTTTCTGTAGCAATTTAAAAAGGGAATTTTAACAGGTGTGTTGAGTCTTGAGGTTTTATCATCATAATTTCACTTTTATTCCAATTTATTCTATATCCTGAAAAGGATCCAAATTCCTCTATTAGATTTAATATATTTGGTATACTGATTTGTGATTTTGTGATGTACAGTAGTACATCATCTGCGTATAATGGGTCGTACAATATTTTGATGGGAGCCTCTCTGGGAGTGTATAGTGTTTTGGGAAGTTTCAAGATTAAGGTAAGAGTTTCAAGGAATATTCTTCAGAGACTTGAATCTAAAAGCAGGAGTTTGGGCTCTTGTTTTAAGGGAAGACTTAGGACAGTGGAGATGTTTTGGGACGTGTGCATTGAACAGGGAAGTTGAGTATGGGGAGGTGAGAGGACCTGAAGAGGAACTGTATGGAGGAATAGGTAGGTTTTATGGGTTGCAAGGTGTGTGGGGAAAAATGCCATTTTTGAAATTGAAAAATATTTGCGCATCTTCAGCTTCTGTTGATCACATGTTAGAAAATTCTGCAATATCTGTGCTATAGATTATACAATCATTAGTTCATTTAATTTGCTTTGCATAGGATTGGGTGTAGAAAGTGGTTCTATAATAGATTGGGCCAGAATTAATCTTTTGTTCCATAATGCTTTGCGATTCCATGAAAGAGGTGAAAGATGATTGAAAATGCCAATGTATTATTTTTGCAGTGAAGTTTCTGGATGTATCAGCAGTATTCTTAGTTTTAAATTTATAGATCCATTAAAATAAATTTTAGTTTTCTGACTAGTGAATATTTTTTTCCTTAACTGTCTCCTCAGTGAGTATTTTTCCAGTGTTTCTATTTTCTCTGTTACATGCTACAGCCTATACAAAGAAAATTTTGGATGTAAGTATTGTTTCACCTTTCTGTGTGCTATTGAGGTGAATAGTGCGGACATTTTGTTAGTATGGAACACATTTCAGCTTTTTGTAGTACAGACTTCAAATACTGTTCAAATAGTTTTGTGGGTTCCATTTTCCAGAATGAAACAGAAAGCTGAAGACGGCATTGTCCATAGCACCATGAAATAACTTTGCTACCAGTCTCTAATCTGGCTGATTTAGAGTCAGTCATACAACATGGAAACAAGCCCGTCAGCTCAACCCTTTAATTCAACACAGGATATCCATTTAAGCCAGTCCCATTTGCCCATATTTGATCCATGTATCTCAAAATCTTTATTGGTGTTGAATATTTTTAGGATTTAGCAGTGGAAAATATAAGCCTTTCTTATAATCATATTATCTTGGAGTTTGGTGACATTCCTTTAAACAAAATTTCCAAAGAAAATGTTACTTGGCAAATACAAAGAATACTATTAAATTCCAACTCCAATCAGTCTAAGAGATATGTAAGACCTCCTCCCACGTCCAGATCTACTTTTGGAACTCCACATTTGTGCAGTTATTTCTTCAGTTGTGATGTATCAAACTACAGACATGCCCTAACTAAAATAAAGGTTACGTTCTGTAAATCCTTATGTAAGTTAGGTTTCATGCAAGTCAGGATCACCTTAAAACTGGGTAGAAACAAAGAACTGCAGATGCTGGTTAATGCACAGAAGGACACAGTGCTGGAGTAACTCAGCAATCAATCGGAGAAGGGTCCTGACCCGAAAGGGTCATGTTCTCCATAGATGATGCCTGACCCGCTAAGTCACCCCAGCACCTTATGTCGTTTCATCTTAAAACTAGGTGCTGGTCAGCACCAGCGAGCCCATCTTCATCAGCTATCGCACCGTCCAGTTGACACAGCTGCTGTTGCGGCTCACTTTGTAGCCCCTGGCCAACAGCACTTTCATCAGATTGCTGTCACCAACAGAACACGCTCGGTCACCGAGGGGTCCTTCCCACGGGTATTGTAGACAGTGAAGATGGTTATCAAAAATTCTAGAAGGATCATGATCGGCTGGGCAATTGGGCTGAGGAATGGCTAATGGAGTTTACTGCAGCTAAGTGTGAGGTGTTGTATTTTGACAAGTCAAACAAGAGTGGGACCTTCACAATGAATGACCGGGCCCTGTAGTGTTGTAGAGCAGGGAGATAATCCTCTGTGGTATCACAGGTAGATGGGGTGTTAAAGAAGGTCTTTGATATATCAGTAGGTACACAAAAATGCTGGAGAAACTCAGCGGGTGCAGCAGCATCCATGGAGCGAAGGAAATAGGCAACGTTTCGGGCCGAAACCCTTCTTCAGACTGATGGGGGGTGGGGAGAAGAAAGGAAAAAGGCGGAAGAGGAGCCCGAGGGCTGAGGGATGGGAGGAGACAGCCCGAGGGCTGAGGAAGGGGAGGAGACAGCAAGGGCTAACAGAATAGGGAGAATTCAATGTTCATGGCCCCAGGATGCAGACTCCCCAAGCGGAATATGAGGTGCTGTTCCTCCAATTTCCGGTGTTGCTCGCTCTGGCCATGGAGGAGACCCAGGACAGAGAGGTCGGATACGGAATGGGAGGGGGAGTTGAAGTGCTGAGCCACCGGGAGATCAGGTTGGTTATTGCGGTGGATATGCGGCGTTGACGGAGGAATTGGGAGTAGGGGATGGAGTCCTTACAGGAAGCAGGGTGGGAAGAAGTATAGTCCAGATAGCCATGGGAGTCAGTAGGTTTATAGTGGATGTCGGTAAGAAGTCCATCACCTGCGATGGAGATAGTGAGGTCAAGGAATGGTAGGGAAGTGTCGGAAATGGTCCAGGTGTATTTGAGTGCCGGATGGAAGTTGGTGGTGAAGTGGATGAAGTCAGTCAGTTGTGTGTGGGTGCAGGAGGTGGCACCAAAGCAGTCGTCGATGTAGCGGAGGTAGAGGTCGGGGATGGGGCCCTGGTACGTATTGAACAAGGATTGTTCTACGTACCCGACAAAGAGGCAGGTGTAGCTGGGGCCCATGCGTGTGCCCATAGCTACGCCTTGTATTTGGAGGAAATGGGAGGAGTCAAATGAGAAGTTATTGAGGGTAAGGACCAGCTCCGCTAGGCGGAGGAGGGTGTCAGTGGCCGGGTATAGGTTGCTTCTCTGGTCGAGGAAGAACCGGAGGGCTTTGAGACCATCCTGGTGGAGGATGGAGGTGTAGAGTGACTGGACGTCCATGGTGAAGATGAGGGGGTGAGGGCCTAGAGAATGGAATGCGCGGAGCCGACGGAGAGTGTCTGAGGTGTCTTGAACATAGGTAGGGAGGGATTTAACCAAGGGGGATAGGATGGAGTCAAGGTAGGTGGAAATGAGTTCGGTGGGGCACGAACAGGCAGAGACAATGGGTCTACCGGGACAGTCAGGTTTGTGGATTTTGGGGAGAAGGTAAAATCGGGCCGTGCGGGGTTGTGGAACGATGAGGTTGGAGGCTCGGTCGGGCAGGGCGTGGGAGTTGATGAAGTCAGTGGGGTCATGGTCCAGGGGGTAAGTAGGAGGAGGTGTCCGAGAGTTGGTGCGTGGCCTCAGCTTTGTAGAGATCGACGAGCCAGACTACCACGGCACCTCCCTTGTCGGCGGGTTTGAAGAAGGGTTTCGGCCCGAAATGTTGCCTATTTCCTTCGCTCCATAGATGTTGCTGCACCCGCTGAGCTGCTCCAGCATTTTTGTGTACCTTCGATTTTCCAGCATCTGCAGTTTCTTCTTAAACACTGATATATCAGTATCTGATTATAGAAGTTGGGGTGTTGAGTTGCTGAGCCTGCATTTGGAGTATTGTGTTCGGTTTTGATCATTCTGCTATAAGAAGGAAGTCATTAAGCTGGAAAGAGTGCAGAGAAGATTTACGAGGATGTTGCCAGGACTTGAGGGCCTGACCTATAGGGAGAAGTTTGGCAGGCTAGGCCTTTATTCGTAAGACTGTAAGAGGCTGGATGGTGATCTAGTAGAGGTGTACAAAATCATGAGGGGGATAGATGTGGTGAATGCTCAGACTTTTTTATACCCAGAATAGGGGAATGAGAAATAGACGGCATTGGATTAAGGTGAGAGGGGAAAGATTTAATACGAACCTGAGGGAAAATCTTTTCACTCAGGGTGGTGGGTATATGGAATAAGCTGCCAGAGGATTGAGTTTAACAGTATTTAATAGAAAGTTGGACAGGTACATGGAAAAGAAAGATTGAGAGGGATTTGGGCCAACGTAAAATGGCATGTAGCAAGGACAAAGTCTAATCTGAAGCAGGGTTCCCCTCGTAGGTTCATAAGTGATTATGTACAGAAATAGGCCATTCGACCCATCGAGTCTACTCAGCCCATCTTGATATATTCAGCCCATCAGAGGTATAGACTGCTGATCACTAATCATTCTCAGGACTCGAGTGAGACTTTAATAGAGGACTAATTATGTATTCTAAATATCCCGGGGAAAAGATTCACAGGAAAATGGGACCGTTTTTTTCTGACCCTGCATCGGAGTTGCAGCACGTGGCAAAAGATTCAGAATCAAATTTGTAAAGTACATTGCCCCTTTGGAGGTGGAATTTATTTATTGCTAATTTATCATTCTGGCAACAGGGGTTGAATTTATCATTCTGGCTGAAGAACTCTCACAAGAATATATGCCACAAAGAGGTACCAAATTAGAAGACATTTTTATCTAGGTTTAGGAAAATATGTTTAAAAATTACTATTGAAAATACTTACGCATCAGGATTGATTGCAGAGAATTCTTAGGGTTTCCGAGAACAGAGAAGGTTATAGCAACTAACAACTGCTCCTGTTCTTTTTAGATCCTGGGTTCAGGCAGTTTGGCTTTTTTGAGGACCATGTTGGATAAAATTTCAGCCAATCAGCAGAATATTTTGAAGTTTATTGCTTGCAATGAAATTTTTCTGATGCCAGCCACAGTCTTCATGCTCTTAAGGTAATATCACTTAATGGGGATATTTTTGTCATAACTTAATCTGCTATTAAATTTCATTTAAGCAATATAGTTATTTGCATGCATGAAACTAGCAACGTGGAAGCATTGCAATCATTTTCCATTTTTACACTTTTATAGTGGCCACGGAAGTTTGTTACAGCCTTTCATTTACTACAGATTTCTTGCACTCCGATACTCTTCTCACAGAAACCCCTATTGCCGGTACGTATTTCAGTGTTTTGGTGCATTGGTTAAACATCTTAATCTAACTTGAAGTGAATCCAGTGTCGTGTGGAATTCTGTTACAAATTTTATTTTTTGAAATGTAGTACGAGTTGTCAGGAGTAATAATTATTGGTCATAGACTTGTCCATGAAATTGCTTACTATTGCAACTGATTCTTTAATTGATAATCCAAGTTTCATTGAATGTAAGAGGATAGTTTGTCCTGAACTGGCACTGAACTCTAAAGTATGTTCTTTTGAAGAAGACAATTTTGTTTAGTTTATTATGTGGTTGATAAAAAGTTGTTATTCTTGAGCTGATTTTTTTTAATTTCGGAAGACAACACTGAATTTCCCAGTACTGTTACAGTTGTACAAGATGTTGGTGTGTTGCGCCGCATTTGGAGTACTGTGTTCAGATTTAGTTATTCTGCTCTGGATCCAGATATCCCAGTCCCATGTTTGAATCGACAGAACGCCACAGGAGATCCTTTTTCCCTGTGGCAATCAAGCTGTACAACTCCTCCCCTTCCTGTAGTCGGGTAGACTGACTCCCCTTCCCCCTCCGCCCCAATCTTTGCACATCTTCAATCCTGGACTTTCCACTCGTCATTTTAATTTCATGTTTCATGTATCTTGTTATGTTTTATGACTATTGGCACACCAATTTCCCTCTTGTATGCCCTGGGTTCATCTGCCCTGCATCAGGCCTCTTGCATTGAAATAAATCCAGTTTAAACCATCGGACATCTTTCGCTCCATCTTGCCTGTCTTGTTGACACAACTTATTCTCTTTAACTTTGCATTTGTCTCAACCTTCCCATCTGCCTCACTGCTGCTTCGATTCCCACCCTACTGACAGGCTAATTTAAACCCTCCCAAGCAGCTCTAGCAAATCTCTGCCAGGATATTGGTCGCCTCCAGTTTCAGTATAGCCTATCCCTCATGTAGGGATCAACTATGTCCCTGTCACAATAGTTCAAATACCAGAGCCATTGCACCCACCCTGCACCAAGACCTCAGCCATCTTCCTTATCCTTTTATTCCTGTTCTCACTAGCACATGGCATCAGAGGTATTTCGAGATTATTACCCTTGAGTTCTTACTTTGTACTCTCCTGCCTAATTCTCTGTATTCAGTCTGCAGGACATCATCACTTCTCTTACCTATATTATTATTATTATCAGTGAAAACATTAGCGACGCGGTGGTGCTGGTTTCCGACGGGCATGGTGACGGACGCACCACACATCTCTGTCCTCCATACAGCTGGCAAGCTCCTTTTTTGTCTCTACACGTGCGTCTTCCATCAACGTCTTCAGCATCGTCTTGGTTGGCCATCCCGGATCACGTCTTCCATGGGTGGGTTCCCACAGCACAACCTTGTTTGCTGGCATTTCTGGGTGGCGGTGGCAGTGAACAGCGAGCCTCATCCTTCTCGACCTGATCTTCTCGGTCAGAGGTGGAATCTCCCAATAGAGCTGGGCGTTGATGATGTGGTCCCTCCAACTGACATTGTTTACTTTTCTGAGCATTCGGGTGTAGGTACCATCGAGAGACTTGGACAGTGCTCGAGTGAGAGTCCATGCCTCTCACCCGTACAATAATATGGTCTCTACAGATAGACAATAGGTGCAGGAGTAGGCCATTCGGCCCTTCGAGCCTGAACCGCCATTCAATGTGATCATGGGTGATCATCCACAATCAGTATCCCGTTCCTGCCTTTTCCCCCATATCCCCTGACTCCGCTATCTTTAAGAGCCCTATCAAGCTCTCTCTTGAAAGTATCCAGAGAACGGGCCAATTCCACAGACAACTCTCTGTGTGAAAAAGTGTTTCCTCATCTCCGTTCTAAATGGCTTACCTCTTATTCTTAAACTATGGCCCCTGGTTCTGGACTCCCCCAACATCGGGAACATGTTTCCTGCCTCTAGCGTGTCCAAACCCTTAATAATCTTATATGTTTCAATAAGATCCCCTCTCATCCTTCTAAACTCCAGAGTATACAAGCCCAGCCGCTCCATTCTCTCACCATTTGACAGTCCCGCAATCCCGGGAATTAACCTTATGAAACCACGCTGCACTCCCTCAATAGCAAGAATGTCATTCCCCAAATTTGGAGACCAAAACTGCACGCAATACTCCAGGCGTGGTCTCACTAGGGCCCTGTACAACTGCAGAAGGACCTCTTTGCTCCTATACTCAACTCCTCTTGTTATGAAGGCCAACATGCCATTCGCTTTCTTCACTGCCTGCTGTACCTGCATGTTTACTTTCATTGACTGATGAACAAGAACCCCCAGATCTCGTTGTACTTCCCCTTTTCTCAACTTGACACCATTTAGATAATCTGCCTTCCTGTTTTTGCTACTGAAGTGGATAACCTCATATTTATCCACATTAAACTGCATCTGCCCACTCACCCAACCTGTCCAAGTCACCCTGCATTCTAATAGCATCCTCCTCAGTTCACACTGCCACCAGCTTTGTGTCATCTGCAAATTTGCTAATGTTACTTGTAATCCCTTCATCTAAATCATTAATCTATATATTGTAAATAGCTGCGGTCCCAGCACCGAGCCTTGCGGTACCCCACTAGTCACTGCCTGCCATTCTGAAAGGGACCCGTTAATCCCCACTCTTTATTTCCTGTCTGCCAACCAATTTTCTATCCATGTCAGCACTCTTACCCCAATACCATGTGCCCTAATTTTGCCCACTAATCTCCTATGTGGGACCTTATCAAATGCTTTCTGAAAGTCCAGGTACACTATATCCACTGGTTCTCCCTTGTCCATTTTCCTAGTTACATCCTCAAAAAATTCCCGAAGATTAGTCAAGCATGATTTCCCCTTTGTAAATCCATGCTGACTGGGACCGATCATGTTACTGCTATCCAAATCTGCCGCTATTTCATCTTTTATGATTGACTCCAACATCTTCCCCATCACCGATGTCAGGCTAACTGGTCCATAATTCCCTGTTTTCTCACTCCCGCCTTTCTAAAAAAGTGGGATAACATTAGCTACCCTCATTTGCATGGAAGAATCTCAGTTTGACACCCGAGACGTCCAGATTTTCCCCATGTTATTGAGGGCTTTCCATGCGAGCACTTTCCGGACCTTGATGTCATTCTCCGAGCTCTGCATCCGAGCTCCCAGGTACTTGAAGTCCTCCACTTTCTTGAGAGATGCACCGCCACTGGCTTTGAGAGGCTCATGGTTACCAACGTTGAACGCCATGTACTCCGTCTTCTTGGCATTGAGGTGGAGGCCCAATTTCTTGCACTCCGTCTCGACCCTGCCGAGCAGCTCCTGTGCCTCCCTGATCTGGTCTGACAGCAGGACGATGTCATCAGCGAAGTCGAGGTCTGACAAGTTGACTGGCCCAATTCTTCTCGAATGCCTTGAGGTGATTGTGAAGCCGAGGTCCTCATGTTTCTTGAGCGCCTGCCTCATGGCATAATCAAGGACAATGACGAAGAGAAAGGGTGCCAGCGTGTCTCCCTGTAAGACCGCCGAGATGATCCCGAACACTTTGCTCTCGCCATTCGGGATGACAACCTTGGCCGTGGTGCCCAAGTGCATATCCTCAATGGCTCTCAGCAGACGAGGAGGGATACTGTAAGCCTTCAAAATCCTCATCATTTTGCATTGATGAATCAAGTCAAACGCCTTCTTGAAGTCTATGAAGGTTAGGTATCTATATCATTAGTACCAATGTAAACAACAACCTCTGGCTGCTCTTCCTCCACCTAGCTCTCCCTGTCTCCACCATTCCCTTCTGTGCATCTGTGCGAGTCATCATGCCACAGACTGGCGGCTGCTGCTGTTCACTGAATTGCCACAAAGGAACATTGCAGTCTCTGCCTATCTCCTCTGCCTTTTCTGGTGGTCGCCCATCTACCTGCTGCCTGAACGTTAGGTGTGACTATCTCACGGAAACTCCTACTTATAATGCTCCAGTGGGAGTTCAACTCCACTCGCTTGATGCAGTCGGTCAAACTGCAACTGGACACTTCCCACATGTGTAATCACCAGGGGACACTGATCTCCCGCATCCTGCAGGAGGAGCATACAACTGCCCCAACTACCATCCTAACTGCAATGAGGCTGAAGAGGAGCATATGAACAACTTTAGCTTATCTTACCTTTCCACTGCTCGGGCTTCTTGCTGAAGCCTCTTGATACAAAGTCTGAGTACTTACCACTCAAATACAGTGCTTGGCACTCAAACAACCAGTTCAAAGTGGATGTAGATACAAGGAAATGCAAATGCTGGTTTATATTAAAAAAAACATTCTGAAGTAACTTAGCGTGTCAGGCAGCATCTCTAGAAAACATGGATAATTGACTTTTCTGGTTGGATATGTGACGTTTCACAGGGCTCGATATTAACGGTTGCCAATGGCCACCTAAAGTCCCGCCGGACAACCTAAAAGCCGTGTCCTTTTGCCCAGCTTGGCAAGCACCCGGGACACCTGCCGTTCAACTCTGAGTGGGCCGCCCTCTCTATCTCTCTCTCTCTGTCACTCTCCGTCTCCGCCTGCCATCCGTGTCTGGGTCTCCGTTCTCCGGCCGCTCCTCATCTGCCGGCACGGCCGGCCGCCTTGCACATGCGCATTGCCACGGCCTGCTCATCCTCCCCCTGCACATGCGCACAACCACGGCCAGCACATCATCGGCCGCCCTGCACATGCGCACTGCCACGGCAATTGGTCGGCGCCGGGCACTTTCTCCCTCCCTTTGCATTGTGGGAGATCTGGCCGCCATTGCTGTCCGGTCGCTGCCTTGCCGCGACCGCTGAAAACCAATGCAGAATCACTCCCTGGAGCTGGAGTAACTCCCTGGAGTAACTCTTGCTTCTTGGTTTTCTGGCCCTCCAAAAAATTTCCAAATGGAATTTAAACTGGAGGTGGTGGAGGGTCTACCACCAAACTCTAAACTCTGAACAATAACAGCCTATTGCACTTTATCTGTTTATTTATTGTGTGTGTATATGGTCTATGGTATATAGACACACTGAACTTTTATCTCCTGTTCTGTATTATGTTTAAATATTCTGTTGTGCTGCAGCAAACAAGAATTTCATTGTCCTATCTGGGACACAAGACAATAAAACTCTCTTGACTTGGACTTAAGCAAAAAAAGGGTTCTTGGGGTAAAAAGAGATACCTTCAATTTAGTTGCGTCTGGTTGGGTAACAATGGTAGGGTGAAGACTATTCAATAGACAATAGGTGCAGGAGTAGGCCATTCGGCCCTTTGAGCCAGCACCGCCATTCAATGTGATCATGGCTGATCATCCCCAATCAGTACCCCGTTCCTGCCTTCTCCCCATATCCCCTGACTCCGCTATTTTTAAGAGCCCTATCTAACTCTCTCTTGAAAGCATCCAGAGAACCCGCCTCCACCGCCCTCTGAGGCAGAGAATTCCACGGACTCACCGCTCTCTGTGAGAAAAAGTGTTTCCTCGTCTCCGTTCTAAATGGCTTACTCCTTATTCTTAAACTGTGGCCCCTGGTTCTGGATGCTTTCATTGTGTGGGGGAACTCCATGCTTTATTCCATGCTTTAATAGTGCGGGGGAACTCCATGGAGCAGCCAGCATATCTGGATAGAAGAAATTGGGTGACGTTTCGGGTAGAGACCCTTCTTTAGACTCCCTCTGGTTTTACTGTTTTTAGTTTAATTTAAAGATACAGCGTGGAAACAGGCCCACCGAGTCCACGCCGACCACTGATCACCCGTACACTAGTCCTATCCCACACATTAGCGACGTGAGTCAAGAGTGTTTTATTCTCTCACGTCCCACTTAGAACAATGAAATCCTTACTTGCAGCAGCACAACAGAATATGTAAACATAGTACTCTGTAAACAATGTTATAAATGAGAAAACGAAACATTATATTTATATATGAATATATAACTATATAAATATATAGTTATATATTCATATATAAATATAGTTATATATATATATATATGTATATCTATCTATCTTCTATCTATCTATTATATAAAACTCTGTGGCTGCCATCCGTCCGTCCGCCTGCTTGACTTGTGTCACCCAGCCCCTTTGATACCGCCCTACGCCCACACCGCACGCAGAAACGCCGATATTATATATTCATATATAAATATAGTTATATATACATGTATATCTATCTATCCATCTTCTATCTATTATATAAACCTCTGGCTGCCATCCGTCCGTCCGCCTGCTTGACTTGTGCCACCCAGCCCCTTTGATACCGCCCTACGCCCACACCGCACGCAGAAACGCCGATATTGTTTTCAATTTCGAAAGAGATTTCATTTTTATTTACGAATAGCCACTCCTGATTAAATTTCATCGTGTTTATGTACACTTTTTTCTCCCCCCACCCACCACAACATTTCAAAATGTTAAACTCTCAGCCATAGAATGTTAGTGAAGTTTCAATTGTGTGATGTCACAATGCCCGATCATCACACATGTCCAATTGGATTGGATTCATTTACATATGCCTTTGCACCAGCCCCAGCCCCTCCCCCCCAATCCCACAGCCTGTGTCGAAGGGCGTCGTCACGTGTGTGGGGATGATAGGGAATGGGGAAATTTCAAAATGTTAAATGTTTCTCCCCTCCAACCCCAAACATTTCAAAAAGTTTAACAAAACAGCTCTCAGCCATAGAATGTTAATAAAGATTCCGTTGTGTGATGTCACAATGCCCAATGCTCACAGATGACAAATCGGAATGGATCCATTTACATATGCCTTTGCAGCAGCCCCAGCACCAGCCCCTCAACCCCACCCCTGCAGCCTGTGTTGAAGGGCGTCGTCACGTGTGTGCTAATAGAGAAAGATGATTGGCGGTGATAGGGAATGGGGAACAGATGGACTGTCCCTACCCCTCCTACTTCCACTCTCCCTCCCCACTCTTCCCCCTCTCTCCTCTCCCCCTCCCTCCACTCCCACCCCCTCTCTTCCCCCTCCACCACCCCTCTTCACCCCCATCTCCCCCCCACCCCTTCCCCTCTCTCTTGCACCACTTCCCGCTACCCCTCTGCCCCTCACTCCCCACTCTTCCCCTCTCCCTCTCTCCCTCTCTTCCCCCTACTCCTCTCCCCTTCCCCTCATCCCCTCTCTCCACCTCTAACATCCCCTCCACCCCTCTCCCCCCTTCCTGCCCTCCCCGCTCTCCTCCCACACCCCACTCTCCTCCCCCTCCCTCTCCCCCACCCTGCTCTCTTCTCCCTCACCAATCTCTCCCCTTTCCTCCTCCCCCTCTCCCCTCCCTCCCCCTCTCCTCTTCTCTCCCCACCCCGTCTCCCTCTCCCCTCTTCTCTCCCCACCCCGTCTTCCTCTCCACCCCTCCCCCCGCCTGTGTTTGGGGGGTGGTTAGTGTGAGTGTGATGCCGCAGCCCCCCCCCCCCCCCCCCCGCAAACGCGCGTTGGGAAAACAGCCCGCCAACAGTCTCTCTGTCTTTAAGACAGAACTGCAGTTGCTTGAAAATCAAAGGTACACAAAAAAATGCTGTATAACCTCAGCGGGTGCAGCAGCATCTATGGATCAAAGGAAATAGACAACGTTTCGTGAAAAAACCCATCTGAGGATGGGTTTCGGCCAAAGGCATTGCCTATTTCCTTAACTCCATAGATGCTGCTGCACCCGCAGTGTTTCTCGAGATTTATTGTGTGTACCAGTCTATCTATCTCTCCCCTATCTCTCTCTCTCTCTCTCTCTCTCTCTCTGCCCTTCTCTCTGCACAGCCTGCGGCTCGACTCATGCATGCCTGCTCCAACCCACCCCCTTCACCTCTCTCCCCCATCCTCTTCTTCCTCTCTCCACCCCTCTCCCCTCTCACCCTCCTCTCTCCCCACCTTCCTCACCACCCTTCCTCTCAACCCTCCTCCTCCCCCACCTCACAATTTTTTTTTTCTAACATTAAATTTTCTCTCTCTGCACCCCCACCCCTCGAGACGCACCTGAGAGGTGAGGGCTATTCGTCAGTGGATAGGGTGGAGATGGGATAAAAGAAGAAAATTAAAATATTAATATAATATCAAGGGGTGTGATGAGTGTGTGTGTTTGTGGGTGCCAGATTCACATGCCGCAACCGTGCTTTGGAGGTTAGTGTGACGCCACAGCTCCCCCGCCCCAAACGCACGTTCGGTGTCCAGACCCAACGGGTCTGACCTTGGTCTAGTATACATTTAAAACTCTGTGTGTGGGTGTATGTCATTTTGCGGTGTATGTCATTTTGCCTTTGATTTTTGCCTTTGATTTGTTACACCGCAAAAACCAGACGCAAAAACGCCGAAATCTTTACCATTTCGCTAGCGATTTTACTTTTACATTCGCATATCCACTTCTCATTAAATTTCGTCGTTTTTCTGTACACATTTTCAATAATATCCTTCATAAATCAACAACTGCCGACGTCACAATGCCCTTGCGCTCGCTCTACGCCTCCCGCAGCTCCCACGCCCACCCGCTCACTCCAACCCCCCCCCCTTTAAAATGCTCTGCAGATTGGGAGGTCACCGGAGGTCACAGCTGGTCACCGGAGGTCACCGGCTTGAACATGGCGGCAGCAGTTATTGTCGCGCGGGGCATAAAGGGCCTGTCCCACCAGCATGCGATTGCATGCGTCTAACGCGACCAAACGTGGTGGCTTGAGGCGTACGGCCGCGCGGGGTTGGTCCCAATTCGAACCGCGGAGGAGTATGGAGTTGTGCGGGGCTGGTCCCGACATCATACTCACCAATCAGCTGGGCAGGAGGAGGGCCGACTGAATGTGGACGTCGCACGGCGTCGGGCGGTGACGTCATCACGCAACGGCACGCTGGGTGTTGACGTAATCGCGCAACGCCACGCGCTAGGCGTACGCGGTCAAGACGCTGCGTATGCCCACAATGCGTCTGCGGGCCGACAGGCCGTTGGCGCGCGGGATTTTCGGACAGTGCAAGATTTTTGGAGGCCAGCACGATGTCGGGACCAGCCCCGCACAACTCCATACGCATCCACCGATCGAAGTGGGACCGGCCCCGCGAGGCAGATCCCCCCTCCTTGTCCCCCCCCTCCCTGTTCCCCCCCCCTCCCTGTTCCCCCTTCTCTGTCCCCCCCCTCTCTGTCCCCCCCCTCTCTGTCCCCCCCTCTCTGTCCCCCCTCCCTCTCCCCCTCCTCCCTCCCTCTCCCCCTCCTCCCCCCTCCCTCTCCCCCCCTCTCACTCTCCCCCCCTTCTCTCTCTGCCCTCACTCCCTACTCCCCCCACCTCCCTCTCTAGACGCGCCTGCGAGTTGGGGGCTATGTGTCAGTAGATAGGCCAATTATGGGGTAAAAGGAGCAACTTAAAAATAATATTGATATATTAACAAGGGGGTAGTTAGCGTGTGTGCGGGGGGGTAGTTAATGTGTGTGATGCTGCATGCCGCCCCCCCCCAACAGCACGTTGGGGGAACAGACCCAATGGGTCTGCACTTGGTCTAGTATAATATATATATATGTATGTATGTGTATATGTATATATATGTGTGTGTTTGTGTAATATATACCCACACACACTCAAAATTTCCCTCCTGGGATTAATAAAGTTCTATCGTATAGTATCGTGTATGTGTAGGAAGGAACTGCAGATGCTGGTTTAAACTGAAGATAGACACAAAAAGCTGGAGTTACTCAACAGGTCAGACAGGATCTCTGGACAAGTGGAAAATATTACGTTTTGGGTTGGGTCTGAAAGAGGTTCCTGCACACCTTTGGAATGTGGAAGGAAACAAGAGCACGTGGAGAAAACCCACGCGATCAAAGGGAAAAGGAGCGAACTCCATACAGACAGCACCCATATTCAGGATCAATTCCGGGTCTCTGGCACTTTTAGGCAGCAACTTTATGGCCAATGTGCTGCTACATAGTCTTGAACTGAATTAAAACATACAGTAGCTGTAAAGGGGGACACAGCGTCACTTAGAGATTTAAGACTGAAAATGGATAGTTTCTTTTTTTTAGTAACCAAAGTTATCAACATATAATTTTTTGTGTGTTGGAAAACAAAATATAGCGGCACAGCTGGTAGACTTGCTGCCTCGCTAGACACTCCAGCGATCTGTGTTCGATCCTGTCCTCGGGCACTGACTGTTGAATTTGCACATTCTCCCTGCAAGCGTGTGGGTTTCCTCCCACATCCCAAAGACGCATTGGCTTTGTAAGTTAACTTGTCTCTGTAAAATTGCTCCTAATTTGTAGGGAGTGGGTGAGGAAAGTGGGATAACAGAACTTGTGTGAATGGGTGGTAGACAAAAAAGCTGGAGAAAATCAGCGGGCGAGGCAGCATCTATGAAGCGAAGGAATAGGCGACGTTTCGGGTCGAGACCCTTCTTCAGACTGATGTCGGGGGGGTGCGGGAAAAAAGAAAGGAAGAGGCGGAGACAGTAGGCTGTGGGAGAGCTGGGAATGGGAGGAGAAGGAGGGAGAAAGCAAGGACTACCTGAAATTGGAGAAGCCAAAGTTCATACCGCTGGGGTGTAAACTACCCAAGCGAAATATGAGGTGCTGTTCCTCCAATTTGCGGTGGGCCTCACTCTGGCCATGGAGGAGGCCCAGGACAGAAAGGTCGGATTCGGAATGGGAGGGGGAGTTGAAGTGCTGAGCCACCGGGAGATCAGGTTGGTTATTGCGAACTGAGTGGAGGTGTTGTGCAAAACGATCGCCAAGCTTGCGCTTGGTCTCACCGAAATTGATACGCTGAATAATCCAACCACATTTTTGTTTGGAAGTGGAAAGAAATAATAGAAATTGCATTTATTGCAAAGTGTAAAAAGAGTTGAGATACTGTATGAAAATTTTGCTGCATGTCATTGTGGTATATATCATGTCTTGATTGGTGAATATATTTAGTTTGTGACTTTATTTGAAGCAGAAATAATATGTGAATGCTTCATTGAGCATAATTCCGACTGGTAACTACGCACTTTGTCCGAGCACATTATCGCACGCGTCATGCAAGCCGTCTTAAATGACCACCTAAACTGTCATTTGGCAACCTAAAAAGCTGCCTAGGTTACCCGGCTGGCATCAGAGAAAAAAAGTTAAGTGAGAGCCCTATTTCATTCTGAAGAAGGGTTACGGCCCGAAACGTCATCTATCCATGTTCTCCAGAGATACTGCCCGACCTGCTAAGTTACTCCAACATTTTGTCTTTTTTTGTCAAAATGGATGCTCCGCTTGAGTCTGTCTCCTTTCTATTTATTTCCACGAGCTATGCCTTAATGCTTGCTTTTTAAATCTCCCGCGCTCCTCTCCAGCTCCACAGCCTCTTATAAAACTAACAAGATCTTGCCTTAAAGGCTGTTTTTTAAATCTCCTGCACTACTCCTGTCACAGTGCCTACAACCTAGAAGGGCAAGGGTAACTGAGGCATGACATTTAATCATGGCAATGTCATCACCCACACGTTTTATTCCAAATCGCATGCTATTCTGATTTAGAAATATTACTGACCTATCTTCTTTGTTGGGTCTAAATCATGAAATTCTCCACAACACCACTGCCTGCAGTGTTTTTCAGTGGTATCCCATTTCCCACCATGAATGGCTTTGAAAAGGTCGTAGTACATACTGACGAAGTTGTGCTCATTTTCTATGAATGAATAATGTTATGAATGAAATGTACTTGTACACCATGTTCACCTTGTCATTCCCATTTAGCTCATGAAATATTCTCATAAGGAAAATGAGAAGGGTTATTATCTGACATCTTTCAGGTTCTTGCTATCTATCATCTCTTGTTGCTAATTGTTGAATAAGAATCTGAGCCATACCAAGATGTTAATACCCCTTTTTGTGTTTCAGAAATCTCTTTTCAGAACTGAAATTGCTGATGGAACATTTAATCATGAAACCTGTCTGCCCTGGATTTTTGCGAAATATGTGTCTTAATTGCATTTCCTTTGTAAGTCGATTGGCTCCCACCGCAAATTGACGTGGAAACAATGCATCCTCTGTGAAAGATAAATAAACATACTGAGCAACTGATTAATGTTACAGGCTGTCAGCCTAGATATATTCCAAACGCTTGTATTTTTTTTAGAATCCCATTCATATGAGATTTTATCTTTGAACAAAATTTGTTAAACTCAATTTCAATTTTTGGTTAAATTATCTAATTGAAATGGTTGGCTAAGGTATCGAAAAACTAGGATGTTCGTATGGGTTTTAATTTTTAACTGATTTAATGATGGTGAAATAAATTGTTTACTTTTAGTTATTAGAGGGAAAATGGAAAAATGGCACTGAAGGTAATTGGTCTTGATGTGCACTTGTTTGGATGTTCACGATCTTAGATTTTGTTGTCTGTACCCAAGACTTTGTATTTTGATTAATATATAGGGTATCCAATTCATTAAATGGATAGATTACACGTCAGACACTGCATCCTGAAGTGTTATGTGAAATCAAACACCAATAAAATGGCATTGTTTGTCCGTTTGCACTGTAAAATGTCTGTTTCCCACTCAATCAGAATACCCAATGAATAGGTTTATTAGAAAAATGTTGAGGCAGCTCAAATTGATCAGACTGCATTTAAATGGAGGTAAATATTAGCTCCAATAAGTATAAACCTCAATGTGGCAGAAAATATATTTAATGCTCACTGGGATTTGAGCATTTCTTAAATGTTTCACACTGCATAAAAGGATCTAATGTCGATTTTATAACAGGTTTTCGATATTTGAATGATGTATATTTAAGGCATGTAACTATTACCAGCAATTTGCACTGAAATAATTGCATTCTAGTTGTCAAAATTTAATCCTTTCTACGAGAACCTGTATTGGTACAGAATGTTCACAATAATGAAATACAAGCTAAATTAGCTAGAAAATTAGAAAATAAGGTTTTTTAAGATGTGTTTAAAAATTCATACATAGCAAACCAAATATTTATGTAACCAATTTCCCATTCCAACCAATGCAAGACTGATGCTGTTATGTAGTGTTGGTGTTTTTTTTTTTTTGTTTCTGTTCTGCCAACCAAGATGTGGTATGTATTGTAGGGAATTTTATTGACTGAAGTTCCTGTACTTAATAAAGCATAACATTGAAATGGCTGTATTATTTGCTGTGCAAGTTTACTTTGCAATTTGGTTGCCATATCTGTCATTTTACACGTTAATTTTCCTGCCATATTTCAGTCAGAATTCAGGTTTTTCATCCATGCCAAACTAAATCTTTTGAAATATTGCTATTTTTTACCTAATTCCTTATTGCAGTTTGAAATGATCTTCAATTCAAAACAAATGGATATTTTGCAATGATCTCTACCAAGTAGATTTTGAGTGTAAGACAATACTTGCACCTTTATTGCTATTATATGTAAACCCAGACAAAATCACAGCTTTTAGATAACTAACATAAATGATAACTGCTGGAAATGTTCCCCAAGAATTTGTGATCTAGCTGAACCCTCCTGAGTTTTTTCTTCTGGATCTATTCATCATTAATGTAACATTGAGCGTTACTGCCATTTCCACATTTTTCTTACGTGAATTTCTAAAAGACAGTAATTCATTTATAAGCGCCCTTGTTAGCATTCAGGTCTGGTATGTTGAAGTAAGATTATTCTTCTACAACATGAAGTTCACGTCAGTCCATTTATTAAACTAGTTTCCAATTTGTTTCGGGAGGGGCAAGGGTGTGAGAATATGCATTCCATTGTAGTTGATGGTGTTGTCATACAAAGGGCTTGGCCATTGCTCTGTCATCAACCAAAGATTTGGATGAGAATATATGGCATGATTGATAAGTTTGCAGATAACACTAAAATAAGTGGTATGTTAGACAGTGAAGATAGTTATTAAAAGTTACAGTGGGATCTTAATCAGCTGGGCAAGTGGGCTGAGGAATTATGCATGAAGTTTAATTCAGATAAGAGTGAGGTGTGGCATTTTGGAAAGTCAAACCAGGGCAGGACCTTCACAGTCACTGGTAGGGCCCTGCGGAATTGTAGAAAGAAGGCTTTGAGGTGTAAAAGTACATAGTACCCTGGAAGTGGCGTTGCAAGTAGATTGGGTGCTGAAGAAGGCTTTTGATAGGCTGGCCTATCAGTTAGGAAATTGAGTCTAGGAATTGGGACGCTATGTTGTAGTTGTACAAAATGATGGTGAGGCCGCACTTTAGTGTAGTTTATTATTATTGTCCCGTGTACTGATGTACAGTGAAAAGTCAAAGAAAAGACTGCATGATTTAGTTGCAGATTTTTTTGCATCTGCACTGTTTTGGTTTAATTTAGTTTATTATTGTCACATGTACCAAGGTACAGTGGAAAACTTTTTGTTGCATGCTATCCAGTCAATGAAGACTATACATGATTACAATCAAGCCAACCACAGGGCACAGATACAGGATAAAGGGTATAATTGGAAGATAAAGTCTGATTAAAGAAATTTCAAAAAGTCTCCAATGAGGTAGATGGGTGGTCAGGACTGCACTTTAGTAGATGAGAGAATGGATCAATTTCCTGACAACAGCTGGGCAGAAGGTGTCCCTGTATTTAGAGGTATGTTTTCTAACTTCTTACCTTTTGCTTCATGGGAGAGAAGAGAAGAGGGAGACTGGACCTTGATTATGGTGATAGATTGGCCGAGACAGTGAAGTGTAGATGGAGTCAATGGAAGGGAGGTTGGTTTGTGCTGTGGTCTGGGCTATGTCCACAACCCTGCAATTTTTTGTGGTCTTCGATGGATCTGTTCCCAAACCATGCTGTGATGCATCCGTTTAAAATGCTTTATGTGGTGCATCTATGTAAGTTGGTGAGGGTTGTTCAAGACGTGCCAAACTTCCTAAGCCGCCTGAGGAAGTAGAGGCATTGGTGTGCTTTCTTGGCCATAGCTTCCATGTGGCTGGTCCAGGAAAAATTGCAGTGATAAGTTCTTAAACTTTCGACCATCACTACTTCGGTGCCATCGATGTATACCATGGTGTGTGTACTCCTTTGCTTCCTGAAGTCAATCATAATCACCTTTGCCTTGCTGGCATTGAGGGAGAGGTGGTTGTCTTGGCACCAGATTACAAGGTTCTCAATGCCTTTTCTGTACTCAGTCTCATCATTTGATAGCCGGCTCACTACAGTTGTGTTGTTATCGAACTTGTAAATTGAGTTAGATTGGTAGTTTGCTGCACAATCACAAGTGTATAGGCAACCTTGCGGGGCACCATTGTTGAAGATCATGTTTAAGATGATTTATCACCTATTCTCACTGATTATGGTCTGTTGGTCAGGAAGTCTAGGATCCAGTTGCAGAGGGGATTGCTGTCTCCTAGTTCCACGATTTTGGAGATTAGCTTAGTTGGGATAATGGTCTGAAAACAGAGCTATACTCTATAAATTGGTTTGATGCTGATGTTCCAGGGATAAATGTAGTGGAGTACATAGAAGAGATGCTGTTAAGCTGAAAGGAGTGCAAAGAAGATTTATGAGGACATTGCCAGCACTTGAGGGCCTGATCCATAAGGCGAGGCTGGGTAGCCAAGGGCCTTTTATTCCTAGGTATATAAAATCATGAGAGGAACATATGGGGTGAATGCAGTCTAGGAGAATCAAAAACTGGAGAGAATAGGTTTGAAGTGAGGGGGAAAATTTAATAGGAATCTGAAGGGCATTTTTCACTCCGGTGGTGGGTATATAGAATGAGCTGCCAGAAGTCAGTAGTCGGCACATGTTTTTGAGAGCTTTGGGTAAATTGGGGTAGCTTAGATGGAGCATCTTGGTAGGCATGACTATGACTACTAACAAGCACACCATTCCCCATGGATGCTGGATAGACAGGAGTATGCTGTGATTTTAAAACGTACTCGAGAAACCATTGTGCCTGCATAACTGCTGACATTCTCAGTGGTAGACTATACAGATGGTCTTGAGCATGTGTAGGATTTGCTGGTAGTATAAATTGTCAAACTATTAGAAGTTCAGCAATGTCATTGGGAAAATAAGTGTACACCATTTATCAGGCTTATCGTGTTAGGAACATATTTATATTTAGTCATAAAGTGTAAACGTTTTCAAAAGTGAAAGGCCGAGCATTTCATTCACTGGGTTTGATTTGTGTATGAGTGAGCTGTAAGGTGGCCAGCTGGGCTACGCTTCTTCTGAGGTCTCAATTGTGGCCTCGCAGCTGCAGGGCAGTCTTTGCCTACCATGTTCCCCCCCCCCCCCCCCCCCCCCCCCCGAGGTGCTCTGGGTGCTCCAATGTCAGCCGTGGGAAGGCTGTGTGAGGCGAGGCATGGCGCTTACAAGGGTCAATGGGTTGTGGTTGAGGTGATGGTGGAGTGGGTCTGGAGGTCTTGCCTCCACCTGGGGCTTGATTAGATCAAGTGCTACTCCAAGTGGCTGAACATGGAGCACTTACGGCCTGCAACAATGCAGAGCAGCAGTAGAAGGCGTCGACAACATCGCTAGGGCAGGCCGACCCCTGCAACTCCAACCCATTTTATGGCCAAGTTAAGACTGAATTTGAAGGGTACAAGATATCACTGGAAATGTGGTGACTGCTTCAGTGTAATCTACTATCGCACTTTTGTACTTGATAACAATTATACATATCTATAGTAAGATTTTTACTGAACTCTATGTAAAAAAAATAATTTCACTACCTATGTGCATGTAAAAATAAAGTACCATCGAAGATGAAAAGCTGTCAAACGTTTGGCCTATCATCGGACTATATTTGAAATTAGGCTAACCAGTGCCTTACCCACTCTGTCTTAAGGTAAATAAGCTGGGCATAATGAACCAACATTTATCAGCATTATTTACATGGATTAATTCTAGGACAAAAAAATTTCAACTGGCAAATGTAATTTTACACATGATGGGTAATCCCTGAATTAAAAAATAAAATATTCACATTGGATATCAGAATTATGGAAGTCTGTGCCACAAAGATCACTTTATCTTTGTGGACAGGATCCTTTACAGTCATTCATTAGTTCCATTCTTTTGCCACTCATTAGAGAATCGAATATTATCTTCTTTATAATAGTAGATTCACAGTGTGTCATATGGGGTCTAATCAAGCTTCTATACAAGTTTAGACTTTACAGTTCCCTCCAGAAATAAACATGTTCTTTTGTTGCCCTTTACATTTCATTACCTGCCGCTTTGGGATGTTGTCAGTATTTCAGATTCTTTTGTTCCTCCATCTCGTATGGATATTAATTTTCAACAGGATTGCCTGATCCTCCAAACAAAATATAGCACGTCACATCTATATTGAAGGAGATTTGGCAATTACATTCCCATTCTGCAAGTTTATTAATTTTGTTGTGTTATTTTTGGCAGTCTTCTGATGTGTTAACTGCACCTCTACAATTTGGAGGTATTTACAGATTTGTACTTTCAATTGTATGTATGACTGAAAGTGAAGGAATAACAAGAGTTATAAAGACACAATTGTGGGATCCTTCTATCGTCCTCAGCCCAGCCCAGCCCTGGATTTGGAATATCAAAGTGTTCAGCTTGACCAGTCTGCTTCTCAAAGCTGTCATCACTGCCTAAGGGTGTGCAGCTTGATCAGTTCTTTGTGTCGATGGCATCCAACACCATAACTCGGCATACTGTCTATTGATGTTGTTAAGGGACAAAAGCATCAGCTTTCAGTTGCAGCATCAGTAATGAGTTGCCAGGAGGTTGTCCTATTTAAGTAAAATAATTGCTCGGAGGTACACCAAGGTAAAGGCAAAATGGAACGCACAGGCAGAAAGGAACTCTTTATTAAATGTTGCAGAACATATAAATGAGTTTAAAAAGTGAATGTCCCTATGTTGGCACTGCACTTACAGATGTGAAAATCTTGGATTTGTATTAGACATTTTGCAACTTAAAGATGTTTTAAAACACCATTGCCAATGAAGTATATTTTAAATGCAGTCCCTCCATAATGCAATGAAATTTTTCTCTCCTGCAGTTGCTGGCTTTAACAAGATCAGCAAGCTGTTGGTATTGTTCCCATCTGACCATCTTGCACAGAAACTGATTTCCTTGAAGTGGCAGGTTCACCGGGCATTGCATTGTTACCTTATTTCTACAGCTGGGGTGATTGTGAGAGGGAAATGGACTTCACTCTCTTCCCTAGCTATCGGTCCTCTGTTGCTGGCATAAAAATCATCACTGCTCTTCACAGATAAATCATTGCACAAAATGCTTTGAGACATTGTACAAGATGCCACATTCATGAAAATCGGCATATATGTACCCATTAAGCATTCATTTTAGGATAGATATAGAAATATGATTTTATATATATTTATTTTATTTTGTGAATCTTCAGTATGGGCCAGTTTGGAATATTGATGATGTCATGAAAAATGTACATGACATGAACAATGTCACGTTAACATCTCAAAAGGCATCTCTGACACTGATAAAAGATCAGCACAATGGTGAGGAGAGCTAGCCTCTGGCACAGTTCTCTTATAACTCACGCACAATGGCATCATATTGCTATTTTATCAATAGACTTAACAGTGAAACAGATCAAAAAAGGAAGGAGATTTTATGCTACTGCTGGACCCAAGGGATTTGAAAATGCATTTTGTGTTATTAGGAACATAAGAGAAATAATCAGAGTTGTATTTAAAAGCAAGAATAATCAGTGACTCGAGATGTTGCTTTGAACTATAAGATATGGCATAAAACAGCTTCTTTCACTGAAAAAGTAAAACCATCAAAATTATTAACACAACAGAATGGCTATTTTATTATAATCTGTTGCTTTTTGTCAGGTGAAAATGTATCAAATGTATTTTAAAATGATCAGTTCCAGGAATGTTATCACAAAGTGGAATGAACTTATCTTTGTGAAATCTGATCCTTGCAGCTAGTTACGGAAGTAGCTCAGTCCTTTGCACGAACCAGCCTCCCGCATATCGACTCCATCTACACTTCACACTCCTCAGGAAAGCAGCCAACTAAAAAGAACACTGAACAAAATCTAAGTATCCAGGCAAGCACTTGATTCGTGTAGAATTCATGATTCTACATCGTGAAATGGAAGGGGGCATACAAGGCTACAGACTGAGCTCTGGTATGTGGGATTGGTATCAATTGGTACTTGATGGTCAGCATTGATAAGTTGGGCCAAATGGCCTATTTCAGAGCTTTGCAACTCTAAAGAAAAAAATTTAAACGTTGAACAAATACATAAATAAGGCATCAAACCAACTCAAAGATTGATGAATCCATTTTTATTTGCATTGTATTGATAAAACTGCTGACAATAAATATCAATGTGTAGAATTTATAATTTGGTTTAATGCAGCATGCAGATTTCGAAGTGTTAAGCCCCTGTCCCACTTAGGAGACCTAAACAGCAACCTCTGGTGACCTTGCCCGCCACCCAAGGTTTCCATGAGGTCACCGGAGGTTTTGGTCACTCTCCCTAATGGTCGAAAGTGGTTTCCGCGTGGTCGAGGCTTCATCTAAGTTGCTGCTATGTTTTCATCATGATTAAAACCGGCCTCGACTAAAAATAGGTTGCCGTTTTAAAAATCGATCATTTTTTAGTCGCAGGTCTAGTCGAAGCCGGTTTTCTTCATAGTCGAGGAAGGTTTTCAACATATGCGTGGTAGGTGGTTGCAGGTCACCTCGACATTGATTTATTTTTTGGGTGGCGGGCAAGGTCACCAGAGGTTGCTGATTAGGTCTCCTAAGTGGGACAGGGGCTTTAAGGTCATAAGTAATAGGAGTAGAATTAGGCCATTCGTCCCATCACGTCTACTCCGCCATTCAATCATGGCTGATCTATCTCTCCCTGCTAACCCCTTTCACCTGCCTTCTCCCCATAACCTCTGTCACCAGTTCAGACAGATGACTGACCAATTCAATTTGTTTGTGGGATGCACTGGTCAATGACAAGAGAATGGTTAAAAGAGTTGGAAGAGCAAAAAAGCATGGATGGACATGGGGCAAAAATCTAAAGGCTTACAGTATTACCAATTTTGATGTAATTATGATTTTGTTCAAACCAAATGTTAACATATGTCAAATGGTGACACAATGTACTGCAGATGCTGGAATCTTGAGCAAAACACAAAGTGCTGGAGTAACTCATTGAGTCAGACAGCATCAGTGGAGGGCAGGTGACATTTGTGTCCTTTTACAGATGTTGCCTTATTTGGGTTCCACCAGCACTTTTTGCGTCAATCGGTATTTCATGATAACTAAAAATACCCAATTTTACCGAACGTTAATAAAACTGAGAAACTCTAAGTAAACAACGTGGGCAGCACGGTGGTGCAGTAGTAGAGTTGCTGCCTTACAGCGCTTGCAGCGCTGGAGACCCAGGTTTGATCCTGACAACGGGTGCTGTCTGTACAGAGTTTGTACGTTCTCCCCGTGACCTGTGTGGGTTTTCTCCGAGATATTTGGTTTCCTCCCACATTCCAAAGACATATAGGTTTGTAGGTTGATTGGCTTGATATAATTGTAAATTTTGCCCAGTGTGTGTAGGATACCTTTGGTAAAATAACAGCGTAATCAAAAATGGAAAAAGTTGGAAACACAAAGTATTCATTCAAAAATAAGAAAGAAATGATACACTGGAAATAACATTCATCAGAATTTATGTTTGTTTCAAACTGAAAAGATTTTTGTGGCACATTCATATCAAATTATCCAACTGCATTTAAACAAGGTTTGAGATAATATTGTTACAAATCATGTTCCACAAAAACTCATTAAGGGCCGTATGCGTCCTCCTTGGTTTTCGGCAAAACTGAAACATCTTTGCAGTAAGGAAGAGAAGATTTATATCCGTGCCAAAAAAAGGGGTACATAACTGGACTGGGGCAATTTTACTATAGTGCAAGTCGATCGTGCTATTAGGAGTGCTCATAGACAACATGTTTCTTCTATTCTTGGGGGAGAGCAACCCAAAGCTTTTTGGAGATATGTGAAATCCAGACGGACAGACAACACTGGTGTCCAGATGCTTAAAGTGAACAACTGTCTGATCACTGAGGACCAGGCGAAAGCAGAAGCTCTTGCAAACCAATTTCAACACTTTTTCACCCGGGAAGATATGGAGCCTTCATAATTTCCAGTTCTACCTCCCAGCCCGTATGCTCATATGCCTGCTATTAAAATTGAGGTTGAAGGTGTCAAGAAGTTATTGCTCAACATCAATACCACAAAAGCAATTGGACCAGATCAGATACAGAATCAAGCCCTCAAGATCGCGGCCGAAGAACTGGCTCCAGTTTTGCAGTTCATTTTCCAACAATCGCTTGACTCAGGTGATGTTCCGCTGGATTGGAGGAAGGCTAACATCACTCCTCTCTTTAAGAAGGGTTCAACCACCAACCCAGCGAATTATCGTCCTGTTTCATTAACAAGTACTTGCTGCAAATTACTGGAGCATGTAATTGATAGTAATCTGATGCGACACGTGAGCAAACATAACATTCTTGCTGACAACCAACATGCATTTAGGAGGCATTGATCATGTGAGTCTCAGCTTATCCTGACGACAAATGACTCGGCCAAGCACCTTGATGGTAACGTCATCACGGATTTAGTAGTGCTGGACTTTTCTAAAGCATTTGATGTCATCCCACACCAGAGACTGCTTCGTAAGCTTGACTTCTATGGTATTCGTTCCAACACGAAACAATGGATTTTCAGTTTCCTGACAAAACATCTGTGTGTGTGAACGGAAAGAGCTCCAATTGGCATCCAGTGTTGAGTGGTACACCTCAGGGCACAGTACTTGGCCCACATCTGTTTTTGCTTTACATAAATGACATCCATGAAAAAGTCGGAAGCACGACCAGACTATTCGCTGATGATTGTTTGCTGTACCATCCAATTAAGTCAGCTGATGATGAAGATGCTATCCAAAAGGATCTCGATACAATGGTTGGGTGGTCACAACAATGGGGCATGCAGTTCAACCCTTCCAAATGTGAAACCATGCGTGTCACCAGAACGAGAAATCCAGGCGAAACATCTTACAATATACTTGGTGCCACCCTTGAAGATCCAAACAAACCAAGTATCTTGGTATCAAATTGCAGAATGATCTGCGTTGGAATGGTCAGACTCATCATGCAACGGTGAAAGCAACAGGTGTCCTAAATTTTCTGAGGCGCAACTTTCATCATTGTTCAACTTCTGTCAAGGAGAAGCTATACTTCACCCTCGTTAGACCTCATTTGGACTACGCAGTTGCAGCATGGGACCCATACACAAAAACATTTCATCCATCGAACGTGTCCAAAGACAGGCAGCTCGATTTGTTACTAACACCTATGAGAGAGAAGCGAGTGTTACCAAACTTCTGAATTCTCTGGGGTGGAACGCTCTCCAAGACAGACGTGAAGCTCACCGTTTGACCTGTTTTTACAAAATGTTAAATGGTCAGATCGACATAGATTACAAGACCTACACCAAACCCAAACCAATTAGGAGCATACAAGAGCATTCGATCCAATTTGTGATTCCAGCTACCAAGACAGATGTGTACAGCAATTCGTTCTTCCCCCGCACAAAGCATGGAATAATCTCCACCCTACTATAGTTACCCAACCAGATGCAACTAAATTTAAGGTAGCTCTTTCTTCCCAAAAACCCTTTCTGGCTTAAGTCCTCCCTCCACCACCTCCAGTTTAAATTCCATTTGGAATATTTTGGAGGACCAAGAAACCAAGAACCAAGAAACCAAGAACCAAGATGATAATTTCTTTCTACATAAGTAGTACAATTTGTGCTGACTATCTCTAGATTCTTTGGATCACAGGTTGAAAGGGTGAATAACATGTGCAATGTATCTATAGATTGATTATCTTTAGCTTTAGTCCGTTTTGAGGGTGGCAACATTTACACTTGGAATTCAAAGTATAAATAAACTATATGGCCCAGCCACACTTTTTATTAAACTCCATGCGATTTTCTCTGTTTATATATGACTTTCTTGGCTGATCTATCATTTTTGCCACATTCTCTTACAGCTTTAAAGGAAAATCGAAAAGCTATAGATGCTGGAAACCTCAAACAAATATATGAGGGTCTTCAAGCTAAGATGTCAAATATTTTTTGTCTGATTTCCTGTGAGTTTCCAGCAGTTTCTTTACATTTCCCTAACATTTTCTTTTGATCTACATGATTGTTCACATGTTAGTTATTTCAGCATTTTCTGCTAATCTGCACACCCTAACCCTCTGTTCACTGATGTGTGGTTGAAAAAGGCTCAGAGAACGGATACAGGGATGGGTTATGAACTTAAGGTCTTGCTTCTGCAGAGGGAGTCACAGATTAAGATGCAATTTTTAAAAAGTGAATAAAATATACTGTTAGTGCAGAACAAAGGGATACAAGTATAAAATTAAAAGGAAAGAACAAGATTTGAAATCATGATTTTATTTTTGCACATAGTTGTGCAGTTATATTAAACTATCTTTTGATAGTTTCCAAATATACTTTATAAAAGTACAGGACCAAGAATTGTAGGATTATGTACCGATATTTACACAAGGCTTGAATGAATCCTGGGTTGCTGGGACTGCGGAAATAATAAACATCTCAAATGGTTTCACATTTGCTTACTTTGGAGATCAATGGCTGTTGTTGTGTAGACAAACAGTGTAAACATTTTACATTAAGTCCTAAAACCAGTAACGAGATAAAAACGTCTTTAACAGCATTTTGCTAGAGGTTAAAGAACAAAACTTTGCTTCTTTTAATACTGATGATGTTTAGCCTAAGATTAAAGGTAGGCTGAACTTTAATTTAACAATTCTGGCATTTTTTCAGAATCCAGCACCAATAGTCTGTCTGCTGATGTATGGTCACAAATGTGTCAACCAAGGACAAGCATGAACAACAATTGTTCATGATTAAAGGTGAATAATACAGTATAAAATACTGATTCGTTTTCTGGAATTTTACTAGACATATTTTGGGAAATGTAAGGCATTTAGCAGAACTTTCCCTTACAGAATGGGCAATAGAGCAGCTCAAAGTAAAATAGACTCTACTTGATGTGTGCAAGGAAGACACCCAGCCTGGTCCATCATGGCATAGACCTTCCCACCATTGAAACTATCTAGATAAGGTGCTGCATCCACATTAGTCAGGAAATGGTGTTCGGTAAACTGTTGGGACTGAGGGCAGATAAATCCCCTGGGCCGGATGGTCTGCATCCCAGAGTACTCAAGGAGGTGGCCCTAGAAATCGTGAATGCATTGGAGATCATTTTCCAATGTTCTCTCGACTCTAGATCAGTTCCTGTGGACTGGAGGGTAGCCAATGTAACCCCACTTTTTAAGAAAGGAGGGAGAGAAAAAACGGGGAATTATAGACCAGTTAGCCTTGCACGGTAGTGGGGAAGATGCTGTAGTTGTAAAGATGTTATAGCAGTGCATTTGAAAAGCAGTGACAGGATCGGTCAAAGTCAGCATGGATTTATGAAGGGGAAATCATGCTTGACTAATCTGGAATCTTTTGAGGATGTAACAAGTAGAATGGATAAGGGAGAGCCAGTGGACGTGGTGTATCTTTGACAAGGTGCCACACAAGAGATGAGTGTGCAAAATTAGTGCACATGGTATTGGGGGAAGGGTATTTTATTTATTTATTTATTTGTTTGTTTATTTATTTAATTCTTTATTTCGAACAGAATAAAAGAATAAAAAGCAAGTGTGAAACAGCATACAAAAAAACAAAACAAGAATATTTATGAAGTGTCATAAACAATATCTATAAATAAATGAAATTGTATGTGTCCGAAATGTGACATGGATAAATAACTGGTTGGCAGACAGAAAGCAAAGAGTAGAAATTAACAGGTCCTTTTCAGAATGGCAGGCAGTGACTAGTGGGATGCCACAAGGCTCGGTGCTGGGACCCCAGTTATTTACAATATATATTAATGATTTCGGGACGACAGATGGCGCAATGGGCTAAGTGTTCGGCTGGCAACCGGAAGGTAGCCGGTTCGAATCCCGCTTGGAGTGCATACTGTTGTTGTGTCCTTGGGCAAGACACTTCACCCACCTTTGCCTGCGTGTGAATGTGTGTGAGTGATTGGTGGTGGTCGGAGGGGCCGTAGGCGCAGATTAGCAGCCACGCTTCCGTCAGTCTGCCCCAGGGCAGCTGTGGCTACAGAAGTAGCTCACCACCACCGAGTGTGACTGAGGAGTGAATGAATAATGCGATGTAAAGCGCCATGAGTATTAGAAAGGCGCTATATAAATCCCATCCATTATTATCATTATTATTAATGATTTAGACAAGGGAATTAAATGTGACATCTCCAGGTTTGCGGTTGACACAAAGCAGGGTGGCAGTGAGCTGCGATGAGGATGCTATGAGGCTGCAGGGTGACTTGGGTAGGTTGGGTGAGTGGGCAGATGCAGTATAATGTGGATAAATGTGACGTTATCCACTATGGTGGCAAGAACAGGAAGGCAGATTATTATCTGAATGGTGTCAGATTAGGAAAAGGGGAGGTTCAACGAGACCTGGGTGTGCTTGTACATCAGTCACTGAAAGTAAGCATGCAGGTTGGGCGGGCAGTGAAGAAAGCTAATGGCATGTTGGCCTTCATTGCGAGAGGATTTGAGTTTAGGAGAAAGGAGGTCCTACTGCAGTTGTACAGGGCCCTGGTGAGACCGCATTTGGAGTATTGTGTACAATTTTGGTCTCCTAATTTGAGGAAAGATATTAATGCTATTGAGAGAGTGCAGTGCAGTTGGTTCACCAGGTCAATTCCCGGGATGGCGGGACTGACATATGATGAAAGAATGGGTCGACTCGGTTTGTATTCATTATAATTTAGAAGGATGAGAGGGGATCTTAAAGAAACATATAACATTCTTAAAGTATTGGACAGGCTAGATGCAGGAAAATTGTTCCCGATATTCGGGGAGTCCAGAACCCGAGGTCACAGTTTAAGAATAAGGGGTAGGCCATTAAGGACTGAGATGAGGAAAAACATTTTCACGCAGAGAGTTGTGAATTTGTGGAATTCTCTGCCACAGAATGTAGTGGAGGCCAATTCACTGGATGTTTTCAAGGGAGCGTTAGATTTAGCTCTCAGTGCTAAAGGAATCAAGGGATATGGGGAAAAAGCAGGAACGTGGTACTGATTTTAGATGATCAGCCATGATCATATTGAATGGCAGTGCTGGCTCGAAGGGCCGAATGGCCTACTCCTGCATCTATTTTTCTATGTTTCTTTGTGCATTAAGAAGGAGACATCTATCATAAATGAATTCCACCACTCTAACCGCTGAGCATCACCAGGTTCAATAACAGCTAATTTTCTACAGCCATCAGGTTCTTCCACTACCTTGCACAACCCTAATCTTATGGGCCTGTCCCACTTAGGCGGCTTTTTAGGCGACTGCAGGAGACTATGCGGTCGCCACATGTTCGCGGATGGTTGCCGGGTAGTCGCCTTCATGGTCGTGTGGAGTTCCCGCATTCTGGGAACTCGTGCCGTAGGTGCAGTGGTAGTGGGTTGCCAGGAGGTCGAAGGTTGTAGCCGGTGCTGACCGGTGAATTTCATTGGCTCATTGGGGGAAAAAAAACGTAAGCAGTAGTTTTCAGAACCAAGGATACCCGACCGGTAATGTTAATGTCCACCAAGCTTCACAGCCGTGTTTCTCTGGCTTCTTAAAAGTTGTCTCCACTTCTTCTCACCCCTTCGCCCCCCTTCTCCCCCCATCTTTTAAAGGACTTACGTGACCCTTCCCGTACACTGTGCTTTCACCGTCTTAATTACAGCACCAACCTTCCTGTTCATCTGTATCACATTGGCTTTGCACCATGTGAATTTCACTCAGACAGCGCTCCCCCCACTTGCCCTGTCCCCGGTGAAGGAAGGGGGGGGGGGGGTGGGGGTGTGTGTGTGTGTGTGCATGCGTGCGTGCGTGCGTCCGTCCGTCCGTTACCTCAACAACTGAACATTATGGACTATCTCTCGCACTACAATGGACTTGTTTTACTAATTGTGTTTTTGCACTAATGATTTGCTTTTTGCACTCTTTTTCTTTTTGCTGTCTTGGATAATTTATGTATAATTTACACTTTTATCAGTTGTCTGAGTCTATGTGCATGCAATGCTGCTGCAAGCAAGATTTTCATTTTACCTGTGCCTCGGCGTACAAGCATATGACAATAAGTACTTCACTTAAATGGAACCAGCAGCTTTCTAATTTAGCATTATGAGGGGATTTTTTCATATCCTTATAAATGCTGGATCCTGGAATCCAGAAATGACTGGGCACTGACATACAGGATACCCAAAAGGTAATTTACAATTTGTCCCAACATTTGAAAGGAACCCTGTAAAAATTACAGTCAGCTATTTGAATTAAATGTTTTATTCTTATAACACAGTTTTATTTAAAATATGATTGGAGTCTGAAGTGTGTTCAAGAGCCAGTGTCTATATTCTATATATTTCTATACAAAATGCACAACATTACCTCTCTCTTATGAAATATTTCCCATGGCAACACATTGCAGTAATTAGTCTAAATTTACACAGTTGATGAACTGTACCTGATGTCACTTTACATGTATAATTTTCCCAGGCTGTGTGTGAAAGGAATGTACGGTTTGTGTCCATCTGACGATGTGAACGTGTAAATAAATAGTCCCTGTACCGCCAATGAAAAAAAAACTCAGAAGCGGATTCAGAAAATACAACACTGCTCTTCTAAATCAAAGAAGTCAGACTTCATAAAATAACTATGGCTTGGGATTTCAAATATCCCATTACATTCAACCTGGAATTGAAAAATTACTTTGGTTTATCTACTGTTATGGTGCAGAAATGCTAATGCAGGCCTTAGAGGGCAGGTATATTTCCCTTGCTCATTTGACAAAATGTGAAACCCATTCAGTAAAATCCAATAAATGCAATAATCACAGTCTGCTGACACTAAAGAAAAAGGACTTTATTTGCTGTTTCTTTTATGCAGCAATTACAGGTCCCTATAGATTTCCAAATTGGATCAGCACAGTGAATTAGACTTGCCATTACCTGTGAATGTGAGCCTTTGGATCCATATTTGTTTTAGGTTCTGCTTAAATCAGCAAGAATGATAAATCTGATGGTGTAAAATTGGAAATGTCAAGGGCATTCTGCAATGGCAGCTGTAATTTATTGTGACCCATCTTTGTACATGCATTTTATTGCAAAATATGAGACAATGTTTGTTTCAATTTAAATTAAATTATCCTTTTCATTATTTTGTCCCTGTTGCTGTCACCACTGTCAGATTTTTATATAATTTTTATTTCAGAATTTCTGATTTGTTCATTGTTTATATTCTTGTTCAAAAATATATTTATTATTTAACAGTTTATTTCTCAACTGAACAAGGTTCGTACAATCTTTCAGCATTATTTGAGGTAATTACTGAGCAAGAATTAGATTTCATCTTGGATAATTTTGAAAATATCTGCTCAGATAATTAAATGAACAAAAGAATGCATTAATAAATAAAACACAAAATCTCAAATGTGTAAATCAAAGAATTTTCAAGTTTAAAAGTTAACAATACATTTTCAGCTCCAGACCTGAAAGGCTCTCTCAAAACATTCTGTGAAATGCAAACAGGTGTATAGTTCTTAGCATTGTTCAATAATGAATACATCAATATGGAACGCAAGGCGGAACCTAATATGGTCAGTGTACGTTAAAAGTCATTAGAGGTGGGTACAATTACGACATTTAAAAGGCACTTGGACAGTTGCATGGATAGGAAAGATTTAGAAGGATATAGGTCAAACACAGGTAAATGGACTCGTTTAGATGGGCATCTCGGTCGACATGGATGAGTTGGTTCGAATGGCCTGTTTCCGTGCTGTATGATGTGACTCTATTAACCCACAACTGCTAAAATAAATTAGTGCCCTGCTTTGTCTAGTCCAATAAACACTGCAATGGACATTTGAAGAATTTTAAAAATACATTTATTTGACTTTTGCCTATTTTAGCATGGAACATGTGGTAAATAGTCATGTTCTGTAAACTGCTTACGAAAATAATAAAGATTTTATTCATTAGCACTTGGAGAAGGAATTTGGAATATTTATATGATGAGGAAGGAGTATCTAGAGCAAATTAACAAGTGAAATTCATTTGAAGTCCACGGACCTTATACCTTAAGTGCACAAATCTTAAATATTGTAGAAAGGGTTGGGGCCAGTAATGATTTTAAAGGATTTGTGGAATTCATTGCCACAGACAGCTGTGAGGCCAAATCATTGGGTATTTTTAAGGTGCAGAATGATAGATTCTCGATTAATAAGGGTATCAGGGGTTATGGGAAGAAAGCAGGAGAAAGGGATTGAGAGGGAAAGATAGATCAGCCATGATTGAATGCCAGAGTAGACTTGATGGGCCGAATTGCCTAATTCTGCTATAACTTAAGAACTTATGAACATTACTTTTTCTACGACATTAAAGCTCTGTCTAAATTGTGACATACTGTAGTTCAAACTGTAGATTATCTATCAGGCCTTTGCCACAATAGACCACATTGTGTACTCTCAGGCCACCCTTTCACTGCTGCACCAGTTTCAGACCTCCCGCCCAACCAATTTTCTTACCAGCATCTTGGCTACTTTTTGCGCTCTAAGGTCTCTGTGTTGGCCATCTTTCCTCTAGCAGGGTGACAAAAACTGAACACAATACACCGTGCAACCTCATCAACATCTTGCACAATAGCCCAACTTTTATTCACAATTCCATACTTATGAGGGAAATGTGTATACTTCTGTAAAACATTTTGGTTATACTGCTAACAAGATCAACATAAATGAGTATCGCTTGAACCTCGTTCTCCTCGAATTTGTGAAAACCTATCACTTCTCAAATATTACTCACAAGCATTTTATTGTCTATTCTGTTTGTTTTTTCATCTTAAATTTTTTTTAAATTGTGTGTTAAAAATGTTCTCCGGTTTGTTTTATGTGGGGGAGGGGGAGGGGGAGGGGGAAACGTTTTTTTCAGTTTCTTACCTGGCTGGATATGCGATTAATTTTCAGATCGCATTCTCCAGTCACTCTGCGGCCTACCAATGGAGCTGGAGGCCTCCTCGGACTCACCTTGGGGCCCCACCACGGGGCGTGGACTTACATCGGAGTCGATCCCTTGCCTGGGATCGTTCCAACCTCGGCCTGCGGACTTTACATCGGGAGCTCGCAGTCTCGGGAGAGGTTGTAGATGTCGGGAGCTCCAACGTCGCGGAAGGTTCGACCAGCCCCGACGCGGGGTTCAATTGTCCGGTGTGGGGAGCTGACATCCCCCCGACGCAGGAGCTGATCTCCCCGACGCAGAGGGCCCGCCGCCGGCTATGGGAGTCAAGATCATCCCGTCAACGGAGGGCTCGAAGCCCCCAACCATGGGAGAGCAATGGGAAGAGATTGAACTTTTTTTTGCCTTCCATCTCAGTGAGGAATGTGGAGGAGTCACTGTGGTGGATGTTTATGTTAAAATGTGTTTTGTGTTCCGTTGCTTTTTATTTGTTTGACTGACTTGGCAAATGAAATTCCTCGTATGTTGCAAAACATACTTGGCTAATAAAGTATTATTGTGATTGTGATTATGGTGATTTAATTTCAGTGGAATATTTTACTTTAGTAACTTGAGTGTTTTTATATCAATTCTTCAGTGAACTGAAAATAAAAAAAATGCAAATGTTGGAAATCTGAAATAAAAACAGAAAAGACTGGAAACACTCAGCAGATCAGGAGTTATTGTTTCAGGTCAGAGATCTGCCATTTGAAGGATTTTAAATGAGGAATATTAATTCTGTTTCCGTATCCACAGTTTCTTACAGCATTTTTACAGCACTTTTTATTTTAACCTCTGAACTGGAGTTCTGTGTCCCGTGTCCCAATCCAGAGACCAGAATTTGCTGCAGAAATGAGCCTGGACTCTAGGTTTACGAATGCTGACAGAAAGGCCTGGGACATTCTGTTATGGTTGTATAAAATGTTGTTTAGTTTAGTTTAGAGATACAGCGCGGAAACAGGCCCTTCAGCCCACCGAGTCCACAACGATCAGCGATCCCCGTACATTAACACTGTCCTACACACACTAGGGAAGATTTACAATTACATCAAGCCAATTATCCTACAAACCTGTACGTCTTGGGAGTGTGGGAGGAAACCAAAAATCTCAGACAAAACCCACGCGGTCACGGGGAGTACGTACAAACTCTGTACCAACAGCACCCGTAGTCGGGATCGAGCCGGGTCTCTGGTGCTGTAAGCTGCGCTGCCGTGATGAGGTCACACTTGGAGTATTGTGTTCAGTTTTGGTCATCCTGCCAGAGGAAAGATTCCATGAAGCTTGAAAGAGTGCAGAGATTTACAAGGATGTTGCCAGGATCTGAGATATAGGGAGATCATGGGCAGGCTAGGACTTTATTCCTTGTAGTGCAGGAGACGGTCATAAGTGATAGGAGTAGAATTAGGCCATTTGGCCCACCAAATCCACTCCGCCATTCAATCATGGCTGATCTATCTCTCCCTCCTAACTCCATTCTACTGCCTTCTCCCCATGACACCTCTGACACCAGTACTAATCAAGAAGCACAGGTAATCACTGTAATCTTATAAAGGAGTAGAAAATCATGAGGTGTGTTAGGTATGTGAAAATTAGCATATGTAATTAGTGTCTTGTGCAAGTACGCAGGTGCACGGGGAGACTCAATGTGGCGTTCTGGAATAAAGACGTGTGTAAGATTACTCCCGTGTCCAAGCCTTATTGAAGTCTGTCCCAAGCATCCAAATAAAGAACAATTGGCGATGAGGATCAAAGAACAAAGATAAGAACAAGGACAGCCAAGAAAATCGAAAACAAGTTGAAAATAGAGGTTGTATTTTGGAAAAAAAGTTGGAACAGCACCAAGCCAAAATATTTGGCGCCAAATGGTTTTGGATTGGCGCCAAAAAGAAAAAAAAAGGTCGGAATGGGAAGCAGTAGCTCAGGGAAGAGCTGAGAAGACAAGCAGGGCAGTAAGGGTCACCAAGCACGGTGTCAACTTACCTGGAATGTATCCAGGGCTGTGCAGCCCACAGCCAGGCCCAAGCAGCAGCAGATGTCGGGTGGGGGCCTAGTACCGTGAAGGCCACGGACAGGTCCAGTAGCAGCCACAGACAAAAGAGGACCGTGTAGACCTACGGCCAGCCCCAGTAGCAGCCACAGATGTCGGGTGAGGGCCTCGTACCGTGTAGGCCACGGACAGGTCCAGAGAAGCACCGACAGAAGCTGAGTCTTCAGCCCGGCCGGGAACAGTCGGCCCGGTGGGGGGAGAAAGCAGAGAAAGCCCGGTCGGGAGCAGAGCCAGCCCGATAGTGAGCGGGAAAGCGGACAGGCCCGCGAGAGAAGCCAAGAGCCGAGAAAGCCCGGTCGCAAGGGACGGCCGAGAGCGGGGAAAGCCCGGACGTGAAAGGAAGTCCAGCCCCGAGTGAAGAGTGGGTCCGCGCGAGAGAAGCGGGACACAGCACTCAAGCACTTCAGCCCAAAGATACTAGAGGATCTTTGCTTCAGCCCGGTCGGGAGCAGAGTCAGCCCGGTCGGGGGAGTCGACGGGAGTCGATGTGGCAGCGAGCCAGCAGAGGCAACAGCAACGGCTGAGCCAGCAGCAGCAGCAGAGGTCCAGAGTGGCCAGCGGTGTTTAGGAGTAACAGTGAAGCCCGGGGGAGCCAGCTAAAGCAGCAGTGGAGGTCCGGTGAGGCCATCAGCAGAAGTACCGGTGGGGACAGCTCGAGAGGTCGAGGATGCACCAGAGTCCACAGGCCACAAGCTGGAGCTGTGAAATCCTTCATAATAAAAGCCCTCTGTGAATGTAATGCATTGTCACAGTAAAAGCAGGACTGATTGGATGTAATGCATTGGTCACTGTTATGAATAGTAAATCTGTGTGCATAAAAGGAATATGTTTAAAATATTCTAGTTGCCTATTAACAGAAAATGTTGGTTAATAGTATAAATCTATTATTATAAGATTAAGTAATAGACAGTAATTGTTTCTAAAGTTAATTAATACAGAACTGTGTTATCCAGGAAAAGTCAGTGTTTTGTCTGTACAGGAGATATGTGTTTTATTATCTTGAGGTAATCAGTCTTTTGTCTGTACAGGAGCACCTGAATAGTGCACCTGGATAGCAACAGGTAGCATGGCTATTCAAATGGCTATTCCCCAGTTAGATTCTGGGTGCAATTTTGAGAAATGGACTGAAGTCTTGGAGGCTTCGCTCATTTCCAATGATATCACTGCAGAGGAGAAGAAGAGAGCATGGTTCATATGCGGCTTAGGAAGAGAGGATTATCACACCTTACGTACGTTACTGCGGCCAGCAAAGCCCACGGAGAAAACGTACGAGGAGTGTAAGGAGGTATTAATGGCTCATTTCTCGCCAAAACCTCCAAGGGCATCCAGAGGCAAGGAACCTGAACTAAAGAGGGCAGGGAATCCCTCAAAGGACAAAGGTCAAGTGCAAAAGGACAAAGGTCAAGTGCAAAGGGACCAAGGTCAAGTGCAAAGGGACAAAGGTCAAGTGCAAAAGGACAAAGTCAAGTGCAAACGGACAAAGGTCAAGTGCAAAAGGACAAAGGTCAAGTGCAAAAGGACAAAGGTCAAGTGCAAAAGGACAATGGTCAAGTGCAAAAGGACAAAGGTCAAGTGCAAAAGGACCAAGGTCAAGTGCAAAGGGACACAGGTCAGGTGCAAAGGGACAAAGGTCAAGTGCAAAAGGACAAAGGGCAAATGCAAAGTGACAGAAGTCAAAGGCAAAGGTACATTGCCATCTAGAGGGCAACCCTAGCTATTCAAGCTGCATTCAGGGGTATGAAGGTATGGAGAGAGATCCGTAACAAACAGAAGGCAGCAATGGTAATACAAGCAGCATTTAGAATGCACAGAGTATACCGTCAATACAAGGCAATGAGATTGGCAGCTATAATGGTACAAAACCATTATAGGGCACACCTTCAAATGGAAAGTGATCGCAAAACTTACTTGAAGATACGCAGCAGCGTTGTGCAGCTTCAGGCTGCCTACCGAGGAATACTTGTTCGAAAGCAATTGCGGTGCATGCACAAATCTGCCAAGGTCATACAGACGTATTATCAGATGCATAAACAGCGTCAGTATTTCAAGAAACTACACTGGTCTGCCATTGCGGTATAACAACGATATAGAGCTTGCCAGATAAGAGATGTCCAAGAGAGACATTATAATAGTTTGAGAAAAGCAGTGGTTTGTATTCGGGCCTTATACCGCGGGATCAAAGCCAGAGTATTGGTTGAGAAAATTAAGGCAGCATGCCAGATTAAGTCATTCATAAGGATGTGCATTACAAGAAAGCATTTCTTGATGCAAAAGGCGGCTGTAGTGACTCTGCAAGCTGCATACCATGGTTACCGATTAAGGGTACGTTACCGAGCTATGCGACAAGCAGTCATTTCGATCCAGAGATGGTACAAAGCATGCAAAATAAGGCATTCCCAGTTTGTGCAATATCAGTCAGTAAGGGATGCAACTATTACCATTCAGGCTGCCTACAAGAGTATGGCAGTGGGTTAAGCAAAAGAGAGCTACTGTAAAGGTACAGTCAGTACTCCGTAGGAGTTGGTATCGGAAAGACTTAAGAAGACATCACAAGACACTAATTACATATGCTAATTATCACATACCTAAAACTCCACCCCCATTAACTTGGAGGCAGGTGTATGTAATAGAAATGGTATTACCCGCCTCCAAGTTAAAGGGGGAGGAGTGCGGTGTATGTAATAGAAATGGTGTTACCTGCCTCCAAGTTAAAGGGGGAGGAGTGTTAGGTATGTATTAGAAATGGTGTTACCTGCCTCCAAGTTAAAGGGGGAGGAGTGTTAGGTATGTGATAATTAGCATATGTAATTAGTGTCTTGTGATGTCTTGTGCAAGTACGCAGGTGCACGGGGAGACTCAAGGTGGCGTTCTGGAATAAAGACGCGTGTAAGATTACTCCCGTGTCCGAGCCTTATTGAAGTCTGTTCCAAGCATCCAAATACATAACAAGGTGATTGCACATAGTCTTACCAAGGGCAGGTGAATCAGGAACTGGGGACATAAATTTAAGGTATGAGGGGAAAGATCTATTAGGAATTGGAGAAACAACTTTTTCATACCTAGGGGATTAGATATGTGGAACTATCTACCAGTGATGTTGGTTTTCAAATGAAGGCATAACATGCTGGAGTAACTCCGCGGGTCAGCCAGTATCTCTGGAGGACATAGATAGGTAAAGTTTTGCTTTGGGACGCTTCCTCAGATTGATTAAAGGGAGTGGGGGAAGAAAGGTGGAAATGAGGAGGGGCAGGGCAAAGTCTGGAGCGTATTGGATTGACATAATGAAAAGGAACTGCAGATGCTGGTTTACACCAAAGATAGATGTTGGAATAACTCAGCCAGTCAGGTAGCATCTCTGGAGAAAATGGACAGGTGACGTTTCAGGCCGGGACCCTTCTTCAGACTGATTGTAGTGCAGGTGGGGGGTGGGGGGGGGGGGGTGGTGAGGTGGAAACTGAAAGCAAGAAAAATAATAGGCCAAACCAGGACCGGCAACAGATGACCTCAGGCAAGAAGCTTCCCTGGTAGGCCAATTGTTGACTAGAGATGGTGAGCTCAAAAGGAAGATATTGTTGCAAACATTGGAACTGGTTAACAGACGTTTTGTGGGGGAAGGGAGGGAGATGTGGGAGGGGAAGGGGAGGGAGGTGTTTGTAGAAGATACCTAAAATTGGGGAATTCAATGTTTATACTGCTGGATTGTAAGCTACTCAAGCATATTTTTGATAGGCAGATGGTTGGATAAAGACCAGCGATGACAAGAAAGATGGTGTGAGACAAAACGATTGAAGATTGGTTGCAATTTCTGAGTTTGTGAGATTGTGGGTTTGTAGTTGCATAAAATTCTCCAATTTGTCCAATCACCAGGACTTGCACCATTATCTTCCTTCTCCCTCATTTTCCACCTACATTCCTTCTTCCAGCTTCACAATTCACAACTCGTCAATCCTTTCGTCTCACATCTTCACTCTTTTCATCTCTGGCCTTTGTTCATACATCTGCCTATCAATCCCCCCTGTCAGGCTTTGTCCTGCCCTTTCCCCTCATCCAGCTTACAATTTTCAACCATCTCTACTTCGGCACCATCAATGCAAACTGGGATATGTGTCCCGCTTCACATCCTGAAGTCGATCGTTATAGAAACATAGAAAATTAGGTGCAGGAGTAGGCCATTCGGCCCTTCGTGCCAGCGAAAATACATTTTGCTGGTCATCCAAAATCAATACGCCGTCCCTGCTTTTTCCCCTTATCCCTTGATTCCTTTAGCCCTAAGAGCTAAATCTAACCTTCTCATGAAAACATCCAGAGAATTGGCCTCTGCTGCCTTCTGTGGCAGAGAATTCCACATAATTCCACAGCCCCCTGGTTTTGGACTACATCAACATTGGGACATTTTTCCTCCATCTAGCCTGTCCAATTCTTTAAGAATTTTATATGTTTCTATAAGTTCCTATATCCTAATAAGATTCTATAAGCTTCAAAAGGGCATCAATCATACCAGTGCCCAAGAAGAGCAAGGTGACGTGCCTCAATGACTATCGACCTGTGGCACTAACGCCTGTGGTGATGAAGTGCTTTGAGAGGTTGATCATGGCGCAAATCAACTCCTACCTCGACAAAAACCTGGACCCACTGCAGTTCGTTTACCGCCACAACAGATGGATGCGATCTCGCTGGCCGTCCACTCCGCTCTGGACAACTTGGACAACAAAAACTCATATGTCAGGCTGTTATTCATCGATTACAGCTCGGCATTTAATACAATCATCCCCTCCAAGTTGGTTACCAAACTCGCAGAACTGGGTATCTGCACATCCCTCTGCAATTGGATCCTCGACTTCCTCATTCTCAGACCACAGTCTGTTCGTATTGGTGGAAATGTGTCAGACTCGATAACAATCAGCACGGGAGCACCTCAAGGCTGCGTGCTCAGCCCCCTGCTGTACTCACTCAATACTCATGACTGCGTAGCCGGTCATAGTGCGAACTCGATCATCAAGTTCGCTGACGACACCACTGTTGTGGGACGTATCACTGATGGGGATGAGTCAGAGTACAGAAGAGAGATCGAGCAACTGTCCATATGGTGCCAGCACAATAACCTGGCCCTCAACACCAGCAAAACCAAGGAACTGATTGTGGACTTTGGAAGGAATAGGATGGGGACCCACAGTCCCGTTTATATCAATGGGTCGATGGTTGAAAGGGTCAAGAGCTTTAAATTCCTGGGCGTGCACATCTCTGAAGATCTTTCCCGGGCCGAGAACACTGATGCTACTATTAAGAAAGCACATCAGCGCCTCTACTTCCTGAGAAGATTACAGAGAGTCGGTTTGTCAAGGAAGACTCTCTCTACAGGTGCACAGTAGAGAGCATGCTGACCGGTTGCATCGTGGCTTGGTTCGGCAACTTGAGCGCCCTGGAGAGGAAAAGACTACAAAGAGTAGTAAACACTGCCCAGTCCTTCATCGGCTCTGACCTCCCTTCCATCGAGGGGATCTATCGCTGTCGCTGCCTCAAAAAGGCTGGCAGTATCATCAAGGACCCACACCATCCTGGCCATACACTCATCTCCCTACTACCTTCAGGTAGAAGGTACAGGAGCCTGAAGACTGCAACGACCAGGTTCAGGAATAGCTACTTCCCCACAGCCATCAGGCTATTAAACTTGGCTCGGACAAAACATTAATAGCCCATTATCTGTTATTTGCACTATATCAGTTTATTTATTCATGTGTGTATATATTTATATAATGATATATGGACACACTGATCTGTTTTGTAGTCAATGCCTTCTATGTTCTGTTGTGCTGAAGCAAAGCAAGAATTTCATTGTCCTATGACACATGACAATAAACTCACTTGAACGAACTTGAACTTGAAGATCCCTTCTCATCCTAAATTCCAGTGAATATTCAGTCGACCCATTCTTTCATCATTTGTCAGTCCCGCCATCCTTGGAATTAACCTGGTGAACCTACGCTGCACTCCCTCAATTGCAATAATGTCTTTCCTCAAATTAGGATACCAAAATCGTGCAAAATACTCCAGGTGCAGTCTCATCAGGGTCCTGTACAACTGCAGTAGGGTCTCCTTGCTCCGAAACTCAAATCCTATCGCAATGAAGGCCAACATGCCATTAGCTTTCTTCACTGCCTGCCCAACCTGCATGCTCACTTTCAGTGACTGATGTACAAGCACACCCAGGTCTTGTTGCACCTCCCCTTTTCCTAATCTGACACCATTCAGATAATAATCTGCCTTCCTGTTCTTGCCACCAAAGTGGATAACCTCACATTTATCCACATTATACTGCATCTGCCATGCATCTGCCCACTCACTCAACCTATCCAAGTCAACCTGCAGTCTCATAGCATCCTCCTTGCAGCTCACACTGCCACCCAGATTTGTGTCATCCGCAAACTTGGAGATGTCACATTTAATTCCCTCGTCTAAATCATTAATATATATTTTAAATAACTGCGGTGCCAGCACTGAGCCTTGCGGCACCCCACTCGTCAATGCCTGCCATTCTGAAAAGAACCCGTTAATTCCTATTGTTTGCTTCCTGTCTGTCAACCAGTTCTCTATCCATGTCAATACCCTACCTCCAATACTGTGTGGTCTAATTTTGCACACTACTCTTCTTTGTCTTGCTGACATTGAGAGAAAGGTTGTTGTCTCGACACCAGAACATGAGGTTCTCAATCTCCTTTGTCTCATCATTATTTGATATCCACCCACAATGGTGGTGTCGTCTGTGAATTTGAAAATTGAATTAGATCTGTACATGGCTGCACAGTCTTGGGTGTACAAGGAGTAAAGAAGGGAGCTGAGAATACATCCTTGCGGAGCCCCAATGTTGAGGATTATCATGGAGGATGATTTGTCCCCTAATCTTACTGATTGGGGTCTGTTGGTCAGGGTCGAGGATCCAGTTGCAGAGATGAGTGCTGACCCCAAGTCCCGCGAGTTTGGTGATAAGTTTGGATGGTACAATGGTATTCAAAGCAGAGCTGTAAATTTCTGGATAGAAATAATAACTGTAATTTGGACCCCAATGTTTCAAAGTCAATGTTGCAAAGATCTCTGAATGAATTGTAAAGCATCTTTTGTAAATTTGGGGTCCAAATTCCTGTTATTATTTCTATCCAGAAACTTTGATAGTTACTTTTCCATGACTGGAATCAATCATTTGCATGGAAAACTAGATTAAAAGCCTTGTGAAATGATTTAAAATAAAATTTTAACCATCTGATGAGCAATGTATGACACTGATTTACAAAGGACAATGAAATTCATTTTTGCAACTTCTTCCTTTATTTTTACTTGAGTTCCCTCATTAAACACTTCCATGTCTCTTTAAATAGATATTCTGGCACAGCCCACAAATATTGCTAAACCTTTGTCATCAAAATCATGGTGGTATTAACTAAGTCACATCAATAAACATGAATTCTTAAAATGTATTAAACATTTTCCTGAGGGTAGATTAATCACTATAAAACAACAGTGACAAGCAGAATGCTGCATTCATCTTGTGGGTTATATGCCCAATTTAAGATAACTTATTCTGTCAATCTAGGATAAACAAGCAGTAATAAATAAATTTTAATAATATCCATATGTTGTAGATTCATCAATGAAATTATTACATCTATGACACAATGGCACATGCAGGGGATCATAAAGAAATCAAAATATGCAATTAACATTAGGGTCAATTACTTTGAAGATCCAAGAATGGGTTAGGTATATGGTTTCATTAATTTTGCTAAATGAGAAATTATTGGTATGTTTATCTGAAATTCCTTCCTCTGCTGTTTGGGCTTTATCAGTCCGGGACACGTTGGTTAAAGTTTCCATTGAAAGTGCAGAGGAAGTCTGGCTGAATGTGTTAACCTCCCACGCATTAATGCTGCAGGGTGATTTCAAAACATTGATTTTTTATATGGATTTTCTTCATTTCCATTAACAAAAGAGTGGAATTGTTGCATATCAGCAGACATACGGTAATTGAGGAACAGTGTTTAAGCCAAACACTTAAGAGTGCTGCTGAGTGTCCAGAGGGACTTTATAGTAAGTGAAAGCCAGACGGGGAACAATGATGGTGCTACTTAGGAAAGACAGAGTGGACCAGAGGGAGTGTTAATCATAAGGTTCACTAATGGACAGTGTTTTCCAGCATGTTTTAATTTTAAAATGGAAAGCTTCAGTAAAGATGACATGTCCTGATAGAGATTTGCATTTGGTGGCTGACACCTGTTATAATGTAACTGCATTCAACTGACAAACATTAGATTACCTCTAACTATAAACTGAACATTTGCTGAATTTAGTTTGGAAGATTGAGGTGAAGATTGGGATCAATTAGCAGTTGTTTTTACTAGTTCTCTAAGACTGCATAATTAGTTTATTTTTTTTATTTTGTTAAGTGTTAGAAATTAGGAACTTTATTTTGTCATAACATATATTGAAGAGTTTGAATTAAAAACATTTTAGAAATATTTAGCAGGTCAGGCAGCACCTATAGAGAGAAAAACTGTGTAAATCTTTCACATTGATGACTGTTTAGATCATAGATGTTGCCTGACCTGCCGAGCATTTCCAGCATTTTGTGGAGTTTTTGTACTTCCAGCAGTTTATACCGTTCAATTAAAGCGTTTCATTTTAATTGAACGCCAAATGACAATGCAGATATTGTTGCCTAATTAAAGGAATTATGTTATTAAGCTGGAATGGGTGAAGAAAAGATTCCCAAGAATATTGCCAGAACTGGAGGATTGAGTTATTAAGAGAGGCTGGATAGCCTGGAGATTTATTTCCCTGGAGTTTCAGAGGTTGATGGGTGACTTTATCGTGGTTTACACAAAGAGCATGGATAGTGACAATGGTCACAATCTTTTTCCCAAGGTAGAGAAGTCTAAAATGAGAGGGTATAGATTTAAGGTGAGAAATGAAAGATTTGAAGGGGACCGGAAGGGCAACCTTGTCACACAGAGGATGGTGGGTATGTGGATCGAGCTGCCGGAGTAGGTAGGAATGCAGGTACAATTACAATTTTTTAAAGATATTTGGATAGATACATTGTTTGGAGTGTTATGGGCCAAACTCAGACAAATGGGACTAGCTCAGGTAGACAACTTGGTTGACATGGACAAATTAGGCCGAAGGGGCTGTTTCTCTACTATACGGTACACATGACACTAGAATGAGAGGAATTACTAGAATGACCCACACAAAGGGTGGTGAGTGTATGGAATGGGCTGCAGGAGGAAGTAGTTGAGGCATGTAATATCGCAACGTTTAAGAAATGTTATAATCCGGACGGCAGAATGAAGAACAAGACTTACACACTGGTTGCGAGAGAGAGATTTATTACCCAGCATTCCCTGCTTATATTGAACACCAACTCATTAACATACACATGAATATGAAGGAATACATTACACTGCTCTCCTTTTTTAAAGTATTAAATCAAAGTACTCAGTTACAATTTTGTTGTTGTGATACGTGATTTAAACCAGTATTTATTTTACATATCTACACCTTTTTGTTTTACTTGTGCAGTGATTTATTTAACTTACAAAACTAATCTGACTACTGGTTTACGGATCCTGCCTGATCGTCTAACAGTAACAGGTGTAACAGGTTTAGGTGTTGACTCAACTGTTGGCTTGCTTGGGTCTGTTTTAGTACCCTGACTTTGACCAGAGGAGTCTGTTTCTTTGTCTGTACTAACTGAACTTTGTGTTTCAATCATAGTGGTCTCTTCCAACTCACTTTCAGATAAAATCTCAGGGATTAGGACTTCATGCTCAGCTTTGGGTTCATCTTTGGCTGGAATCATTTGATCAACATGAACACTTTTGATCCTATTTCCAACTACAACTAAGTATCTTTTTAATCCACACACTTCCACTATTTCCCCAACATCCCATTTGTCTCGACTGGACTTGTTGGGAGGACTGAGAACACGAACCTGCTCATCTGGCTTGAAGTACCTCTCCTTTTTGTGGGAGCCAAAATGGCGTTTTTGACTTAACTGTTTTTGCTCAACTCTCAAGGCCAAACTGGGTTGAACTAGACTTAGGCATATTCTTAGCCTTCTCTTCATCAACAGTTCTGCAGGTGAGTAACCCATTATTGTCTGTTGTGTGGTTCTGTACTTCAGCAAGAAACTAGCCAAACGATGTTTCATGCTGAGCTTTGATCAACCCTGCAAAACCTGTTTCTTGAGAGCATCTTTGACAATTCTAACAGACCTTTCTGCCGCCCCGTTGGAGGCTGGATGGAATGGGGGAACAAGTGTGTGTTTTATACCATTCTGCTGCATGAACTCTTTGAACCGTTCTGAACGAAACTGAGGCCCGTTATCCGAAACAAGTTCTTCCGGTAAACCATGGCATGCAATAATTGATCTCAACTCATCTATGGTACACTCAGTAGTATTGCTTGACCCCATATGCTTAACCTCAATCTATTTGGAATGACTATCTACTAGTACCAGAAAGTGATCATTACCCTTTTCACAAAAATCTACATGAACACTCTGAAATGGTCTACTTGGCCATGACCAGGGTTGCAGTGGTGTTTTTGGTGGTTTACTCCGTCAATTTTGGCAGACGCTACATTTGCTCACCAGTGACTCGATGTCACTGTCAATACCAGGCCAATACACAAATCTTCTGGCAATTGACTTCATGCTTACTATGCCAGGATGTTCGGCATGAAGTTCATTCATAATTTTGCTTCTCAAAGACTCTGGTACAACCACTCTATAACCCCACTTAACGCATTCCTGCTCACATGATAATTCATGATGTTGATTATGGAAAGGCTTCAGCTCTGAATTCAGAACTGAGTTCAATCCACTATCGATTTCAGTCCAACTGTTCAATGTCTGTTCATAGACCCACTTCAGCACAGTGTCTTTCTCTGTTTCTGCTGCAATTTCTGTTGCAGTCACTGGAAAGTCTTCATCTACAACTTGCAATGTGTAGATTGAGTTCTCACTTCCCACGTCAGAGTTCTCATGGGGCAACCGGGACAACGCATCTGCAACTGCGTTGCACTTGGAGCTTCTGTACTCAACCTTGTAGTCATACTGGGACAGCAGAATTGCCCAGCGCTGCATCCTTGATGTCGCCATGGAAGGTATAGCTGACTTGGGACCAAGTATCACTAGTAGTGGTTTGTGATCAGTCACTTAATGGTCTGCCGAGATGAAACTGATGAAATTTCTTGAATCCGAACACGATGCTGAGTGCTTCCTTTTCTATCTGTGCATAATTACGCTCACTCGGTGATAGGGTGCGGGATGCAACAGCAATAGGCTTTTCCTGTCCGTCATTCATTACGTGGGAGATCACTGCACCTACACCATAACTTGAAGCATCACAAGCAAGTTTCATCTCGCGTGTTGTATCGTAGTGAACAAGGAGTTTGTCACTTGTCAAGTTTTCCTTGCAGATGTCATATGCACGTTGCTGTTCCTTTCCCCACGTCCATTTCACATCTTTTTAAAGCAGATGATGTAGTGGCTTTAGCACAGTTGCTAAATCTGGAAGGAATCGTGCAGAAAACTGCACCATCCCAAGGAATGATTGTAGCTCTGACACATTGTAGGGTTTTGGAGCATTCACTATTGCTTCCACTTTCGCCTTCACAGGGCGAAGTCCGTTGGCGTCTACTTTGAGTCCTAGGTAGACCACGTCTGACTGCACAAATGCACATTTACTTTGTCACAGTTTGACATTGTGGCAGTTCAGTCTTATGAGAACTTGCTCGAGGATTTCCAGATGTTCTACCATGCCCTCTGTGAATATCAGTAGGTCATCCTGGTTGCACACACAGTGCGGAATGCCTTGTAACATTTTGTCCATGACAGACTGGAAGATTTACGGGGAGGGTTTCACACCATAGGGCAGCTTTGTATATGAATACAAGCCCTTATGTGTGTTGATAGTCAAGTACCGCTGACTTTCCTTGTCGACATTGAGTTTGGTGCAAGCGTGAGACAAATCCAGTTTAGTGAAGACTCTTGCGTACAGATCTTGCGAGGTTGATAACGGATATTGTTCATCATTAACGGCTTGGTTGATTGTGACTTTGTAGTCACCACATAGTCGAACAGTTTTGTCAGCCTTGGGTATGGCCACAATTGGCGTTGCCGAGTTACTCTGGTCTGTCTTCAAGAGTACTCCATTCGGCTCTAACCTGTCAAGTTCTTCCTCCACTTGTTGCTTTAGTGCATATGGTACAGGTCTTGGTCGACAATACATAGGTCTCACATCTTGCTTAAGTTGAATGTGTGCAGAGTACCCTCTTATTCCCGTGTAACTGTCGGCAAATATTTCTGCATGTTTGCGTATGACACTTTCAAGACGTGATTTAGACAAATCGACGCTGAAAATGTTCTTCCAGTCTAACTCTATTCTACTCAGCCAATCCTTTCCAAGGAGGGTTGGTTTATTTCTGCAGCTGGCCACTATGGTGGGCAGTGTTACTGACTGGCCATTATGCTGAACTTTACAGTTCATTTGTCCGCATGTCTCCAAAACTTCGCCCGAGTAGGTTCTCAGCTTGACCTTACTCTCAAACAATGGTATCTGTGGGAACTTGTTTCATACAGGTCTTTGCTCATGACCGAACAATCTGCTGCCGTGTCAATACACATATCGATTAACATTTCATTGACAGTTCGAAAGTCCTTGCCTTGGCTGGTTGTAGGCTTATTGATTTTGGTTGCATAAATGGTGTACAACCCAAGTTCATTTCCATCTGGGTTCATCTCCAAGTTGTGAACTCCTTTCTGGTGTTGTCGCTTGTTTCCCGCAGATTGTTAGTTTCCTGTTTTAAGCTTGGCCTGACATGCTGAGGCGATATGGCCTTTCTTCTGGCAGTTATAGCACTTGGCCATTTTGAACGGACAAAACCGTTGCAACGATAATAACTGGCTGAACCCGGCTCCCCGCCATACTTTGGTTTTGGTTTAGCGCTTCTTGGTTTGGCCATAGGCACTGCCTTGTGACTGTAAATGGCCACTGCAGTCTGTGGTGGATGAAACTCGCGAGCATTATTTGATGCCATTTCCACTGTGGTAGCAATCTTGCATGCTTTCTCGAATGCAAGATCTGGAGTGTTCATGAGTTTGGACTGAGTTTGTTCATCCACTAGACCACAAACAAATTTGTTGCGTAGTGCGCGTCCGAGAAAGGTTCCAAAGTTACAGTGCAAACTTAAGTTTTTCAAGGCAACAATGTACTAATTGATTATCTCATTCTTCTTCTGGTTTCTAGTGCCAAATTTATAGCTTTCTGCAATTTCCAGAGGCTTTGGGTTGAAGTGCCCCTCCAACTACATAATGTCATTGAATGGCACATCTTTTGCCTTTATGGGCGCAAGGAGATTCACGAGTGTGCCGTACACTTCAGGACCGATCTCTGTGAGCAGAATCGCTTTCATGTGTTCGCAAACGGCCTTATTTGTTTCAGTCACCATCTCTCCTTCACCGCTAATCTCCATTATATTGTTTGCCGTGAAAAACAAGTTTGCTCTCTCCATATAGGAGCTGAACGGCTCTCAAATCTTGTCGAAAGTGCCAAGGTTTCCGAAGTAGCCCATGGACGCCACTATCGTGTCGTTCTCTTTTCTTTTAAGTCCGTTCAAAACCCCCGATTTCCTGTCTGTTCTGGTGTAGCAATTCACCTAAAACTTAGCTGTACAAAGGCTATACAGCTTGAGGAACACAACAAAAATAAACAGTCTAAAATCCTATACAATCCCAAGGATGACATCTTGTCACGTAGACACAACATAGAGATAGCCTGAGAAACTCTCGACGATTTGTACAGCTGCTGTTTTAAACTACAGTCCCCTGCATAGAAGGATCTGTGGCCTATCGTGTCCAGTTTTCCAAACAACTGCGACACAACTCTGTATTTGCTGTTTAAAATGTTAAACAATACTGCATGTTGCAAAACAGCCCAGCACTAAATTTAAAGGATGAGTTCACAAACTCTATCCCATCCTCATCGCCAATTTTGTTATATTCCGGACGGCAGAATGAAGAACAATACTTACACACTGGTTGCCTGGATCATGAGAGAGAGATTTATTATCCAGCATTCCCTGCTTATATTGAACACCAACTCATTAATATACACATGAATATGTAGGAATACATTACAAGAAACATTTAGACAGGCACATTGATAGGATAGGTTTATTTTTGATTTTTTGATTTGATTTTTGATTTAATTTATTGTCATTGTCTTCAATGAAGATACAAAGAAATTATTTTTCCCTTACAGTCATACAAAAAACCCCACAAAAAAACCCACAAAACACAGAACACAGTAGTCCACAATACAAACATCCCCACAGCAGCACCAAAGTTCCCCACTATGGGCAGCCCAAAGTTCAGGCCCTCTCGCCAGGAACCTCTCGTCGGCCACGTTCCACCGGAGTCCGCGGCACCCGATGTCCACAGGCCACGCTGGGCGGAGATTCACGTTGGCGACCCCCGGCAAAGGGTCCCAGGACTCCGTGATGTTAAAGTCAGCGCTGCCCGCGTTGGGAGCTCCGCACCCACAGCTCCGCGATGTTGGAGCAGCGGCCCAGCACTCCGGAACTCCAAGCGGCGATCCCAGGAAGGCCTCGCTCGCTCCGCGATGTTTCCAGCGCCTCGCCGCCGCTGCTGAAGCTCTGGTCCGGTCCCGGCAGGAAAGGTCGCGCCAATTCAGCTGGTAGGCAGCGAGGGGGAGGGGCGAGGACGCGACTCGGATAATAGCCGCATCCTCTCCAGGAAGCGACTGAAGGACGGTTTCCCCCTGACCCTACCCGCTTCCCCCCACATAAAATACCGAAAAACCCCTAAAAAACTAAAAAAACACACTCTAAACATAACAAAATAAAAAAAGACAGCCAGACCATGGGCGGAGGCAGCTAGCAACAGCGCCACTGGATGATTAGAGGGATACGGGCCAAATGCAGGCAGGTGAGACTAGTGTAGATGGGACATATTGGTCGGTGTGGGCAGGTTGACCGAAGGGCCTTTTACACGTTGTATGATTCTACGATTCTAAGAAAGGACCCTCAATTTCCTGTCCCTATTCCAAAGCACCGTGGTGTGTAGCTTTATTTATCATAAACCAATATGTGCCAGACTATGGCTAATATGTGCAAGAGACTTGTATCTGCTGCCTTGCTCCTATTATTAGTATGGCAGCAGATTTCCTGGCAATGTGGTTCCAGTCCTTCCAAGTTTAACTGGAGGAAATTTTGATATGACCATAAATTAGTCTCAACAGCCATTTTACAACTAAAAGATGGCCATAAGATCGAGGGAATTAATGGACAATTAAAGCAGAAATCACAGGAAAGATGTGGCTATAATTCATTGCCTCTGTATAATATCACAAAAAATGTATTGAAATGCAGACAAACAATGTGTAAGATAACATTCACTGAGAGGTCAAATGTTTTTCAACATGTACAGAATATGATAGGATAGTTTAAATTAATAAATTGTGCACATGAGTATTGGTATTGGTTTAATACAGTCATGGGCACTGAGATACAGTGGAACATTTTATTTTTGCAGGGCAAATCGTACCAAAGATAATAGTGCGAAGGAGAAACAGAAATGGGAGTGCTGAATATAGTGTTTAAGCCTGCAGAAGAAGTGCAGATTTTAAAATGTACAAGGGCCACAATGAGGTTGATTGGAAGATCATAAATTCATCCTTGGTATATGAGAGGTCTGCTCAAGAGTCTGATATAAGCATGAAAGAAGCTGTACTTATATCTTTTGCCCAACCGGAGAGGGGAGAAGAGAGAATGACAGGGGTGTAAGTGGACCTTAATTATGTTTATCTGCCTTCCCAAGCCAACGTGAAATATAAATGGAGCCGATATTGGGGAGGGAGGCTGGTTTGGGTGATGGACTGGGCTAGTTTCACAATTCTTTGCAATTCCATGCAGTCTTGCGCAGGGAGTTGCCATACCAAGCTACCATACATCTAGATTGGATGCTTACTATGGTGCATTTGTTGAAATTGATAAGAGTCATTGGAGACATGTTGAGTTTCCCTTGTCTTCTGAAGAAATAGATATATTGGTATGCTATTTTGGCTATTGCGTCAATGTGAATGGATCAGAACAAAAGGAGGAGGATGCGACAAATAAAGGGGATTAGAGAAGATGTAAATGAGTTTTAACACTCATGGCTACTTCAGGAGTAAAGTCTACTATGATATTAAAGAGGGAGATGGAAAAATGCTGGAGTTAATCAGTAGGTTGGGCACCATCTGTGGAGGGAATGGACAGACAAGATTTCGGGTTGGTCCCAATCCGAAACGTGGTCTGTCAATTTCCTCCAAAGATGCTGCCTGATCCATAGATTTCCTCAAGATCGACAGCTGAGATGGTTGGAGGGGGACCGTGAAGAGGATTAGAAATTTAAGAGGGACGAAAAAGTGACCTCATCAGAAGAGAGAAAGACCTGTTGAGTAAATTAAGTGACCAGATAAGATAAGATGTATAGATGAGGAAGGGTTAGGAGAAAAATTTTGTAAATAGATTTGACCAGAAATGCATAGAAATGTTTATAAGTGTTAGAGCTATATATTGAGGAATGAGGATGTTTTTGGGAGCAAAGAAGATATCCCAAAATGGATGCTTGATCACCAGTTCACAGAGGATAAAATGTAAGGATGTTCTCAAAGCATCCTTTAAAAATATGTTAAATCCCCAGTGACATCTGGAAATCCCCAGACTGTGAGCACTCAAAGTCGAGAAGCAATATTTGGTCGAGAACTTTGTCCATGTATTGAGAACACATAGAAGCCCAATTTTAAATGGTACAAACAGTTTCTTATCTCATCAATTAATAACCCACTGTACCCAAGAAGCACCTCTTGTCCCACCTGCAGAAGAGCCTGTGATCCGAAGATGGCCTCAGGAGTCACCTCAGAACCTATGGGAATTAACAAAAGTCATCGTCAATCCCCACAATTGCTGCTACCTTCTCCTTTACTGTAGCATTTCTCCTTTACTGTCTCAAAATGTGTCTTCCTTTTTACTGAACACAGATGAAAGGACCCCAGTTTAGTTCCTCTGCTATGTCATCTGCTTCCACAGAGAGAGGTGGAGAGGCAAAAGGATTGCAAATGGACAGCTAAATATTTGGTGCACGTTAATATGGTTCAATGTGAGATTATACATTTGTGGAATGAGGATGGAAAGATGATTTTGTCAAAATATCAGGAAGATAGAGAAGCCATTGATTTTGATCCTCAAAAATGTCATTCCCAGGTCAGTAAGTCCACCCTACCCGAGCATCTGCCAGAAATTCAACCTGACTGTTCACGATTTTAGAAGCAAAATTTCAGCCTAAGATGATCTTTGGACATAAATCATTGAAAAAGCTGCAACATTTCACCCATTACCTTAGTATTCGCTAACCACATTGGTTACCTGTTGAATACCTCTTCTCCCCACTCCCATCAGGCAAGAGATACAGAAATGTGCAAACACATACCTCCAGATTCAGAGACTGTTTCTTCCCAGCTGTTATCAGGCAACTGAACTATCTTACCAACAACTAAAAAGCGGTCCTGAGCTACTATCTGCTTTATTGAAGAACTATCTTTAATCAGACTTTACTGGACTTTAACTTGCACTAAAAGTTATTCCCTTCATCGTGTACCTGTACACTGTGGAAGGCTCGATTGTAATCATGTATAGGTTTTCCACACACTTTCCTCTGTTTTTACCGCAAAAAAGGACAGGAAGACTAGGGAACTGGGCTGAACTACTAGCTACCTCTTTGACTGCTGGCTTTACCTTACACTAAACATTATTCCCTTATCATGTGTCTATACACTGTAAATGGATCAATTGTAATCATGCATTGTCTTTCTGCTGACTGTTAGCACGCAAGAAAAGCTTTTCACTGTACCTCAGTACACGTGACAATAAACTAAACTGAACTGAACATGGAACAATTAATGGAGATGCCTGAGGACATTCTGTATTTCAATCTCGGGGGCCTAAGATATTTCCAAGGACACCATGGGAAGCTGGAATTGGCTTCAAGGTAGGAAGGAGAGAGTGGTGGTGGAAGGTTGTTTTTCAGACTAGAGGCATGTGGCGAATGGTGTGCCTCAGGGACTGGTGCTGAGTCATTGCTTTTTGTCATCTGTATCAATGACTTCGATGAGAATGAGAATGAACAAGATATCATTGGTGAGTTTGCAAATGACAGTAAAATAGATGGCATCATAGATGTTGAAGATGGTTATCAAGAATTACAGTTGTATTTTGATCAGCTGGGCAAGTGGGCTGAGTAATACCAAGTTGAGTTTAATTCATATAAGTATGAAGTGTTGCATTTTGGTATGTCAAACCAGGACAGGACCTTCACAGTAACAGGAGGATATTGGGGAGCATTGTAGAGCAGAAGGATTGAGGATTACAAGTACATGGTTTCTTGAAAGTGGTGTCACAAGTAGATTTGGTGGTGAAGAAGCCTTTTGGCACATTGGCCTTCATCAGTTAGGGAACTGAGTATAGAAGTTGGAATATTATGTTACAGTTGTACAAGAAGTTGGTAAGATCGCACTTGGAGTATAATGTTCAGTTTTGATCACCTTGCTACAGGAAAGATGCCATTAAACTGGGAGCAGTGAGGAGAACATTTATGAGGATGTTGCCAGGACCCATAGCCCTCAGCTATAGGAAGAGGTTGGGCTTTATTCCTTGGAGTTCAGGTGGCTAAGGAGTGATCTTATAAAGGTGTATAAAATCATGAAGGGATTCAATAGGGTGAATGCATAGATTTTTTCCCCAGAATAAGGAAATCAAGAACTAGAGGGCATAGGTTTATGGAAAGAAGGGAAATATTTAACAGTAACTTGAGGGGTATTTTTTTCACACAAAGGGTGGTGGGTATATGGAACGAGCTGCCATAGGAGGTAGTTGAGGTATAATAACATTTAAAAGACATTTGGACAGGTACATGGATAGAAGAGGTTTAAGGGGATATGGACCAGCACAGGTAATTGGGACCAGCTTAGTATGGGCATCTTGGTCCACATGGACAAGTTAGTCTGAAGGGCCTTTTTCCGTGCTGTATGACTATAATAACATATTGATCTTAAATTTATTTTCATTTCTAATCCCTCCCTAACCACACCATTCACCAGTTCTCTGGTCATGTACAGCTTACTACACTGCAAGCAATCTGCTTTCCTCCAATTCTGACCACTTGGTCACTCCTTAACTTCTCCAGATTGGTTGCCATACCTTCAGTTGCCAAGACTCAAGATTCCAGAGTCACTCAATAGACAATAGACAATAGGTGCAGTAGTAGGCCATTCATTGTGATCATGGCTGATCATCCCCAATCAGTACCCCGTTCCTGCCTTCTCCCCATATTCCCTCTCCGCTATTTTTAAGAGCCCTATCTAGCTCTCTCTTGAAAGCATCCAGAGAGCCCGCCTCCACCGCCCCCTGAGGCAGAGAATTCCACACTCACAACTCTCTGTGAGAAAAAGTGTTTCCTTGTCTCCGTTCTAAATGGCTTACTCCTTATTCTTAGACTGTGGCCCCTGGTTCTGGACTCCCCCATCATCAGGAACACGTTTTCTGCCTCTAGCGTGTCCAAACCCTTAGCAATCTTATATATTTCAATGAGATACCCTCTCATCCTTCTAAACTCCAGAGTGTACAAGCCCAGCTGCTCCATTCTCTCAGCATATGACAGTCCCGCCATCCCGGGAATTAACCTTGTAAACCTACGCTGCACTCCCTCAATAGCAAGAATGTCCTTCCTCAAATTAGGGGACCAAAACTGCACACAATACTCCAGGTGTGGTCTCACTAGGGCTCTGTATAACTGCAGAAGGACCTCTTTGCTCCTATATTCGATTCCTCTTGTTATAAAGACCAACATGCCATGCGCTTTCTTCACTGCCTGCTGCTGTTGGAGGTGAGACGTTGGAGGTGAGACGACCCCCCAGTTCCCGTTGTACTTCCCCTTTTCCCAACTTGACGCCAATTAGAAAATAATCTGCCTTCCTGTTTTTGCTACCAAAGTGGATAACCTCACATTTATCCGCATTAAACTTCATTTGCCATGCATCTGCCAACCTGTCAAAGCCACCCCGCATTCTCATAGCATCCTCCTCACAGTTCACACTGCCACCCAGCTTTGTGTCATCTGCAAATTTGCTAATGTTACTTTGAATGTTAAGGGCCTGTCCCACTTACTTGTCCTTGGCACGCAAATTACGTGACCTCGTCATCACGTTGAGGCGCACGGGCATCGTATGGCCGCGCGGGGCCGGTCCCACTGAGAAGCACGGAGGGGTATGTAGTTGTGCGCGACATCGCACGGGGCTCTGAAATTTTTGTAGTGAACAAAATCGTTGTGCGCCAACGGCCTGTCGCGTAACTGACGGCCAAAGTGGGACAGGCCCAAGACCCTGGCGCGATGCAACGTCTCACCTCCAACAGCAGCAGAAGCAGGCAAACAATCGCCGAACTCAGCCTGGGGCTCACGGCCTTTGCGGTCCGGATCCGCCCCCACTTCTACTCCCAGAGCGAGGCCAACAAAATTGAAGATGGACACAAAATGCTGGAGTAACTCAGCGGGACCGGCAGCATCTCTGGAGAGAAGGAATTGATGACATTTCGGGTCAAGACCCTTCTTTCAGACTGAAGAAGAATCTCGACACGAAACATCACCCATTCCTTCTCTCCAGAGATGCCGCCGGTCCCGCTGAGTTATTCCAGCATTTTGTGTCCATCTTCAAATGACGTCACGCGCTCCAGACGGCTGTGCGAACGAATGAAGTCGCGCGCGACCTTCGCGGGACCGTCGCGCCTCAACGCGACCACGAGGTCGCGTCATTAGCGTCCCAAGGACACGTAAGTGGGATAGGGGTTTTACACTCAAACTACCTTTCTGCCTTTAAGCTTTAAAAAAAAAGACTTCTGATCAAGTTTTTGATGGTCATTTTAATATCTCACATGATCAACTATTGTTTGGTTATGCACCTGTAATCCTCTTGAAAACATTTACCATGTTAAACATACCATGTAAATACAAGTTGCTATATATTTCTCAATGTAGATGATTAGAAAAGTGATCTAGTCATGTCAAGCCAAGTTTATTGTCATATGTGTAAGTATGGTGAGATAAAAGTACAATGAAAATATTGCTTGCAGCAACATTTCAGGATCCTAGACCGACACCACACAAAAAGATAAATTATATATAAATTCTAATTTATATTCTACAAGACAGTGCAAAGAAACACTGTGCAAAAACAAAAAAAGAAGATATATATGCAAAAATATACAATTCAAAAACAAGACCCTGGCAGTGCAAGATGCGGTCTGTGGTGTTCAGTTGCCAAGGTCGAATTGGGTTGTGTAGGTCGATTCGAGAACCTGATGGTTGTAGGAAAGTAGCTGTTCCTGAAACTGGTGGTGTGGGATGATAGCTTCTGCCTGATGATAGCAGTGAGAAGAGGGCATGGCCAGGAGGATGGGATTCTTGATGACAGATGCCGCCATCTTGAGCTAGTGCCTCATGTGGATGCTTTTCATGTGTGCAAGAAATAATTTCATTGTCAGCGAGATAGCTTAATAATGAATAGGCAAACTAGATTTTTAATTTATATTAGGAGAGATTGGATACCAAATTAAAGGTATGACAACTGTTAAGTGAAATGTTGTTGCTTCCCTTTCAAAGACCAAATCAAAGCACTGTATGTAAGCTAATGGAATAAATTACAGATGTAAATTTATTGGAAAAATATCAGAGATGAAGTCAGAATGTGGAACAGCAGTAACTAGTTCCTTTCAAACTAACTGCATCGTTTACAATAGTTCCGATCTGCAGATCTAAAACAAATAAAAACAGCTGGGCCTACTGAGTCTGCTGATGCCATCTCGTGGCAGTGCTAAATAAAGGCACTTCATATTATTTTCTGGTAAATAACTGCACGATTCAAAGCACTGCCCTCTGCTGGTCAAACAAAATCGATGGAGATCAATGATGAAAAAATAAATCAAGTTTATTGTCATGTCACAAGGACCGATAGTTCCGAAGGGAAGAAGATTCGTGAAGCTATGCGCAATATAGTTTATGTCAATTAGTGAGTGTCACTAACCTCTCAAGTGCCATGAAATGCCAACATATTTACAATGTGCACACATCTCCAATGCATTTTGAGAACACCATTGTTGGAAAACTATAAATAAAAATGAAAAGGTGTAATGTGGATTTTCTGTGAATGCTGACAAGGGTAAATGTTGAAACAAGTTAACAGGCTCAATGGGATGAATGACGATATTTTTAATAGAATACTAGACCAAGTGGGAACTGTTGGGCCCCGTCCCCCAACGTGGGGGGGGTGGTTGAGGGGGGCGCAGCGTCACACGGGAGGGCTGGTCCCCGAACGCAATATTCCACCACTCTCCCTTAGCTCTCAACTGCGCAGGCGCGGCTGACGGGTTCCCGTTGTGACATAGAAGATGGAGGCATTACTGTGCAGGCTAAGTGCAGAGCTGTTGGGTCTGCTCCCCCAACGCAAGATTCCACCACTCACCCGTTCCCCCAACGCAAGCCGTTCCCCCAATGCAATATTGCACCACTCACACATAGCCCCCAACTGTGCAGGCTCGGCTCATTTCTCCTCATCCCCCAGCACTCCCTCCTCCTCCTCTTCACCCTCCCTCTTCAATTCCTAGAGAGGGAGGGGGGTAGAGAGGGAGGTGTGATAGAGAGGGACGGGGCGGGGGGTAGAGAGGAAGGGTGGTAGAGTGGGAGGGGAGTAGAGAGAGAGGGGGGTAGAGAGGGAGGGGGAGGGAGATGGGGTAGAGAGGGAAAGGGAAGGGGGTAGAGAGAGAGAGGGAGGGGGTGGAGAGGGAGGGGAGGGGAGTAGAGAGTCTGGGTAGAGGGAGGGGAAGGGGGAAGAGAGGAAGAGGGGCAGAGAGGGAGGGAGGTAGGGGTACAGGGAAGGAGCTAGAGTGGGGGGATGGAGGGTAGAGAGGGAGAGGGAGGGCGTAGAGAGGGAGGGAGCGAGAGAGGGTGGGAGTGAGGGTAGATAGGGAGGGGGCATCTCCCTCCTCCACCCCCTCCCCATCTCTCCACATCTCCCTCCTCATTTCCCTCATCCTCTCACCCTGGCCACAAACTCTTTGAATCACTTCCCTCTGGAAGGTGACTCCGGACTGTCAAAGCTGCCACAGCCAGACATAAAAACAGTTTTTAATCCACGAGTAGTTGCTCTACTGAACAGCCAAAAATCTGTAGCCTCCCTTTGATCTGGTATTTTGTTGGTTCACATGCTTGATCAATGGTGTTTTATCATTAATGTTTTATTATTATTAATGTTTAGTGTTTTCTGAGTCATTCGTAACTGTCACTGTATGTCATGTTGTTACTTGTGGGTGGAGCACCAAGGCAAATTCCTTGTATGTGAATACTTGGCCAATAAACTTACTTACTTACTTACTTACTTACTTACTTACTTACTTACTTACTTACTTACTTACTTACTCCTCCCCTCACTCCCATTCCCTGCCCCAGGACCTACTCAGGTCGTAGAGCAGCGCCAGGGCCTGGAACACGGCCTGGTTCTCGTACTCGGCCCGGCCCTGGCTGTAGACTCCAGCCGTCAGGTTGGCCACTGCCTGGGCTCCAGTGGAGGCCCCGACTTCATCTCCGGGCTCGTCCCTGACCCCGGCCCAAGGCTTTCATTTGTTCCAGCGGTGGCTTCTTTTTCGGCCCCGGTCACTGCCCCATCACAAGCCCCGGGCTCGGCCCTCACTCCAGCTCCAGCACCACCTTCCCCACCACGTCTCAGGCCTCGGGCCACAGGCCTCGGGCCACGGGCGCCGGTGCTGGAGTGCCCCTCCCTCCCGGAATGTCCTGTCCTGTCTTGTGAGTACATTGTGACATCACTCGGCCGGAGTGGCCCGTCCTGCTTTGCGAACTGTCGTTGGAGCGCTGGAGTGCCCCTCCCTCCCTCCCGGAGTTTTTTGAAAATCTGGAAAGTGCCATTGGAGCTCTGGAGAGTGCATTGTGACATCACTCGGTCGGAAAATGGGTGAGTTTGGGCTGTTTTTAAAACTTTAAAGGATTAAAACTTCTGAAATATAGGTTGGAATGCGACGGGAAGATGTTTATCGCGTCGAGGGGAAAAATGTCATTAGGATGTGTGAAAATGGGAAGGCTGTGGCCTAGTTTTAGAGATAGATAGATCCTTCCTTCCTTCCTTCCTTCCCTCCTCCCTTCCCTTCCCTTCCCTTCCCTTCCCTTCCCTTCCCTTCCCTTCCCTTCCCTTCCCTTCCCTTCCCTTCCCTTCCCTTCCCTTCCCTTCCCTTCCCTTCCCTTCCCTTCCCTATCATAGGATACCAGCAGCTAATGAAGGCTGGATGTGTAAATTGTATATCAGCTACATTTGCTGACATGATGATATAACAGCTCATTAAGAGCCAGAGAAACACAATTTGTCATTTTCTCTAACGTAAAAAAGTACTTCTCTCTATTTCCTGTTGTTGGGAGAAGCTCGTACACTCCTGATGGAAGTGTACTGTTCTGCCATGCACTGACACTCTTTGGAATAACTAAAATTGATTGTATCATTGACCTGAAATATTCACTTTGTTTCTCATCCATACATGCTGTTTGATATGTTGACTATATCTTCTTCTATTTTCTGCAGAAGTTGTGTTGGTGAAAACTCTTTTTACCATATAAACACTGTTAGATTTAAATCAGTGACGCCATAATTAGAAGCAAAGAGCTTATCAGCCGATCGTATGGAATGTTGTCCAGAAGCAACTAAATCATAGCAAGTTGTGCTACATCTGATAAGAAATGACATTCTTTCCTCAGGCTCTTTCTGCAGACTCCAGAAAAGTTTGCTTGAATAGATAAAGTTACAGTCACACAGTGCAGAAACAAGCTCTTCCCTCCAATTTGCCCACATCCATACATGCTCTTTTCGACCTACATGTCCCATCTACACGTCCCACCTGCCTGCGTTTGGCCCATATCCCTCTAAGCCTATCTCATTCACGTACCTGTCTAAATACTTCTTAAATGTTGTGATAGAACCTGCCTCATCAACCTTGAGGTCGTTCCATACACCCACCACCCTTTATGTACAAAAATTACCCCTCAGGTTCCTATTAAATCATTTCCCCCCTTACCTTAAACCGATGTCCTCTGGTTTTCGATTCCCCTATTCTGGGTAAAAGACTGTGTGCGTTTACCCGATCTATTCCTCTCATGATTTTGTACACCTCTGTAAGATCACCCCATCCTCCTGCACTTCAAGGAATAAAGTCCTAGCCTGCTCAACCTCTCCCTATAGCTCAATCCCTCGAGTCCTGGCAATATCCTCGTAAACCTGGTAACAACCTTGTAAATAAAACTTATTATAAAACTGAAATCAGATGTCCAAGACCTGGATCAATAGACAAGACATGTCAAATATATCTTGTCTACATTCTTCATCAAAAACTGCCGCCGTGACATCAACCGCCTCAACTTCTCCACTCCCCTGTCGCACTCCAATCTCTCCCCCCCTGAACGCACTGCCATCGACTCACTCCGCAACAACCTAGATTGGGTTATCAAACCCGCCGACAAGGGAGGTGCCGTGGTAGTCTGGCGCGTCGATCTCTATAAAGCTCAGGCCACGCGCCAACTCTCGGACACCTCCTCCTACTTACCCCTGGACCATGACCTCACTGACGAGCACCAGGCCACCATCTCCAGCACCATCACCGACTTCATCCACTCCCACGCCCTGCCCGACCGAGCCTCCAACCTCATCGTTCCCCAGCCCCGCACGGCCCGATTTTACCTTCTCCCCAAAATCCACAAACTTGAATGTCCCGGTAGACCCATTGTCTCTGCCTGTTCGTGCCCCACCGAACTCATCTCCACCTACCTCGACTCCATCCTATCCCCCTTGGTTAAATCCCTCCCAACCTATGTTCAAGACACCTCAGACACTCTCCGTCGTCTGCGCGCATTCCACTCTCTAGGCCCTCACCCCCTCATCTTCACCATGGATGTCCAGTCATTGTACACCTCCATCCCCCACCAGGATGGTCTCGAAGCCCTCCGGTTTTTCCTCGACCGGAGAAGCAACCTATACCCAGCCACTGACACCCTCCTCCGCCTAGCGGAGCTGGTCCTTACCCTCAATAACTTCTCATTTGACTCCTCCCATTTCCTCCAAATACAAGGCGTAGCTATGGGCACATGCATGGGCCCCAGCTACGCCTGCCTCTTTGTCGGGTACGTAGAACAATCCTTGTTCAATATGTACCAGGGCCCCATCCCCGACCTCTACTTCCGCTACATCGATGACTGTTTTGGTGCCACCTCCTGCACCCACACACAACTGACTGACTTCATCCGCTTCACCGCCAACTTCCATCCGGCACTCAAATACACCTGGACCATTTCCGACACTTCCCTACCATTCCTTGACCTCACTATCTCCATCGCAGGTGATAGACTTCTTACCGACATCCACTACAAACCTACCGACTCCCATGGCTATCTGGACTACACTTCTTCCCACCCTGCTTCCTGTAAGGACTCCATCCCCCACTCTCAATTCCTCCGTCTACGCCGCATCTGCTCCCAGGATGAGGCGTTCCACACCAGGGCATCCGAAATGTCCTCATTCTTCAGGGAACGGGGGTTCCCCCTCCTCCACCATAGATGAGGCTCGCACCAGGGTCTCTGCCATACCCCGCAACATTGCTCTCTCTCCCCATCCCCCCACTCACAACAAAGGCAGAGTCCCCCATGTCCTCACCTTTCACCCCACCAGCCGTCACATACAACAAGTGATCCTCCGTCAGTTTCGCCACCTCCAACGTGACCCCACCACTCGCCACATCTTCCCATCTCCCCCAATGTCTGCCTTCCACAAAGACCGCTCCCTCCGTAACTCCCTTGTCAATTCTTCCCTTCCCTCCCGTACCACCCCCTCCCCGGGTACTTTCCCTTGCAACCGCAAGAGATGCAACACTTGTCCCTTCACCTCCCCCCTCGATTCCATTCAAGGACCCAAGCAGTCATTCCAGGTGCGACAGAGGTTCTCCTGCATCTCCTCCAACCTCATCTATTGCATCCGTTGCTCTAGATGTCAGCTGATCTACATCGGTGAGACCAAGCGGAGGCTTGGCGATCCTTTCGCCGAACACCTCCGGTCGGTCCGCAATTACCTACCTGACCTCCCGGTGGCTCAGCACTTCAACTCCCCCTCCCATTCCGTATCTGACCTCTCTGTCCTGGGTCTCCTCCATGGCCACAGCGAGCAACACCGGAAATTGGAGGAAATGCACCTCATATTCCGCTTGGGCAGTCTACATCCTGGGGGCTTGAACATTGAATTCTCCCAATTCTGCTAGCCCTTGCTGTCCCCTCCCCTTCATCAGCCCTCTGGTTGTCTCCTCCCCTCCCCCAGCCGTCGGGCTCCTCCTCCGCCTTTTTTCCTTTTTTCCTTTCTTCTCCCCACCCCCTATCAGTCTGAAGAAGGGTTTCGGCCCGAAACGTTGCCTATTTCCTTCGCTCCATAGATGCTGCTGCACCCGCTGAGTTTCTCCAGCATTTTTGTGTACCTTCAAATATATCATCTGCAGTAGGAGCACCTCCATAACAGCACTGGTTTGGTAAAAGGTATGCAGTATTCTTTAACTTAGCCATAGTGTTTGGTATTGGTGTTATTGATATTAGCTGAACAATAATCTATCTGCTGTACCAGGTGTGGACTCCTATATATCGGCGAAACCAAGCACAGACTGGGCGATAGTTCAGCTGAATACCATTCCTCACACCTGTGAACACCGGTTGCCAAAAACTTTAACTTCCCTTCCCATTCCCATAATGACTTTTCTGTCCGAGGCCTCCTCCACTGTCAGAAAGAGGCCAAACACAAATTGGAGAAACAGCACCTCATATTTCGCTTGAGCAGCTTACAACCCAGCGGTATGAACATTGATTTCCCTAACCAAGTAACCCTTACATCCCCTCTCTCTGTGTCCCTCCCCCACCCTAGTCATCGTACTAGTGTGTATCACTCATTATCACCTTCCCCACAGCAAACAATGGACGATTGTGGGCTCCACCTTTCCTTGATCATTGTTGCTGATTTTCATTTGATCTTTTACATGTCCTTCATTCATTTGTTTTTATACCTCTCGTTTCCCTTTCTCTGAAGAAGTCTCTTGTCTGAAGAAGGGTCTCGACCCGAAATGTCACCTATTCCTTTTCTCCAGAGATGCTGCCTGACCCACTGAGTTACTCCAGCTTTTCATCTCTATCTTCAATGTGAACCAGCATCTGTAATTCCTTACTACATGATAATAATATTGATGCCTTGGGTCCTTGGGTATATGAAGTTAACTGAATCCTGAGAATAATGTCTCTTAACAGATATTGATTACACAGCATATATATATATATTTGAACGCGCAAAGTAGAAAGGATTGGTAGATGATAGAAAATAGTATTAGGATGATTTCTGTTTGCTATTTTTTATCAATAATTTACAGATAGGTGTTTAGTATAATATACTAAGATTTGTCTAAAATATGGATCTTATTCCACTACTCTGGGCAAGGTGTCTGGGCACAAGGATGGCTGTGTGACTATGAAATGAACTTCAGTTCAGCAAAGTGCAATGTTATACAGTATATGCAGACAGGACAAATACTGAACATATCTATGTCTCCAGGGTACAATATTGAGATTGGGAGAGAAAGGCAGAGATCTGGGCATTCCAGTTCATTGAGGTACTTGTCCACTGTTGTGAATAACAGTAGGAATAAATAGACTTTGTCTGTGGACGTAAGAGAATTCACTGTAAGGCAAATATGTATTATCTTGTCCTCATACAAATCCTTTTGCTTAGGCTTCAGTCGAAACACTGTGCTTTAGTTTTAGTCTCCTTACATGCATATTTTGGATGGAGTGCAGAGAAGAACCACAACCCAATTTCTAAATAGAAGCATGTGTAGGATGGAACTGCAGATGCTGGTTTACATCGAAGATAGACACAACATGGTGGAGTAACTTCACGGGTCAAGATGCTGCTTATTATAAAGAAAGAAATGTTGGAAATGAAAATGAAATGAAATGAAAACAGAAAACACTCACATGCAGCAGCTCATGCAGCAAATGTGGAGAGGGAAATAGTTCATATTTCATGTCAATAATCTTTTATTAAAATCAAGTTAATTGAAATTTACATTTTACTATTAAACTAATGTTATCTATAATCCTATTCATCACAGCCTTATTTTATGAATATTAGGTATAATGTAGTCGTTTAAAGGCCAGGTGATCCAAGTGCAGGATCAGCATATTCCAGTAAGGAGGAGGAATAAGGATATAGTAAGGGAAACGTGGATGACCAAGGATGACCAAGGAGGCTGTAAACTTGGTCAGGTAGACAAAGGAAGCTTATGTCAGATTTAAGAAGATGGCATCAAACAGGGCTTATGAAGAATGTAGGAAAGAACTCGTGGGCTGTTAGAAGGGCCAAAAGGGGCCATGAAGTGTCATTGGCAAGTCAGATTATACTACAAGATCATAGTATACTACAAAATCAGAGTGATCAAAGATAAAGAAGGGAATCTATACTTGAAGTTATGTAGGTGAGGTACTAAATGAGTACTTTGCATCTGTATTCATTGAGGAGCAGTACTTAGAGGACAGCGAGATTAGTGTGGAGAATGTAAATATGCTAGGGCAGTTTGAGATGGTGGTGCTGAGGCTCATGAAGAACATTAAGGTGGATGTCCCCAGGGGCTGATGGGATCTATCCCAGGTTATTGAGGGAGGCAAGAGAGGAGATTGCGGGGGCCTTGACGAAGATCATTGTGTCTTCTCCAGCCACAGGCGAAGCCTCGGAGCACTAGAGAGTGGTCAATGTTGTTCCTTTGTTTAAAAAATGTGGTAGAGAGAATCCAGGGAACTATAAGCCGGTGAGCCTCATGTCAGTGGCAGGGAAAATATTGGAGATAATTCTTCAAGGTAGGATTTACACCCATTTGGAAGAGAATGGGCTAATTAGGGAGAGCCAGCACAAGTTTGTATGCAGAAGGTAATGTCTCACCAACTTGATTGATTTTTTTTTGAGGAGGTAATGAAGGAGATTAATGAAGGTTGGGCAGTGGATGTTGTATACATAGATTTTCGTTTGGCTTTTGATAGTCTGATCCAGAAGATTAAGATGTACGGGATTCATGGTGACTTGGTCATATGGATTCTGTAGGAGCTTATGCATAGGGTTGTGGTGGAAGGTAGATATTCTGGCTGGAGGTCTGTGACCTGTGGAATTCAGCAGAGATCTGTGCAGATGGGTTGATGAGTAAGTTTGCTGATGACACCAACATTTTAGCAATTACACAAGTGAGGATGGCTGTCAGAAGATACAGCGGTATATCGATCAGATGCAGAAATGGGGGGGAGAATTGGCAGATGGAAGTGTGAGGTGTTGCACTTTGGGAAGTTGAATTTAAGGGGAAAGTATTGATGTGCAGTGGGATGTTGGAGTCCAAGTTCATAGCTCACTGAAGGTGGCAGCACAAGTGGATAGGGTGGTAAAGAAGGCATATGGTATGCTTGCCTTCGCTGCTAGGGGCATTGAATATAAAAGTCAGGAGATCATGATGCAGCTCCATAGGACTTTAGTTATGCCACATTTGAAGTATTGCATGTAGTTCTGGTTGCCCCATTACAGGAAAGATGTGGAGGCTTAAGAGAGGGTGCAGAGGAGATTTACCAGAATACTGCATGGATTAGAGGGTTTTAGTTTCAGCAAGAGGTTAGATAAACTTGGATTGTTTTCTCTGGAACATTGGTGGTTGAGAGGAGTATACAATCATGAGAGTTATAGATAGGGTAGACAGTCAGAACTGTCATGGTGTTGGACATTTCCAGGGTGGAAATGTCCAACACCAGATAATATAGCCATAAGGTTGGAATTAAACATATGCAGGATTCAAGGATTCAGATCAATGAATGGAGGAAGCACATGGTGAAAGCACAAATAACTATTTATTAAAGCAAACACAAATAAAACACAGAAACTCTATCAACTATCAATAAAGAAACAATACAAAACAACTCTTACGCTCCTCTGCATATTCGAGTCTCCTGTCTGCACTGGCTGGAACCGGCACACACCATGGTCCAAGCTCTTCCTCTCTCTCTCTCTCTCTCTTTGGTGAAGCTCTTTCCTCTCCCCGAAGATAAAGCTCATGCTCTCATGGTAGAAGCATGTATTTATATAATAATTTTATCACTAAGAACAACAGGTGATTATGTGTCAAGCTAGCTATCCTCCTTGGTACCATAATGGCATGAGTTATGTGTCCTATCAGACACCGAGCTAGTCTCAGATGTCTCTGGGAAAGGAAAGCTTATCTCAGTGACCTCGCAGATGTCATCATGATCTACTGGTCTCTTAGAATTAGCCCAAGCATCTTCAAAAACATCTACTTGTTTTCCTAAGCAGGGCTCGAAATACGGTGCTGCTAATTTAGTTGACAACTCCAATTTCAGCTCACAGTCTGTTTAAGCCTTACATTACAAAGGTGAAAGGGAAAAGATTAATGGAGATGTGAGGGAGACATTTATTACACAAATAATGGAAGGGGCCTGGAATGTAAAGCCAAGGGTGGATGTGGAGGCAGATATGATAGTTGCATTTCAGAGGTTTTTAGACAGGTACTTGGAAGTGCAGGGAATAGAGAGATATGGATCATGAACCTGTCGGCAGATGAGATCAGTTTAACCTGGCACCATGTTCGCCTCAATCATTATGGGTCGAAAGGCCCGTTTCTGTACTGTACTGTTCTATGTTCCATTAGGACAAGCTATTTTGAAAACTATAAACATCCCACAACATAGAAAACTGATTTTTGTTTAGTTTAGATACAGAGCAAAAACAGGCCGTTCGGCCCACCAAGTCCGCACCGACCAGCAATCCCAGCACATTAACACTATCCTACACATACTAGGGACAATTTATACTGAAACCAAGAATACAAACCCTGTATGTCTTTGGAGTGTGGGAGGAAACCGAAGATCTCGGAAAACCTCCCCATGGTCACGAGGGGAATGTACAAACTCTATACAGACAGCACCCGTAGTCGGGTTCAAACCTACGTCTCTGGTGCTGCAAGTTCTGTAACTCTATCACTGTGCCACCGTGCCGCCCACTGATAGCCAAAAGATGCCAGGTAGTCTGCTCTCCTATCAGCAGTCATTTTGATATATAGCATGGGCAATTTTAATTTACCTGACTTGCAGAACCTGCAGATGAAATGGCTACAGAAATAATGTCAGTGATCTCACTGGCTTAAAATAGTTTTTAAACTGTTCTTTTGAGAAGGCAAGAGTGAAATCACCAGCAGAACCTTTGTTCAATTATGTGGATCAGGCTCCAATGAAGCTACCCTTCTCTAGGTCAAACTTTCTTCTGTAATTTCAAATCAGTAAAAAAAGACATGAATGACCTATACTATAAGGTGTACATACCCATAGTCTTTTGCCTTCCATTTGAAAGCTCCAGATTGTTGCATCTATCCTTATATTTTATTTTCTGATTACTTAATTGTTCCTTTTTGAGCTTTCTTCAACTCAGATGCATCTTTCTATATGCTCATTTCTCCAGACAGGGACTAACAAATGATGTTTCCTTGATTTGCTTCCTTGATTGACGTTACTTTCCATTTTTAATGCAACAAACATCTCATTTGCTTTTTCACATATGCCAGACATTGGCATGATGTCCTGAGGGACCTATATAAGATCCATTTTCTTATCCATTTCAGTTATTATTCAAATTATCCCATTAGCCCTGAAATCCATCTGTCTATTCGTTCTGCACAATGCATTATACATCCCAGAAGTTCCTATATATAAATGCATATAGCTTGATATCTGAGCAAAAGCTCAATTTTCATTAAGCCATCTAAAAGATAGTGAATACTCTTCTCAAATGGATGCGAATAACAACCTACTTAAAACTGACTTGAATGCATGCATAATTCAGACTATTTTGCTACGGTTTATGTTTTGAAATCTTATTTTTACAATACACAATTATCCTTGCAGATTTCAAATATTTCAGAAAAAGTTTATATTCCTCCATGTAGAGGAAAATAGCTGTGGCTGTAATAAAAAATTGACAAAAATAATGTCAGTCATCACACAGTTGAAGTTTGGCATCTTTTCCCTTGGAAGCTATTGTCCCAATCAGTTAATCTTAAGCCATTTTGAATTAATTTTGTTTTTATTTCCATTAAAAATATTGATTATAATCAGTTAAAAAAAACGTTAAAATTACTTAAAAATATATATCTTTTTCTTTAGTCCTGGTCATGATCAGCAAATATATTGCAATATTGCAGGGGTACAGATGATTTAAGTGATGCTAGTGACCATGTATTGCGAAGTGATAATGATAGAATGATTTGGGGGAGAACATTGACCTTTTTTTCAAAATATTGTTCTCATATTTTCTTATGATATAGAAGATGCCCATTTTGGCCCATCAAGTGTAAGCATTCCCATCAGTCCCCATTCCGCCACTTATTTTCTTGCAAACTACTCTCTCCCATATGTTCATTGACTATACCATGATTCTCTTGCACCAATTTACCAGTCAAATAATCTAACATGTAGCACCTTCTTTGAGCCATAGAAGGAAAGTGGAGCAATGAGAAGAAACCCATACAGTCCTGCAAACTCCACGCAAACAGCACCAGTGCCCCAGTTTTTGCAGTCTGGTAGCAGCAGCAGAACTAATTACTGCACCATTCACCCAGGCTAGTTCTAAAGGTAGTGAAATTCAAACTATACAGACTTCTCACTCTGTCACTTCAATCATCAGAAACTGATACGTTTCATCTCATCAGTCCATTAGGTTCAAACTATATAATGAGTCAGTTTGCCAAATGCAAAGTTCTATCATTTGCATTACATTTTTGAAAAATGTAAGAAATGTGGAATCTTTTTAAAGAAAAGGTCAGCTGTTTTCAAGTGCAATAACTCAGAACTGATCAAGCCCAAAAGTAATGGTGCAAACCATCAATTATGAATCTTTGTTTAGTTTTTTCCTTAGAGGAACAATATTTCAACACGTGCATATTACATTACCTGATTAAGCAGCACTTTAGCATCACTTTATGGAACATTTTCTAAGATTGTGAGGTTGTAGGAGCGAGAAGCATTCAAACTTCCAGGCAATCGTTCCACAGATATTATGTTCTAAATATCCTGCCAAAATAACCTGAGACATAAATAATAAATAGATTGTTAATCCTTTTCATATATCCCCTCTGTGCAATGAAAGATCACTGCCATGTACTTCATTGTAAGCATCATGTTGATTAGAATAAGTCTTTTCACTGGTAAAGTGCTAAAATGTAAAGAATATTTGAAACTGCAATCAGCTTTTAATATTGAAAATAGATACTAGCTCTAATTACAACTGCAAAGAGAAAATATGTTTGTTTCATAGAAAACTCCAAGAGTTGTAATTATGTTTTCCCTATTTTATCAAATTAGCACATAAACATATGAATTATTAGCAGAAGGCAATCTGGCCTTGTATCTGCTACCAACAGCTCCACTGGTAACATGTTCGTGACAACCATCAATGTTCGTGCCTCCCCCACCTCCTATGGAGGTACCTATGGATGTACCAGATACCAACTGTTTCAACTTTTCTTTGTGTGAAAATTTTACTCCTTAATCCCACAAAGCTATGCGCTCTAGTAATTGACATTACCAATATTACCCATCTGGGAAACAGACTCTTAAGACACAAAGTGTTAATGTAAATCAGTTGTCCATCCAATAGATTAAGTTTTTAATATTCGTTGCCCAGTAATAGTACAAAAAATTGGGGCGAGCCAATCCGGCATTTTCTTTGGGTTTACATAGATGTCTTTTATGGATTCTGTGTGTTTTATAATCCCAAATAAAGTTTGTGATCAGAGAATCGAGTTTAAAAAAAAAAAAGTTTAGGGAGATAAATCGGTATTGATTGAATTAGGTACAGGACCTATTTCAATAGATAGATTCTTGATTAGTACGGGTGTCGGGGTTATGGGGAGAAGGCAGGGGAATGGGGTTAGGAGGGAGAGATAGATTAGCCATGATTCAATGGCGGAGTAAACTTGATAGGCTGAGTGGCCTAATTCTGCTCCTATCACATGACCTTATGATATGAGAGAGTTACGTTAGAGGAACAGTTACATCTCCTGCGGTTCCAGGGAAAGTACTTGGGGATGGAAGGGGAACACCAGATGCAGTAGGTGAGGTTAGAGGAGGAGCACATGCTCGCTAATGTAATTCCTTGTTTAACTCATCTCTTCCCACCTAAACCACATCAGCAAAATCAGGTAACAGGTGGAGAGAGGGAAGAGGGGGGGGGGGGGGGGGAGATGATCGGCAGAGTAGTGAGAGAGGAACTCACAGAATTCCCATCGGAGATAGGAGAATTTCTTCAAAGTAGGCATATCTTGAGGATATTTCACAGTGGGGCAGTCAACATTTAGAAACAAGTAATTGCAGATGTTGGTCAATACACAAAAGGACACAAAATACTGGAATAACTCAGTGGATCAGGCAGCATCGCTGGAGAACATGGATACATGATGTTTTGGGTCGAGACTTCTTCAGACTGTTTGTATTGTTTCTCCATTTCTCTGACTATTTATCTATCTATGCCTCTCATAATTTTATATACAGTAAATCCTGTCAAAAACGGGCCTATTTAGAGCAGATTTCGGTTATAGCGGACTGAGGATCCCGTGGTGCTGCCCCCCACTTTCGCCAGTTACCAAATGAGCTGGCGCCAAGTGGCATGTGAGTGGAGAGCGAGAGCAGCATGAAGGCAACATGAGTACCAGACCCGTCCCTGATGCACCCCGTGTGGGGCCGGGGCTCTGTGGCTGTCCGGCCTGTGAATTCCCACATGTTTAACCCCTCAATACTGTGTTGCATCCCTCCTCCACCCAATTATAGTGGACAATTGGCAATAACGGACACAATCCCCACCCCACCCAATCTGTTATAACCAGGATTTACTCTACTTCTACCAGGCCAAATATCAGTTCCTGATGCTCCAGAATTTATTTATCTGCTCCTTATAACTAATAGACTTAAATCTAAGCAACATCCTGATGAATTTCTTCTGCACCCTTTCCAAAGTATCCACATTCTTCATTTAGTAAAACACAAAGTGCTGGTGTAATTCAGCGTGTCCAGCAACATCTGTGGAAGGAATGGATAGGCAACACTTCAGGTTGTAACCTTATAGTTTGGCATCCAGAACTGTAGACAATCTCCAAATGAGGCTGAACCAAAGCTTTATACAAAAAAAGATACAAAGTGCTGGAGTATCTCAGCAGGTCAGGCAGCATCACTGGAGAACATGGATAGGTGATGTTTCAGGTCGGGATCTTTCTTTAGACTGACATACAGCTTTTATACAGCCTCAACATGATTTGCCAACTTTTATATTCAGTGGCCCAACCAACAAAGGCAAGCAAGCCATATTCATTCCTTATCACTCTATCCACTTGTGCAGCCAATTTCAGGGAGCAACAGACCCCAAGATCCCTCTGAAAATTTTGCTCCTAAGGAGTTGAAACCAAGAACTGCAGGTGCTGGTTTATTTCAAAGATAGACACAAAGTACTGAAGTAACTCAAAGGATCCTAACTCCTAAGGATCCTGCCGATTCAAGCATTTTTTTTCTATTGCCTTTGTCCTCATAAAAAAAATCACCAAACACTTGTCTGGGTTAAACTCCATCTGCCATATTACTGCCCAAATTTTCAACAGATCTATATTCTGCTGTATCCTTTGACAGCCTTCATCACTATTCACAATTCCACCAATGTCCATGTCATCTGAGGATTTACTATTTAGTAAGGTTGTGAGTTTGCTTTGGCATTTAATATCATGGTTGATCTGATTGAATCTCAACTCTATATTCACGTCTATCTGCCCCTTGCTTATCAGTCCAGGTACTTCCACCTGTAAAATATATCAAAACATCAATTCCACCACCCTTTGAGAAGGAGAGCTACAAGACATGACCCTTAGACATACTTTCACTTCATCTCCATCTCAACAGGTAACCCCCTATTTTGAAACAGTGGCCCCTGTTCGAGATTTTCCATCAAGAGGAGAAAGCCTCTCCTTATCCACCCTGTCAAGATCACTCGTGATTTTATGTTTCAATTAAGTGACCGCTCATTCATCCAAATTCCAGCAGATACAGGTCTGGGCTGTCCTACCCTATTGTATAAAATAATCCACCCATTCCAGGAATGAGCCTAGCAAGCTCTCTCTGGACTGTTTCCATTATATCCACATCCTTCCTTAAGTAAGGAAACGATTACTGTACACAGTAGTCCAGATGAGATCTGATTAATATACTGTAACTGAAGCATAATCTGTTTACTTGTTTTCAATTGCCTATGCAATAAATGATAATGTCGGACTGTACCTGTACCTGTACCTGTACACTGGCCTTCTGCCAATCTTGCACTAGGATAATACTAGAATAACCAGACCTCTCTTGATCACATGGGTCTACAAACTATCATCTGTTACAGAATTTTATTTAGTGTTCTTGTCAAAATACGCAATTCCTAATTATTCCCATATTCTTCTCTATTTGGCATATCATTGCTTACTCACAACCTATCCACAATCCCTCTGGAGAAAAAATGTTTCCTACTTAAACAAAAAATGCTGATGGTATCAGTGGAACGATAAACAGTTTGGGCCTGGGATCATTCATCAGAATTAGCAGTTCTGACAAAGCAACATTTGCTGTTTATCCATCCACAGGTGCTGCCTGGCCGGTTGAGAGTTTGTAGCATTTTCAGTTTATGTTTCATATTTCCAGCATCTGCAATTTCTTGATTTTCATACATTTCTATCTAACTTTGTCATAAGAAAATTTAGAAACCATACTTAAGCACCAATCCCCATGGCACATTACTCATTACATCTTACAGCTGGAGAAAGACACATGTATTCCTACTCCGTGTTTCCCATTAGCCAGCCTGTCTTCCACTCACTCCAATACATTATCTCCTACATCTCTAGTTTTTACTTCCCCAATAATCTCTGCGTTATTAGGTGTAGTGAATGGTATAACCTCCAGAGGGTGCAATAACCTCCATGCAAACAACCACAAAGCAAAACACCAAATGCATAGGAAGGAGCTGCAAATGCTGGTTTAAACCGAAGATAGACCCAAAAAAGCTGGAGTAACTCAGCGGCTCAGACAGCATCTCTGGAGAAAAGGAAAAGGTGATGTCTCGGGTCGAGACCCTTCTTCAGACCAAATGCTTTACCTTGCTTGGTCTGGATTTAATAGTTAGCAGTGAATTCAAGGCACCAAACATTCAATATACTAACGCGTTATCAAACATTTCTCGTAGCCACCATGCACGACTTACAGCTTGCAGAAGCCACATTCAGTCCACTAGACTGTTTAGTGCTCTTTGCCTCAATAAACTAAATTGAGAGTTGACTTCAACCTGCATTTTACCATTCTCCTTCCCTGCGGTGGAATCTTGGCCCTGGAAAGCAGCTCTTGATTGTTGAGATCCCAGCCAGAAATGTTTTTTCATCTTGTTAAATCATGCATTGTAAATAGTGTAAATATATACTTGGACGGAAGGCAGGAGCAGTGGCCCCCGCGGCCTGTAGAGGGAAGCTGCCGGGCTGGCCCCTGCTCATCCCCCGAGGACTGGAGAAGCAGAGAGGTGGATGGTGGCAGCCGGCGATGGCGAATGCAATAGTAGGGTCTGGTACGAGAGTGATTGAAAACAGAAGTAAGGGGATCATGCTTCAGTTATATAAGGTATTAATCAGATCTCATCTGGACTACTGTGTATGGTTATGGTTTCCTTATTTAAGGAAAGGTGTGGATGTATCAGAAACAGTCCAGAGAGAGCTTGCTAGGTTAATACCTGGAATGGGTGGATTGTTTTATATAATAGGGTTGGACAGCCCAGAACCGTATCCGCTGAAATTTGCAAGAATGAGAGGTGACTCAATTGAAACATAATATCCCGAGCGATCTTGACAGGGTGGATAAGGAGTGGCTTGCCCTCAAGGCCAGCAGCAGGAGGCTCCCTGCGACACAAGGACTGAAGATAGCTGGGTGAGGATAGGGACGATGCTTTGCTGGTCAATCCAGTCAGAGGCAACTGCAACACCCCGGGTTTGCCTGGATTGGGCGCTGCTCCAGAATACCGAGCATGTGGACTGGACTTTGAAAATGGCGCCAAAACCTGGCGACTCATGCAAGCGGACTCAGTGGACTATTTCTATGCACGTTGTACTAATTGGGGATTGTGCTTAGGTATGACAATACTTTACTGAACGGTGTGCAAAAAAACAATATCACTGTACATCTGTATATAAGATAATAAATAACCATGACTTTATTGTTTGCAAAAAAAATATTTAATTGTTCTTCTGTACAAGTAATGATAAAGAATCATTGAACCATTGAACCATTATCAGCCTTCTGAACCTTCCATAAGCTAGGGTATTGTCCTACTCCCCTCTATCCCATCGTGGACGTTGAACTTTGCCTCTGGGTGGGCTATAATGCTGAGAAATATATTCTGCACTCTATCGTTCCCTCTGTTCTACCTAATGCACCTGAGATTGACATTTATATTTTATCTGATCTGATTGGATAATATGCAAAATACAACTTTTCACTGTATCTCAGTACATGTGACAATAATAAACATAAACCTAAACATTAAACATTAAGCAAAAATATATGAACAGATTAAGACAAAGTACACTTTAGTGGAGGAAATTGTAATTCCATCCACTTTTCATTCAGGAATAGAACAGAATATTAAAAACCGAAAGCAATAAGAATTTAAGATCCTGCAGCCCATGCACATAATGTCAAGCAAGGAGACACAAAACAACCAGGGCTAATGGAATGTGGACCTTTTTAAGCAGATGGTTGGAGTGATGAAGGGTAGAAGTAATGCCATATTTTACATAGTGCTGGGTAAATATGCAGTGGAGCAATCTGAACATTTCTGGAAAACGGTGAAAGGATTATTGGTCTTGGATAGATTGCGGCACAGTTTTGCAGGTGATATCTGGAGATCAAGGATTTAATTAACAAATATTAACAAAATCTCAGAGATGTGTCCCCGACAGATATTTGCAAGGTAATGAAGAGAACAGATAGGTAAGTCAAGGGACACTACTGTTGGCTGGAGTAACAAACAACCTGGAGATAGACTATCGACTGACATCTTTGTCTGGTGGCAGGACTGCTGGGGGAATTTAATAAAAATAGAGCCAGGACTTTCAGACGTGAAGTTAGGAAACAATTCTGTACACAGAACATAGTGAAAACTTGGATCTATATATTAAAAATAATAATATACACTTGGCTGGCCAATTTTTAAAAGATGTTTAACTGTAAGTAAAAGGATATGGATAATGTACTTTGTAGCTAATGGCAGTTGTATGGAACATAATTATACCGCATTGGAAGCACTGAATTAGGCTCTTTGCAGCAAACAGCATTCATTTTCATTAACTTTGCGTTAACTTTTCAGGACAAGTTTGCAATCAAATAAACTATTGCGATGGTTCCACACAAGAAAATAGGAGTAGAATTAGACCATCAGGTCCTTCTAGTCTTCCCTACCATTTAATATGGTCATGAATTAGATTATGGATCATAAATCGGCTGTACTATCAAGGAGTTGAATAGCATGCTACTACATTCCTCAGTTAATGCCACTTGTTCTGAACGCACAGATTTATTCAAGATAGATGGATTACATCTCAACAGAGCCTTAGTCCATGCAAATGTTATTTAGTGCTGTGGAAAGATGTATGTGTGCTGGGAGCAGCGGTATTAAAGCATTGGAGAGGGTTGAAGTAGTTGACAGTTCATAAACAGTTTCTCTTTGGAGTTAAATAGACAATAGACAATAGGCCATTGACCACTGTTTCCCAAAGTGGGGTACGCGGCAATCTTCAGCTATGTACTACTGAAACATAAATTAATTATTAGAAAAAAACACTGTGGTTACGAATTATAATATACATACATATTTCAAATAAGTTATATTTCGTATGAATTTTCCTACTCAAGTTGTGATAGTTGCTGCATTTGGGTAGTTTGCAGACTACTGCAGGACAACTTGTAAATTTTCATTCAGCCTCACTTGCCCGAATGGTTTGCATCTCATGTGCATCAGCGACTAAGAAAGAGTAATCATATGGTTGTGGGTAAATGCCTTTCTAGCCCTTAAATTCTCAGTGCTTTGGCAGGATAGATTAGAGGGCTCGTCTAGGGAGGCTATTTGGGTGGAACTGAGAAATGGGAAAGGTGTAGCAACACTTATAGGGGTGTATTATAGACCGCCAAATGGGAAGCGAGAATTGGAAGAGCAAATATGTAAGGAGATAGCAGATATTAGTAGTAAGCACAAGGTAGTGATTGTGGGAGATTTCAATTTTCCACATATAGACTGGGAAACACATTCTGTAAAAGGGCTGGATGGTTTGGAGTTTGTAAAAATGTGTGCAGGATAGTTTTTTGCAGCAATACATAGAGGTACCTACTAGAGAAGGGGCAGTGCTGGACCTCCTGTTAGGAAATGAGACAGGGCAGGTGGCGGAGGTATGCGTTGGGGAGCACTTTGGGTCCAGTGATCACAATACCATTAGTTTCAATATAATTATGGAGAGGGTCAGAACTGGACCTAGGGTTGAGATTTTTGATTGGAGAAAGGCTAACTTTGAGGAGATGCGAAAGGATTTAAAAGGAGTGAATTGGGACATGTTGTTTTATGGGAAGGATGTAGAAGAGAAATGGAGGACATTTAAAGGTGAAATTTTAAGAGTACAGAATCTTTATGTCCCTGTTCAGTTGAAAGGAAATAGTAAAAAGTGGAAAGAGCCATGGTTTTCAAGGGAAATTGGACACTTGGTTCGGAAAAAGAGAGATATCTACAATAATTATAGGCAGCATGGAGTAAATGAGGTGCTTGAGGAGTATAAAGAATGTAAAAAGAATATTAAGAAAGAAATTAGAAAAGCTAAAAGAAGATATGAGGTTGCTTTGGCAAGTAAGGTGAAAGTAAATCCAAAGGGTTTCTACAGCTATATTAATAGCAAAAGGATAACAAGGAATAAAATTGGTCCATTAGAGAGCCAGAGTGGACAGCTATCTGCAGAGCCAAAAGAGATGGGGGAGATATTGAACAATTTCTTTTCTTCGGTATTCACCAAGGAGAAGGATATGGAATTATGTGAGGTAAGGGAAACAAGCAGAGTAGCAATGGAAACTATGAGATTCAAAGAAGAGGAGGTAAATGGTAGCGAATTGAGGAATGCAGTTGAACAGAGGGATCTAGGAATAACTGTTCATAGTTCCATGAAGGTGGAATCTCATGTAGATAGGGTGGTAAAGAAAGCTTTTGGTGTGCTGGCCTTTATAAATCAGCGCATTGAATATAGAAGTAGGGATGTAATGTTAAAATTGTACAAGGCATTGGTGAGGCCAATTCTGGAGTATGGAGTACAATTTTGGTCGCCTAATTATAGGAAGGATGTCAACAAAATAGAGAGAGTACAGAGGAGATTTACTAGAATGTTGCCTGGGTTTCAGCAACTAAGTTACAGAGAAAGGTTGAACAAGCTAGGTCTTTATTCTTTGGAGCGCAGAAGGTTAAGAGGGGACTTGATAGAGGTTTTTAAAATGATGAGCGGGTTAGACCGAGTTGACGTGGATAAGCTTTTCCCATTGAGAGTAGGGAAGATTCAAACAAGGGGACATGACTTGAGAATTAAGGGACAGAAGTTTAGGGGTAACATTAGGGGGAACTTCTTTACTCAGAGAGTGGTAGCTGTGTGGAATGAGCTTCCAGTGGAAGTGGTGGAGGCAGGTTCGATTTTATCCTTTAAAAATAGATTGGATGGGTATATGGACGGGAAAGGAATGGAGGGTTATGGTCTGAGTGCAGGTAGATGGGACTAGGGGAAAGTTTTTTAAAAATCGTTTTTTAAAAAGTGTTCGGCACGGACTTGAAGGGCCGAGATGGCCTGTTTCCGTGCTGTAATGGTTATATGGTTATATGGTTATTTATGGATCATTGGTTAAAAACTGGGTGTATAAAACACACAAAAGAGAACAAGAAGGAAGATAGAAGTAGCCACAGACAATGAGAAAACTTTGATATATCTGGACCATATGAAAGTAATGAAATTGTGAAGGGTGCGCCACCTGACATCTCTAAAGCACCAACTGAGAAGATGGCGAAGAAACTTCGTAAGTACGATGTAAATTACTTGAAATATGGATTTTCATGTACGGGAGATGAAGATGTTCTAACTTGACACCATTCAGTTAATAATCTGCCTTCCTGTTCTTGCCTCCGAAGTGGATAATCTCACATTTATCCACATTAAACTGCATCTGCCATGCATCTGCCCGCTCACCCAACCTGTCCAAGTCACCCTACATCCTCATAGTATCCTCCTCACAGTTCACACTGTCACCCAGCTTTGTGTCATCTGCAAATTTGCTAATGTTACTTTGAATCCCTTCATCTAAATCATTAATGTATATTGTAAAAAGCTGCGGTCCCAGCACCGAGCCTTGCGGTACCCCACTAGCCGCTGCCTGCCATTCTGAAAGGGATCCGTTAATCCCTACTCTTTGTTTCCTGTCTCCCAACCAATTTTCTATTCATGTCAGTACCCAACCTCCAATATCAAGTGCTCTAATTTTGCCCACTAATCTTCTATGTGGGACCTTATCAAAGTCTTTCTGAAAGTCCAGGTACACTACATCCACTGGCTCTCTCCTGTCCATTTTCTTAGTTACATCCTCAAAAAAAATTCCCCTTCGTAAATCCATGCTGACTCGGACCGATCCTGTTACTGCTATCCAAATATGTCACTATTTCATCTTTTATAATTGATTCCAGCATCTTTCCCACCACTGATGTCAGGCTAACTAGACTATAATTCCCTGTTTTCTCTCTCCCTCCTTTCTTAAAAAGTGGGATGACATTAGCTACCCTCCAATCCGCAGGAACTGATCCTGAATCTATAGAACATTGGAAAATTATCACCATGATTTCTAGAGCCACCTCCTTAAGTATCCTGAGAATCAGACCATCAGGCCCTGGGGATTTATCAGCCTTCAGACCCATCAGTCTACCCAACATAATTTCCTGCCTAATGTGAATTTCCTTCAGTTGCTCCGTCACCCTAGGTCCTTTGACCACTAGTACTACTGGGAGATTGCTTGTGTCTTCCTTAGTGAAGACAGATCCAAAGTACCTGTTCAACCCGTCTGCCATTTCCTTGTTCCCCATAATAAATTCACCTGTTTCTGTCTTCAAGGGATCCACATTTGTCTCAACTATGTTTTTCCTCTTCACATACCTAAAGAAGCTTTGACTATCCTTTATATTCTTGGCTAGCTTAACTTTGTACCTCATCTTTTCTTCCCGTATTGCCTTTTCAGTTATCTTCCGTTGCTCTTTAAAAGTTTCAGTATCCTCTGGCTTCACGCTCATCTTTGCTATGTTATACTTCTTCTCTTTTATTTTTATACTGTCCTTGACTTCCCTGGTCACCACTTACTCCCCTTAGAATCTTTTTTCCTCTTTGGAATGAACTGATGCTGCACCTTCTGCATTATTCCCAGAAATACCTGCCATTGTTGTTCCACTGTCATCCCTGCCAGGCTATCTTTCCAGTCAACTAGCCAGCTCCTCCCTCATGCCTCCATAGTCCTCTTTGCTCAACTGTAATACTGATACTTCCGATTTTCCCTTCTCCCTCTCAAATTGTAGATTAAAACATCATATTATGATCAATACCTCCTAATGGCTCCTTTACCTTGAGTTCCCTTATCAAATCTGGTTAATTACACAACACTAAATCCAGAATTGCCTTCTCCCTGGTAGGCTCCAGTGCAAGCTGCTCTAAGAATCTATCTCGGAGGCACTCCACAAACTTCCTTTCTTGGGGTCCAATACCAACCTGATTTTCCCAGTCTCCCTGCATGTTGAAATCTCCCATAACCACCATAGCATTACCTTTGCTACATGCCAATTTTAACTTGATTCAACTTGCACCCTATATCCAGGCTACTGTTTGGAGGCCTGTAGATAACTCCTATTAGGGTACTTTTACCCTTACAATTCCTCAGCCCTATCCATACTGACTCTACATCTCCTGATTCCATGGCACCCCTCGCAAGGGACTGAATTTCATTTTTACCAACCCCACCCCCTCTGCACACTTGCCTGTCTTTTCGATAGGAGGTATACCCCTGAATATTCAGTTCCCAGCCCTGGTCCTCCTGCAGCCATGTCTCTGTAATTCCCCCAACATCAAACCTGCCAATCTCTGAGCCTCAAGCTCATCCACTTTATTTCTTATACTTTGCCCATTCATATACAACACTTTAAATTCGGTATTCACCTCCCCTCTCACACTGGTTACTATTGGCCCTGACCTTCCTCTCTTATCCCTGCTCGAACTTTCCTTCCCTTAATTCGGGAGTCTTTTGTAACTTTTCCTGTACTCACTTCCCCTTTAACTCCATTTTCATACTCCCAACTTGTCAACCCCTCCTCCCCAAGAGCGGAACTCGCTATCAAAACATGGAGGGGACGGGACACAATTTTTGGCGCATGCGCACACTCACACACACACGCGCGCGAGGCTTCGGAGGCTCAATCCGGCGCTAAATGCAGCTCAACTGCCTGTCTTCACCGGGTCAACCTACAGCCCTGGCTGGACTGACGGGACACCAGCGCTGCTTCTCCGCGCTGGCCATATTTCCTGCAAGTCCAGGAAGGGTTGTAAGCACACCTGGCGGGACAGGCAGAGTTAGCTGGGTTTAGCGCTGCTTCTCTGCGCTGGCCCGTCTGACTGCCGACCAAAGATCCTATAGCGGAGGATCTTTGCTCCCGACCTCTCTGGCCAACTGCGGGGGGGGGGGGGGGGGGGTACTCGGGTGGGGACGGGACAGCGCCGGAGACCCGGCCGGGATCGATCCTGCCTGCGGATGAGGCGCAGGTCTGTGCCACGTCTCCCTCCTCCAATCATCGCGCTGAAACATGTCCCGCCCCCATTGCCTGCTGAACGACGTCTCTCTCGTCCAATCAGCGCCCTCGATCATCAGTCCCACCCTCACTGTCTCGCGGAAAGCGGAGATTTTAAAATCCGGATCACAAAAACTTGGGGGGGATGTCCACCACCTCTCAAAACATGGAGGGGACGTGTCCCCTCTGACCCCCCCCCCCGGGTTTTCCGCCCCTGCTCCTCCCTGCTATTTAGTTTAAGCCCACACATGTAGCACCAGCAAACCTGCCTGCCAGAATGTTGGTACCCTCCAGTTAAGATGTAACCCGTCCCTTTTGTACAGGTCACCCCTACCCCAGAAAAGATCCCAGTGGTCTATAAATCTAAATCCCTGCTCCCTGCACTAACCCCCCCAGCCACACATTCAGATCTCCTATCTCCCTGTTCCAGCCCTCACCAGCACGAGGTACTGGAAGCAATCCAGAGATAACCACCCTGGAAGTCCGGCTTTGCAGTCTTCTTCCTAACTCTCTAAACTCACGTTGCAGAACCTCCTCCTGCTTCTTCCCATCGCCGTTTGTGTTCACGTGCACAACTACTTCCAGCTGTTCACCTTCCCTCTCGAGGATGTTCTAAAGTTGGTCCGAGACATCTTGAATCCAGGCACCAGGGAGGCAACAGACCATCTTCGAGTCTCGCCTGTCAGAATCTCCTGTCCGCACCTCGGACAATGGAGTCACCCACCACTAAGGCTCTGCCCGACGTTGGTCTGGCCGGTCGAGTCTCGTCACTAGGATTGGAGCCACCGACCTGTCCGCAGCTCGGACTGGAAGTGTCGTCTGCCCCGACAGCTCCCAAGAGGGTGTACCTGTTTTCATTAGGCACAGCAACCGGGGTCTCCTGCACTCCACGTTTACTCCCCTTTCTCACAGTCACCCACCTTCGCTCTTCCTGTATCCTTGGGGTGACAACCTCACTGTAGGTCCTGTCCAGGAAACTCTCATTTTCCAGGATGGCCCTGAGGTCATCCAGCTGCTTCTCCAGTTCCCCAACACGTTCATACAGGAGCTGCACCTGGACACAATTTCTGCAGGTGTAGTTTCCAGAAACACCAGCGGTGTCCATGACTTCCCACATCCTGCAGGAAATACACTGCACCAACATGCCTGCCATTATCTTCAGTGGGCAAAAATCACAAATCACAAATTTCGATCAAGTGTAGCCTTCTTGCCTCAGCCTCCTCGTCGAAGACTCTCGAGCCAAAGACTCACACTTTACTCACCAATACAAGCAATGGAGGAGCTTTAACAAGGGCATATTCTATCAGACATCAAATAGAAAGTTACGGCAAATTTGCAGGTTAATTACAGTAGGCTGCACAACTAATGGACGGTCAACAATTATTTCAATGTGGACTAGGACAGTCACCACAAAAAGGATGGAGAATTGGAGGGATTTCCAAAATGGAAACATGTAAGAGAAAACTTATTTTGTCTGTCTGTTTCTATCACAGCAGGTGGTAGATGAAATTAGTGCAGCTCATGCTGTGCATCTGGCCTTTCAAAAGACATTTGACAGCTGCCAGCGAAGTTATTAGCAATGGGATGAAGGGGACAGTGTAGTATAGACAGAAAAATGACTGAGAGACAGAAAGGAGAGGGTGGTATTAATTGGTCACCTTACATTTTGTACAGTTGTGGTATTCAGGCCATTGGTTTTCTTGACATTTCTTTGGATTTGCAGGACATAAATTCAATTTTTTCAGAGATGACGTAAAACTGGGAAAAGTAGTAAATAGTGAGAGAGAAAATAACAGAATGCAGAAAGACCTAGGTTTGTGAAATAAGCAGTTTATGGCAGAATGCACTTGTTATACTTACCTTGTTATGCTATCAAAATCAATCATGATTTTCACTTGGGAGAGTATAACTTGTTAAGTATAAGTCGGGAGAAATTGTTTATAATGGTACCGAACAAACATTGGTGTCAATATAATTGGTGAAAGAACAGGAAATGAGGATAAATATTTTTTGGAACATACACCAAGTTGTGAGGTGCCTAAGAAGTTGGCTGAAACAGATTCAATAGCAGGATATTTTTTTACACATTGAACAATTACTTAAAGAAAAAATAATTAGAGGGAAATGTAGATCAACCATATTAATCTCTGTCAATATAGCCTACACCACATATATTATGCATGATACACATTCCACCATGTAATCCAGTCCGGGATTTGAGTAGGACTGCAGCCACTGATAACAGCCTGCTCGTCCCTTAGTTTGGTCATCTGAAAGTCGATGCAATGAGTGTAACAGTACGTATTGTTCTCTCTGCATGGGCTTTAATAAATGCTTTGTGATTCACCTAATACTTTGTAATGGTTTGATTACAAAACAGGAGAGAACAATGCTAAATAGAGAGCTCCTTCAAGGAAAGAGAACAGAACGTATCAAAGAAGTTTGGCAAGATAAATACAGTACTTATGCACAAATACATAGGCACATATGCATTGTATGTATATTTCAATGCATGTTAATTTAATTGGCAATGGTGGTTCAATATCTTTCAAGTTGCTTCCCTAAAGTTATTTTGTGTGTTTAATTTTTGGTCAGTGCACATAATTATACAACACTCTCTATCTTTATGTTTAACACCCATCTTCAGTCAAAGAATGAGGCAGCTGGCAAATGTAATCTATATTACTAAAAGTCTGATCTTGACCACTTCCTGTTGTTCTGTATATTGATTTTATAAAAAACGCAGCCACTTACGGCTGTGAATTTTGGCCATCTTACTCAGAGTCCCCCCGCTGCGCAGGACAAGAGGATTTTTCCCATCAATGAAAAATAAAAGAGTTATTAGTGTTTAAAAAATATTGAGATTCTCTCTCCTGAAGGCCACGCCCCTTCCAAAGGGACGATAAAACCCGGAAGTGTGGAGGTGCCTCAGTTCTCTGCAAGATGGGGGAGCGTGAAGTCGCAATTCTCAGCCTGAGCTGTGAATAACACTGAACACATGCCTAGTAAACTGTGAGTGGTTTCACTGACCTGTCAGTGCCCTTAATGTGGTTTGAAAATGTAATTTGGATAGGTCCACTGGGGGCGACATGTTGGAGTAGTCGCACTTTTCCACGCTCCCGACCTGTTCACCTCCAACTTTTATTATAGCTCAGCCTAAGTTTTTTATCTACCCATAAACATTTAAACATCATTGACAGCACCTCTCCACGCCGTAAAGATGCCAAGCAGAGGAAAGAAAGAGGAGCAAAAGACGGAAGACCCGACGACCAGCACTGGCATGGCCACGCCAGCAGCCATGTTAACAGAGCACAAGGTATCGCTACTGGCAGAATTCAACGCAGCGTTCACCAAACTAGAAACGAAGCTGGACAATATCCAGACCACTATTTTAGATCACCAACACCGTCTTTCGTCATTAGAGTCTTTTGTCGATACCACCAGCCAAGACATACGAGATATAACGACAATGCTAACTACGGTGACCGAAGAGAACGCCAAGCTAAAGTCTAAGCTTATCGGCCTGGAAGGCAGGAGTCGCCAAAGTAACATAAGGATAGTCGGTCTTCCCGAGAATATCGAAGGCCCCCAAACAACAGCTTTTTTCTCTCAACTCCTGCTCGAGACTCTTGGCGAACACACACTGGAATCAGCCCTGGAGCTAGACCGAGCCCACCGTACGCTAACAGCCAAGCCAAGCCCTGGTGAGAAGCCCAGAGCAGTTGTGATCTGCTTCCATAGATACCAGACGCGCGAGTTGGTGGTGCGTGAGGCTCGGAGGCAGAGGGGTAAGCTGAAGTACAAGGATGCCCCGATCCACATTTTCGAAGACTACTGTCCCGAGATAGTTGAACAACGCTCCGCGTATCGAGACGTTATGAAGGAGCTGTACAACCTGGGTCTCAAACCCTCCCTTCATTATCCAGCCAAGCTGTTCATCATGGCCGGGGAGGGAAAGAGGCGACGACTAACATCTCCCGAGGATGCTCAGGATTTCATCTCATCTTACTGTCGACGCAGACCGGGACCCACAGACGACTGACTTCGTTCGGTACGTCTATATCCGAGTGGCACAGGGGCCCGGTTAATCTACGGTTACATGGACTAACTTTAGCTTGACTGCTCTTAGCAACTAGCTATTGCTAGCGTTTGGCATTGCTGATTATACTAGACCCCTGTCTTGAAATGTATGAGGCTGGTAAGAATTCACCACGATTCGTGACTATCTTATACCAACTTTTCCTTATATTGTTTATGTGTAATCATACTTGAAAGGTTCTTCACCTGCACATGCTATAAAATTGGGCTTAAGGGACCCACTTTGTGGTTCGTGATTTGGTCTCTGCCTTCTTGTTCTTAGCAGCTGGCTGCTAACACTGTCAGCATTCAGCTAGTTTGTTTACACTAGTCTTCCTAGCGGATTCTTTTATTTGTTTTTAAATCTTTAAATGGTCTCGCCGCGCCTCTGAGCTGCTTCATCCCTACGCTCCTGCTCGGTGCCTCAGGTCAGCTGATCAGCTGCTCCTGGAGGTACCGAGGTCTAAGCGGAAGCTCAGAGGGGATAGAGCCTTCTCTGTTGCTGCTCCGACATTATGGAACACTCTACCTTTGCACATTAGACAGGCCCCTTCACTGTCCATTTTCAAAACTAGTCTTAAAACCCTTTTCTATTCCTTGGCTTTTGACCCTGCATGAGACTTTGTAGCTGTTTTAGTGTTTCTATTGTTTTTACTGTCTTTTAATGTTTTTATTGTTTTGTTTATGATCATTACCATTAGTGTTAGCAATGACATTGGCAGTGCAACTACTATGGCTATTATTTCAACTTTGTATTTATTTATTTATGTTTATTTTACTTTATTTCTACTTTCTATTTTTCAAATTATTATTACCATTGTTATTATTACTACTACTACTATACTTATTTCATTTTATGTTACTTTACTGACATTGAGCGATTTTGTTGCTTTGGGAGGTGGAAATATTGGGAGTTAAGATCGGATATCTCCATGCGGATGCGAGGACAACGCACCTTGGTGCAATGGGCACTCAAGGTTCAGTTGGGACATGGGGGATCTCAGGTCCGGGGACTCAGGTTTGAAAGATGGTTAGTGATATGTGTCCCACTTGTTTGTTGTGTGTGTACGTGTGTATGTATCTTTTTTATTTTTTTATTTTTATTTTTTTTATTACTCCTTCCCCCCCCCCCCCACATCCCCACTCTCGGCAGCTGGCTTCGATGCGCTCTTCCATCTCGACTTGCAGTACTACAGCGCTCTGCCCACTCGCTTGGATATAGCTAAGTATGGCCAACACAAACGACACTCTTAGATTTGTCTCGTGGAACGTGAGAAGGGTAGGAAGTCCTACCAAGACTGACAGGATCTTGGCCCACTTGCAACAGCTCAAAGGCGATATATTTTTTATTCAAGAGACCCACCTTCGCAACAGAGAGGTAACACGGCTTAAGAGAGGCTGGATTAGCCACTTATTTCACTCAAAATTTAATGATAGGGCTAGGGGTACTGCTATCCTGATTCGTAAGAACGTTATGTTCAAACCACAGAAAACTGTGGAGGATCCTGCTGGCCGCTTCGCCATGGTGTCGGGCAAACTGCAAGACACACCTGTCATATTGGCCAGCATTTACGGACCCAACAGGGATGACAGCTCATTTGTAACCAAATTTTTTACATCTCTCCCAAATATTGAAAATCACCATGTCATTGTGGGTGGAGATTTTAATCTGGTCCAAGACCCTATACTGGACAGATCTTCGAACAAAGCCTCTACTTTAACTAAATCAGGTAAGACTCTGCATGCTTTTGCCAAACAACTTGGGCTCACAGACCCATGGAGATTTACATTCCCCATGACTAAATTATTTTCATTTTTTTCCCACGTGCACCGTACCTATACCCGTATAGACTTCTTTCTCTTAGATAACAGACTGCTCTCCAAAATCAAATCCAGCGAGTATCATAGCATCGTAATATCAGATCACGCTGCGACCTCCCTCGATCTCCATTTTCGTAAACGAACTAACCCCTTTAAGTGGAGGTTCAACTCCTCATTATTAGCAGAGGCTCACTACATGCAATTCTTGCACTCCCAAATCACCTTATATTTTGAGCTGAATGACTCACCGGACATAGAAAGAGGTGTACTCTGGGAAGCTTCAAAAGCCTATATTAGGGGCCAACTTATCTCTTTTGTCTCCAACCTGAAAAGAACCGAGACGTCCCAAACGGCAGACCTGTTACAAAAAATAAAGGTCATTGATGACAAATATGCATCTGACCCAAACCCTAACCTTTATAGAGAACGCCTTAGGTTACAAACAGACTTTGACCTCACGTCTACTAATAAAGCCAAGCTACGACTGCTTAAATCTAGGCAACACTTTTTTGAATCTGGGGATAAAGCTGGGAAGCTTTTGGCCCATCAGGCCAGAACAGAGGCGACTTCACGGCTAATTCCAGCCATTAGATCCAGCTTAGGGGAGATTCATACTGATCCTCTTAGAATTAATGAAGCATTTGGTAAATTCTACGCTGAACTATACGCTTCCAACTGTCCTCCCACTGCAGGTGACATGTTCACTAGTATGACGTTTCCCCGAATTGACGATGAAGCCACGAGAGACTTGGGTGGTCCCATAACTGTTGCTGAGGTCCAAGCAGCCATCACATCGCTGCAAAGCGGAAAGTCACCCGGCCCTGACGGCTTCACTGTAGAATATTACAAAGCTTTCTCTGATCTCCTCGCACCAGTCCTGAGAGATATGTACAATGAGGCGTTTTTACATCGTCGCCTACCACCCACCTTTTCGTGGGCTACTATCTCCCTAATTCTTAAAAAGGAGAAAGATCCCCTGCTTTGTAGTAGCTATAGACCAATTTCACTCCTGAATGTGGACCTCAAAATCCTCTCTAAAGCCCTTGCGCTCCGTCTTCAACGAGTGATGCCCTCTATTATCTCGTTAGATCAAATAGGGTTCATACCAGGCCGACAGTCTTCCCACAATACTAGGCGTCTCCTTAACATCATCCATTCTCCGAGTAGTGAGACCCCAGAGATAGTGGTCTCCCTCGACGCCGAAAAAGCTTTTGACAGGGTCGAGTGGAGGTACCTATATGAGGCGATGGACAGGTTTGGCCTCAGTAACAGTTTTATTCTTTGGGTCAGTCTATTATATTCGTCCCCGGTGGCCTCAGTACAAACAAACGACACACTGTCGCCCCACTTCACCCTTCATAGAGGTACCAGACAGGGTTGCCCGTTATCACCAATCCTGTTTGCTGTCGCGATAGAACCCCTGGCGGTCTGGTTACGCTCAGAGAAGGGCTTTAAAGGTATTACACGGTTCGACACAACTCATAAAGTCTCATTGTATGCGGATGACCTGCTCCTGTACATCTCGAACCCAGTCAGTTCTCTCCCTGTGATTACGAATATTTTAGAACGGTTTGGTGCGTATTCTGGTTATAAACTTAACTACCAAAAGAGTGAGCTATTACCGATTAACTCATTGGCTAAGCAGCTCCCTCGCTCTTTAACCTCATTCAAATGGGCAGTGGACGGGTTTCGCTATCTCGGCGTTTTTATCACAACACCCTTATCTGATATGTTCCGCACAAACTTTCTGCCTCTGGTTGAGAAAGCCGAAAGGGATTTTGACCGCTGGTCAGTTTTACCGCTATCCCTCGTGGGCCGGATAAATCTGGTCAAGATGGTCGTCCTACCCAAATTCCTGTATCTTTTCCAGCACGTCCCTATATTTATCACTAAATCTTTTTTTGATCAATTAGGAAGGACAATATCTAAATTTTTATGGGGTAGCAAACCGGCTAGAATCCGAAAGGCGATACTGCAGTCTCCTAAGAGTGACGGCGGTTTGGCACTTCCTGACTTTAGGCGATACTATTGGGCAGCTAACTTGCAAAAACTCCTGTATTGGATGAATGATGATTGCGACCACCTACCGACCTGGGTATACATGGAAAAGGCGAGTTCAAGTCTCCCGTTGCGGTCTGTCCTATGCTCCCAACTCCCCCCTTCTATAACATCTGTGGGTGCAGGCCCAATTGCGTCCCTCTCGCTCAAGATATGGAGTCAACTCAGGAAAAACTTCAGTTTACAAGGCCCTTCCATCTTGACCCCACTGCTTAAAAATCACATCTTTAAACCTTCAAGTACAGACCACGCATTCAAAACCTGGCATGGCAACGGTATCAGTAGTATCAAAAACCTATACAAGGATGGCATCTTTTCGTCCTTCGCGGAGCTCTCGTCCAACTACAGCCTCCCAAACTCCCACCTTTTTCGGTTTTTCCAGATTAGGGACTTTGTGAAGAAGACATTCCCCTATTCCCCCCTGAAACCCTGACCGATACCATCTTAGCTCTAGATCCCAACCGGAAGAAATGCATCTCTATTTTGTATAATTTGCTAGGTTCGGTTATATTGAAACCTCATACCTCATTAAAAGCTGCATGGGAGGGAGAGCTGAATACGAAACTAACTGACCAGCAATGGGACTCTGCCTTGGATTTGATCCATTCTTCCTCCATATGTGCCCGTCATGGCCTAATCCAATGCAAAGTCCTTCACAAAGTCCACTACACAAATGCAAGATTATCTAGAATGTACCCCGCTGTTAGGGACACCTGCAACAGATGTAATCAATCCCCTGCCAACCATAGCCATATGTTTTGGTCTTGCCCTAAGCTAGCAGCCTTTTGGAGGAGTGCTTTCGAATTGATAAGCAGAGCCTACGACCAGACTATCCCTCCAAACCCAATGTCAGCCATTTTCGGTACCCCTCCCAACACCAACCTCTCTGTTGCAGTGAAACGGGTCCTAGCTTTTACAACCTTGTTAGCCCGGAGACTGATCTTGCTTAACTGGCGGCTCACCTGTCCCCCGACACACGCCCGTTGGATTAAGGAGGTGCTTTACAATTTAAAGCTTGAAAAACTTAGGTTCTCTCTCAAAGGCTCTACCAAGACATTCCTAGATACATGGAACCCTTTCTTGGAACTTGTTAACTCTCTCAACTTGTCCCCGGACTCGGAAGAGGACTGAGTGTTCTCCACCATTGTTTTGCTCTTCAGCAGCTGCTTTCCCCTTAACCCCCCCTCCCCACAATTATTTATTTAATTACTTACTTATTTACTGTTATTAGTGCCCCCCAATTTTTTAAATATTTTTTTAATTATTTTTTTTATTTTTATTTATTTATTATTATTATTTTATTTTTTTATTTTTATTTTATTATTATTATTTTTTTTATTTTTTTTATTTTAGTACTTTTTGTTTCGTTTATCTTACCATATGTGTGTGGATGTGTACATATGTGAGTGTTGTTTGTCCCCGTTTGGTTCCGACCTGATTTGGGTGGGTTGAAGGTGGGTAAGGGTAAGGGTTTTGAGGGTCGCTTACATACTGTTGCACAATTATGCCCTGACTGTCACTGTCTGTTATCATGGTATGTATGCAAATTGCTGTGAAATTCAAATAAAAAGATTTAAACACAGAAAATGTAGTTTGAAAATGCAAAAGTGTGTTTTGGTTTGAAAGTGCTAAAGCTGTGTGCCTTTGGTTTTGAAAGTGCTAAAACAAGCTGTGTTGCCTTTGGTTTTGAAAGTGCTAAAGCAAGCTGTGTTACCTTTGGTTTTGAACATGCTAAAGCAAGCTGTGTTGCCTTTGGTTTTGAAAGTGCTAAAGCAAGCTGTGTTGCCTTTGGTTTTGAAAGTGCTAAAGCAAGCTGTGTTGCCCTTGGTTTTGAAAGTGCTAAAGCAAGCTGTGTTGCCTTTGGTTTTGAAAAGTGCTAAAACAAACTGTGTTGCCTTTGGTTTTGAAAGTGCTAAAGCAAGCTGTGTTGCCTTTGGTTTTGAAAGTGCTAAAGCAAGCTGTGTTACCTTTGGTTTTGAACATGCTAAAGCAAGCTGTGTTGCCTTTGGTTTTGAAAAGTGCTAAAGCAAGCTGTGTTGCCTTTGGTTTTGAAAGTGCTAAAGCAAGCTGTGTTGCCTTTGGTTTGGAAAGTGCTAAAGCAAGCTGTGTTACCTTTGGTTTTGAACATGCTAAAGCAAGCTGTGTTGCCTTTGGTTTTGAAAGTGCTAAAGTAAGCTGTGTTGCCTTTGGTTTTGAAAGTGCTAAAGCAAGCTGTGTTGCCTTTGGTTTTGAAAGTGTTAAAGCAAGCTATGTTGTCTCGGGTTTTGAAAGTGCTAAAGCAAGCTGTGTTGCCTTTGGTTTTGAAAGTGCTAAAGCAAGCTGAGTTGCCTTTGGTTTTGAAAGTGCTAAAGCAAGCTGAGTTGCCTTTGGTTTTGAAAGTTCTAAAGGCAGCTGCGTTGCCTTTGGTTTTGAAAGTGCTAAAGCAAGCTGCCCTGCCTTTGGTTTTGAAAGTGCTAAAGCAAGCTGCCTTGCCTTGGGTTTTGAAAGTGCTAAAGCAAGCTGCCTTGCCTTTGGTTTTGAAAGTGCTAAAGCAAGCTGCCTGGCCTTTTGTTTTGAAAGTGCAAAAGCAAGCTGCCTTGCCTAATTAGAGCAGCCTTGCCTAATTAGAGCTGCAATGCCTAATTAGAGCTGCCTTGCTTAATTAGAGCTGCCTTGCCTAATTAGAGCTGCCTTGCCTTCTATATAATTAAAAGTCTAATCTTGACCACATCCTGTTTCCGCTTTATATTGATTTTAGAAAAAACGCGACCACGTACGGCTGTGAGTTTTGGCCATCTTACTCAGAGTCCCCCTCCACCCATCAGGTGCCGAAGATTTTTCCCATCGATGAAAAATAAAAGAGTTATTAGTGTTTAAAAATGTTGAGATGCTCTCTCCTGTCAATCACGCCATGAAGGCCACGCCCCTTCTGGAGGGAGGGACTATAAAACCCGGAAGTGTGGGCATAGCTCAGTCTCTGCAAGATGGGGAAGGGAAAGGTCATGACTCGCTGTCTTTAGTGGCCTTGCACCCTGCTTGAAATGGTATGAAACTGCACTTGAATTTGGTGCCCTTGCACCCTGCTTAAAATGGAATTTCAAGGAATAGCCGTGAGTCAACTGCGAGCCCACCAGCCGTGAGTGAGTGAGCTGCCAGCACAACAGGCTTGAGTGACTGAGTCGCTAGCCCAAGAATCCATTCGACCCACAATGTCCATACTAGCCATCTGGAAACCAGTCCCTTCAGCGCACAACACCCATATTGGCACTCCAGAAATCCCCCCCCCCCCACCTCACTGGCCACCAATATTGGAATTGGTGGAGAGGTGGAATATTGCGTTGGGGGACCAACCCTCCCGTGTGATGCTGGGACCCAACGGGTCCCACTTAGTCTAGTAAAGAAATAAAACTGGTAAGGTTCAGAGTCAGAGCTGTTGCTTGGAAACAGTATGTTAAGATGATGAAAGACAATTGTATCAAAAAGAAGTGTTATAAAATGACATGGATCATCATAAAAGTCTAAAAAAAGAGGCGGATGTATCTGCAGTTCTTAAGCTAAACAAATGTGACCTTTACTTTCAGATTGAGATTAGTAGCAATAAACATTAGTTGCCTACAGACGATAAGGTCTTCCTTAAAAATTCTGATATAAGTTAATGTGTGCAGGAAATGGCATCTTACACAAGAATTTTAATACAATTTAAATTGGTGGAGAGTTAAGGAGAAGGACTGCAAAGGTAACAATTTCAGGATTACTGCCTGTGCCACGCGACAGTGAGAGTAGGAATGGAGCGAGGTGGAGGATAAATGAGTGGATGAGGGACTGGTGCAGTGGGTATGGATTCAAGTTTCTGGATCATTGGGACCTCTTTTGGGGAAGGTGCAACCTGTACAGAAAGGAAGGGTTGCACTTGAACTCGAGGGGGACCAATATCCTGGCGGGGATATTTGCAAAGGCTACTGGGGAGACTTTAAACTAGTATGGTTGGGGGGAGGGACTCAAATTGGGAAAGCTAGCAGTCAGTGTGTGAGGCAGGAGGCAGAGAATGGTAGCACTCTGACCCAAAATGTAGGGGAGAGAGAAGAAAAAGACAATAAACAGAGAATAAGAGAGGGTGGGTTTCTTAAATGTGTATATTTTAATGCTAGGAGCATTGTAAGAAAGGTGGATGAACAAAGCCTGGATTGACACCTGGAAGTATGATGTTGTGGCGATCAGTGAAACATGGTTGCAGGAGGGCTGTGATTGGAAACTAAATATTCCAGGATTTCATTGCTTCAGGTGTGATAGAATTGGAGGGGCAAGAGGAGGAGGTGTTGCATTGCTTATCAGGGAAGATATTACAGCAGTGCTTTGGCAGGATAGATTAGAGGGCTCGTCTAGGGAGGCTATTTGGGTGGAACTGAGAAATGGGAAAGGGGTAGCAACACTCATAGGGGTGTATTATAGACCGCCAAATGGGGAACGAGAATTGGAAGAGTAAATATGTAAGGAGATTGCAGATAGTAGTAGTAAGCACAAGGTAGTGATTGTGGGAGATTTCAATTTTCCACACATAGACTGGGAAACACATTCTGTAAATGGGCTGGATGGGTTGGAGTTTGTAAAATGTGTGCAGGATAGTTTTTTGCAGCAATACATAGAAGTACCTACTAGAGAAGGGGTGGTGCTGGACCTCCTGTTAGGAAATGAGACGGGTCAGGTGGCAGAGGTATGCATTGGGGAACAGTTCGGGACCAGTGATCACAATACCATTAGTTTCATTATAATTATGGAGCGGGTCAGAACTGGACCTAGGGTTGAGATTTTTGATTGGAGAAAGGCTAACTGAGGAGATGCGAAAGGATTTAAAAGGAGTAAATTGGGACAGTTTGTTTTATGGGAAAGATGTGGAAGAGAAATGGAGGACATTTAAAGGTGAAATTTTAAGAGTACAGAATCTTTATGTCCCTGTTCGGTTGAAAGGAAATAGTAAGAATTGGAAAGAGCCATGGTTTTCAAGGGAAATTGGACACTTAGTTCAGAAAAAGAGAGAGATCTACAATAATTATAGGCAGCATGGAGTAAATGAGGTGCTGGAGGAGTATAAAAAATGTAAAAAGAGTCTTAAGAAAGAAATTAGAAAAGCTAAAAGAAGATATGAGGTTGCTTTGGCAAGTAAGGTGAAAGTAAATCCAAAGGGTTTCTATAGCTATATTAATAGCAAAAGGATAACGAGGGATAAAATTGGTCCATTAGAGAGTCAGAGTGGACAGGTATCTGCAGAGCCAAAAGAGATGGGGGAGATATTGAACAATTTCTTTTCTTCGGTATTCACCAAGGAGAAGGATATTGAATTATGTGAGGTAAGGGAAACAAGTAGAGTAGCTATGGAAACTATGAGATTCAAAGAAGAGGAAATACTGACACTTTTGAGAAATATAAAAGTGGATAAGTCTCCAGGTCCGGACAGGGTATTCCCTAGGACATGGAGGGAAGTTAGTGTAGAAATAGCAGGGGCTATGACAGAAATATTTCAAATGTCATTAGAAACGACAATAGTGCCGGAGGATTGGCGTACTGCGCATGTTGTTCCATTGTTTAAAAAGGCGTCTAAGAGTAAACCTAGCAATTATAGACCTGTTAGTTTGACGTCAGTGGTGGGCAAATTAATGGAAAGGATACTTAGAGATAATATATATAAGCATCTGGATAAACAGGGTCTGATTAGGAACAGTCAACATGGATTTGTGCCTGGAAGGTCATGTTTGACTAATCTTCTTGAATTTTTTGAAGAGGTTACTCGGGAAATTGATGAGAGTAAAGCCGTGGATGTTGTATATATCGACTTCAGTAAGGCCTTTGACAAGGTTCCTCACGGAAGGTTGGTTAAGAAGGTTCAATGGTTGGGTATTAATGGTGGAGTAGCAAGATGGATTCAACAGTGGCTGAATGGGAGATGCCAGAGAGTAATGGTAGATGGTTGTTTGTCAGGTTGGAGGCCAGTGACTAGTGGGGTGCCACAGGGATCTGTGTTGGGTCCACTGTTGTTTGTCATGTACATCAATGATCTGGATGATGGTGTGGTAAATTGGATTAGTAAGTATGCAGATGATACTAAGATAGGTGGGGCTGTGGATAATGAAGTAGATTTTCAAAGTCTACAGAGAGATTTATGCCGGTTGGAAGAGTGGGCTGAAAGATGGCAGATGGAGTTTAATGCTGATAAGTGTGAGGTGCTACATCTTGGCAGGACAAATCAAAATAGGACGTACATGGTAAATGGTAGGGAATTGAAGAATGCAGGTGAACATAGGGATCTTGGAATAACTGTGCACAGTTCCCTGAAAGTGGAATCTCATGTAGATAGGGTGGTAAAGAAAGCTTTTGGTGTGCTGGCTTTTATAAATCAGAGCATTGAGTTTAGAAGTTGGGATGTAATGTTAAAATTGTACAAGGCATTGGTGAGGCCAATTCTGGAGTATGGTGTACAATTTTGGTCGCCTAATTATAGGAAGGATGTCAACTGATCGACGTGGACCTATTGGGCCATAAGGACTGTTTCCATGCTGAATCACTCTATAATATTAAATATACCTTTATACTTTATGCTCTAGCAGTTTATCATGTTTAGACTTTAGAGAAACAGCACAGAAACATGCCCATCGGCCCACTGAGTCCACACCAAATAGCATACACTAGCATCTTGTACGCAACCACTATCTTACACACTTGGGACAGTTTAATATTAAGGGAGCAACTCTACCACTGAGCCCCTAACATTTATAACCATATAACCATATAACCATTGATCTTCCAGCACTTGACCAGTAGACTTCAATGCCTGGGTGATTCAAATGCTTCTCTGGACAATGCTGTTAGCGACTCTGCTTCCGCCATTCTCATAGGCTGTGTCTTCAGGGTACTCACCACCACCTGAGACAGTGACGGAAGCAGAGTTGCTAATAGCATCTAAGAAATGTCCAGAATTATCTGGGAGAACAAGGTCCCCTTCAGATCCTCTCTAAATCCTTTGGCCCATACTTTAAATCTATGTGACCTTCATCAGAAACAGGTTTATTTGATTTCTTTTGGTTCTGATCACCACTCTATAAGAAGGGTGTGACTATGCTGAAGAGGGTGCAGAAGACATTCACCAGGATGTTTCCTGGATTGAAGCATTTCAGTTGTAAGGAGAAATTGGATGACAATAGACAATAGACAATAGATACAGGAGTAGGCCATTTGGTCTTTCGAGCCAGCACCGCCATTCAATGTGATCATGGCTGATCATCCAGAATCAGTACACCGTTCCTGCCTTCTCCCCATATCCCTTGACTCCGCAATCTTTAAGCTGTATATTTTTGAGGGAGGTCGATATAATCTTTTGTGTGCATGCAGAGATTAGTTTAACTTGGCATCATGTTTGGCAGAGACATTGAGTCCTTGAAAAGCGCTATATAAATAAAATGTATTATTATTATTATGGGCTGACGGGCCTGTTCCTGTGCTGTATAGTTCTATGTTCTATGATCTAGGTGGCAAAAACTAGTCATAAATGTAAAGTGAGAGGTGGAGGTTTAGAGGGAATTGTAGGTGGATTTTTTTCATTGGATTCAGGAACAAACTACATTAGAATGTGGTAATGGCAGGTACTCTCACAACATTAAAAACCCCCATCCAGGTGAGCACTTGAATCACCAAGGTATGGGAGAAAACGATTTGTGTGTAAAGATGCAATGGTTGTCAAGGACGTGGTGGGTCTTGTATCGTATGATTATGACTCCACATTACCCCACATCCATTCAATAAAAGCACGACTCTTTCAGTTTCAATTTGGTTTCCAAATCCTGCTAGTTTTTTACATCATTGCACAATTTATCTATCTTTATGCTTGTCAATTTCTGTACACTTTGTATCGTGGAAGAAATTCACTCTGGCAACATCGGTGGTAACCCTTGGCTGGCGTGACAATACGCCTGTTAGACATTAAATGAATTGGGGTCATTTAATAAAAAACGTTATTCCTAATTTAAAAAAAAAAAAAAAACTAAACAGCATCGAAGGCGAGCTGATCATTCCGACCTTTGTGTAGGAAGGAACTGCTGATGCTGGTTTACATCGAAGGTAGACACTAAATGCTGGAATAACTCAGTGGGTCTTGGTTCTTGGTTTCTTGGTCCTCAAAATATTCCAAATAGAATTTAAACTGGAGGTGGCAGAGGGTGGACTTAAGCAAAAAAGGGTTCTGGGAGTAAAAGAGCGACCTTAAATTTAGTTGTAGGTACACAAAAATGCTGGAGAAACAGCGGGTGCAGCAGCATCTATGGAGCGAAGGAAATAGGCAACGTTTCGGGCCGAAACCCTTCTTCAGACTGATGGGGAGTGGGTAGAAGAAAGGAAAAAGGCGGAGGAGGAACCCGAGGGATGGGAGGAGACAGCCCGAGGGCTGAGGAAGGGGAGGAGACAGCAAGGTCTAGCAAAAATGGGAGAATTCAATGTTCATGCCCCCAGGATGCAGACTCCCCAAGCGGAATATGAGGTGCTGTTCCTCCAATTTCTGGTGTTGCTCGCTCTGGCCATGGAGGAGACCCAGGACAGAGAGGTCGGATACGGAATGGGAGGGGGAGTTGAAGTGCTGAGCCACTGGGAGGTCAGGTTGGTTATTGCAGACCGAGCGGAGGTGTTCGGCGAAACGATCGCCAAGCCTCCGCTTGGTCTCACCGATGTAGATCAGCTGACATCTAGAGCAGCGGATGCAATAGATGAGGTTGGAGGAGATGCAGGTGAACCTCTGTTGCACCTGGAACGACTGCTTGGGTCCTTGAATGGAGTCGAGGGGGAGGTGAAGGGACAACTTAAATTTAGTTGTGTTTAAGAAGGAACTGCAGATGCTGGAAAATCGAAGTTACACAAAAATGCTGGAGAAACTCAGCGGGTGCAGCAGCATCTATGGAGCGAAGGAAATAGACAACGTTTCGGGCCGAAACCCTTCTTCAGGCGTCAGAAGAAGGGTTTCGGCCCGAAACGTTGCCTATTTCCTTCGCTCCATAGATGCTGCTGCACCCGCTGAGTTTCTCCAGCATTTTTGTGTACCTTAAATTTAGTTGTGTCTGGTTGGGTAAGTATGATACGGTGAAGACTATTCCATGCTTTAATTGTGCGGGGGAAGAATGAATTACTGCACAGATCTGTCTTGGTAGCTGGTATCTCAAACTGGATCAAAATGCCCTCGTCTGCTCGTCAGGCAGCATCTGTGGAGAGAAGGAATGGGTGACGTTCCTGGTCGAGACCAATAGGGTCCAGAACCGAAACGTCACCCACTCCGATCTTTGTGACGTTTCCCGTTGCCAGGGAGTTTCGAACCGGTCCAGCGACCGCCCGCCCGCTGTGACGTCAATACCAGAACGCCCACCCACCCCTCCCCCTGTGACGAAGGCCTTGCCCCGCCCACCTCTCGCGGAGGCCGGGCCGGCCGTGATCTCGCGACGCGTGTTGGCGGCGCGGCTGTGAGCGAGCTGTTTGTGTGAGGCGGCGGCGGCGGCGGCGGCGTCGACGATGATGAATAAGGAAGAATGAGCGGCTGTGCGCCATGAAGGTGGGACGTCGGAGCCGCAGGAGAATACACAGGCGGACAGGTGAGAGCGAGAACTGGACTCAGCCGTGAGACGCGGGCACAGCGGGGAGGTGGCGGACGGTTCCGGTGCCGCGATGCAGACGTCCGGGGAGTGATGGTCATCCTGTCGCCGCTGCCCGGTCTCGGCGGCCCCTCGCTCGCTCGCTGCCTGCCTGCCTGCCTCCCTCTCAGCGGTGGATCTCTGGCTGGCCGCCGGTGTGTCCTCTTTACCTCCTCCCATCCCCGCCACGGCCCCCGAGAGAACATTCTGGTCATCACCGAGAGATAACCTTGTGTCTTGCGAGGGGATCATGTGAGGCCTCGGTTAATGTTTATGAGCAGAATCCCGAACAGGGAATCGGCGTTGGGGGAACAACAGGGAAACAACCCGACATTACATCCGCTTGACCGAATGTCCTGTTTATGTACAGTAGATTGTGTGTATATTTTTACGCCAGCAGTAGTTGTGTAAGAGGTTGGGAGAAATAAGTCATCGGGATCAGGGACGAACAAGGTGCAGATCTAATTAACTGTAGAACTTTACCAATAGGTAGCAATGTTACAAAATGTTGAGATTTTAAAAATCAAGTCTGCAATTTATCCCATCATATAAAGCATAAAAATAAGTTTAATTTGACACCTAATTCACTTTCATATCTTCAGTATTAAAAGAGTTATGGCTTTTTTCGTACTCGGAAATTAGCATCTTGTTCCCTATTGCTTTTCCATTGACTTTACACAAAAGCTGTGATCAAGGACAGTCAAAAGCCCATAACTTTCTTAAAAATTAAGAGAACTGAATGAAATTTTAAGTTATTATAGATTGAAGCATTCTGAAACAAATATGAAACAATCTTACTTGGATGACCTGAAATTAAAGCATATAATTAGTTAGTTACCCAATTGTAGCTAATTACAAAATTCAATTACTAGATCTTAAACATCTATCCATTTCTTAAGAAAAGGTTAACATTTTTAAAAAGCCCAAGTGTCCAAATAACAGTCACACATGAATTCACAATATAACATGATTTTTAAATCTCATTGTCATGAATTTATAGGCCAAATGGAAGGAATTTAGTGTTTAATTCCTGTAAATTAATGGGCATTTAAATCATCTTGCGAGTGGGATTTTGTGGAACGTGCTGGTTTGGAACGTTGCGGTTGCAGTGAATTAAACCCCAATATCAGCAGGAAAAATACTGCCGGTTCGTATATTTACATAATCACATTTTCGCAACTTGAAATTTTTATTGAAAGCATCCTAAGAAGCACGTTTATATGAAAAAATAAACGGTGTACCTTGCCTTGTCCCCTACGTGAAATCCGTCCCGTTGTCGGCGTTGACGGCATTTGAAGATGATTTTAATTTTACTCCAACAATTAAATTAGAAAGCGCTAATTTTAATAAACTTAATAAAATGGCAGTCGAAGCGATTTTTCTTTAGCGACTAAACAGCCTGACAGACATCGATTTGATTAGACTGCACAAATATCGCATTTTAAACCCGCCCCCCTCTCAAAGGCGCCAAAGTCGCGCACATGGGCTGTGGCAGAACTGCAGCGCCGCTGAAGGTAAGTTTTGTAACATACCTACAATAGGAACCTCTAAAATACTCAAATCCCCTCAAAACGAATACATTGTAATACAGTATTTCTCTTGATGCGAGTAAGTAAATATCTATTATCTCCGGGTATTAGTAATCCTGTAATTTATTAATATTCATCATGAAATTAAAGCCAGTTTCTTTGCACTGTACAAAGTAGTAATCTTGCTTTAACATTTCTTGCTAACTGCTTTAGATTCTGAAAATCTCAGCACAATCTGACTTGAATGAAAAATAAGTTACTCATTGTAGAAATATACAACTTGTAGCACTTCTCAAAGAGTACATTGTCCTAATTTTAAACCGGTGCAGCAACAATCCATAGCATGGAATAGCACAGTACAAATTTCAATATGGACATTACCTTATTTCATATTTGAATTGGACTTGATCCTAAAGCTTGATTCACAGACAATTCCTCCTGTTGACAGCTAGTAATCAATATATCCTCCACAATATCTATCCCTATTCCCATTAAGTAATGTTATAATCTTTATCAAATAAAAGATCCCACGGTCTTGTACATAGAACAGGAACAGACTCTGACCCACAAACTTAACAACTTGGTTTGTTTGAGTCCTGTCTTTAGTTGTAGCTGGCACATCTCCAATTGCTTCTCTGCAATGTTATCTCATAAATTGCCATAAAGATCTATTGCTGGTCTTCTCATATTACCTCCATGCCATGAAAAATAGGATGTAAATGGCTTTGCATTTTGCTATTCACTACTCTCAATAGCAATGTAAGATTCAATAGTAGCTAGACATTAAAATGGGTGGTATTGTAGATAGTGAAGGTGGTTGTCAAAAATTGCAGCAGGATCTTGATCGGTTGGGCTGAGGAGTGGGTGATGGAATTCAACACAGAAAAAGGTGAGGTGTTGCATTTTGGGCAGACTAATAAGGGCAGGACTTAATGGTGGGGATTGGGGGAGTGTTGTTGAGCAGGGGGATCTATGAATGCAGATAAATAGTTCATTGAAAGTGGCACCACAAGTACATAGGATGGTCAAAAAGATTTTTGGCACATTGGCCTTCATCAGTCAGAGTATTGAGTATAGAAGTTGGGAGGTCATGTTGCAGTTATATAAGACGTTGATGGATGTCGCCAGGACTCGAGGACCTGAGCTACAGGGAGAAGTTGAGCAAGCTAGGACTCTATGCCTTGGAGCACAGGAGGCTGAGGGGTGATGTATAGATGTATAGAATCATGTGAGGAATAGATCGGGTAGATGCAGTCTCTTGCCTAGAGTTGGGGAATGGAGGATGGTGGGTGAATGGAACGAGCAGCCAGAGGAGATAGTTAAGGCAGGTAGTATTGCAAAGTTTAAGAAATATTTCTTAAGTTACATGGATAGGACAGGTTTAGAGCGAAATGGGCTAAACCCAGGCAGATGGACTAGTATGTTGGTCAGTGTGGGCAAATTGGGACGAAGGACCTGTATCCACACTCTATGACTCTATGTGTGGCTTTTAAAAATAAATTGTGCCTAAAGTGATTGTGAAAAAAGATTATAGGGTGAAGGTGTGATTTTAAAGGTGTTTTCAGTGGTCTGGCACAGGTGGGCTGAGTAGCTCCCTGTTCTTATAGTTCTATTGTGGTGTTAAATGAATTATTCTGCACACTGTGGACACAACCTGTTTGCTACCTCGTTTTGAGTTAAACTTCTGATCTCATGTTCACTTTTATTATAGCCAATTTCATCCATCATCCTAACATTGTCATCATCTGCAAGGTCTTGGCCATCTTCCATTGGAGTTCTTACTTTTAGATGAACTATTTGTTCCTTTGAGATTTTTCCTACTACATTTATTGATTCCTGTAATGTGCACTTTTAAGCAGTTTCACACCTGCAATCTTGTTTACTTCTAATGTTAGAGTCAGAATTGAAAACATCTGCATTACCCAATTTCTGAATGCCTTAATGTGGAGCAATGGTGATAGTTCTGGTGGTGTAGATGATAGGAATACACTCAGTACATACGTAGGCACGTATGTGCTTATTTTGGCCCTTATTTTTGTAACACTATATCCATTTTATTCTAACATGACTTTCCACTATATTACAATCAATCCCCTTAATTACCCAAAATACAAATATACTGAATCATATATCCTTTATTGCTCCATTCCATACTAATTTGAAATAATGATTTCAATTGGGCACATCAGCATTTGAATATTTAAAAACTTGGATCTCTTTCCAGTTGGGCCTAAATGATTCTTGATTTCTTCCAGTTAAAAGGAGATGCTTGTTTTAGTTTATATGAAACATCTAAGTCGCCATTGATAAATTTGGCCAAAGTGCCTGTTTCTATGCTGTGTAACTCCATGACTCTTACTGTCCTATTAATGTCTCCTTACCTGGTTATAAGTTGTCTAAATTAATTCTGACAATTTGTCTGCTGCTTGCAAATGATTACTCTGTGGGATGATTTAGCATTTTTATCAAGAAATATATATATTTTTCCTTTTTAAGTTTAAAAATAGTGAGTTTGAATAAAATTAATTTTCATAGCTGAAAAACCACTGGTTGCAATTTAAAATGTCTCGAATGTTGTTGAACATCAACAGAAGTACAATTGCAATTTCATGGCCTGTATTTTTATATAAAATGAAATAACTAAATGTTTAATATTTATTTTAAATACAGATTGGATGTCAGTTCTATATGCTTTTTTCCTCTGAGTATTTTGGGCTCTTTTATTGTAAACCATGTAAGCTGTTTCATAGATTTAAATCATGTGATTTAACTAAATAATTTTTGAATGACCAAATAGTTTAATTGAATCTTGTGGTTTTGCTATTAATAAACCATTGAACTACTTCCTCATGACTTCTATTAAAGAAGTTCAGAATTTAATTAGTTGTCTTCTCAAACCTTATAAACTTCTCTTCCAAAATATGTTATTTTATTATTTGCAGAAATAATCCTAAAGATGTACAATATTTCCAGCTTTTCATGATCCTCAGTCCAATCCATGGTGTAGAAAAAATATAACTAAAATGTTTTATACCCACATGGATTGGACTAAGTTGAACTTTTCTAGAAAATCTTTGGGTTTCGATAAAGTTGTCAGATTCAGCTCAACATTTAATAGTATTATAGGGACAGCACAGTGGTGCAGCGGTAGAGTTGTTGCCTTAGCGCGCAGAGACCCGGGTTCGATCCTGATTACGAGTGTTATCTGTGTGGAGTTTGTGCGTTCCCCCTGTGACCACATGGGTTTTCTCTGGGTGCTTTGGTTTCCTGCTACACTCCCGGTTTGTAGGTAAATTGGCTTCTGTACATTGTAAATTGTCCCTCATGTGTAGGATAATGCCAGTGTACAAGGTGATTGCTGGGCGGTGTAGACATGGAATGAAGGGCCTGTTTCCACACTGTATCTGCAAAGTTTAAAGTATTGGATTGCACTATAATACATATTGCTGGTCTTGATATTAAACTTCTGTATATATTTAGCAAAAGTATAATGTAGTATTATGGAATGCATTTTTTATGTATGTCGGATTTGTGCTAGTTGTTTCTACTTATTAGAACTGGGCATATTGATGGTACTTCAAAATGAGAAAAATGATGGAAATTCATGGATGAACAGGCAACGAGTTAAGGTTTCAGGACTATGAACTTTCTTCAGAATCCAGAGAAATTAGAAATCGAGCATGTCTAAGTTGCAGAGAAAGGGGGAGGATTGGAGAGAGGTGAATGAATGCCTGTAATAAGATGGTGATAAGACCGGGTTTGTTGGTGCCAGTTAAGAGAGTGGACAAGATTTGTTAACAGCAGTGACCCTACCTGGAGTTGTGAACAGAAAGATGAATGAAAATAAAAGGAACTGTGAGAAACCATTAAAATCATGAATATATTGTATTCTCGCTTTAAGCAGAAGGCCAAGATAACTTCTGTCCTTTCAGATTTGAATGTACCTTTTCCCAGGGTCACTGTTAGATGTCAGATCGTCCTTCCTGAGGGTGAATCCATGGAAAACAACTGGCCCGGATGGAGTCCCTGGTCACGTCCTTAGGAACTGCAGGGACCAACTAGCAGGAGTATTCAGGGACATCTTTAATCTCTCCCTTCTCCGTTCTGAGGTACCCACCTGCTTCAAGAAGACCACCATCATGTCGGTGCCAAAGAAAAGCAAGCTGCGGCAATAAACAAGACTTGACTCTACTTTGGGATAAAACAATACAGAATAAAGTTGAATTGGGAGGAAGGAGCGAGCAACCTATGGATGGGAGAGGAAGAGAAACATTCTGAAGCAGCCAATGAAATTAGAAAGAAAGCATTTGGATTCCAGAGGTTTAGGCAGCTAATAAAGATTAACATTAGGATTGAAGTGAATATGTGTGGAATAGCACAGTGGTTAAATTACACAACTTAAAATCTCCTTAAGGCAGGTAGTAATTTTAAATTGAATTAAATAAATCGGGAATATAAAGATTTTCTTGTGATAATAAATTTATAGAATTGTCATAAAAATATGCCCTGTGATTTGGGAGAAGAAAACTGCCATCCACATTTTGTTTGTAGATTATAACTTAATTTGAAGCAATTCTTAAACACTTTTGTGTTGTTATTCAGTACTATTCTTACTATTTAAAAAAAAGTTCCTTGTCATGCTTTAATCTATGGATTGCACATTTCAATTAATGCTGATTACAGGGCCTCAGGTACAATGCCACCTGCTTCCTTGTATATTATTGGACAATTTATAGTGAGCTCTGATCTGTCTATTTTCAATATTAGGGAAAAATAAGTATTTTTAAGGATCTCCAGGATAATTATACAGATTGATTTGTTGTATATAACCTATTGGAGACATTATTATTAACCTGAAGTCAATTTCTCAACAGAATTTGTGTCCTGAAAAAATATATGAATATGTTTCTTGGCTTAGTTCAAAAACCATGGCTCACAGTGTGCAACATTTATCCCCGACAATATGCTATCAGAGCTGGTCTGGCCCATTATGGTGAGTAAAGTATACTTCTATAATATATATATATTTAGGTAACTTCCCGTTTCTTCTTTTTAACCGCATCATATTTTTATTTACTAGATTGTATCTGCAGCAATATTTGTATCATTGGCTATTTTGTTTCTAAAGTTCTTATGATGATGGTGTTGCTTTGTTTCCTGATGTTCTGATCATTTTGTTACCTTTTTAATGGTTTATGGATTAATGGTAATATACCTTAGTTTGTATCCAAACAGACCATCACACAAGAGAGCTGGCAAAGCCATTATTAAAACCTACATCACTGAAATTTCAGTCTACTTTCTGTTATGTCAGATTGGAGGATATAATTATGAGTATAAATTGTGACAAATAAATGTCAGTTGGAATAATTGTAAAATATTTTATTTTATTTCCAAAATCCATTATTAATACCCATATAAAATTGGATACATTTGTGCTCATTAGATGTGCACACTGAAATGATTTTCTGTGAAATATAGAAAACTACCTTTGCGAGGGGTGAGGGGTTAAATCATTAATTCATTGAAATGCAAACTTGCTGTTACTGACTTGGATTAACAGTTTTAGGATCAAGATTGAAAAGCCTTGTAATTGAGTGTTAGGCAGAACCACTGACCTACACTAGTATTTGTATAAATGCTTGAATAGGGGAAAAAAGCCACATTCTGTGATCAGTGTTTGGAACTATGATGTTGTGATCATTACAGAGACTTGGTTGCATGAGGACTGTCGGCTCAATGTTATAGAGTTTTGATGTTGTGATAGGGAGGTAAAAGAGATGGAGTTGTTTTACTAATCAGGGAGAATGTCACAGTGGCACTCGGAGTGGACATACTGGAAGGTTCATCCACTAATGCAAAATGAGTTCAAAAATAGGGAAGGTGCACTCACTCTGATGGGATTATACTATAAAACTCCCAATAACCAGCAGGAGATAGAGGAATAGATATGCAAGCAGATTACAGAAAGATGGGGTTGTCATAGTGGGTGACTTTAATTTTCCTCTATATTCACTGGGATTTACAGTGCAAAAGGCTTAGACAAGGCAGAATTTATTAGGTGCATCCAAGAGAATGTTTTGAAAGAGGACATTTCGGAAGTGAAAAAAACAAACTGCTGGAAAAACACAGTGGGTCAGGCAGCATCCGTGGAGGGAATGGACATATGACGATGCACAGTTGAACAAATAAAATAGATTGTAAGAAAAATAACTGTCAAAGAAATGTTGAATGCCTACAGCAATCACATTAATTTATGGGATAGGATAAAAAGCATAAGTTTGAAGGAGCTGAGAACTGGTGGGCGATGCACAAACCATCATATTGATAAAATGATTGCAACAATAAATTGATTTGCTTTGCCTAGTTATTTCATAATTTTACAGAGGAATTTAGTTCTGGAAGTACTGAAGGTTTGTTATTGTAACATGAGAAAGTGTTGAGCAGTCGAGCAACAGCATTCTGACAAAGATCTATGGCTGAAATATCAACATGCCTTCCCTCCTTCCAGATGCTAATGGTTCTATAATGAATCCTGCATCCATGAAGATGAAGACTAGTTGAGGTCTAATATTAGCCTTCAGACCAGAAAAACTGGAATGGATAGGAGAAAATTAAGGTAATACTTCTGGAGCTTGAGTTAAAATTTGTTGGAACCATATGGAGAAATTGGAGGCAACTATTGAGAGAAATTGAATCAACAAGCTACATGTGCAAGAAGGTATTGCAGATGCTGGTTTAAATCGAAGATAGACAAATAAAGCTGGAGTAACTCAGCGGGGCAGGCAGCATCTCTGGAGAGAAGGAATGGGTGAAGATTCGGGTCGAGACCCTTCTTCAGACTGGTTAGGGATAAGGGAAACGAGAGATATATAGACGGTAATGTGAAGAGATTAAGAACAATGAATGAAAGATATGCAAAAAAGTAACGATGATGAAGGAAACAGGCCATTGTAAGCTGTTTGTAGGGTGAAAATGAGAAGATAGTGCGACTTGGGTGGGGTAGGGACAGAGAGAGAGGGAATGCTGGGGCTACCTGAAGTGAGAGAAATCAATATTCATACCACTGGGCTGTAAGCTGCCCAACCGAAATATGAGATGCTGTTCCTCCAATTTGTATTTAGCTTCACTCTGACAATGGAGGCGATCGACGACAGAAAGATCTGGGTAGGAATGGGAAGGATAATTAATGTGCCCAGCAACTGGGAGATCAGGTTAGTTCAGGCAGGCTGAGAGAAGGTGTTCCGCAAAACGATCGCCCAGTCTGCTTTTGGTCTCGCTGATGTATAAGAGTCCACATCTTGAACAACGGATACTGTAGATGAGGTTGGAGGAGATGCAAGTGAACCGCCTAACCTGAAAGGACTGTCGGGGTCCCTGGACAGAGTCGAGGGAGGAGGTATAGCGACAGGTGTTGCATCTTCTGCGGTTGCAGGGGAAGGTACCTGGGGAGGGGGTGGTTTGGCTGGGAAGGGATGAGTTAACCAGGGAGTTGAGGAGGGAACGGTCCCTGCAGAAGGCGGAAACGGGTGGAGATGGGAAAATGTAGCTAGTGATGGGGTCCTGTTGGAGGTGGCGGAAATTTTGGAGGATTATGTGTTGTATGCGACGGCTGATGAGGTGGAAGGTAAGGACTAAGGGGTCTAGGGGGAGCAAGGGCAGAGTTGCGGGGTACCGAGAAGACACGAGTGAGGGCCTCATCTATGATGGGAGAGAGGAACCACCGTTCCATAAAGAATGAGGACATCTCGGATGTTCTAGTATGGAACACCTCATCTTGGGCACAGATGCGGCGTAGACGGAGGAATTGAGGAGAGAATCTTTGCAGGAAGCAGTGTGGGAAGAAGTGTAGTTGAGATAGTAGTGGGAGTCGGTGAGTTTGTAAAAGACGTCAGTCCTATGATGGAGACTGAGATCAAGAAAGGGGAAGGAGGTGTCGGAGATGGTCCAAGTAGATTTGAGTGCAGGATGAAAATTGGTGGTGAAGTTGATGAAGTCCATGAGTTCTGCTCGGGTGCAGGAGGTAGCACCAATGCAGTCACCAATATTAACGAGATAGTGCTCGGGGATAGGGCCAGTTTATGTCTGGAACTGGGATTGTTCAACGTACCCTACAATGAGGCAGGCATAGCTGGGACCCATGCGGGTGCCCCAAGCTACGCCTTGGACTTGGAGGAAGTGGGAGGAGTCAAAGGAGTAGTTGTTGAGGGTGAGGACCAGCTCCGCTAGGCGGAATAGAGGGTTAGTAGAGGGAAATTGGATGGTTCTGCGGCTGAGGAAGAAACGGAGTTGGAGAGTAACTGAACGTCCATAATAAAGATGAGGGAGTGGGGGCTTGGAAAGCGGAAGTCATTAAAGAGACGAAGGGCATGTGAGGTATCTTGGACATGGATCGGGAGAGATTGGACCGGGGGAGTAGGATGGAGTCGAGGTACGTGGAAATAATTTCGTGGGACAGGAGCAGGCAGAAACAATGGGTCTACCAGGGCAGTTGTGTTTATGGATTTTGGGGAGAAGGTAAAAACAGGCTGTGTGGGGCTGGGAAATGATATGGTTGGAGGCTGTGGCAAGGCAGACAGCCAGAAGAGATGAAATCAGTAATGGTGTTTGAGATTAAGGCCTGGTGCTCATCTGTGGGATCAAGGTCCAAGGATAAGTAGGAGGAGGTGTCTGAGTGTTGTCGCCTGGCCGTCAGAGCGCCAGACTACCACGGCACCTCCCTCAATGTTTCTCTCCAGCAGTTCTTCCGTGTCTTCCTGCATCTAAATAAATGAGGGATATTATTGGGAACTGAACCTGCTATATTTATTTCCCAGGCCTGAAAATTGTGGAATTCATGGGAGAAAGATATGGGTAATATTTTCAATTTGAGCCTCTTGACGTTGAATAGAATGAAAGAGAAGTTGAATCGGAGTGCTGAGGAAGCCGATTGAACTAGTAGTTAATAATAGATGTTCGTCATCCATCAATTTGTCCCACGATCAAGGTTCATACACAAAAATCAAGATAATTCCTCTTCATTGCTTATTTTTACTTTCTATTACATTGCTTATTTTTACTTGTCATTCTATTTGATTTTAAAAACCATGGAAGTGAAATATAACTTCAGTTCTTGTGTTATGGATTGTGATCTAAAGCTGTGATCTAAAACTTGATCTCTTGGTGAAGATTCTTGGTTTAAATCCTTAAAATGACTTACATCTGTGATATTTGAAAATATATTTTTCTGAACCAATCGTCAGAAAATTGATTTTATTTCCATGTTTTCGATTTCAGTTTTCAAGAACAATGTGGCCAATCAAAATGTGTTGCGTAACGTAGGATTACATTTTCCGATCAGTGCTGTTGCCCAGCTGCGTCTATGTTCATCCAATGGCAAAAAGGATGGCACTACTGAGCATATTTCCAGCAGTAACTCAACCAATTCCAGTAGTTGCCAAGAAACCCAACAAACTGGTAAAATTGCACTTAATTTATTCAACATTCCAACTTTTGTCGCTGACCATAAAGCAAACGTGCCAACGACCATTATCATTTTTCAGCAATTTGTAATTAATATTTTTTGTGTATGCTATTTCCTGAATAATTTTGAATATAGCTTATGATATTGAAAGCCGTTTGAAATGGCGAACCTGATTTGTATTCTTTCCTAAATCAATGACTATCTCACACTTTTTCCACTACCTTCACAAGTGGCTTCCCTGTTCACTGTCATCTTGCAAGCTTCATCCTTTATGCCTCATCAGTGAATTTGTGGCAGTCTGACATTGGCCCAAAACCTTTCCTTAACTATGCTGAAGGTCATAAGTGATAGGAGTAGAATTGGGCAATTCAGCCCATCAAGTCCACTCCGCCATTCATGGCTGATCTATCTCTCCCTCCTAACCCCATTCTCTTGCCTTCTCCCCATAACCTCTGACACTTGAACTAATCAAAAATCCATTTATCTCTGCCTTAAAAATATCCACTGACGGCCTCCACAGCCTTCTGTGGCAAAGAATTCCACAGATTCAACACCCTCTGACTAAAGACATTTCTCCTTACCTCCTTCCTAAAAGAACGACCTTTAATTCTGAGGCTATGACCTCTCGTCATAGACTACCACTCATGGAAACATCCTCTCTACATCCACTCTCTCCAAGCCTTTCACTATTCTGTATGATTCCATGAGGGTCTCCCCTCATTCTTCTAAACTTCAGCGAGTACAGGCCCAGTGCCGACAAACACTCATCATAGGTTAACCTACGCATTCCTGGGATCATTCTTGTAAACCTCCTCTGGACCCACTCCTGAGCCAGCACATCCTTCGTCCGATATGGTGCCCAAAATTGCTCTCAATATTCCAAATGCAGCCTTACCAGCACCTTATAGAGCCTCAGCATTACATCCCTGTTTTTGTATACGTCCTCTTGAGATCAATGCTAACATTGGGTTTGCTTTCTTTACTACCAATTCGACTTGTGGATTAACTTTTTGGGGATCCTGCACCAGAATTCCCAAGTCCCTTTCCACCCCCGATTTCTTGATTTTCTCCCCATTTAGAAAATAGTCTATGCCTTTATTCCTACAACCAAAATGCATGACTCCACACTTTGCTACACAATATTCCATCTGCCATTTCTCTGCCCACTCTTCCAACCTGTCCAAGTCCTTCTGCAGAGTCCCTCTTTTCTCTACACTACATCATGTTAGAGTAGAGGACAATCCTCTAGAGCATGCTAAATCTTTACAGGCTGTTTTATTTAAAGTCACTACATCGTCACCCCTGTGTTCTGAAGCTACAATCGGGCCTTTGTAATAATATAGCTTGCAAGCCATTTATTGTAGATTTTTGAGCAACTCCAGCTAAATAAACAGGTAATGTTGGTTGGAATGTCTGATTCTAAGACATTTGTTAAGTGAGTTTGTAGTTTGAAAATAAAGATGAGAAATTTGGATAATTCTCATTTGCAGATGGTTAGTAATTATTTTGCAGAATTTTGAGTAATTTGTGCAGAATTGTGCTTCTTACAACCAGAATAAACAAATTAAGGAAGTTAAGATTTTTTATTGTTGAGCGTTATTCAGATGGCAATTACTTATTGATAAGTGTATACTAAGATAGAAAATAGTTAGAGGAGCCCTTGAGGGACTGAGAAGATCTGCCACAAATCTGGCTGCCCTGAGTCTCCATCTAGTGTTTGTTACACCTCTTCATCAACGAGTGTCCAACTGGAATGGACCTAATCTACAGGACCTAAAGGAAGCTGTTCAACATATTGACTTACGCACCACCTCTATAGTCAAGCTGATATTCACAGAAAATTGTGTATTCCTACATTCAGAAACTAATCTCCAAGTTAATGTTAGAGACAAGGAACAGAAAATGCTGGTTTACAAACAGGGCAACATGCTGGAGTAACTCTGTCAGGTAGCAGCTCTGGAGAACATAGATAGGTGACGTTTCGGGTCGGGACTGATTATGGTCAGCGGTGGATGGGGGGGGGGGTGGGGGGAGAGGAAGCTCGAAGAGAGGTGGTGCAAGACAAATAAGCTTTATCCTGCCCCTTCTCTCTTTCAGTTTACTTAGTGTTTGGGGGGTGGGGTGGATTGGTTAGCTGGAAGAGAGGAGGGGCAGGACAAAGTCCCCATTTGTCCTGACCATCCATCTTCTCATTTCCCCTCAATAACTCAAGAAGCGCCCCAACCTGAAAAGTCACCTATCCATGTTCTCCAGAGCTGCTGCCTGAACCATTGAGTTACTACTGCACTTTGTCTTTTTTGTCCCCAAAGTTGTTATTGACTGATTCGCACACAAAGAGCTTTATGTTTGCCATCCTCAACACCTTTATCATCCTTCTCTACTGTATAACTACCGACTGATCACAAATGTTCATACTGAGTTTCTAGCAACATAGATCAGTTTCCATATCTGCATCTTTTTCCTTTCAATCAACTTTCAAAATGGAAGTTCCAAATTTTTCTGCTCAGACCACTCGTTCTTTAAAGCATTCTCGTGTTCTATTTCAACGAAGGTTTCAATCACTTTTAATTATATAGTTTAACATCTTGTGCAACATTTCTAACATAAAATTTCATCACACTCCTCTGTCATGCTTTTTCATATTTAAGAAATGGATGCATAAATGCTATTGATAATTATTGCCTGTAGGGTTGATACTTTTCTGTATTTTAATAACGTCCTAATTTCTGGTTCGTGCAAAATTATCTTCCTTGCTCAAGGGTCAAGTTCTTCAAGTCAACCTGCTTTGGAGCAAATCCAAGTGAAAGGTGAGCATTTTATTTGATGTTATTAATTACAAACCCAAGGTTGCCACCTATCATGGTGTATTGTAGTGCAGCAGTTGTACAGCTCGTACAGAAGTTCATAAACCTGAAACATTGGCTACATTTTCTCTCTCTACAGATGCTGTCTAATATATAGAGTATGCCCATAATTTCCTGATTTTATTCATGGCCAATTTCTGATTCCGGATTACCTCTAATTTTTAGATCTCTAATTTTGTGACATAATTTGAGCATCAATGTATTTTTGCTGTGGTCTGCCTCTTGCCCCACTTCATAACAAAACTAAATCTAATTATTTCATGGCTGCCTTATGGATCCAGTGATAAATCCTTCCATAGCAAAAGTGCTGGAAATATTCAGGAGGTCAGGATGCATCTGTGGAAAAATAAATAGAATTCATGTTTTGGGTCAAAAACCATGAAAGCAATTTCAATTTCTAGACTGAAAAGCACTGAATACATTTTGGATCTTGTAACAGTCACTTCTCTGTACAATGCTGAGTTTATAATAGTATTCTTTAGTAAAATTGTATCTTGGTAAATTCTTTGCAAAGCTACCCTCTTCCATTATTTGTATCGCACTTCATTCCTTTGCAGTTGCATTTCAAACCTAATCTAAACTTATTTTTGTATTTTCTAATTCCCCTTTGCTCTGTTTATTGTAGTTGAGTTTGATTGAACTGCTTGAATCTATGAATGGTATATCTGATCTGTTTCGATAACATGCAAGGCAGTTTTTCACTAGCTTGACTATAATAATCCTAAAGTTCAAAGTTTCAGACATGTTGTGGATATAATTGATTGGCAGGAACCATGTGCAATCTGGGCTTCAGTAACTAGATTATTTGTCACTTTGGAATGACCGTGCTGATGCTCTAATTATTAACCCCTGGAACCTGCCTTACTAAGTGAATACATTGCAGATGCAGATGAGACGAACAAGGAACTTCCCAAAATTTGATTATAATGTGCACAAACCACATGTAAACTGTACCTTTTGTGTCGACTGTTAGAATTTAAAAAATATGTACTAAAGCAAGGTTTAAATACTAGGATATCAGATTTATAATTGCAGATTTGAGTGATAGATTGCCTAATTATAAAATCTTATTTCTTGAAAATGTGCACTGTAACTATACTATTAAAGTCCAGTGTTTCCACATTGAAATGCGCAAAGTTTAATATTAAGTTCTATATCACTGTGTTAATGACATATTCATTGTTTGACTGCTTATACCCCAATATTTTTCAGTTAAAGCTATTCTGAAGAAACGTGATTATGGGTCCACATACACTCAAAATAATTTCATCACAGCAATGCGAGCAATGAATGAATTCTGTTTAAAACCCAGGTATTTGGTAGTATTATTAATAAATAGTTTTTAAATTAATGCAGAATATTAGGATAGAAAAGAAAATAAATTCCTGTAATAGATAATTATCCTCTTTTGTGCAGAAAATAACCTATAGTTACAAACAAAACAAGCTAGTTTGTGCATTATGCTGAACCGAGATATCAGAATAAGAAATTGCAACTATTTTGGTCACTTCAAAAAAACTCAATCAGATATGTGAGTCACGATCATGTACAAAATACAATACAATACAATACAATACAATACCATTTATTGTCATTTGAACCTCAAATGAAGTTCAAACAAAATTTGGTTTCTGCAGTCATACAAACAAGTAAAAAGAACCAAGACACAACACAATTTACACAAACATCCATCACAGCGAATCTCCTCCTCGTTGTGATGGAAGGCAAAGTCTTATCTCTCCCCTGCACTCCCCATTCTCCTCCCGATGTCAGAGTCAGAGCCCCCGGCGGGCGATGGAAAATAAGTCCCGCTGCCATTGAAGCCGCGCCGGGCGTGTGCAAGGCCGCCCTCAGGGTCTGGATGTTAGAGCCCCCGGTAGCGCTAGCAAGTCCCGTGGCCATTAAAGCCGCGCCGGGCGATGTAAGACCCCGCTCCAGGTCATCTTCAACCCCGCAACTCGGGCGGGAGAAGTTGCCGTTGCGGGAGCCCCGAAAAGTGGTCTCCCACTAGGGACCCGCGAGCTCCCGATGTCACCGTCCACCAGACCTGCGGCTGGAGCGTCCGAATCTCCGGGGTCGGGTCACAGCCACGTGTCACCGCAGCTCTCCACGCTCCGAACTTGGCCAGCTCCACGATGGTGAGTAGTCCGCAGGCTCCGCGACTGGAGCCCCAGGTCGTTCCGGTTGGAGGCCGCTCCACGGTGCTAGGCCCCAACGACAACGGAGACCCGACAGAGAAAGGTCGGGTCCTCCATACAGGGAAGAGATTTTTTAAAGTTTCCCCCTCCCCCCCCCCCCCCCGCCCCCCACATATACACAGTTAAAAACAATATAAAAAAACACAAACAACTACATTTAACTAGACAAAAATTAAAAAAAGACAGACGGACTGCAGTCGAGCCGCTGCCGTTAGGCGCCGCCACTTCCAAATCATGCTGTCTATCCCTAATTGGCTCTTGTCTGTCTAAATTCCTGTATATCCTATCCCTCAGTATACTCTCCAGTAACTTTCCAACTACAGATGTTAAGCTCACTGGCCCATCGTTCCCAGCATTTTCCCTGCAGCCCTTCTTGAATAGAGGCACAACGTTTGCCCCCCTCCAGTCTTCCGGCATCTTTCCTGCATTTAAAAACGACTCGTAAATTTGAACCAGGGCTCCCGTAATTTTCTCTCTAGTTTCCCACAATGTCCTCGGATATATTTGATCAGGCCCTGGCGATTTGTCTAACTTCATATACGATAGTACCTTCAGCACCTCTTCGACTGTAACACTGGCTGCTCTGAAGACACTTCCATTGACTGCCCCAAGTTCCTCCGTCCTCTTGTCTTTTTCCTCGGTAAATACAGAGGAGAAATACTCATTGAGGACCTTGCCTATCTCCTGTGGCTCCACACAGAGTTGACTGCTTTGATTCATGAGGGGGTCCCACTCTCTCTCTAGTTACCCTTTTTCCCCTTATGTATTTATAAAATCTTTTGGGATTGTTCTTAATGCCAGAGCTATCTCGGCCCCTTTTTGCCCTTCGGATATCCTTGTTGGTATTGCATTAATACAACCTAAGGTGGTGCCTTGTACAATTTCTATGGCTGTTTTCTGCTACTCAATGTATTTTCAAGCTTTAACGACTGACAACAGTCTTGCTGTACCATATTGTAAAATGGTATAGATCCAGCATTCTGTATTGTAAGGTTGTTGATAGCAATTCTTCAATAATAATCTGACACTTTCCATTTGCCTTTTGTTTGCAGTGACCTGGAGAAGTTAAGAAAAATAAGACGGCGAAGTCCCCATGATGATACAGAAGCTTTCACTGTACATTTGAGATCTGACATAGAAGCTAGGTGGGTATTGATCAATTTTAATCATGCATTAATAGGTAGAGGATTCAAAAATAAACATCCAACGTTTATTTTTATAATCTCTGGCAAGGTGAAACGGTGGAGAACAATAGAGCTGATATTAGGAGAGGAGTGGGATAATGTATGAATATATGGCCTCCAGATCAATGGTTCTAACTGTTATTGCACCAATACTTTATGCCCTTTGTTAACCTTTCCAGTTTAATGTGATTTTATAGTTTTCCCCAATGGCATTTCCTTTGGAAGAAAGCTTTCTAGGAAATGATTTCTTGTAAACTTTAAACAATATTTTCTAGAATTTTTATTTACTATAGAAAGAAGAATATTATTTACTGTTTGATTTGGATTCTAAGTTTCCACATTCTCTTGCATCCAAAAGGGTGTACTAACTAAGTGGGCTTGATTGTCACTGAAGTCATACAAATATACACCTACTGGTTTGTCCCAAAGTCAAACACGCGAGGTTGGGATTTCTGGTGATGAGGCCCAATTGGGAAATTATTGGGAGATTGAGGTTGGAGTGAGGTGGAAGGGCAGAGAGGGAAGCATACAGGATTGGGCATTGGATATTATTAGTATGGGAGATAGACACAAAAGGCTGGAGTAACTCAGCGGGTCAGACAGCATCTCTGGAGAAAAGGAATAGGTGATGTTTCGGGTCGAGACCCTTCTTCAGGAGAGGTTGGCTAGGACTTTGGAAGGGAAATCATCTAGCTCTAAGTTTGTATAGTGTCCATTGTGGCCAGGAACAGGGAATTTGGGGGACAGTCATGTTCTGTGCTATCTGCTTATGAAAAAGAAGTTCTGAGAATGAGGCCTGTATGTGTTAGACAAATGGGTTAGTGGGAAAATATCAGGGATCCGTGTATCTGAGCAGGAGTTGAATTAGGCCATTCGGCCCATCGAGTCTATTCCGTCATTCAATCATGGCAGATCTCTCTCCTAACCCAATTTTCATGCCTTCTCCCCATAACCCTTGACACCGTTCTAATCAAGAATTACTCTATCTCTGCCTTAATCCACTGACTTGGCCTCCGCAGACCTCTGTGGCAATGAGTTCCACAGATTAACCACCCTCTGTCTAAAGAGGTTCCTACTCACCTTTCTAAAAGAGTGCCCTTTAATTCTGAGGCTATGACCTCTGGTCCTGGACTCTCCAACCAGTGGAAACTTCCTTTCTACATCCACATTATCTATGCCTTTCATTATTCTGTAAGTTTCAAAAAGTCCAATCAGTTCACCCCCAGTGCCCTAATAATTGATCCATATTGTCTTCACATTGGGGGAGGATACTCTCAGAACAGCCTGGCCTTTCCAGCTCAGTCCTGGACACTGGCTCTTGTTAATATTATCTCCTATTCTTTAAATTATTTTCCTTGGGTTTGGAACTCAGAATTCCACCATTTCTACTTGTAGTTCAATATTTTGAATAATTATAAATCTGTATCCCTTGGCCCGGTATTCTAAGTTTTAAAACTTTAAATCCTCAGCTTCTCAAATGTACTCCTTGTTATCTACGTGTAATTCCATGAGTGTAACTGTATCTCAGTACATGTCACAATAATCTAAACTCATATTTATGTCTAAACTAACATCACAAGCAGATTATTTAATTATCATGATTTATGAGTTTGTTTAATTACAAATTGACTGACATGCTTTATAGTACTACATGAATTCTGCTTCCTAGTATGGTGGCTGTAAAACATTGGGAACTTTGTGATCCATGTAAACGCATATCTTTTATTTTATTTTTCAATTCAAAAATGTAACAAAGCAAATATGCGTTGGCAAAAAATATTATTATTTCTCTTCAACCTGACAATGTATTTATATTACTGAAAATAAATGGATCCATACAGTTCTTGTGAGCAGACAGCTACCCTGCCAATTAAATAAAATATATATTTTACCATTGTCCTCAGTATTTTGTCATATAACACTATTCATATCAGTTGATGATTCATCCCTTAATTTATTGCCAACTTCTGTATTTGCACACCAAATTAATTTAGAGGACTACTCTCTGTATTCGTATATGAATGGAAGAAAGGTTTATCAAACTTTCGTAAAATACATTGTTGTTTGAAGGAAAGAAATGTCAACATTGACTAATCATTAAACACAAACTGGAAAAAATAATTCTCATAGAACTGATTATTTTAAAATAATTCTACTGGCAAATATAATTGTATTAATAAATGTATGACTAAAGTGTTTCTTCATGAGTAATGTTTTGAAATCTACCATAGCAGAGGCAGTAATTGCACTTGTTAATTGCTCAATATTTCTTTTAAGGGCTCTTGATGTGCATGGAAGTTTAGAAGCTCTAGCAAGGGCAAAAAATCAACGCAAAGAAGAAGAAATTGTATATAAGGAAAGTAAGTGTATGTGAAATATTTCTGGAGTATTAAGTTTGATACTTTGGGGGTAATATATCGTTTTTTTGTTAGCTGTATAACTGTTCCCATAGATATGAATTGATTAAGTATCACATTATGCCCATGCATAACTTTAGCTCTTGTGTTATGATCTAATATTAACCCTACTGGTATTAAGCATTAATCTATCTCTGGCTCTGCATTACAAATGCTGTTCAGTTTCACAGGAGACCAATTGAGTTTAATTGAATTTATTTCCTGTTGCAGAATGGATTTGTTTTAACAAATATTTTTACTTTTTTGTAGATCTTTTCAGGAACCAGAAATTAATGAAGGAATACCAGGATTTTTTGGGTATGACTATGGTGAGGCCAAGTGTACAGATTAAGTCCACTTTTTAGTTTCTGCTAGCTTCTCACCCAGATACAGTAGCATTTACAAAAAAAAAAATAACCTGGACACAAACATTTACACTTGATTTTGGTATTCCTTTAGCCAGTTTAATGTTTATTGCCCTGTCCAAGTCAAAATTGATATACAAAGTGGTGAGAAATTACAGAAGCATGTTCAAAATAGTATTAAATATATTTAAAATAACAAATATTTTAAGTATTTTCCCTTGTGTCTAAAAAATGTAAGGGGTTGTGTAAATTAGCTTTCAGTTATGAGTTGATTTTCTATGCAGATGAATTAATGAATGGGAGAGATATGGAAAAGATAGCATGCTCTCTCTGAAATTCATTTAGTATGAGCAAGCAGATATAGTGACAAGATGAGAGAATGAAGTTTGAGCAGTTGGCTAATTATTAGTGCTATCACCTATAATGTTTATTCAGTATTTACAGATATTTAAGCATAACTAAAGTGAACAATATTGTATCGTTCGTTACATTGAATGTAGTTCTGTCCTCTATAAAAGGATGGTATGTATCCTATACTAATATTTTTTGTACAGTATCTTCATATCTATGGTAATTCTGATTACTTTTTCAGTTCACTTTGCCAGTCTTACCTCAACTTCTTCCCCTCAATGCACCAGTATTCACAGCCTTCCCCTGTACCAATGCCAGCTCAGACACCACCTTGATTCCCTTTATCTTGAGCATAGATAAGGCCATTCCTTCATAGCTCTCCTACCTTTCAATGCATACCATTTCCAATCCTGCTTCCCTTGAAAAATGTCTCCTTGTCAATTTCAAAGCCGCTTTCAAACACAAATATATTTTGTTTTATTTCTTTAGAGAACATAATACTTGTGCAATCCTTTCAATAAGATTGTCACCTCTACTGTTTCCTTTTTCCCTTACAACATTCTTTGTTGTGTTATAAGAAGTTCATAAACCTGAAACATTGGCTACATTTTCTCTCTCTACAGATGCTGTCTAATATATAGAGTATGCCCATAATTTCCAGATTTTATTCATGGCCAATTTCTGATTCCGGATTACCTCTAATTTTTAGATCTCTAATTTTGTGACATAACCTAGAATGTTGCCTGGGTTTCAGCAACTAAGTTACAGAGAAAGGTTGAACAAGTTAGGTCTTTATTCTTTGGAGCGCAGAAGGTTAAGAGGGGACTTGATAGAGGTCTTTAAAATTATGAGCGGGTTAGACAGAGTTGACGTGGATAAGCTTTTTCCATTGAGAGTAGGGAAGATTCAAACAAGGGGACATGACTTGAGAATTAAGGGACAGAAGTTTAGGGGTAACATTAGGGGGAACTTCTTTACTCAGAGAGTGGTAGCTGTGTGGAATGAGCTTCCAGTGGAAGTGGTGGAGGCTGGTTCGATTTTATCCTTTAAAAATAGATTGGATGGGTATATGGACGGGAAAGGAATGGAGGGTTATGGTCTGAGTGCAGGTAGATGGGACTAGGGGGAAGTATTTATTTAAAAAATTAAAAAAAATGTTCGGCACGGACTTGAAGGGCCGAGATGGCCTGTTTCCGTGCTGTAATGGTTATATGGTTATAACAGCTGAAAGGGATCCCATCCCTGTCCCCATGTCCATGGGTTGCAGACATGAATGTTTATATAAGATGATCAGTTCAGCCATATGTTGCTAGTTATAGTCACTCCACCATAACTGTTTGGATCATACTGAAATGTTAAAAATGCATTGGTTTCTTTTTTACCCTATCAATTCACCAAAGCCATCAAATGGTTCATCCCTAACCATTGTAAATGACCACCCTCCTCTCCATTCCTCTCATTTCAATAACTGCTCCCGTCTAATCCCATTATTCCTATTTCTCCATATTTGAACCTATTCCATTCGGTTTCTTTGCATGCAATATCATTAAAGACACTTTCATTACCCATAGATGATAGTGGATATATGAAACTTGTTGCCAGGATGTAATTGAGGCAGGTACTATAACGTACAGAATCTTTCTCTCAACCTGTCTGTGCCTTTGACATGATTAATGACATTATTTTTGTCCTGCTCCTTCCTATTGTCTGAATGAAATTGCCCATATCCATTTCTATTCGTATCTGTCCAAGAAAAACTCTTGCAATGGCATCTTGTCCCAGTCACGCACAGTTGCCTCAAGTTCTATCAATCTTTTTCTTATCTACATGCTAGATCACTTACATGCTAGATCACGTATGGATGTTTATAACTACTTCACTACCACCTTTTACAACTCTTGCACACTACAATTTGTTACTCTGTTTATCTGACATCCAATATTGACAGAAAGTTCCTCTAATTAAACATTGGGAAATCTGGGTTTCTGGGTCACACTGCCAGCCTGATTCACTTCACTCCCTTTGATGAGCTCTGCATCCTATTTGACTCTAGGTTGATCATCCAACCACCCTGTCACCTCTATCTACCTACTTTCAACTGTTGAATTCATGTTCATAAGCTATAGGAGTAGAATTAAGCCATTCGGCCCATCGAGTCTACTCCGTCATTCAATCATGGCTGATCTCGACAACCTAATCCCATTTTCCTGCCTTCTTCCCAAAATCCTGACACCCGTTCTAATTAAGAACTTGTCTATCTCTGCCTTAAAAATATCCACTGACTTGGCCTCCACAGCCCTCTGTGGCAATGAGTTTCCACAGATTAACTACCATCTGACTAAAGTTCCTCCTCATCTCCTTTTTAAAAGAGCGCCCTTTCAGGGCTCGA
>CM075977.1:319120616-319242275 GCA_038087875.1 Malacoraja senta | reverse complement strand
CTGGTGCCAGGAAAATAACCTCTCTCTCAATGTCAGCAAAACTAAAGAGATGATCGTGGACTACAGGAGACAGCAGGGGGATGGACACCTCCCCATCACAATCGGTGATGCTGAGGTTGAAAGGGTCAGCAGCTTCAAGTTCCTTGGTGTGCGCATCACTGAGGACCTTTCTTGGACACAGCACATGGACACAATAACAAAGAAAGCCCGCCAGCGGCTCTTTTTCCTGAGAAGACTGAGGAAGTTTGGCATGAGTTTGCCAGCATCCTCACAAACTTCTACAGATGCACCAATGAGAGTCTGCTGACAGGCTGCATCACAGTCTGGTTCGGGAACTGTTCTGCCCACAGCCGCAAATCACTACAGAGAGTGGCGGCGGTGGCACAGACACATCATTGGCAACTGTCTCCCGGCTATTCAGGACATTTTCCACAGGCGGTGCCTGCGGATGGCACACAGCATCATCAAGGACCACAGCCACCCAGCACACAGACTGTTCTCCTTGTTACCATCAGGCAGACGATACAGGAGCATGGCTGCACGCACCACCAGACTTAAGAACAGTTTTTACCATCATGCCATCAGGCTTCTGAACTCATAAACACATCATATATGTTGATTATTTTATTTATTATTGTCTTTTACCTACCAATGTCACTTTTATCTTATTTTATCTTATTTTTATCCTTGTAATATCATTGCTGAGGTGACCCGTTGACCCTGTGTTAACCTACATATGACAAATGAAACTGAACTGAACCCATCAATAGGTAATTGTGATTCATGGTAGCTGGGTTATTTTGTTATTTTTAAAGTGGAGCTAATTTCCTTTCATTTGCAATGTTCTTTTATTGACTATTTGAACAATTCTGTCATAAACTGTGCCTGAACCCCTCTGTCAGTGGATCTCCAACTTCCTGACAGACAGGAAGCAGCATATGAGGCTGGGAAAGCACATTTCGGACCCGCTGACCCTCAGCATAGAGCACTGCAAGGCTGCGTACTCTCCCCTCTCCTTTACTCTCTCTACACCAACGACTGCACCTCCACAGACTCCTCTGTCAAGCTTCTCAAGTTTGCGGACGACACAACCCTGATTGGATTGATCCAGGATTGGGAGGAATCTGCCTACAGTCAGAAGTGATACAGCTGGCGTCCTGCTGCCATCGCAACAACCTGGAGTTCAATGTTCTTAAGATAGTGGAATTGATTGTAGACTTTAGGAGAGCTCCCTCTCCCCTCCCCCCCCCCCCCCCCCCACTCGCCATCAACAACACCACAGTCACATCTGTGGTCATTTAAGTTCCTTGGAACCATCATCTCCAGGGACCTTAGATAGGAGGCCACCATCGACTCCACATTCAAAAAGGCCCACAGAGGATGTACTACCTGCGGCAGCCGAGAAAACACAATCTGCCACAGGAAATGATGATCCAGTTTTATACTGCCATCTTAGAGTCTGTCCTCACCTTCTCCATCATGGACTGGTTTGGCTCAGCCACCAAGCATGACATCCGGAGGTTGCAGCGCATAGTTCGATCAGCCGAGAAGGTGTTGGCTGCAACCCCCCCCCCCATCGACGAACTGTACACTGCAAGGGCCAGGAAACGAGCGGGTAAGATCATCTCTGACCCCTCTCACCCTGGCCACAAAGTCTTTGAAGCACTTCCCTCTGGAAGGCGACTCCGGACTGTCAAAGCCGTCACAGCCAGACATAAAACCACTTTTTTTCCACGAGCAGTAGCTCTACTCAATAACCAAAAGTCTGTAGCCTCCTTTTGCTCTGGTATTTTATTTCATTCTTCACATGTTTAAATTATAAAGCTTTTTTTTTTTGTGAAAGGGAAATAGCTTTATTTATTATTATTTATTTATTTATTTTTAATTTTTATTTATTAGAAGTACATTACATTACAACCAATTACATTAGTACTCGTCACAAAAAAAACCACAAAAAAAATTGTAAAGCTTTATTCTTATTGTTTACTGTATATCGTGTTGTTACTTGCGAGCAAAGCACCAAGCGAATTCCTTGAATATCTACCTACTTGGCTAATTATATTTATTCCATTTATTTATTCAATTCAATAAAATTGACATATTTTCCATAGGCTTTGCTAGCAGTGGGTGTCATTCAGTCTTCCAAGATTCCAGATCCTGGCCACCCGTAAGGAAAACTTAATTTTGTCCTTTGTTTTTAATCAGAAATGTGGAATTATCATGTGTCTAGCTTTTTTCTGGTAAATTAGATACAAATTGGGAAAAGGGGTAGTTTTAACAGCTATTCTTTACAGAACATTTTTTTGTAGATTCCAAAGTTTAATAACATTATTGTTTCTGCCATTGAAATTGCTTATGATGATCATTGGATAAGTTTAATGTTGTATGCAAAGTAAAGCATAATTAATCCATCCACAAAATTACAGTTTGGTTAATAGTCTTTCACATTTGGTGTTCTGTTGTTTAACTTAAGGTATGGATTTACAAATATGCGCTCCATTGCATCCCTCATCAGTGGAGTAGGGATTTTTATGATGGGTGCAGGACTCTCTGGTACCATGGAATTAATGGACTATTACATCCCATCATATAGAATCCTTAATGTGGGTAAGTTCTGTATTAGCAAATGCTTTTAGAGATGAACTGTGGAATAGATTCTGCAAGAAAATTATAATGCTATTTCTATTGCAGGTGCTCAATCGAAGCATAACATGTTGTACACCAGTCCACTTTGTATAATTCAATCATTTTTTCTGTAATAGAGAATAAACCTGGCCACATTTTGTTGACACGAATTTTAGTTATGCCAGAGTAAAGAAACTGGCATATCGTATATTGCCTTTAAGATTTCCCATTCAGAATGTTACTTGCTACCTTTACAGATTTAATTTTGAACTGTCCTGCTGTGTTGCCAATATGATGTGGAAAGAGGTAATCGGTTGTTATAATACCTTTTGATCATGGATGTTGCTTGAATTGTTATGTACTTGGAATGTTAAAAAAAATAGTCTGAATCAAATTGTTGATATGAAGACCTATTCATCTGACTAAACTACAAACATACACGCCAGTCACTACACTGTTTGCAAGAGAAGAAAACTTGAAGAAAATCATTACTTTTCATTTTGAGTATAATTTAATGTTCTATTATAACTACTAAATATAGTTTCCTTGCACCTTCAAGGAAGCTGACACTACACTTCTGCGACATAGGTTACATGATTTCATGTTCGCAGTGCAAGACTCTAACAGAGCTTGTGCTTTGTTCATGGTTGAGGACTGATCTTGATACTGTCGAGGGGCGCAGCAATAGAGTTGCTTTTTTACAGCGCTTGCAGTGCCTGAGACCCGGGATCAATCCCGACTACGAGTGCTGTCTGTACGGAGTTTGTACGTTCTCCCCGTGACCGCGTGGGGTTTCTCTGAGATCTTCGGTTTCCTCCCACACTCCAAAGACGTTAATTGGCTTGGTGTAGATGTAAATTGTCCCTAGTGTGTGTAGGATAGTGTTAATTTGCAGGGATCGCTAGTCGGTGCGGACCTCAGTGGGCCGAAGGGCCTCTCAGCTGGAGAGAGATTTTTCAAGGTTATATTCTTATAATTGTGCATGTATATCACTTTCTGAATTTGGTGTTTAAAAACAAACACACATCTGGCAACTATCATATGATTTTAATTTTCCCTTCCACCTATTTTATGTCTCTTCTATATGTCTTCAGTTTCCAAGTGTTATTCTGCTTAATTTGATTGGGAGGAATCATTACCAGCACAAAACAATTTGTCACCAAGTTTTTCTGTCCTTGGTATAAGAAAGAATACATAGCCATGCCTGAGCTTTATCTTTGATAATGAAGCATTAAAGAGATTTTTTGATTTTATTTTAAAAGGAAATAAGCAGGCAATTTTAACAACTATTCCATATTAATCATGCATATTATCAAGATTTTTCAAATTATATTGTATCAATTCTAATTTCTTTTTGTATACTATTGTACTACAGCTAAGGATCATCTGCAGTTAGATAGACTATGTAAATATACCTCCAGCAACTTGATTCATATTCCATCTGTGACATTTCAATTTTAAGATTGTTGGTAACAAAGATATTTCGTGACCTCTCTTGGAACTCTTTGTAAATACTACTTGACAAGAACCCACTTTCTTGATAATTGGATCTTCAATGTAACCCAAGTTAAAACAAATAATTTGACTTTCCCTTAATGTATTCTATTCCTGATGGAACATGTTCTCCAAGTTGAAGTATTATACATTTGAATTATTTTTTTTGGCTGCTATTTTTTTTAAACTGAGATTTTTGCACTTAACATTAATAAAATGGTATTTTGGAATATTTAAATTTGTTTAAATGCAATACAGTTGTAAAGGATTTTCTTTCATGTTCCATTTATATTTTTCAGGCCTATTTTATTCTGGCTGTTCATTAGTGTCAGAAGGAGGTACAGTATACATACAATAATTAAAAAACCTATTTTCTTCATCCTATTCATTTTCATTATGATATCAATATGATAAATTCTGCTTGATTTTTATTGTTCAGCTTTTTCATTCAAAATGATTTGGCAAGCATATGCACAGTTTTTTAAAAGTTTAAATATATTCCCCGATGTTCTGGATGATCCTTATTTAGCTGCACTCTATTAACGTAATCAGATAGACACAAAATGCTGGGTAACTCAGCGGGACAGGCAGCATCTCTGGATAGAAGGAATGGGTGACGTTTGGGTTGAGACCCTTCAAACAACTCGTTTCTCATGCTATAAAAACTATACTGAAACTTTTACTTTGATTTGATAACAAAACATCACACTATTAAGTTGTTTTAAATTGCTATTTTAAGAGTAAATGAATTTAAGCATTTAAATAGTTTAGATCTCATTTTACATCATTTAAACTTTGCTCTTGTGGCTTTATGGCTTTTAAAAGATCTAGTTTAAATTCCTACTTTGTAAATGCTGTCAGTTATAGTGTTTTCATTCTTATTTGTTTACTGGCAATTGCAATAAATAGCTTCCTAACCAGTTATAATTTACATTACATTCCATGTCAGGTTGGCCATTTCCTTTTAACTTTATATTTGATTAAACATTTAATATACTCATTAGATGCCAGTTTTATTGCCATTAACTTGTGATATTCCAAGATCTTTTTTTTTTGCTTCTGACAAATGAGTTTACTGTGTTTTCTTTACAGCAACACTTTTGGTAGCAATAAATGAACTTCGAAAGAGTGCTCGTGCTAAAGGAATAACATTTTATCAATATGGTATATCAGTTTTATAATATATACACTCCATACAACTTATTATTTAAATGGCATTTACTGCTAGCAAAAACTGCGTGCATAGGTAGACAAATATTACACAAAGCTGTATGTATTACTTATGGATGAAAGAAAAAGCCTAGTGCACAATTCAGTGTTGAGACAGTTCAGTTGGAAGTACAAATTCCAAATGTTCTTTCATGAGTTTCAGTATTGCTGAATATTGTATTTGTTGATATTTATTATACCTAGTTACCCTTGATAAGATGGTGGCAGGCTTCTTGCATGTTTCTAGTTCTTGCATCCGCAGTATTCTTGGGTGAGGAATTATGGAATTTTGACCTAGCAGCAATGAAAATAAATCAAAATATTTAAGTCAGGAGTGCCTTAGTCAGAGAAGAGCAAGCAGGAGAAGTTGTTTTATATAGGTTGCCCTTATATTTTGAGGCAGGAGTGTTGAGGCTATGTGCTGTTGGAAAAAGTAGAAGCCAAGCACAGGCAGACTTTACTCAGAACTACTGTAGATTTGGGAGCAACAGCAGCAGGAGATTAGCAAGAGATACGACTGATTGGCTCTAGCCCGAGTGGGAGGAGAGAAGTGAGTCAGAGGGGGGAAAACAGTTGAAAAGTAGAAGCCAAGCACAGGCAGACTTTACTCAGAACTGCTGTAGATTTGGGAGCAACAGCAGCAGGAGATTAGCAAGAGATACGACTGATTGGCTCTAGCCCGAGTGGGAGGAGAGAAGTGAGTTGAAAACTGAGGAATTTGGTTTGTAAATTTGTAAATCAGGCAATTTATCCGTCAATTTAAGCAAGACGGCTCTTAGCGAGCGGCAGTGAGTGAGTGGCCCTGTGAGTAAAGTGTGAGTCTTTGGCTCGCGAGTCTTCGGCGAGGAGGCTGAGGAGAGGAGACCACGCAATACGCTTGAGAGGTAGAGACGAAAGAAGGAGATGTCAGGCAAGCTGATTCAGTCCGATGCTTGCAGTATGTGGGAGGTCAAGGACACCGCTGGTGCCTCTGGCTGCTACAAATGCGAGAAGTGTATCCAGGTAGAGCTCCTGAAGGGCCGTGTTGGGGAACTGGAGAAGCAAGTGGATGACCTCCGGTTCGTCCGAGAAACGGAGTCGTTCCTCGACAAGTCCTACAGTACGATTGTTACACCTAAGGTACTGGAAGAGAGAAGGTGGGAGACGGTGAGAAAGGAGGGAAGCATGGAATGCCAACGTCCCCGGGTGTTGTACCTCTTGTGAACAGGTTCACCCGCTTAGAAGCTGTTGGGACAGAAGACGTGTTTACACTGAGCGGCGGACTGGCTTGCGATGCGAATAGGGCTGTTGAGCCAAAACCAAAAAGGCCTAAGGCAGGCAACGCCATTGTAGTGGGAGACTCCATTGTGAGAGGTACGGACAGGGAATTCTGCGTAAACAGACGGGATGCGAGGATGGTGTGCTGCCTTCCTGGTTCCAGGATGTCACGGACAGAGTGCAGAAAATCCTCAAGGGAGAATGTGAGCATCCGGAAGTGGTAGTGCATGTCGGCACAAACGATGTCGGAAAGAAGGGGATGAATATTCTGCAGCGTGACTTTAGAGAGCTCGGAAAAATGCTGAAAAGCAGGACCTCCAGGGTTATTATCTCCGGTTTGCTTCCAGTTCCTCGTGCTGGCGAGAGCAGGAACAGGGAGATACAGGACCTGAACGTGTGGCTGAGGAACTGGTGCACGGGGCAGGGATTTAGATTCTTAGATCACTGGGATCTGTTTTGGGGTAAGGGGGAACTGTACAAAAGGGACGGATTGCATCTTAACAGGTGTGGGACCAGCATTCTGGCAGGCAGGTTTGCCACTGCTACACGGGTGGTTTTAAACTGAATAAGGGGGGGGGTGGGGTGTCGAATGGGATAGTGGAGGATGGAGTTAAAGGGAAAGGGTTTCTTAAATGTGTGAGCGTAGAGACAGAGGGGTGTAAAATGAGGATAGAAGCAATAGGTAGCAAGGTGAAAAGTAAAAGTGGCAGGCAGAGAAAACCAGGGCAAAAATCAAAAAGGGCCACTTTTCAACATAATTGTATAAGGGGTAAGAGTGTTGTATAAACAAGCCTGAAGGCTTTGTGTCTCAATGCAAGGAGCATTCGTAATAAGGTGGATGAGTTGAATGTGCAGATAGCTATTAATGACTATGATATGGTTGGGATCACGGAGACATGGCTCCAGGGTGACCAAGGCTGGGAGCTGAACATCCAGGGATATTCAATATTCAGGAGGGATAGAGAGAAAGGAAAAGGAGGTGGGGTAGCGTTGCTGATTAGAGAGGAGATTGACGCAATGGAAAGGAAGGACATTAGTTTCGAGGATGTGGAATCGGTATGGGTAGAACTGCGAAACACTAAGGGGCAGAAAATGCTGGTGGGTGTTGTGTACAGGCCACCTAACAGTAGCAGTGAAGTTGGAGATGGTATCCAACAGGAAATTAGAAATGCGTGCGACAAAGGCAAAACAGTTATAATGGGTGACTTCAATCTACATATAGATTGGGTGAATCAAATTGGCAGGGGTGCTGAGGAAGAGGATTTCTTGGAATGTATGCGGGATAGTTATCTAAATCAACATGTAGAGGAACCAACGAGAGAGCAGGCTATTTTAGACTGGGTATTGAGTAATGAGGAAGGGTTAGTTAGCAGTCTTGTTGTACGTGCCCCCTTGGGCAAGAGTGACCATAATATGGTTGAGTTCTTCATTAGGATGGAGAGTGACATTGTTAATTCAGAAACAATGGTTCTGAACTTAAAGAAAGGTAACTTTGAGGGTATGAGACGTGAATTGGCCAAGATTGACTGGCAATTAATTCTAAAAGGGTTGACGGTGGATATGCAATGGAAGACATTTAAAGACTGCATGGATGAACTACAACAATTGTTCATCCCAGTTTGGCAAAAGAATAAATCAGGGAAGGTAGTGCATCCGTGGATAACAAGGGAAATCAGGGATGGTATCAAAGCGAAGGATGATGCGTACAAATTAGCCAGAAAAAGCAGCATACCGGAGGACTGGGAGAAATTCAGAGACCAGCAGAGGAGGACAAAGGGCTTAATTAGGAAAGGAAAAATAGATTATGAAAGAAAACTGGCAGGGAACATAAAAACTGACTGCAAAAGTTTTTATAGATATGTGAAAAGAAAGAGATTAGTTAAAACAAATGTAGGTCCCTTGCAGTCAGAAACAGGTGAGTTGATCATGGGGAACAAGGATATGGCGGACCAATTGAATAACTACTTTGGTTCCGTCTTCACTAAGGAAGACATAAATAATCTGACTGAAATAGCAGGGGACCGCGGGTCAAAGGAGTTGGAGGAATTGAGTGAAATCCAGGTTAGTCGGTAAGTGGTGTTGGGTAAATTGAATGGATTAAAGGCCGATAAATCCCCAGGGCCAGATAGGCTGCATCCCAGAGTACTTAAGGAAGTAGCTCCAGAAATAGTGGATGCATTAGTAATAATCTTTCAAAACTCTTTAGATTCTGGAGTAGTTCCTGAGGATTGGCGGGTAGCAAACGTAACCCCACTTTTCAAGAAAGGAGGGAGAGAGAAAACTGGGAATTGCAGACCAGTTAGTCTAACATCGGTAGTGGGGAAACTGCTAGAGTCAGTTATTAAAGATGGGATAGCATCACATTTGGAAAGTGGTGAAATCATTGGACAAAGTCAGCATGGATTTACGAAAGGTAAATCATGTCTGACGAATCTTATAGAATTTTTCGAGGATGTAACTAGTAGCGTGGATAGGGGAGAACCAGTGGATGTGGTGTATCTGGACTTCCAGAAGGCTTTCGACAAGGTCCCACATAAGAGATTAGTATACAAACTTAAAGCACATGGCATTGGGGGTTCAGTATTGATGTGGATAGAGAACTGGCTGGCAAACAGGAAGCAAAGAGTAGGAGTAAACGGGTCCTTTTCACAATGGCAGGCAGTGACTAGTGGGGTACCGCAAGGCTCAGTGCTGGGACCCCAGCTATTTACAATATATATTAATGACCTGGATGAGGGAATTGAAGGCAATATCTCCCAAGTTTGCGGATGACACTAAGCTGGGGGGCAGTGTTAGCTGTGAGGAGGATGCTAGGAGACTGCAAGGTGACTTGGATAGGCTGGGTGAGTGGGCAAATGTTTGGCAGATGCAGTATAATGTGGATAAATGTGAGGTTATCCATTTTGGTGGCAAAAACAGGAAAGCAGACTATTATCTAAATGGTGGCCGACTAGGAAAAGGGGAGATGCAGCGAGACCTGGGTGTCATGGTACACCAGTCATTGAAAGTAGGCATGCAGGTGCAGCAGGCAGTGAAGAAAGCAAATGGTATGTTAGCTTTCATAGCAAAAGGATTTGAGTATAGGAGCAGGGAGGTTCTACTGCAGTTGTACAGGGTCTTGGTGAGACCACACCTGGAGTATTGCGTAAGTTTTGGTCTCCAAATCTGAGGAAGGACATTATTGCCATAGAGGGAGTGCAGAGAAGGTTCACCAGACTGATTCCTGGGATGTCAGGACTGTCTTATGAAGAAAGACTGGATAGACTTGGTTTATACTCTCTAGAATTTAGGAGATTGAGAGGGGATCTTATAGAAACTTACAAAATTCTTAAGGGGTTGGACAGGCTAGATGCAGGAAGATTGCTCCCGTTGATGGGGAAGTCCAGGACAAGGGGTCACAGCTTAAGGATAAGGGGGAAATCCTTTAAAACCGAGATGAGAAGAACTTTTTTCACACAGAGAGTGGTGAATCTCTGGAACTCTCTGCCACAGAGGGTAGTCGAGGCCAGTTCATTGGCTATATTTAAGAGGGAGTTAGATGTGGCCCTTGTGGCTAAAGGGATCAGAGGGTATGGAGAGAAGGCAGGTACGGGATACTGAGTTGGATGATCAGCCATGATCATATTGAATGGCGGTGCAGGCTCGAAGGGCCGAATGGCCTACTCCTGCACCTAATTTCTATGTTTCTATGTTTCTATGGAACCTAAGCTGAGTTTCTGCAGTCTATCTTGCACACACCCCAAATACCATGCACTGGGGGTTGGGGCTGCAAATGTTTATTTTTTCGGTCAATGGGTTTGTGTTTTCCTGATGGTGCCAGAGCAATGAATCTGTCCTGCCAAGTAGCATGTACTGCTGTCAAGATCATGATTTGTACCATGTAAGTGATCAAAAGATTTTCGTGAATTGAAGAGATGAGTTACTCTTGGGGGGAATTCCTAAATGTGATTTGCACTTGTAGCTGGAGTAATTACATGATTGTCCAGTTAATGTTCAGGTTATTAGTTAAATTCCATAATGTGATGGTTGATTTTGAAAGATTTGTCTCAAGAGAAACTGGTTCGATGGTCATGCCATGGCACTTGTGGGAGACAAATAGTACTTGCTCCGAGGAATGGCAGTTGGAATTAAACACGTCAACTTCTGCATCAATTTCCTGAGGCTGAAATAATTGATCTCAAATTACAACTTTTTGTTTGTGCTGAAGTTGACTCCACCTGGTGTTAAATATTCCCCAAGATTCCTATTAACATTGTTTTAACATTGTTTTTACTTGGTTTAAAAACTTAAGTGGTTAAAAGCTGCCAATCATTCTCGCCTTGCTGCTGCAGTTCAACTATTGTAAATTTTTGCACCAAGCATATCATAGCCTGGATCAATATAGCTCAAATATATCTTTGATCAGGCTACTGGGAAGCAGTAATGCATTTTGACCACACCTTCAACTACTTAGCTAATGAGGATGGATGAATTGAAGTAATAGTTTATTTTAGTGTAGAGATACAGCACGGGAACAGGCCCTTCGGCCCACTGAGTCCGCGACGACCAGCGATCCCCGCACACTATCCTACACACACTGGGGACAATTTACATTTATACCAAGCCAATTAGCCTATAAACCTGAACGTCTTAGGAGGAAACTGGACCTTCCCGGAGAATACCCACTGGGAAAACGTACAAATTCTGTACAGACAGCACCCGTAGTTTGGATTGAACCCAGATCTCTGGCGCTATAAGACAGCAACACTACCGTTGCGCCATCCTGCTGCAGTCACCCCTCGTAACTAAAGTAGTTTAGGAAATTAGATTCAAAGAATGGCATTGGACATTTGTAAAAATAATAAAAGGTGTATTTCAAATTCGCAACAAATATACATTTCATTAAGAAAAAGAGTTCATGGGAAAAGTGATCCATCTGCGGCTGACTAAAGAAGATAGGTATAAATAAGATTAAAAGTAGTGGATTATAAAATTGTGAATTTTCACCAAGAATTAGGACAATTTGGGAAATTAGCAAATTAAAATTGATAAAGTAGAAACAAATTGAATATGACTGCAAAGTTGCAATAAACATTTATGAAAAGTTTTTCAAAGAGTTTCTATGTAGAGGCCCTCCTTGGGTTATGAATGCCAGATTTAGGGACACCCACCCATACGAGCAAACAACAACAGTCGGGCAAGGTCAATCCGAGCAGATCTGGAGGTGCTGAGCAGACTCACTCGTTGCGTCAGAGAGGCTGAGTGGAGGCTGATTTCCATGCACCAGCACTCATCACAGCTCCTTCTGCGATCCCCCTCCCACTCGCTGTTTTTATTCATTTCCGACTTGCAAAAATGTATATGTTCAGTTCTCAGAAATTGAACCCTATCAAAACCCGAGGACTGCATGTATGTTTTGAAGAGCAGAATATCAAAGTTAAGCATGTTTCTATTGGAAGTTGAAGCATGTTTTGTTATAAGGAAATATGGATATAGCAGAGGTTTAAAACAAACAATTTGTATTTATTTTCGTAACAGGAAATATCAAAGGCATTTCCAAATAAGTAAATAACAAAGAGTAAAAGTAATTGATCAAGTCAAAATTAATATTACTAATAAAAATTGTTAAATTATTATCTGGAAGCTCAAAAATAATTTTGGAAGATAACCAAAGTTCACTAGATTCTAGAGAGATTCCAGTAGATTGGAAAACGATAAACACCACTACAAGAAATGAGAAAAAAGGTTTGGGAAAGAATGAAATTAACATCAATATTGAGTAAATGGTGCTGTTCATTATTAAGGAAATGAAAATGAAGTCCTCAGAAAAGGAAAGAATCAAAACAAAAGCATGTCGCCATTGCAGATAATTAACAGGACAAAGAACATGTTAGCGTCATGGCAAGGTGGTGGTGATGGAGATGCATAAGTGTTAGGTTGTTTCTTTCAATAACTATTTTAAGTCAACACATCCGGACATGTTGTTTTGAATACAACGAGATGATGCAGGGTATTCAGGAGAATATTTGAGGGCTTCCGCTGTTCAGATACTGAAAAAGGTGGCTGGAATGTATACAGTTCTGATCTAACAATAGTTTCATTCCTAAGAATTTTAAATGGTTCTCTAGTTCCAGATTAAAATCACGTTATAACCAATTTGGGTCTGCAATATAAAAATGGTTCCCTAATTTATCAATTATGTTATATCCAATTAGCTTTATGGAAATGCACATTATTGCAAGCTATCTGTATAATTCTGCAAGTGATATGAAAAAGGTGTGTAAAATAAAAAAAGGTACAAGACTCAGTTTCAGAGTATGTTCTGTAGTACTTTTTACAGTTATCAATTTATAAAATGACCTATGTGTAAAGCATGTGAGTCTAAAACCCCTAAATTTATTAAACGTGAAAGCTCTGACTAAGAAGTTAGGTTCTTTCTTGCCAAAATGGCTGGTATTCCTTATCTGTAACCTTTTTAACACAAATGTGAAAATACTGTTAGGATTAGATAGGTATGTGCAATCGGTAAGAGACCAGCATTGAACAGGCAGGGAATGTAGGGCTATATATTATGTTCAAACAGATGAAATGAGCTTAAATTGGCATCGTGGTCGGCACAGTAATATAGCAGGCCAAAGGACTTATTCTATGTAGTAATTTCCTCCAATTACTATAACAAGATAGATAATTGCCTGGAAATGAAGGGCTGCATGAAGAACTTTGTTTTCCATTTTCATTTGTGTTATTTAACACATTTCACACACCACTGATAAACTTTTCAACACTATCCTGGTTAACCGACTTGATAGTTACTTGAGAAATATTGTTGTGAGAACATCTGGCAATTAATTATAAATATTCTGCTCAAGCACAGGCTAATTTATTCTACACAATCTGCTTAATTATACTCCATACATAATGTCATGAGAGACTTTTGTTTTTAGACTTTAGAAGTGAATCTCATTTTCATATTGCGCCAAATATCTAGAAATATTATGTGATGTCTGGTCTGGTTATTGTCATTAATCTGGGTCAAATAATTATATGTGCAGATTTTCTACCATATTCCAGTTATAACAAACTGGAAAGAGAAGTACTTGAGTACAGGGGGAAAAGGTACCATGGTGTTTTTTATTTGTTTTGCTGCAAAGTTATTAAAATGTTATCAACTATTTAATGTAAAACCTATTCATAAATTAAGGAATATCTGTACTGTTCAGAAATGTCAACCTACAAACAAAAGTCTATGGAGTACCAATGAACTCCACATGCATTGGATGCAGGTGCAAATAATTTATCATTAAATTATGCCCAATGCTTAAATCCACTTAGTTATGTGATTTTTTATGAAACAGCCGTTAATCAACACCTGCATGAACATCTTCAGATATTCATTCGTAGACTTTAAATACCTAAATATTAATTGGATTCTAAAGATTCACTACGTACTAATACATTCTTTAATGTCATGCTCATTGTGCCTCTATTAAAATATAACTTATTTGTTTCCTAGTGGTGCATAGTCATGACCCGACCACCAATGTTGTTCTGTTGGAAGATGCAGCTGCTGTGCTAGGAGTATTATTAGCAGGCAGCTGCATGGCGCTAACGTCCCTTACAGGTAAAAACTACGTTAAAATACTCATCGTTAGTTTCTTCAATTTTATGTGTGATTAGGAATTACATGGCTTTATTTTGTGTGCATGTAACAAAGTTGTACAGTAGGTACTTTCAGTGGCCTTGAAATTATTGGAGATGCCAGCATTGATTTATGTTTTAACCAACCATGTTGGGTATTTATTATCACATTTTCACTGGCTGGAACTTACTGGTACATGCCAGCAGTTTGGTATTGAACTTGCTTGTAGGTTTTGTTGCTGCTGTTTTGCCAAATACAATGGTGAAGCTTGAAATTGCTGCAGTGACCAAGCAATTAGGCTGAGGAATTTGTCCATTAAAATCGTGCCAGATTAAACCTGGCAAAAGAACAGTTCATTCATTGCAATAGTAGAGGGAAAAGAGTAATTGCTTCTTAATTAGCTTTTTTAGAATTAATTTAATCTAGCTAAATGGTTTGACATTTTTAATGTTTTTAATTTTTTCATTGAACTATTAATAATAATCCTTGAATAGTTTGTCTAGCGGAGGACATTATTGAATATAATCCTCCAACTCACTGAAAATTAAAAATTATCTCATGAGCATTTCAATCAGGTTTCTCCAATTGGGAGTCAACATGTAGCCTTGTCTCACTCCAAAGTACTAACAACCTCACAGTTAATGCCAAGACCTTTAATAGTACTGATGTGCTGTGGGAACTTGGAGTCCAGGTTCATAGTTCACTAAAGTAGCAGCACAAGTAGATAGGGTGTTTAATGCTTGCCTTCATTGAATATAAGAGTCAGGAAGAAATAGTGCAGCTCTAGGACTTTGGTTCGGAAGCATTTGGAGTATTGCATGCCGTTCTGGTCACCCCATTACAGGAAAGTTATAGTGGTTTTGGAGAGGGTGCAATGGATGTTTACCAGAATACTGCCTGGCTTAAAGTGTTTAGTGCTACAGGGAGATGTTGAATAGACCTTGATTGTTTTCTCTGGAACATCAGAAGTGGAGGAGAGACGATAGAAGTATATCACATTATAAGAGGCATAGATAGGGTAGACAGTCAAACCTTTTCTCCAGGTCGGAAATGTCTAACAATAAAGGGCATAGCTATAAGGTGAGAGGGGGTAAGTTCAATGGAGATGTGCAGGGCAAGTTTTTGCGCAGTGGTGGAGCCTGGAACGTGGTGGTGGAGGCAGATATGATGGTGGCGTTAAGTAGATTTTGGTACGCACATGGAAGTGCAGGGAATAGAGGGATATGGGTCATGTATAGGGAAATTAGATCAGTTTAACATGGCATCATGTTCGGCACAAACATTGTGGGCCGATTGGCATGTTCCTGTGTTGTACTGTTCTATGTTCTCACTTTAATGAGATCCAAACAAAACACAGTCCTTCAATTTTGGTTCAGTTATTTTACAAGCAAGAGTTAATCAAAAAGTATTTCATATTTTTATCAATATGCTACACTTCTACATTGGACATTTTACTTACACTAATAAAAACAGAAAACAACAGCAATATTCAGCAGGTCAGGCAACCTCTGGGAAGAACGGAGCCAACATTTAATGTCAAATATCTTTGAGAACTAGTGAACTCTGATCATTTTAATGACCCATTCATCAAACATGCCATATCTTCCCTATTTACCTTAAGATAACACCATCCATTTAGCCCTCAAGAATGGTGCATGTTTTTGTACAGAAAGGCAAACAAAACTTTCATGCTAGTATTAAAGACAGAGACTTCCCAAAGTGCATTAGAATGAAAAATTTCTCATCCACCTCCACAAGGGGATGTTAGCGAAGCTGACCATAAGCCTGCTGAGAGGCAGGGAAATGACGTTTTTTAAAGAAGGAGCAAAAGAGGTTTGAGGACAAACCCCTCGAATTTGTGACCTTAGCAACTGATTGTAAAGCTGCAAAATGTGGAATGATTAAAACCTGTTATGTTAGAACTCCAAGAGACTATAATCTACCGTCATTATTACGGACCTATTTATAATGGATTTGGTTTTTCAACGGACGGAGCATCCCCACAGTAATCAGACACCAGTGTCTCTTTAAGGACACATTTGCTCGTTAAACTGCGGAAGGCCGTTGCAATTGAGAAGCAATCGATTTGATCTACACTTGTGCAATGATACTCTATTAGACAATGTTTCTAGTTTAGTTTAGAGATACAGCGCGGAAACAGGCCCTTCGTCTCACCGGGTCCGCGCCAACCATCGATACCCGCACATTAACACCATCCCACATCCACTAGGGACAATTTTTACATTTACCAAGTCAATTAGCCTACAAACCTGTACGTCTTTGGAGCGTGGGAGGAAACCGAAGATCTCGGAGAAAACCCACGCAGGTCACGGGGAGAATGTACAAACTCCGTGCAGACAGCACCCGTAGTCGGATCAAACCTGGGTCTCCGGCGCTGCATTCGCTGTAAGGCAGCAACTCTACCGCTGCGCCACTGTGACCGTCACGTGCACTAACAAAAATACATTTTTAGCTGTTAAAAAGAACTTTGCATTTGAAAATAACTTGTTGTTTCACGAAGACTGCTAGGTGGTTGGTAGGTGATTCCCTCACTCGGTTACAGCGGACCATCGGCAATAATGGGCACCATTCCGTCCCCTGTGATCCGTTATAACGAGGGTTAACTGTATATTAAAAAAAGTTACATTATTTTTGACTGCTGAATGGACATTAATAAAAAGTTTTCTTGTATCAATCGGATGCACTGTCATTCCCTTCTTTTATCTTGAACCCTTTTTCTTTATTTTTTTTCCTTCTCCTTATCCCAACCTTACTTTTTGCCCCTCTCTTTGCTTAACACCTGTGGTGTCGGTAGCTTTCTTTCCAGTTCCAATTAAAGATGCTTTGTGGTTTGCTGTTTATTTCCAGCCTTTTCTTTTATTTTGGTATCTTTCATGTTAGAATTTCTGGTTTTGTAATTCAAATGTATGTGTCAGATGTGCCATGGGCATAAATCCATTTTATGAAGTAAAATCCATTCCAATCAGCACAGAAAATGCAGAATGTCTTTTTTATTTCAACCTCCATGTTGTGCAGATACCTGAAATTTAGGTTGCAATTTTCCTATTTTTAGTTGAAATGTTTTGGTATTTGACGTGATGGGATAATGGAAACAGATATTGATGTTATATATCTATTTTTATTTAGGTAATCCATATTATGATAGCATTGGCTCTCTTGGTATCGGAACTCTCTTGGGCATTATTTCAACATTTTTGATCTACACAAATACTGAGGCTCTGATTGGGAGGTCGATCCAGCCAGAAAATGTACAAAGGCTTACTGAACTTTTGGAGAATGACCCTTCAGTAAGGTAATTGGATAGAAGAGCCTGTTGCTATGCTGTACTATTCATTGTTCTATCATGATTAGCACTAAGAAAGCTTTCATTGCTGCTGAATATTTCAAGTAAAGGATCTAATAAATTATAATCTGTCTGAGAGCATTTTCTTCTTTAGTACAAAGAATTGATTACGTGGATATTTGATGGAGTCTGTACTATTTAGATCCATTTAAAATAGGACAGTACAGTGGCGAGATGGTAGAACTGCTGCCTCAACACCAGAGACCTGGGTTTGATTTTGACTACAGGTGCTGTCTGTGCAGAGTTTATACTTTCTCCAGGTGTTCAGGTTTCCTCCCACATTCCAAAAACGTGCAGATCTGTAGGTTAATTGGCTTCTGTAAATTGTCCCTCGTGTGTAGGACATAGAATTAGTGTACGGTTGATCGATCGTTGGTGCGGACTCGCTGGGCCAAAGGGCCTGTTTCCATGCTGTATCTCTAAACTTAAAGTAAAAATAATTGGCATGAAAAATGAAAAGTTCTATAATAGTCAATTGCTCTATATTGCCCATTTTTTTGACCATTTGCTGCATCCAGTGAATCCATGGTACACAAGGGCAATTTGAGGATGACACACTATTTGTGTTTTGCATGATTGGTTTTGCTTTTTAAAAAAAATAGAGGAATCAGTAAAATTTTGATTGTCAACTATTTCAGTGGCAAATGGGAAAAAAAGGGCTTCGAAAGCAAGGTTTTGTTTTGTGCGTTTGGAGGAATTATTTGAAAATATGCGACAGAAATAGTCAAATTAGATAACATACTATTAAGCCACTAATATTTTGTAATTAAATAATAAAGCAAACAAAAGTGTTTGATCCTCATTCTTTGCACAATTGATTAGAACGTGCTTGATGGGAGATCATGGATTACCAGAATGGTGATACACATTTGCTTACCCAACACAAAGCCAGATATCTGGTGCCAGTTTACATGTCTGATCTCTTCGAAATTTAAATTGTATTGTAAAGAGGGAAAATAATGAATTCTTGAACAAATTAGACTTTGACCATACAGCATGGAAACAAGCCCCTCCCTGAGGCACAAACCTCCAGACCGATAGACAACCTTCCACCACTGCCCTCGGTTTCCTACAAGTAAGCCAATTCTGTATCAATTTAGCTAGCTCTCCCTGAATATCATGTGATCTAATCTTCCAGAGCAGACTACTGTGTAGAGCCTTTATCAAAGGTTTTGTTCAAGTCCATGTAAACTATATTAATGGCCTTCCCTAATCAGCTTTCTTGGTTACCTCTTCAAAACGATCAAATTTGTGAGGCATGATCTCCTATGCATAAAACCATGCTGACTATCCTTAATAAACCATGTCTTTCCCAATGTACGTGGTATCTTATCCTTCATCATTCTCTCCAATAACATTCCTACCACAGACAGTAGGTTTACTCATCTCTGAGTTCCAAGGCTTTTCTTTGCAGCACTTCTTAAAATGTGCCACAACATTAGCCACCCCCCAGTCTTCTGGCAACTCACCCATGTGTGACGATGATTCATATATTTCCGGCAAGGCTCTTGCAATTTCATTTCTAGTGTTTCTAGCTTCCCATTGTGCCTTGCTGTATATTTCCTCAGATATATTTCAATTGCATACCAGAACCACAACAAATATATTCTTCTACAGTAAGCTTGTTGATGGCATGGGTCACATTCACAAGAGAATGGATACTCCAGAGGAAATTAATAGATAGCTGATAGCTCCAGCTATCAGCCTGGAGATAGCTGATTCTTTCTCTGTCTGTTGGGAGGGGTAACTTGGGTGGAAATGAGATTGCCAATATTGCATGGCAGCTGAAGTACTGGATGGGATGATTAATGGGATAAAGAGGGTCAGTTTGAAGTAAGATGACAAAATTGAGGTTTCTGCCCGTTGGAGGCAACAGTAAATGCCATAGTGGACTCTGAGAATGCCATTTAAGACACGGGAATACCTTTATCAAGGAAGAGGATGTAGCTAAAATTTAAAGAGAAGTAGAGATAGATTATGTAATTGATGGGATGCAAAAATATAGAGATTGGGTATTATAATTATTACAATTAATAATTTGTCTTCCCCCCCCCCCCCCCCATGGGTTTTATTCTTGGATACTGAGGAAGTGGTTGCAGGTGATCTTGCTGTAATCATCCTAAATTTGCATTGTTCTGTAGAATTGTTTTAATAGTAATACTGGATTAATCTTTTTATCAGGGCTGTGCACGATGTAAAGGCCACTGACATGGGTATGAATACAGTTCGTTTTAAAGCAGAAGTTGATTTTGATGGAAGGATAGTGACAAGATCTTACCTGGAGAAGCAAGACATTGACATAATCTTAAATGTATGTACAATTTAAACAATGGCACTATGGAGGAGCCATTCTACTCTGTGTAAAATTGCAATATCTAGTTGAGTTCCAGCATCTGCAAAAATTAGGACTTGAAGTTTAATGTGCTATAAGGAAGCTTATAAATTATTACTTTTTGTACTGTATTTTGAACTGAATTATCTTAATGACATACATTAATGACTTGCTTGAGCAGGATAGTATTTGTTCTGGCTGAATCAATGAATTGCCCTTTCACCAGCATTTTGTCAATCGGTGCTGCCTTATGCATTGATTTCGACTGGCACTTTGAATCTGAACCTGTATCTGCCCAGCACCTCATCCACTTTTCTACTTTTTTGTCCTGTACTATTTGTGGAAATAGTTTTCTGCTCCACATTTTGCATGCCCTTTCCCAGGTGCAAGCCAGTTTCTCCCTCTGCCGCTCGTGTTGCTTCCATGACTCTATCAAGTGGCAGCAATCACAATTGTACTTTCTCTAATCTGCCTATTTGCCTTGCATTTTGCCACATGTGCCTCCTCCTGTTGGTCATCTAACATTCTTGTCTGGCTTTGGCTAGCTCCACAATTTTACATATGTTTACATAAGTTTCTAGAGTTAACAATCTTGCATTCTTACCATGTAATAACAAGGAACTGTCGATGCTGGCTTATACCAAGATAAACACAAAATACTGGAATAACAGAGGGTTAGGCAACAACTGGAGAACAATTCTAGCTGCAGGAAAGAAATTCAGTTAAGGTCTGTGTTTACCATTTCTAGATGAGTTGCACGGTGCTGGTGAAGCATCATTCTCCAGGTTCTCATTTGAGTTGGTTATGATATTGTGTAATTCTCCCCCCATGTGACCAGTGCACTATAATAACATACTGCATCTACTCTGTTTTATCTGTCATAGCCGGCTCAATATACGGTGAAAATTATTCTTTCCAATCTCTCCAATTTAGACAATTACGTGCTTGGGAATCCAGCAATTGAGGCAGATTTTATTTGTTCTATTGTGCAGTCTCTTAATTGAATCTCATAGTGCAGGCATTTGTTGAGTTGTTATCTCAACTGGGAGACATCTGCCTGGCATTTGGTATTCTGATTCGGGCATAGGGTCTATATTTAATAATAATTTATTTGACTGGCACTTCAAATATCAAGCTGCAGTATCTCCCTTATTCTCAAAGGTACTGAAAAGGATTGATAATTTAAACTGCCAACAAAGGTACTTTATTCACATGATTATTTGCAGAGCCAACCTGCATCCATGCAATTGCTTCCTTTCCATCGGCCTTCTAAGACTTCTGGCTCCTAAACACCTTTGCAGCACGAAATGTAATTAATCATGTGAAATAATTATTAATGTTATGAGACTATTTAAGGAGCAATTTTTGTCCTACAGCTCTTGTCACAGCTCTGTTATTTGCTGTATAGGATGCTTTCAGTTGCTTTTACAGTTGCTTTTTTTTATGGTTCTGTTCTGTGATCCCTGATTATTTGTTTAAGAAAGAACTGCAGATGCTGGAAAAATCAAAGGTAGACAAAAATGCTGGAGAAACTCAGCGGGTGAGGCAGCATCAATTATTTGTTAATTGTTCTTCCATTCAACTTTTATTGTCTTATTTCTCTTATCGTCAGCCTGTATCTTATTTCCATCATTGAAGATTTTTGGCAAAATTATCTGGCATCACTGAAACTGCTTTGAAAGTTCAAATTGAAATTTACACCTTTTTTTAATTCTGTAGGAAATTCAGCAGGTAAAATCTCCTGAGGAATTGGAAGCATTTATGCTGAAACACGGAGAGAATATCATTGATACATTGGGAGCCGAGGTTGATCGATTAGAAAAGGCACTTAAGGTAGACACACGTTTATTTTTAAATAATGTGTTGTCTACAAATTCATGAAATATATCTCAAATATTCGGATTCTTAACTTTTTACTAGAATGCATGTCTGTTGGTTTAATTCTTGTCATTGCATTATAAATGTTTTTGGTTAAAGGAAGTAAATATAATTGAAACATATTTTATCTTACAGCAAAAATATCCAGATGTACGTCATGTGGATTTGGAGATCTTATGAAAATGCCAGGAATATCAAATGAAAATCATCACAAATACAAGGGGAAAAAAACCTCCAATGCCTACTGTAGTCATTGTAAGCTATTATTATCACATGCTGTTATTTAAAACATTTCATGATCCAATTTATGGAAGATTGGCTGACAAGGTTGCAGTGGTATGGAGGGATCTATTGTGTTGTAACATGGTTAAGGAAGTGGTTCAAACATTGATTATTAGCAGTGCAACTATTTTGAATATCTTCCTGGCTGCTATTCATTAGAATGCTATTCATCAGATTGTTTGTTCAGATGCCAGGCATGGTTGGGGCAGGAATGAGATTGAAATGGGCAGCTTGGCCCACCTGTTCTCAAGTCTGATAGATAAACTAACTTTCTATTGAAACATATTCCTTGTTTTACTGATCTAAAATTACCCCGATTCAAACAGTACACCATTCTGTTTCATCTTGTTCAGGTTTGACATAATGCTAACTGAAAAGATGAAGGCTAACTTCACATAAAATCTTTTTAGTTCTGGGTCCATTGAGTTTACTAGTAAATTCAAACCAAAATTATATGGAAGGAAATAAAATGTATCTTAATCTCTTACATGCAGAGTCCTGAGTTTCATTTCAAATCTTGGAGAATATTTCACAGTGAGAAACAAAATTATCAAATATTTAAGTTTGAAGTTTAGTACTCATACCATAATGGGAGCGTTTTCTGATTTTTGGTATGAATTTATCAAATAGCAAATCCCCTTATTTAAACTAAAATCAGAAAACCGAAGTTGACTTACTTTATGAAATATTTAACAAACCAAAGGATACATTATGTTGTGGTAATCTGGGAAACTCAGCAAATGCTACTCAAATTGCTTTAAAGGAAGAGCTGAAATTTGCCCTTGTTTACATTGTGAGTGTCGTATCCATCCACCAAAGTAAATACTTATTTATTAATGGTAATCAGACCATGCAAAGCAGAGAACTGTGTTCAGTTTAGAAATTACAAGTTTGCTGTTACATACAAAATCTGCTGAAATTATCATTTGAACTTAGTGATCTAAACTATATATGTATATTTATGAAATTGTAAAATTAGTGGAACACACCAGAACTGTACATCTTTTCTCACATCGTGGGAGTTAGAACTGTTGGAATTAAAGGTGCTATAAAAATCTTGAAGTTCATCTCATTTAAGGGTGCTAGATGATGTGGTGTTTACCAAATCCACTCGTTTCTGGGACGGTGAGAGTAAAAGTAATCTCTTTTTGCCATTTATAAGAGAACCAATTAAAACATCAATAGTTCTAAACAAGTTCTAAATGCCTGTAAGTTCAGTACAAAATGCTGAGACGATACAGGCTACCTCCCTCAAGCTTTTTAGCAGTTCGGGTAACAGAAATTCGCTCTTACAGAATTCATAAATCAGTATTCCAAAAATTGAGATAATGCATTTGAGAAGTTTGTGAGAGTGGGTTGGAGATAATGAATAAATCTTTTTTTTTCAACGAGTTTCTTATGCATGTGCAGGTGACGCAACCTTGCGTTATTGAAAAGCGCAATGCAGGCCAGATTCTAGGAACACAACACATAACATTGGAGTTGACTGTAATTTCAGTATATTTGGTATGGGAAATTAAAATATATATATGTGAATTGGGAGTCATGTTTTGAGACTGGAATTAAGGTCAGCATTGAGAAAATTTACCTTGTAATCACAACAGAGTTAATTGGTATGCCAAAATCTTTAATTTTTCAAAAAATGGCATTGCGCATTTTGAGTTCACTAATATTTTAGAAACATAGAAAATAGGTGCAGGAGGAGTCCATTCGGCCCTTCGAGCCAGCACTGCCATTCATTGTGATCATGGCTGATCATCCCCAATAATAAACCGTGCCTGCCTTCTCCCCATATCCATTGATTCCACTAGCCCCTAGAGCTCTATCTAACTCTCTCTTAATTCCTTCCAGTGATTTGGCCTCCACTGCCCTCTGTGGCAGGGAATTTCACAAATTCACAACTCTCTGGATAAAAAAGTTATTTCTCACCTGAGGCTTAAATGGCCTCCCCTTTATTCTAAGACTGTGGCCCCTGGTTCTGTACTTGCCCAACATTGGGAATATTTTGAATTGCATAGGCAATTTTTATGTGCAAAATATTTGCAATCAATTTTTATTTTTTTCATAGATATTCTACAGTTTGTGTTTTATATTAAGCCAGCCTTTTGTGTAAAGGCTAGAATGATATAAGAGGATGTGTAAATGATTTATGCGTTTAAACTCACCAAAATTGTTGTTCTAGAGACAAATGCTAATTATTTTGTGACACGTTATACAGATCATTTAAGAGAAATTTAATCTTGCACTGTTTCACGATATGTATAAAAACTACATTTGGTTGTAGAAGATGCAGAATTTGGATTTCTGGACATAATGGATTGCCTTAATTATTAATTACCATAAACTGCTAAGTGAGTGATCCTGTTTTCTCACCCCCCACAACCTCCCCTGATGCACCATCGGGAAAACAATTTTCAAAATTAAAATACATTTAGCTTTTTTTCCCCTAATAAGTTGGGTTAGTTTTGAAAAAAGGTCAATGAATGTCTTGGAACCTTAATTAGCTGTAACCCATTAATAATGCACAATATAACATTTCACAATTTAATTGCTTTGTTATAAATAAACCAACATAAAAATGCAGACAGCAGCAATGTTATGGCTAAATGCAAAAGTAGCCACGTCTTGTTTGAACTTTTAAAAAAATGTCATGATAAGAATGCAACATCGCATACAATGCCTTGCTCGAAGTAAAATATATGTTATCATCTTTGTCGATTGTAACAGACTTGTAATAATAAGCTGATTTTTTTCCTTTCATCATCAGTTAACAAGTGTAAACTGCCTCAAATCTAATTTTCTGCACATTTGTTTTATTGGAAATGCATACTTTTCTAAAGATCTGAATGCTTAAAGCTGGATGAATACTTTCCCAATTTTTAATCCAGGTGCAGGCAATACATGGGTTCTAGAGGTCATGAGTTGCATTTAGATGTGTTTGTTGACTCATTTCTAGACAGCCAATGCACTTATTTTCTCATGTAATCCTAAAATGGCTTGTTCATTCCCACATTGAGTGGCTGTAAAATTCCTATCACACATTAATAATAATAATAAACTTTATTTCGGACTCAAGGTCCAGACAAGGGACAACATTACATAAAAATACATTGCATATAAAAACATCATAAAATACATATAAAATCTTAGTAGATCACTTATAAAAGCATCATAAATTATATATTTAAAAAAACACAAAAAAAAAACAATACATGAATTAAAATCAGAATAAAAAAGCATGATCAATGTCCTATAATGAGACAACGATAGCAGTGTCTCCACAACTGGGATTCTTAGAGTGTGGTGCTAAACCTTATGTTTGACAAGGCCATGATAATTATATTTTTAGAGTCATTTATCCTGCAAATGAATTTATACATATGATTTCTTAGGATAGCTTCTAAATTACTGACTCCTGCAGCCACAAACATGTTACTAGCACTACACCATCTAGGTTTCCTTAGCAGTGTTCTCATGGCATCATTATAGGACACCTTTAGTCTCTGCAAACCTGTCTTGTGCATTGACAGGTGTTGTAATTTTTTGGTCTTATCTGTGCAGAATTCCAGTTCTGATTCTAATCTTATAGATGATCACTGAACTAAAAATCAATATTGTCTCGTTTTTATGATTAAGGCTTCTGGTCTATCCCATGCAGTTCTTACCTAAATAATTTCTTATTGTATCCATCCCTAATGTTCTTGTATCCTAGCACCATCAGGGAATTGCTCTTTTTGCAAACCAAGAAGTTTTTAGCAACACTTTTTCCCTGCTGTTGTTAATACTGCAATAAAAACAGATATAGGAAACACTCAGCCGGTCAGGCAACATTTGTACAAAAGAGGAAGTGTTAAAAAACAAACTGCAAGTGGAATTTTGCAGGTCTGGCATCTGTGGAGGGAAATGGACAGATGACATTTCGTGTCAAGACCTTTCCTCTGTTGCGCTGCGTTCTTGCAGCAGCTTTTTTTTTGTTCCAGTTTTTAGCATCTGCAGTCTTTTCTGTCTGGAGAAATAATTAAAATTTCAGGTGGAAGGTTTTGTTAAAGAAAAAAGTTCTAAGTTGCAGAGTAGGAATAAACAGAATAGTACAGCACAGGAACAACGTTTGTGCTGAACTTGATGCGAAGTTAAACTGATTTCATTGTCTCTACATAATCCACATTCCTGTACTCCTTAAACTTCTATGTGCCTATCCAAAAGCCTCTAACACTACTATTGTATATACCTCCACCAGCACAACTGGCAGCACGCTAAAGGTCCCGACCACTGTGTGTAAAAAGAAAACTTGCCCCGCGCATCTTCGTTAAACTTTCCCCCGTCACCTTTGTAGCTGTGCCCTCTAGTGTTGGACATTTCCACCCCTGGATAAAGTTTCTGACTGTACCCAATCTATGCCTGTCAGTAATTTTATATACTTATATCGTCTCTCTCAACCTCTGATGTTCCAGAGAAAACAGTCAACATCTATCCAACCTCTCCTTTTAGCTGAAACCCTCTAATCCAGGCAGCATTCTGCTAAACCACCTCTGCACCCTCCAAAACCTCCACATCTTTCCTGTAATGGCATGAGCAGATTTGCACACAATACTCCAAATGCAGCCTAACCAAAGTCCGATAGAGCTACATCTTTCTGAATGACACAAAAGGAATTAAAAAATGAGACTGCAGTAACTGAAGTTTTGAGTCTCTACATTTGCTGCCTGACCCACTGAGATCCTGCAGCACTTTGTTTTTTAATACAAAAGGAATAACTCTATAATAGGTTGCTCCAATGGCACCAATTCCATTGCTTTATCAGAAGTCCCTCTTTGTTCAATTAATAAAACTTTACACTTTGTTTTGTAAAGGTCTGGCACCTCCTAATGAGGTGTTCATAGCAGCCCTTTTGAGCTATCAATGATTTGAAATAATGAAGTCTTCACAAACATAGGCTATTATTTGCACTAAGGGTAAAACAATGTTAATTATGTCCAATTTTTAGCATCAAACAATATTAAAGGAATAATTTGCATTCAGCACCAGTGATGACAAAGATGAGTGTAATATAGGTGTTACATTCAGTTTAAATGAAAGTACAGATTCACTGGAATAGACCTGTGAATCAACGCAATTCAAGTATTCATTTATTGATGAAAGTTGGTTTGTTTTAAGGCAACGTGAGTTTTAATAAAATAGTTGACGCAATAGACTGCAGATGGTGTAATCTGGAGCAAACAACAAGCTGCTGGAGGAACTTGGTGGGTCAGACCATGTCTGTAGTGGGAGAGGAGGAGGTCTTGAACCAAAACATTTACTGGCCATTCTGTTCCAAATGCTGCTTGACCTGCTGAATACCTCATTCTACCTGGATTAGTGTAATTGATAGGTGGGATTTTCATTAGTATTCTAAAAGTACACCTGTGTTTCAGTGTCTCATAAGGAAATTAGTAGCAAATTATTTGTTGTGTACTTGTTTTGTTAAGAGTGTGTGTGATGGTTCAAAATCATTTCCATGTCCTTTGCTTCTAAATTGTGTTTTCGTTGTGTATTCCTAAATTTGTTTCTTTTAATTTAGCATTCAAAGATGCTAAGTAAAAGTTGTAATAAATAGATGAAAGGACCTTAATTCTATTTTGAAGAAACTGAAAATATTGGAGAGTCACGTGTTATTTTTGTGAACGTCCAACGCAGCCTTTAAGGTGGAAGATGTGCAAATTGTCCCGGTTTTGAAATGAGTGAAGACTGTTCTGAAGTTGATCTGCATGTAATTAATATTGCAATACTATAATTATAATCGGCTGATACTGAAACAAAATGGTTAATGATTCCATGAGTAGGGAATGTTACTGCAATTCACTTCAAAGCCATGCAAATATCATCCATAAGTCTACAATCAATGCAAAGCCCAAACCTGCTAGAACAAGATGCTAAAGCTGACATATAAATGGAGTGCTACACAGTATTTAACTTTGAATATGAGAATCCTTAAAAATATTGATCAGTTTGCACATACAATTACTCAGGCAAAAAAGGATGTTTTAAAACAAAGTTGTTCAGGAATGTATGACTCAAAGTTAAATAATAAATTGTTATAAATTAGGTACCAGATTCATGAATATGTATTATTTGAACTATAAAGCAGTTTTCCTCATTTCCAGTTACTTGCAGGTATGACATGCATTTTTAATATTTGTTTTTGGGCATGTTTGTTACAGCAGACATCAATTTGTTTTGATATGGCAGGAGGGTTTGAGTATGATGTAATACAGAAGCAAAATAATTGTTTTGAGTGTGACATTTAGACCAGATTGAAAATGAAGTTATGACTCGATAGATATTGGAAATGTCAATAGCTGGAAATTTCTTGGAGCTGCTTCTGCTCTGCTGGTGTTACATTTGGGTAGAAACCTGCCAATTATGTCAAGTACTGGCAGAGCAGGTGTAGCTCCCAGGCATTTCCTGACTTGTATTATTTACTAATCTCTTTCAAGAACTAATCATTTATGAAATGTTCTTCTGGGTTAATACTGTAGAATAGTGCATATTTAATTGTATTTACATCATAAACTTATTAAAAAATGTGAATGTGTGACTAATTTTTGATTTTTAAAGTGCATTTTTACCAAGGACGCTTACATTTATCTAATAGACATTTTGGAAAGTGTAAATTCAGCTCTTGGGATCTTATCATTGGATCTGAATTTGCATCTGATGTTCGATTATCTGATAAATTTGGGGCCAAACATGTGAATGCATATAATGTTTGGGACAAATTCCCATCATTTATTTATTTGCCTCTGTACTCCACAATTTGAGATTTTTTTTTAATTTTTTTTTTTATTTTTATTTATTAGAAGTACATTACATTACAACCACATACATTAATACTCGTCATTTATATCTTCTTACAATTAATGTACTCCCTTTATTTATTTTTTTACACTAGAAAAAGAAAAGATTGAAAGAAAGAAGAGAGTGAAGGAAAAAGTGTAAGTGTAGAAAAGTGTAGAAAATGTAACAACAAAAAAGGACGAAGACCCTATAAGAGCGAAATTAAAAACAAAAAGAAAGAGAGTTAAGAAATAGGCCCTAAGAAAAGAAAAGAGAAAGAGAAACAAATGTTTTTTTTTGAGCATCACGTAAATAGGACATACCAACTCTTCAACTATCATCCCCCCTTACCTGACCTCAATTTTTTATTTTTTTAAAGTACTTTTGCACCCTATGTTTGTAATAATTCTATAAATGCAGACCACGTCAAGTGGAAGTGATCTGGTTTACCTGCTAGGAGGAGTCTTATCTCTTCTAGGTGTAATGTTTCAAACATATTTGAAATCCACATATTTATAGTTGGTATTGGAGCCTTCTTCCAAAATTTTAGAATTAGCTTTTTTCCAGTTATTAACCCATAGTCCATTAATTTCTTTTGAAACACATTTAGTTCTGGATCATCTTCCGTTATTCCGAAGATAATCCATTCTGCTTTGGGTATCAGTCTTGTTTTAAATAACTTTGTAAAGATTTCAAAAATTTCATTCCAAAATTTTTGAATTTTTGTACAGAAGACAAATGAGTGCGCTATAGTTGCTTCTTGGGATTGACATTTATCACAAATAGATGATACTTTTGGGAAAATTTTATGAATTTTAGTTTTCGAATAATATAATCTATGTAAAATTTTAAATTGAATTAAAGTGTGTCTTACATTAATCGAGCATTTATGCACGTTTAATAAGTATTCATTCCAACTTTCCTTTGAAATTTTAATAGCTAACTCTTGTTCCCAGTCTCTTCTGATACCCTCCGTAGGTGGTATTTGTACATTTAAAATAATATTATACAAATATGATATTAAGTTTGCTGATTCCGCTTTTATCTGCATTGCCTCGTCCAATACATCTACTGGATTATTATAATGATCTTTTGTATATTTTTTCAAATAGTCGCATATTTGAAAGTATTTAAAATATTGATTATTTCCGAGTTTATATTTTATTTGTAATTGTTGAAATGAAAGTAATTTTCCAGTTTCATACAAGTCACCAAGCGTTTTAATTCCTAGTCTATCCCATTGTGTATAAGCTTTATCTATAATAGAAGGACTAAACGAAGGGTTATTGACTATAGGTAATAAAAGTGATAAGTTTCTTAATTTTAAATTTTGTTTTATTTGTTTCCAAATACGGATTGTACTATGAATAATTGGGTTCTTATTATAGTTTATGTTATTCAGTTTCATTGGAGAGAGGAGGATCGCTCCAATGTTTCTAGAGGAGCAATCCTCTTTCTCCATTACAATCCAGTCTACTTGCTGGGCGGAGTTATCCATCAGTTGAATCATGTTTTTAATATTTACTGACCAATAATAATACATAAAATTAGGTAGTGCTAGACCCCCCAATACTTTAGGATTATTCAGATGGGTTTTTTGTATTCTATGTGATTTATAGTCCCATATAAAATTAGTGATATCTGAGTCGAGTTTTTAAAAAAATTTCTTAGGTAAGTATATAGGAATTGATTGAAATAGGTATAAAACTTGTGGTAAAAAGATCACCTTAAACTGGTCCACAAACATTACATCTCTGGCAAAACGGGCACATCAGCGGTTGTACTTCCTCCGCAGGTTGAGAAGTTTACACCTCCACCCTCCCATCCTCGCCACTTTCTACAGAAGCACAATTGAGTCGGTCATGACCGGCTGTATCTCTACGTGGTGCGGCAGCTGTACAGCTGCAGACTGGAAGTGCCTTCAGAGAGTGGTGAGGACAGCGGAAAAAATCATTGGGACTTCTCTTCCTTCCATCATGGACATGGGGTACAAGCGCTGTCTGAGTAGAGCTAAGGGCATTACCAAAGCCCCCACACACCCACAATTTGGACTGTTTATACTGCTTAACTCTGGGAGGAGGTACCGCAGCATGAAGAGCGGGACAACCAGGTTCTGCAACAGCTTCATCCCCCAGGCCATAAGATTATTGAACAATCAATTAAACCGAGGCTAGAACTTTTTAAATATCGACACTTCTAAAAAAAAACTGGAGAGTCAAATGCAACGAAATTTCGTTCTAGGTGCACTGTGTATAGGTGTAGATCTGAATGACAATAAAGTTTTCATTCATTCATTCATTCATTCATTTTTATTGCGTTTATTCGGCCTATTAAAGACATCGGGAGCGTTTTCCAGAATTTAATTAATGTATTCAGTTTATTAAGTAGGGGGTCAAAATTTGCCCTGAACATACCTTGATATGTTCTGGTAATTTCGATTCCCAAATATTTAAATTTTTCTGTAGCTATTTTAAAAGGGAATTTTAAAAGATGTGTTGAATCTTTCGGTTTTATTGACATAATTTCACTTTTATTCCAATTTATTCTATATCCAGAAAAAGATCCGAAGTCTTCAATTAAATTTAATATATTTGGTATAGTGATTTGAGGTTTTGTAATATACAATAATATATCATCCGTGTATAAAGATATTTTATTATATGAGTCTTTAGTATTATATCCATGAATATCAGGGTGTATTCTAATTTTTTCTGCTAGCGGTTCAATAATGAGAGCAAACAGCTGTGGTGATAATGAGCATCCTTGTCTATTTCCCCTTGATAGTTGAAATTTCGAGGATAATATGTTATTAGTAAGTATTCTAGCTGTAGGTTTGTTATATAGTAACTTAATCCATAAAATAAAATTCTCTCCCAGTTGAAATTTTTGTAATACTTTATCCATATAATTCCATTCTACTTGATCAAATGCTTTTTCAGCATCCAGCGAAATAATTGATAATTCTTGATCTTCAGATTTGTGTGAGTGCATTATGTTGAGTAGACGTCTCATATTATTAGATAATCAGATAAAGGGGAATTATTAACAACACCGAAGGATATTAATAAAAGATTTGCGCAATTTTACGAGAATTTGTATACATCTAAAATGATAATTGATTCCAATAATATCACAAAGTTCTTGGATACCTGTAATCTTCCAAAGTTAGAGCTGAAGGAACAAGAGGAACTGGGTGCACAAATCTCAATTAAGGAATTAGAAGATACAATAAACTCATTAAAAAATGGAAAAACACCAGGCCCTGATGGATTTACTAATGAATTTTATAAAAGCTTTTATGATAAAATAATACCAAGATTACAAAAAATGTACCAATACGCTTTTAAAAAACGAATACTACCTGATACATTAGCGGAATCAACGATTACATTAATACCTAAGAAAAATAAAGATTTAGAAGAACCTGGCTCATATAGAGCTATAGCATTGTTAAACACAGATCAAAAAATATTAGCGAAAACATTAGCTAGAAGATTAAGTAAATACATTAGTAAATTAATAAACCCAGATCACAATTTGAGATTTGTAATAGAAAAAAATCACATGTGGTTAAAGTGTACAATGTCAGATTTTATTAAAGGGCATTTTTATACATTTTGGTTTAAACTTGTAGAAATTACAGCTGTGTTTATTCTTAGTCCCCCTGTTTCAGGGCACCATAATGTTTAGGACACATGGCTTGACAGATGTGTGTAATTGCTCAGGTGTGTTTAAATGCCTCCTTATTGCAGGTATAAGAGAGCTCTCGCAACCTAGTCTTTCCTCCAATCTTTCCATCACCTTTGGAAACTTTTATTGCTGTTTATCAACATGAGGACCAAAGTTGTGCCAATGAAAGTTAAAGAAGCCATTATGAGACTGAGAAACAAGAATACAACTGTTAGAGACATCAGCCAAACCTTAGGCTTACCAAAATCAACTTTCAAACATCATTAAGAAGAAAGAGAGCACTGGTGAGCTTACTAATTGCAAAGGGACTGGCAGACCAAGGAGATGACGGAAGAATTCTTTCTATAATAAAGAAAAATCCCCAAACACCCATCCGACATCAGAAATACTCTTCAGGTGTGGATTTGTCAATGACCACTGTCTGCAGAAGAATTCATGAACAGAAATACAGAGGCAACACTGCAAGATGCAAACCACTGGTTAGCTGCAAAAATAGGATGACCAGGTTACAGTTTGCCAAGAAGTACTCTGGAAAAAGGTCTTGTGAGCGATGAGACGAAGATTAACATATCAGAGTGAAGGCAAGAGCAAAGTATGAGGGAGAGAAGGAGCTGCCTAAGATCCAAAGCATACCCCCTCATCTGTGAAACGGTGTTATGGCCTGGGCATGTATGGCTGCTGAAGGTACTGGCTCATTTATCTTCATTGATGATACAACTGCTGATGGTAATAGCATAATGAATTCTGAAGTGTTTTGACATATCCTATCTGCTCAAGTTCAAACAAATGCCTCAAAATACATTGGCTGGCAGTTCATTCTACAGCAAGCAATCACAATAATACTTTATTAGCCAAGTATGTTTTGCAACATATGAGGAATTTAATTTGCCAAGTCAGTCATACAAATAAACACAAAATACATTTTAACATAAAGATCCATCACACTGACTCCTCCACATTCTTCACTGTGATGGAAGGCGGAAAAAAAGTTCAGATCTCTTCCATTCTTTGCTTTCCCGCAGTCGGGGGCCATGAGCCCTCCGTTGACGGGACGATCTTGACTCCTGTAGCTGGTGGCGTTTGAGCCCTCTGCATCGGGGGGATGTCAGCTCCCCCACGCGATCGAACCCCGCATCGGGACTGGTCGAGCCTCTGCGTCGTTGGAGCTCCCGACTAGCCTCCATCGAGACTGCGAGCTTGCACTGGTAAAGTCTGCAGGCTGCAGTTGGAGCGATCCTAGGCAAGGGATCGACTCACATGTTAAGTCTCCTCCCCGGGGTGGGGTTCAAAGTGGGTCCGAGGAGGCCTCCAGCTCAATCGATGGTAGGCCGGAGATGCGATACGGAAAAAAATCACATCTCCGTCAAGGTAAGAAACTGAAAAAAAGTTCCCCTCGACCCCCTCTCCGTCCCCCCCACATAAAACAACCGGGGAACATTTACACAAACTTTTAAAATGCACTAAAAAAAAATTTTAAAGATGAAAATACAGATTGGCCAGGCTGCCAATCGTGCGGCGCCCCTGGTGGTATCCCAAACATACTGCTAAAGTAACAAAGGAGTTTTTCAAAGCTAAAAAATGGTCAATTCCTGAGTGGCCAAGTCAATCACCCGACCTGAACCCAATTGAGCATGCCTTTTATAAGCTAAAGAGAAAACTGAAGGGGACAAGCCCCCAAAACAAGCATAAGCTAAAGATGGCTGCAATACTGGCCTGGCAGAGCATCACCAGAGAAGACACGCAGCAACTGGTGATGTCCACGAATCGCAGACTTCAAGCAGTCATTGCCTGCAAAGGATATGCAACAAAATACTAAACATGACTACTTCCATTTAATGACATTGCTATGTCCCAAACATGGTGCCCTGAAATGGGTGGACTATGTATAAACACTGCTGTAATTTCCACATGGTGAAACCAAAATGTATAAAAAATACCCTTTACTAAAATCTGACAATGTGCACATTAACCACACATGATTTTTTCCTATTACAAATCTCAAATTGTGGAGTACAGAGGCAAATAAATAAATGATGGGTCTTTGTCCCAAACATTATGGTGGGCACTGTACATAGCAACAGTATAGAATGAAGCATTTTTGATTGGATTGAATTTTGGTGCAGGTTGTGATCAGAGATTAAGTTTCACCGTAATCAGAATAGAACAAATACACAAACGTTATTTTGGCTTTCTGATCTTGAATACAAAAATACGGACTGAAGTGGGAAAGATTAATGGGGATCTAAATATAAATAAATATCATGTAAAGGAAGAGGAACTGGATTATAGCAATCAGAATAAAAAGATTTCCGATAAACATGAAAAGTTGGAAATATGTAACACAATGTATGATGATCATTGAGCGCTGCACCACTAATTATGTTGATATTGACAAAAGTATTTTAACATCACTTGATAGAGAAAATAAACCCTTGAATATATATATATATATATATATATATATATATAGCACTTCTCATGGTCACGTCCTAATGCACATTACAACTAACAACATTCTCCTTAGTATAATCATTGCTGTGATATAGTCACTAAGTTGTGCATGATAATTTGTAGCAACAGCTTGTGATACAAAAGCTGTTTTTCCTCTCACAGTGTGATTGACTAACAGTGGCATGGGATCAATTTGCTCACTTGGAAGGACTTATTTTATTGTTTCATCTGTAACAGGCTCTTTCAACAGTGCAACATTAATTCAGTATTAAAACACAAAATACTGGAGACACTCAGTGGGTCAGGCTGTATCTGTGGAGGAAATGGACAGATTACATTTCAGTCTGAAGAAGGGTCTTGACCTGCAACTGCACCTGTCCATTCCTTCCACAGATGCAGTCTGACCCACTGGGTTCCTCTAGCATTTTGTGTATTGCTCAAGATTCCATCATCTGCAGTTTCTTGTCTCCATTCAGGAGTATCAATCAAGGTTTAATTCCATGAATGAATTGCTACATGTAAAGCAGTTTTCCATTTTAAGCGGCCCTTCAGGCATTCCAAGATGCATCATTGGTGGATTATTAAACAAACAAAATAATCAAAATGTTTCCACACGGCCTCTTTCTGATGTAAGTTGCTCTGCCATTCAGAGCAAAAATGTGAGAAAAAAAACATGGTCATAGGCTTTTAATGATTAGTTTATGGTCGTGCAACGAAATTCCTTGTTTGCATGAAGCTCATATAAACAGTATGCACAGTAATGATAATGGATATCATTATTGCCTTGCGTACTGTTTGAGCCTCATACAAAAGAGGAATGTTAATGATAACGGATTCTGATACCAATGGGGAGGAAACTATTCTAACATCCGGATACGTGGGGTTTCAAGCTCATGTATCTTCTCTAAGACAGTGGAAGAGGGAATGGCCAGTGTGGCAGGCATCCTTAACAACACTTAAGATTCTTTGCATCTAAACTCATTCCTCTGAGTGATGATGCAATTGACGTTAAGAAGAGGCCAGAATTGGAAACACAGTTATCCTGGATTAGGGCATGTGACGGCAGAATTCCACCAGCTGACCCCCACCCGATATTAAGGATCTGAAACCTGGTCACAGAAAGACTTGGTTGTGAAAAGTCTGATTTAGTTAAAGGCAGTTGTGGAAAGAGGAATAGAGCATTGACAGGAGCAGGTAATTTCTGACTTCCTAATACATTCCAATTTTAAAGATAGCAATAGAAAATATTTTTAACAAAATAAAGGGTGGTTAGAGTCATAAAGTGATACAGTGTGGAAACAGGCCCTTCAGCCCAACTTGCCTACACCGGCCAACAATGTCCCAGCTACACTAGTCCCGCTTGCCTGTGCTTGGTCCATATCCCTCTAAACCTGTCCTATCCATGTGCCTATCTAACTATCTTAAACAATTGGATAGTCTCAGCCTCAACTACCTCCTCTGGCAGCTTGTTCCATACACCCACCACCCTTTGTGTGAAAAAGTAACCCCTTGGATTCCTATTAAATTTGTTCCCCCTCACCTTGAACCTATGTCCTTTAGACCTCGATTCCCTTACTCTGGGCAAGAGACTCTGCATCTATCCGATCTATTCCTCCCATGGTTTTGTACACCTCTATAAGATCTCCCCTCATCCTCCTGTGCTCCATGGAATAGAGACCCAGCCTACTCAACCTTTCCCTATAGCTCACACCCTTGCGTCCTGGCAACATTCTGGTAAATCTTTTTTGAACCCTTTGAAGCTTGACAGTATGTTTTCAATAACATGGTGCCCAGAACTGAACACAATATTCTAGATGCGGTCTCGCCAACATCTTATACAACTGCAACATGACCTCCCAACTTCTATACTTCTGACATAACTTTTGACTGATGAAGGCCAAAGTGCCAAATGCCTTTTTGACCACGTTGTCTACCTGTGACTTGACCTTTAAGGAACCAAGCACCTGTACCTCTACTCTACAACACTACCCAGAGGTCTACCATTTACTGTATAGGTCCTGCCCTTGTTAGACATCCCAAAATGCAACACCTCACACTTCTCTGTATTAAATTCCCAATTAATAATAGGTGAAAAAAAGATTTGAACTGATCATTCATGCTCTAAAATAGATCAGTTTTGGTTAATTAGAAATGGGATGCAGTGCATGATGTCATAGTGGGCTGGATCTGATTAAACCAGTGGAGTCCTGGTTCGACACGTCTGTTCATGTGCTGTTCATGTTTTTGTGCCATGGATGATAACATAGTAAGATTAAACGAGAACTTACCAGTTTGAAGTTTGATCTTTAATTTATGAGGAGTTACGTTGAGGGATTACGAGAAGAAAAGCCCGTCCAGCCGCACACGCGTCAATCTTCAAAGCAGCAGAGTGAAATCACAGACAACAATTACTGAAGTATGATAGTAAGATACATAAAAACTAGAACTACCAGCTCGATCTTTTATGAGGGTGGGAGCGGAGGGCACGTAATCCCTCAACGTAACTCCTCATAAAATAAAGATCAAACTTCAAACTGGTAAGTTCTCGTTTAATCTTACTATTTTACTTCGGAGTCACGTGAGTGACTACGTGAAGATTTCAAAGCTCTGTGATTTCACGCAGTAGATTCAAATCCAGGCGCTCACTGCATTGATTGACTCTAAATACGTAAAACAATCAACAATGCACAACCACAACATGGATGCAACCAGTTAATGGTTAATTTATCACCATAATAGTAACCCCTTTATCACAAGAGGAATATTTAATACTAAATCCAAAAATAACACCACCAAATAACCACAGGTATTATAATCTCCTTATGGTAATACTTGTGAATTCTATCACTTATGCCTGCAACCACGAGGATATGTTCTATTAGAACTTCCAATTCCTTGGCCGTCAAAATTGATGGTGTCCTGGTGAAATAAGATTTATATTTGTCAGTATCAATACCTGCATCAAGCAACCCATGCTTCAGCCATTTTAAAATAGTCTAAACCAACACTTTCTTATGCAGCTATTTATGGCTAATAAAATACTGATACTGAACCTCTTTAAGGTTCTGATAGCTTCAATCTAACATTGTAAATGTGATACCACACAGACGTGGATCCGTAGGATATGCTGAAACCCCAACTTACATCCTATGATTCCACATCTACTCTGTTTAAGCATTTCATAGACATAGAACACAATAGTAACTGTGTCTCTTTCCATCATGTCTATTCTTACTTTCTGCAATAGTTGCACTCTCTGTGCATGAACCAGTCCCCTGAACTTGACTTCCTTAATGGTAATTCAAGCCAAGGACAGCACTGTAATAGGAGTCCATTAACAAAAAACAATATAACATATCTCTTACATTCCAGATTATTGTACACTTGTGTCTAAGAGGTTTAGAATTAAAATCCTTTCATAAATCTGCAGACCAAAGGGTGTAACCCTACAACATTTTATTCTGATTCCTCCATAGATATGCAGTAACGGCACTCCTTGCAGTATTCATAGCATTATAGCTTAACTGCTAATAAAATAATGAGTTTACAGAACTCTAACACTACTGATATGTCTATAGTGTGATATGTAATATTCTGCTTAAGCAAAACATATCCCATTTCCTTATGTAAGAAATGTACTACTTCTGGGTAATATCCCTCCAGATTGCAATAATATCCACAGTAAAATCTGATAGTCCTCTTCCGATAAATGTCACTCCTTAAAATCTGTAAATCAATAAACCAATACGATTATGTAAAGGATGTGAATCATCAGTTATAGAGTGCACAAACAGATTAATTCTGTTTGGAAATCATAAGCGGCTTTGTGATCATTTTAAGCACCTCAGGGTACCATGGTTTTGTAGATCCAATCTAGTACCACCAATACTCCCGAAACGGAATCCTGTTTGCTCTTCTGTATATACTGTTAAATGAGAAAAAATGGAAACATGTATACAAACATTTTACCCCAATGCAGCGAGAAACATCCACCGCTACTGCCCCAGTATCAGACTCTATAACATATATTTAGGTAATTGGTGGTTAAATCTGGATACAAACAAGTCATCAATCATGCAACAATATTATTAAATTTCTCATGATCCAACATACATTCTGTATTATCATTGATTTACATGACTTTGAGTCTTCAACTATATTGAATCTACCTCATAGGTAGATTGCCAATCAAATATTTCTGGTAAACACCAGATCCAGATCACATTAGCCAGTCTATTACAAGATACTGACTTAAACCACTCGAATGATTGACATACGTTCTATTCCGTAGTGTCAATCTATATCTAAACATGCAAACTTTGCATATAAGAGCAATAAGCTTTAGGTCATAAATGTTCCTAAAACTTTCATTAATGATCCCTTGTTATTGGATCAAAAGGTACTTTCTCCATATTCCATGTACCTCCACAGCTGAAAATACTTACAAGTATGACCTCAACTTAGAGCACTACCATTAGTGTGTAGCATAATGGAAAGTGTTCAGCCAGAATCTCTCTGGAGGCATTTGAGACACTCCTGATTCATTAATATTCCAGTAATAACTGTAACTGGCAAATACATGGCCTGGCAAACTTGCCCTAAATTGTATTATCCATTCCTCTATCCATGCTTACTGTAACTCTGATAATGCCGCAGTCTAAATTCTACAGCTGAAAATAAGCAAAAGTTTGTAAAATAGGCTTGTTTCCTGCCTAATTGAGGGTTGGTGCTCTGTAATGAGCTTATTACAACTTCCAATTAAATGCCTAATTGAGGATTAGTGCTCTATAATGACCTTTATACAATGGTTGATGCTCTATAATGAGCTTTATACAACTTCCACTTAAATGCAGCCTTAATCTGTAATCGGATCACAACCATGTGTTCTTATTTAATAATGGAACCCAAATAATCAATAACTGTGCTTGGAAACTGTTTAGATTTCTCTCGATGGTTAACAAATCTCCAAAGTGGGCTTGATTCTAACACTCATGGTTCTGTTGTAGTCCGAATGTTTCCTACAATCAGAATATGGCAATAGACCATTACCAAATGGCTCTGAGTTCTTAGTAAAGCTAATATTAGATCCAACAACCTGTCAAATAGTCTCAAGGCTGAGACTAAACATTAATACAATGCTTTAAATTGCCATAATTGGCTTATCCAGATAAAATATAAATATCTATTATTACCACACAGTCATATAGTAAAATGCATATTTTTGAAATTGACTGCATAACATTAACAAATGTTATCAACTGTTTATACTGTACAAAAAAGAGTTAAAATTTGTCAGATCTAGAATAATTCTACACCCACCATCCTTATTTGCTCTCATAACATATTTGGCATTAATTGATGGTAATGGTGAACTGACTTCTTAATCATCTCTTTTTCACAATATTTCATGTTTTGTCTGAATCTACATATTCTCTTATTTTGAGAAAATATGTGGGTTTCAAATACCTTAGTAAGAGAAACCAAATATGGGTAGAACTACATTCTAAACCCCACAATACTGTACAGTATAATATCAAATTGCCATTTTTTAGCAAGAATTTTAATCTTCCCCAACTTGTAAGTGTAAAACATTTAATATGTTTCTTACAGAACCAGACCTCCTCCTCAGGGTTTGCTTATGGCAATTGTTATCCCCTGATCTTAGTGGAATATTATAACTTCCACATATCTCAGGAGGAGTGCGCCTATAACGCACATATGGGAAAGACAGAATTGATACTTTATTATCCCCAGTCACCACAGTGGGGAAAACTGCCTTAATTTGATCTGTTTATCACACAGGATCATACCTTTTTTGGCTAGATCTTTCTAAAAGATTAATAGACAATTTAAATATTAGATGGTGTACAGAGCCCCCAAACTTAGGGTATATATTAGGTTTTATAGCACTTTTATAAAACAGTTATTTGAAAGAGCGCACTACTACATGAGTGCTAATTCAACCTTGTTGTGATATAAACACATGCTCTCCATCGAACCTTTGGTCAAAAAAGCCTGACCAGTAATTTCAATACCCTCTCCCCCACTGAGACTTGCTTATCATGCTCAATACTGCGGGTTTATATTTGTAGACAGCTCATACCTGGTTAGAACCTGGAGCTGCTGGGAGAGTAAGTATTTTATTGACATAGTTTATTTATCTCCCAATGGTTCCCTCATCTTTTTGGAACCACAACTTTGATATATTGTGCCAACTCTGGTCCTATGGCTCTGTATTGGGCTCTAGGCCTCATATGATCCGTTTACTTGAATCTTTGTATGAAATCCTCCTCCTCATGGAGGAGCGAATTTACATCCTGCTTCAGGTATCTCTAGCGTGGCTCTCCCATGGGCCTGCGCATAGCAACCCTTCCAGTTGCACTCCATGCGGGCTCTCCTGTAGGCCCATCATAGGCAGCCCTCTTTCAGGTGCTGCTGGCGCTGGCTCATCTGTAGGCCAACGCTATGTTCCAGATATAGTTGGCGCTGGGTCTCCTGTAGACCAACGCATCCTTTAACCAAACATTTGCTCACACTGGCTCACCTGTAGGCCAGCGCTGAACTGGACTTTTCCAAATACTTACTACGCTGGCTCTCCCTTAGGCCAACATTGAGCCGGACCTTCTAAAGCACTCCATGCGCTGGCTCTCCTCTAGGCCAATGCTAACCTGGACCTCCACCAGGCACTCCCTGCACTGGCCCTGTAGGGACAATGCTAAACCGGACCTTCCCCAGGCACTTCATACACTGGCCTTCTCTGGGCCAACACTAAGCCCGGACCTTCCCCAGGCACTTCATATGCTGGCTCTCCTCTAGGCCAACGGTAAACTTGGACATTCCCCAGGCATTCCCTGCATTGCCCTGCATTGATCATGGGGAACAAGGATATGGCGGACCAATTGAATAACTACTTTGGATCCGTCTTCACTAAGGAAGACACAAATAATCTGCCGGAAATAGCAGGGGACCGAGGGTCAAAGGAGATGGAGGAACTGAGTGAAATCCAGGTTAGTCGGGAAGTGGTGTTGGGTAAATTGAATGGATTAAAGGCCGATAAATCACCAGGGCCAGATAGGCTGCATCCCAGAGTACTTAAGGAAGTAGCTCCAGAAATAGTGGATGCATTAGTGATAATTTTTCAAAACTCTTTAGATTCTGGAGTAGTTCCTGAGGATTGGAGGGTATCAAACGTAACCCCACTTTTTAAGAAGGGAGGGAGAGAGAAAACGGGGAATTACAGACCAGTTAGTCTAACATCAGTAGTGGGGAAACTGCTAGTCAGTTATTAAAGATGGGATAGCAGCACATTTGGAAATTGGTGAAATCATTGGACATGGATTGGACAAGTCAGCATGGATTTACGAAAGGTAAATCATGTCTGACGAATCTTATAGAATTTTTCGAGGATGTAACTAGTAGAGTGGATAGGGGAGAACCAGTGGATGTGTTGTATCTGGACTTTCAGAAGGCTTTCGACAAGGTCCCACATAAGAGATTAGTATACAAACTTAAAGCACACGGTATTGGGGGTTCAGTATTGATGTGGATAGAGAACTGGCTGGCAAACAGGAAGCAAGGAGTAGGAGTAAACGGGTCCTTTTTACAATGGCAGGCAGTGACTAGTGGGGTACCGCAAGGCTCAGTGCTGGGATCCCAGCTATTTACAATTTATATTAATGAACTGGATGAGGGAATTGAAGGCAACATCTCCAAGTTTGCGGATGACACTAAGCTGGGGAGCAGTGTTAGCTGTGAGGAGGATGCTAGGAGACTGCAAGGTGACTTGCATAGGCTGGGTGAGTGGGCAAATGTTTGGCAGATGCAGTATAATGTGGATAAATGTGAGGTTATCCACTTTGGTGGCAAAAACAGGAAAGCAGACTTATCTAAATGGTGGCCGATTAGGAAATGGGGAGATGCAGCGAGACCTGGGTGTCATGGTAGACCAGTCATTGAAAGTAGGCATGCAGGTGCAGCAGGCAGTGAAGAAAGCGAATGGTATGTTAGCTTTCATAGCAAAAGGATTTGAGTATAGGAGCAGGGAGGTTCTACTGCAGTTGTACAGGGTCTTGGTGAGACAACACCTGGAGTATTGCGTACAGTTTTGGTCTCCAAATCTGAGGAAGGACATTATAGCCATAGAGGGAGTGCAGAGAAGGTTCACCAGACTGATTCCTGGGATGTCAGGACTTTCATATGAAGAAAGACTGGATAGACTTGGCTTGTACTCGCTAGAATTTAGGAGATTGAGAGGGGATCTTATAGAAACGTACAAAATTCTTATGGGGTTGGACAGGCTAGATGCAGGAAGATTGTTCCCGATGTTGGGGAAGTCCAGGACAAGGGGTCACAGCTTAAGGATAAGGGGGAAATCCTTTAAGACCGAGATGAGGAAAAACTTTTTCACAGAGAGAGTGGTGAATCTCTGGAACTCTCTGCCACAGAGGGTAGTTGAGGCCAGTTCATTGGCTATATTTAAGAGGGAGTTAGATGTGGCCCTTGTGGCTAAAGGGATCAGGGGGTATGGAGAGAAGGCAGGTACGGGATACTGAGTTGGATGATCAGCCATGATCATATTAAATGGCGGTGCAGGCTCGAAGGGCCGAATGGCCTACTCCTGCACCTATTTTCTATGTATCTAACTAGGTTTTAAATATAACAGACTAGTTACCTGAATCGGTGATCCTCCGGTCTGACTTCTCTAACGGCCACCTCTATATCTTATGCGCTCTAATGGCGCTAAACGGTAACCGTTTAAAAAAATAATTTTTAAAGGGCACCCGCTACTCACAGACCCGCGGTCTGTCTGAGTACTCTGCGGTACACCTCTACAAATTTTCTTCATTATGACTTGTGTTTTCACCACTACAATCTTTTCAAAATCAACCTGAAAAACGTAAGTAAACACTTACCTTCAGGTTTTTTACTTACCGATTTGGAGGAGCTCTGCTCACTCCAAACACACCGGCACTCACGTTATGCGTCTGATGATATGACGCGTGTGCGGCTGGACGGGCTCTTCTTCACGTAGTCACTCACGTGACTCCGAAGTAAAATCAGTATCGAAGGACACAATATACATTTTGTAGGAAATGGTGGCAGAATGGCAGCATAGCCTGATGGATAAATCTGAGGAGTTGGTGGCAGGAAACGTGTCAACATATGACTTTCTAGGATGTTGGCCTTCATAACAAGAGAATTTCAGATTAGAAGTAAAGAGGTTATTCGGCAGTTGTATAGGGCTCTTGTAAGACCACATCTGGAGTATTGTGTACAGTTTTGGTCTCCTAATTTGAGGAAGGACATCCTTGTGATTGAGGCAGTGCAGTGTTGGTTCACGAGATTGATCCCTGGGATGGCGGGACTGTCATATGAGGAGAGATTGAAAAGACTAGGCTTGTATTCACTGGAGTTTAGAAGGATGAGAAACATATAAAATTATAAAAGGACTGGACAAGCTAGATACAGGAAAAATGTTCCCAATGTTCGGCGAGTCGAGAACCAGGGGCCACAATCTTAGAATAAAGGGGAGGCCATTTAAGACTGAGGTGCGAAAAAACGTTTTGACCCAGAGAGTTGTGAATTTGTGGAATTCCCTGCTACAGAGGGCAGTGGAGGCCAAATCACTGGATGGATTTAAGAGAGAGTTTTATGCCCCTGTCCCACTTAGGAAACCTGAACGGAAACCTCTGGAGACTTTGCGCCCCACCCAAGGTTTCCGTGCGGTTCCCGGAGGTTTTTGTCAGTCTCCCTACCTGCTTCCACTACCTGCAACCTCCGGGAACCGCACGGAAACCTTGGATGGGGCGCAAAGTCTCCAGAGGTTTCCGTTCAGGTTTCCTAAGTGGGACAGGGGCTTATTATATTGATTGGGGACGATCAGCCATGATCACAATGAATGGCGGTGCTGGCTCGAAGGGCCGAATGGCCTCCTCCACCTATTTTCTATGTCTATGTTTCTATGATGATCTTCAGGAAAGAGATTCTCTTGTCTGGGCTGCAAGACTCCAGTCCCAAGCTATGAGATGGATTCTTACTTAGAACATTACAGCACAGGAACAGACCCTTTGGCTCACAATGTCTGTGCTAAACATGATGCCATATTAAATTCATTGCTCTCCCTACCTGTGCTCCAAATTGCACCATTCCCTCCATATGCACATACCCATCTAGAAGCTTCCCAAACCTCATAACTCTTTCATCACCACCTCTGGCAGCCTGTTCTAGTCACCAAAGTCTATTCCGGAAGTGGCGGAGCTGCCACTTTTCCTTTTCCTTTTCCTTTTTTTCTTTTTTTTTCTTTTGTCTTGTTAGATGTATGTGTTAGTTTATTTTTAGTTGTGTATGCGTGGGGGGGGGGGGGGACTTGTTAAATCTCTTCCTTCAACTGGGATGTGACCTTTTCCCTGTCCTCCGTCTCCTTCTGCGCTGAGGCCTAATATCGTGGAGCTGGCGACCTCTAACTGCAATCGACCTTGAGGCTCCAGTGGCAGAGCCTGTGGACTTACCATCGCGGAGCTGGCTGACTTCGGAGGCTGTGGTGGTGCTGTGGCTGCGACCCGACTTCGCAAGCTTCGGCCACGGGCCCAGTGGACGGTAACATCCCGAGAATCGGTCACCAACCTGGGACCTGCGAGCTCCCGCAACAACAGCTTTGTCCGCTGGAATGGAAGGGTGGCAGCTTCGTCTGCCCTGGGTCGCGGAGTTTGAATCGGCCCGTTCGCGGAGCTTGGAATCGGCCGCGGGATTTACCATCACCCGGTGGGGGCCTCAACATCGAGAGCTCGATCGCCTCGACGCAGCGAGAGAACAAGCAAGGAAGAGATAAGACTTTTTGCCTTCCATCACAGTGAGGAGGTGCCTGGAGATTCACTGTGATGGATGTTTGTGTTAAACTGTGTTCATTGTGTGTTTTGTTGCTTTTTTTGTCATGACTGCAAGGTACGCAATTTCGTTCAAACTATTGTTTGAATGTCAATAAAGGATATTGTATTGTATATAGATATCACCCACTGCTCTACTTTCATAAATGGCCTTCTTCACTTCCTCAAAAAAAATCAATCAAATTTGTATGGTGCTGTCTGCTGCAGAAATTTGAATCTCTGTCCATTTTACTGACAGAAATTAATGTAAGATGCTGCTGTTGATTAGGCTTCCAGATGCTCACCAAACTTGTGTTTTTTCAGCACAAAATTGTGTTGATCAAGTATATAAAACTCTACTGGTTGGCACTGATGAGCAGAAAAAAACATTATCTTTACACCCAATCCGTCGGTTGGTCAAAACCTTTGCCTCGTGCAAGTAGACAGGCTCAAAACCAAAATGATAATCAGTGTGAAAATTCAGGAAAAAGTAAAATGGGGAAGATGGAATTAAGAAAGATGAAAAAAATGATAATCATTTTGTTTGAAAAATTGTGATGCAATAATTAATTTCTGAAGGATTTAGAAATCACCTGTAGAAACTATATACATCGTGAATGTGATCAACAGTAATTATGCTACACCACTCTGTTAACAGTTCAAATCTCTTTGAATAAACAAATCCTGGTATTCTTCTGGCATGTTTAGTGGATATCAAATGGGTAGATAAATGAAATTCATGGCCTTGTTCCTTTTTTTATGCCAAGCCTCTCCTGGTAAGATATCCACGAATGCCATTGTTCTGATGAAAGGGCATTGGCCTGAAAAATTAACCGTTTCTCCTTCCACTGATACTGCCTGATTTGCAAAATGTTTCCAGCATCTGCAGGTATTTTTGCTTTCTGGTAAACAAATAGTTACTCCATAATGAGCATAAGCACTGATGAACCCAATGTTCTTTTCACTACATGTTCCAGACTAATGCCTTCAAAACAACCAGATATTTAAAAAAATACTGCTGTTCTCATCTTGGCTTTATCCCAAGTACAATGTAAAACTGTGCCCAACTCAGGCGAGTCACAGAAGCAGATCTACAATCACATATTACAATCACTCCACACTCTTAAATCTCTATTCCTGCAGCAACATTTCCTACTTTAACTATGATCTTCTTAAACTCCTCTTAGATCTGTCCTTTGATCAGGCAACTGAATCACCCCACCACAACCAGAGAGCAGTGCTGAACTACTATCTACCTCTTTGGTGACCCTCAGACTATCCTTGATTGATTTACTGGCTTTACCTTGCACTAAATGTTATTCGCTGATCATATATCTATACACTGTAAATGGCTCGATTGTAATCATGTACTGTCTTTCCACTGACTGGATAGCACGCAACAAAAGCTTTTCTCTAGCTCGGTACCCGTGACACTAAACTAAACTGAACTGATTTAGTAAATTGATCTAAGCTGTGCAGTTGCATAGAATACAGCTATATTTGAAATGTACGATTCTGATTAACTTTATTTTCTATCAGCAGAGACAGACTGATACTCAGATGCAATCCTTATGAATAGTGAACGGCCTGGATAGAGTGGATGTGGTGAGGGTGTTTCCACTTGTGGGAGAGTCTAGGACCAGAGGCCATAGTCTCAGAATAAAAGGACGGACCTTTAGAAAGATGAGGAAATTCTTTAGTCAGAGGGTGGTGAATCTGTGGAATTTATTACCACAGAAGGCTGTGGAGAATGTCAATTGATATTTTTAAAGATGGAGATTGATAGGTTTTTGATTAGTATTGGTGTCTGGGGGTTATGAGGAGAAGGCAGGAGAACTGGGTTGAAAGGGAAAGACTAGATCAATCATGATTGAATGGCAGAGTAGACTTCATGGACCATAGAAACATAGAAAATAGGTGCAGGAGGAGGCCATTCGGCCCTTCGAGCCAGCACCGCCATTCATTGTGATCATGGCTGATCATCCCCAATCAATAACCCGTGCCTGCCTTCTCCCCATATCCCTTGATTCCACTGGCTCCTAGAGCTCTATCTAACTCTCTCTTAAATCCATCCAGTGATTTGGCCTCCACTGCTCTCTGTGGCAGGGAATTCCACAAATTCACAACTCTCTGGGTGAAAAAGTTTTTTCTCACCTCTGTCTTAAATGGCCTCCCCTTTATTCTAATGGCTCTGTCCCACGGGTTTGCGGTCGTTGGCGGTGAAGCGCGGCATCGCCGGAAGAGGGGACCGCACGGTAACCACGAGAGCGCCGCACGGATGCTGCGCGGGGGACCAAGTACGGCCGGTTCAACGAGCTTGCGGTTTCGGCTGATGACGTCTTTCGGATCACGGGGGTGTGACGGCGGCTGTGCCGCACACGTACCTCACTGGCGGCGGCTGTGGCGGCGGCCGTGCCGCACATGTGCCTCACTGGCGGAGGCTGTGGCGGTGCAGGTTCGACTCACGGCGCTCGTGCCTCACTGGCGGCGGCTGTGGCAGTGACCGTGCCGCACTCGTGCCTCACTGGCGGCGGCTGTGGCAGTGACCGTGCCGCACTCGTGCCTCACTGGCGGCGGCTGTGGCAGTGACCGTGCCGCACTCGTGCCTCACTTGCGGCGGCTGTGCGGTAGGAACATATTTTTGGACAGTGTTGGTTTTTTTTTAGCACCGTGCGGTGTTGGGAACAACGCCGCATGGCCCCGGAATTGTGCGTTTGACTGAGCCCGCTGTCTCTGGCGGCCCAGGAGCGGTAGATAGTTCCTGTTTCGCCGCCAATGACCGCAGACTTGTGAGACAGGCCTTTAAGATTGTGGCCCCCTGGTTCTGGACTCGCCGAACATTGGGAACATTTTTCCTGCATCTAGCTTGTCCAGTCCTTTTATAATTTTATATGTTTCTATAAGATCCCCCCTCATCCTTCTAAACTCCAGTGAATACAAGCCTAGTCTTTTCAATCGAATGGCCTAATTCTGCTATGACTTATGAACATACTGCTCCTTCCCTGGATGACCTGTACAAGGTCAACCAAATTCACTCAATTCAAAAAAAATTAACATGAATGATACCAAACAAGAGAAAATCAGTTGTGCTTTTTTAAGGTCTTTATTTGACAGAACAATCATGAAATTACTCTCATTGCGATTTGAAGCTAGTTGATAGTAAGGTAGATGTCGCCCAAGTGCAGACGACTGAATAAATCGCTACATACAAAATCACACGTGTACAATTCCCTCCCCCTGCTGCTCAGTTTTAAAAAAAGACAACCACAAAACTGGAAGATTCTAAAACATCAAGTGTAATGCAGATATCAGAGACAAATCAGTAATGTACATATATGTGCACCATGAATTGAGTGTGACTGGTCTCAACATTTGACGTAAAAGCTACACTGAGATTACACACATTACCAAAGAAAGACATAGTCAACATGTAACAAAAAGTCTCTGTTTCAAATCAGTGCACGTTTAATTAAGACAGAGAGAAGTACACTTGTGAGAATGCTAACATTACTAATCCTTCACATTTAACAAGATTTTACATTTACTGTTCACTGCACTGACTAGTCAAACTAATGGTGCAAAAACGTAGGGAAAAGTGCTCAACCTTATGTTATCCCATGGATGATATTCCTTGTTAACCAAAGGTTGAAGATCAAATGCATCTGATCTGTGGCAGGAAGAGTGATATTTGGTTAGAGTTATGGAGTGATACAGTGTGGAAACAGGCCCTTCGGCTCAACTTGCCACACCGGCCACCAATGTCCCAGCTACACTAGTCCCACTTGCCTGCGCTTGGTCCATATCCCTCCAAACCTGTCCTATCCATGTACCTGTTTCTTAAACAATGGGATAGTCCCAGCCTCAACGACCTCCTCTGGCAGCTTGTTCCATATACCCATCACCCTTTGTGTGAAAAGGTTACTCCTCAGATTCCTATTAAATCTTTTCCCCTTCACATTGAACCTATGTCATACGGCCCTCAATTTCCCTACTCTGGGCAAGAGACTCTGCATCTACCCAATCTATCCCCTCATGATTTTATACACCTGTATGAAATCACCCCTCATCCTCCTGTGCTCCAAGGAATAGAGACCCAGCCTACTCAACCTCTCCCTATAGCTCATAGCCTCTAGTCCTCTGGCAGCTTGTTCCATACACCCAGCACCCTTTGTGTGAAAAAGGAACCCCTCGGATTCCTATTAAATTTGTTCCCCCTCAACTTGAACCTATGTCCTCTGGTCCTCGATTCCCTTACTCTGGGCAAGAGACTCTGTGCATCTACCCGATCTATTCCTGTCATGGTATAAATATCACCCCTCATCCTCCTGCGCTCCATGGAATAGAGACCCAGCCTACTCAACCTCTCCCTATAGCTCACACCCTCTAGTCCTGGCAACATCCTTGTAAATGTTTTCTGAACCCTTTCAAGCTTGACAATATCTTTCCTATAACATGGTGCCCAGAACTGAACACAATATTCTAGTGTTCTCACCAACGTCTTATACAACTGCAACATGACCTCCCAATGGTTGATAATCATACAACATTTTCTGATGAAAACATGAGAAATCAGATTCAATGGTCTGTTGAAACTTAATTGGACTGTCTGTCATAATGTATCCTGGTATTGGTACCTAAGAAACAATCAGAGCCAAGGAGCAGACTAATGTAAACAAATGTTCAAATCAAAGCATATTTTAAATGACCAATTTAAACAACATTGTCTTAATTTCATTCTTTGAGGAAAAATCCAATTCCATGTACCCAGCAGTAAGCTCCACTCAGCCCATGGGAGCCAGAGAGCTTTGGGTGCAATACTTCTGCTGACTCTGATTTGCTCTCCCTTCCCCATTGAAACCTACATATATGTATATATTCCATGTTTCCAAACACAGTAATTTGTACTGAACTGGATTTAATCACTGGTTAGTGCTGAATCAATTCTTCTGCAGGAATCCCAGTGTTCTTTAGGTTTTCTCCAAGAGGAATGCTAACATGGAGGAGAGATGCTAACATAGTACAAAATGCAAACATGGGTATTAACTGTGAGGCTGTAGTAAAATGGCCTGTCACATGTCTGTACAAAAATCAACCAGGGAAGAGCAGCTAGATGTCAGCACAGAGAGAAGGGAAAGCCAGTGATGTTTTTGAGAAAGAAAAACGTAACAAAATAATATTATCCATTCATATTGTCCATTCATAGTCCAAAACTGAAAATTGGCTCATAAATTAATCAGCTCATGGGCACTTTAAAAAAAAAAACAATTGTAGTGACAATTAGGTTTCTAGTTATGACTGGAAGTCTTCATCTTGTATTATAACTGCCTTGTATTGTTCTGCAGCCTGCACTATGGTCAAAGTTTCAATTAAATTTAATGGACAGTGCTGAAAGTTCACAGGAATTCAATCCACGTGATTGGCACACAGTCAGGTCAAAGTCTCTGCTTAATTAACCCCAAATCAAACAAAGCAGTAAGGAATTGATTGTGGCTTTTAGAAATAAAATTTAAATTTATTATTGTTACCTGTACAAGAGGTACAGTGAAAAGCTTTGTTTTGCATGCATGAAACATTGCATACCTTGGTACACGTGACAATAAAAAAGTTAAACCTAAAGAATGAATGCCAGAGTAGTGATGAGTACTATTGCACAGACCAAAGATCATCCACATCAGTAGGAAAGGCAAACTTGCATTTCTAAACTTTCTTTCACATTTAGCATGTCCCAATTTACTGTATTTTCAGAATGTAGAGTTACAAGGAAAGAACATGGGTAGTCAGCATGGATATGATGAACCCAATAGCCTCTCATTGTCTTATTACAATTCTATGATATACAATAGTCAATTTGCACACAAGGTCCCGCAAGAAGGAATAAGGTAATGATAATGAAGTGATGGTTAAATAATGAAAATTTATGATCACTGAAAGAACATCCTCATGTCACAGAGACACATAGCACAAAAACAGGGTCTTTGGCCCATCATCCATGTCGAACATCAACCACCCACTTGCTCTGGTTCTATATTAATCCCATTTTTTATTCTTCCCACTTTCTCACGATTCTAATTCACCTACACATCAGGGGCAATTTACAGTAGCCAATTAAATTACCACAGAGAGAATATGTAAACTCCACACAGATGGCCCCTAATGTCAGGGTTGAACATAGGTCTTTGGTGCTGTGAGACATACTAGCTCCGAGCTCTGAACTGCAAAAGACTATTATTGCACTATATTTGTTATTTATGGAACTTTTTCTTTTTTTTTCTCTTCCCCCGTTATGTACTAAGTTTACATATTCATGTATTCTGTTGTGCTGCAGCAAGCAAAAATTTCATTGTCCCATCCGGGACATATGACAATAAAACACTCTTGACTTGACTCTTGACTACTACTTGTTTATCTGAATAGTTCCATGAGGTGGTTTGCATCCATCACAAATGGAAACAGGGCTTCAAATTAATGTTTTATCTCAAAGGTGGCATGCTAACATTACAGATCTCCATTGTGGCTTCAATGAAGTGTCAACTTGGTTTTGACACTCAAGTTCTTGAAGTTGCATTGGTAACTACAACCTTTCACTTGCAAGGCAGCAGTGCTACCATTTGAGCCATTGCTGATATCTCACAGTGCAACATAATATCGTGTGACATTCATAATGGATTTGAAATGACCGTACAATCTCCTGGAAACTTTACACCTTCCAGTACTTTGCAAAATTTTACATTATTATTAAGTAAGTTATTAAAGCACTTAAGAGGGTAGAATAGGTTTTCAAGCTACTAAGTTTTGGTCAGTTATGTAAAGAAGCTTCTCCAACCATATCATACCAGTTCTGGTGAATGATTGCATCTGACAAATGACCTTTTCAATCCAATGTACAAATGAAGCAACTGTACTTTGAGTACATTTTCAGATTATCACCAGACACCATCTTTCTGTTGATCTTCACCATATAACATTAACACAAAGCTTCAGAATTGTTCTCTCTTTAACCAAACTAATATATTTATCACTCAAAAAAAACCTTTTCATTGTAACCTTCCTACAGGATTACAATATTTTTGAAAATAAAAAAGGTAAACAAAATCTCAGTGTTTAAAGTATAAAAATATAGAAGTCTTCTGACTGTTAATGCAGGATCCATTAAAGACACATCTGACCTTGTTTCCTTTTAATTTTACACGACAAATGTTTCCTGCCAGAATAATGCATTCAGGTAGGTCTCCTCTATATCCCGCAGCTCTGCTCTAACTTCCCTTCCCCTATTCGTAACAAGGACAGAGCCCCCCCTGTCCTCACCTTCCACCCCATCAGCCGTCGCATATGACATATAATCCGCGGACATTTTCGCCACCTCCAACGGGATCCCACTACTGGCCACATCTTCCCATCTCCTCTCTTTTCTGCTTTCCACAGAGACTGTTCCCTCCGTAATTCCCTGGTCAATTCGTCCCTTCCCACCCAAACCACCCTCTCCCCTGGTACTTTCCCTGCATCCGCAGGAAATGCGACACTTGTCCCTTTATCTCCCCCCCCCCCGACTCCATCAAAGGACCAAATCAGTCTTTCCAGGTGAGGCAGAGGTTTACCTGCACCTCCTCCAACCTAATCTACTGCATCCACTGTTGCAGGTATCAACTTCTCTACATCGGAGAGACCAAGTGCAGGCTCGGCGATCGCTTCTCTGAACACCTCCGCTTAGTTCGTCGTAACCAACCTGATTGCCCGGTTGCTCAGCACTTCAACTCCCCCTCCCATTCCCACTCTGACCTTTCTGTCCTGGGCCTCCTCCATTGCCAGAGTGAGGCCCAGCGCAAATTGGAGGAACAGCACCTCATATTTTGCTTGGGTAGTTTACACCCCAGCGGTATTAACAGTGACTTCTCTAATTTTAGATAGCCCTTGCTTTCTCCTTCCTTCCCAACTCCCTTCCCCGTTCTCCCACAGGTCCTACTGTCTCCGCCTACTTCCTTTCTTTTTCCCGCCCCCCCCCCCCCGAGACCCCTCTGAAGACGGGTCTCGACCCGAAACGTCGCCAATTCCTTCTCTCCATAGATGCTACCTCACCCGCTGAGTTTCTCCTGCATTTTGTATATACCTTAGAATAATGCATTCCTTGGTACATTGTTTTCTGCTTTATTCAAATGTGCAAGACCTTAGCAGTTAACAATTAAGGTTTATTAGTATGAACAGGATAATTCAGTCATCATAATCAGCATGTCGGCTGACTATGAACGTGAAATGGGGTCAAATGCCTCGATAACAGTAAATTTGAAAGTTGATAAGAAATCTACGGTTTAAAATTAATTTCCTTAATTAAATTAGTTTTAATACAAGTATTACAAATGTTGCAACTTTTAATGTTAGTGCACTTGTACACATGGACAGAAGGTATTCAAACAAAGTGCAATATAACCAAAGCCAAAGTCTGAGATAATTGGCAGATATGCATTTCTGAAGGGAATGCTACTTACCTGCCTCGATTTCGTTTGTCATTCTGCAGATATTACATTATATTTCTAACTGATTCCCTTGGCAAGGGTGCTACAATTCCGAAATGCTACATTTTAAAGTAGGTAACTGAAACACAGGCAAGAATTGAATTTGTGTAGGAAGGAACTGCAGATGCTGATTTACACCGAAGATAGACACAAAATGCTGGAGTAACTCAGCGGGTCAGGCAGCTTCTCTCGAGAAAAGAAATAGCCGGGTCATCAGACTGAGAATCAGGGAGGGGGGAGAATTGAATTTACAGGATGGTAGACTGGGCAAAGCTTTATAGCCAACGGGCTGCAGCTTTGGACTGGGAAAGCGGCCGGAGACCTTTATCTCGATGCCTCCCGGATCGCCGCGTAGAAGCTCAGGTTGGGGCCTCGCGGGTAGAAGCAGCCGACGGAGCCCACGGCGGCACCATGTAGATGTGAAATGGGGCGGCGGCAGCTGTGAGGCCTCGTGGCGGTGGTCGACGAGAGCGTGGAAGACCACCGTGAGGAGGGTGAACAGTGGAGGACCTGCTATTTGTATACATTATGTACGCAAGCAAAGAATCTCACTGTGCCTAGTCACATGTGACAATAAAGTATTCCTATATTGTAAACCATATCACCACACTATTATGATGTTTGTGACTACAAGCTTAATTCCTAAACTCTGAGATACTGCTAGTAATACCATCAACACGGGTCAGGCTCCAGATTTTAACGGTAATCTTTTTCTATTCGTGAGTTGCCCAGAATTAGCTTTGATACATTTCATTCAGAGTTATTTTTGATTTTGTGCAGATTTTAGAGCTTGTAAACAAACCTATAAAGCAAACTATTTTTTAAAGTCTTGTTTTGATTGTATGCTATATTCTTATTTGGGCTGAATGCTATTTTTTTATTTGGTCAGAGTAAGTAACATTCCTCAGTCCCAAGCCTGGGATTGCACTTCGGATGTTCAAGACAATGGATATTTACCAAATAAATCACAGTCAAAGCAGGTTAACCTCTGAGGTCACTTTTGGTATTTCTTCTGTTGGAAATCTTGTTTTAATTAAATGTTCTAATTTGAGATTGATTTGCATCATATCAAGTTGGTGCAACACCAATATACAGCCATGGAGCAATATACATTCATTTTCTACACCAACAAGGCAGTTACATTAAACTATATGGGTTCAGTCTCCGCCCCCCTCGTGGCATCCCTTGTTGAACACTTCGTCCTGTGACATCTGATGGTCATAGCCTTCATAATAGGCACCGCCGCCACCCAAAAAAGTTCCCACCGCACGTCCCTGCCGAGCATGCCCAACAGCATCACTGAAAACCTTGTTGATTTGTTCCTCTGATGGCATCCACCAATCTGGGTTGGAGGTGCAATGCATCCGGATGAATTCTGTAAATAACACACAGCAAATGAAGAAAGTAAAATAATGTGCCAGCTCTCCAAGTTAGTGCAAATGTCAAGAATTTGTGACCTGTGGTTTATGGGTTTTGTACATTGATCATAGAACAGTCATGTAAACTGAGTAGCCTGATATTCCAACAGGGACATGACAGCACTACCAGCTACAGGTTGCCCTCTGTGGCATAAACTTTCCTTTCTTGGAAATACATTGCTGCTACTTGGTATTTGCAAGGTTTAAATTCTCAAAATTTGTGATAATAAGAATCATGTATCGTGAATGTATTTCCATCCTTTTCTGGGTCTTTAAATGAGAGGGAATAAAAGCTGGCATGCCAACAAAGCCCTATCTTATACAGCAACAGGTGTTGAAAACACTCAGCATGTCAGGCAGTATATGTGGAAGAGAAAACAGAATTAACGTTTCAGGACATGCAGCCTTCACCAGAACAAGTTTTGGAAGAGACAAGGAAGTTTGGAGAACATCCTTGCTTCTTTTCCTCTGTATTGACAATTTTATTTTAAAAGAAGCCCGGAGAACAGTGGACTGTGGATTTAGTGGGCAGACTGGTGTTTGGGAGTTTGGGGTTACTGGGATGATAAAAATGGCCATGATTATTAACAATGCCATTTTATGTGCTCCTGAGTTCTGGCAAAGATTGCTTTTGGAATTTCAAGAGAGGATGTGATTTTGCTGTTTACTGATCCACTCTTAAATATACACAACATGCTGGGGTAACTCAACAGGTCACATAGCATCTTTGGAGAACATGGATTGGTGGCATTTCAGATTGGCGCCCTTCTTCAGACTGATTGTGGTAGGGGGGAGAAAGCTAGAAGAGAGATAAGGGGCAGGACAAAGCCTGGCGAGTGATAGGTGGATACAGGTGAGGGGGGAGCTTTTTATTGGCAGATGGTTGGGCAAAGGCCAAAGATGAAATGACAAAAGGCATCAGCTAAGAGGTGGCATAGAATGTGAAGCCAGACAAGGAATGTAGGTGGAAGAGGACAGGGGAAGGGATGGACACACATTCAGGTGGGCACAGGGGAAAGGAGGGAATAAGTGGGGTGTGTGTGGTTGTGGATGTTTTCCTAAAATTGAAGAATTCTATGTTACTCCAGCACTATATATTTTTGGTAAATCAGCAGCTGCAGTTTATAGTGTCTACATTTTACTGCTTCCACTACAGTTCTGAGACAAGTAATGAGGCCAATGGGAGACACATAGGTGGGTGGGGGCCAGATGTTTATAGTGCAGGCAGGGTGGTTAATACGCAAGATGATGCTTCTGCGAATATGCTGGGATTTTATGTTCTCAGCGATGTCCTAAGTGCAAGATCATGAGACGAATAAGATCATGAGGCGAATATATAGGGTGAATGCACAGAGTCTTTTACCCAGGGTAGGGGAATCAAAAATATTTGAGAATACATGAGGTATAAGTGTATAAGATCACGAGTGTATAAGATCATGAGGCGAATATATAGGGTGAATGCACAGTCTTTTACCCAGGGTAGGGTAATCAAAAATATTAGAGAATACATGAGGTTGCATGCAAAATACTGATTATCAAAAATCCAGTTTCTGCGTAGTACGTTCTATTGCATTTATGTGAGAAATACCGATTTCCCCAACAAAATACTGATTTCAGCCATCAAAATACAGAAATGCTTGGTGAAACTTGGCAGCTCTGCAATTATTCACAATCACGTTATGTTTGAGAATTCAAAATGTGATTTGTGATCTTGTTTATGAGTCATCATGGAACTAGAATTTGTTATAATAGTATGACAGTAAAATAGGTTAGTTTGAAAGTGGTCATAGTAATGTAAATGCACCATTTAGTTTGACTTCAATTTTCATGATGGAAATTGAAGTCAAACTAAATGTTGTATTCACATCACTATTCCATGTTGAAATTGATGTGATGTGAAGTTGTTAGGTCAGGAGGACCATTAAAGGTGCACTGCACACACTAACACAGTATAACAGTAATAGACAATCAAGTCAACACATGAAACATTTTCTAAAAAAAGGTTTTCTTTACTGCTAAAACTTATTTTAAAAAGTATTTTATTTGCAGTTTTTGCATGCTCCTTTATAACATTTTACATAACATTTTACAACAGTACAACTTGATTATTAAAACAAGGACAATTCTTGATTTAAAAAAATGTATACAACTATGATCCCAATCATCCCATTCCACTCACTCATTACTTGACTCAACCAAAATTATTTCTGAAATATTGGTCAAAAATTCGGTGCAAAAATGCTCCAAAATAAGGCTCAGAATGCACCAGAGAGCATCTAAAACCCCAGAGCTTCCAGGGCCCTTAAGCAGGCCCTGAACCCCAGCCGAGAGGGCTTCACGCTCGTGATGTGCGCTGTGCACACATTATTTCACATCAAATTTTTGTAATCCGGTCATGCCACCCCCCCCCCCCCCCCTTTATGAAAAGCTATGTACGGGCCTGGTTAGCCAACAGAACAGAAAATTCTAATTTCTATCCAGTCGACAACATTTTTTTACACAAAGAACAGTGTAATGGAGTGAGCTGCCAGAAAAGTTAGTTAAGGCAGCTATTATCACACATTTTAAAATCTTTGGATAGGTTTATATGGATGCTAGACTAATTGGGACCCGTTGGGTCCTGTTCACACGGGAGGGCTGGTCCCCCGACGCAATATTCCACCTCCCCACCAATTCCAATATTGGTAGCCAGTAGGGGGGGGGCTTTCTGGAGCGCTGGTATGGGTGTTGTTGGCTGCAGGGACTACTGGTCTCCAGGGGGCTAGTATGGACATTGTGGGCCAAATGGATTCTTGGGGTGGTAGCTCAGTACCTCAAGCCTGATGTGCTGGCAGCTCACTCACGGCTGGTGGGCTGGCAGTTGACTCACGGCTATTCCTTGAAATTACATTTCAAGCAGAGTGCAAGGCCACCAAATTCAAATCCATTTTCCTACCATTTCAAGCAGGGTACAAGGCCACCGAATGCAAGTGCAGTTTCCAACCACTTCAAGCAGGGTGCAAGGCCACCAAATTCAAGTGCAGTTTCATACCACTTCAAGCAGAGTGCAAGGCCACCAAATTCAAATCCGTTTTCCTACCATTTCAAGCAGGGTGCAAGGCCACCAAATTCAAGTGCAGTTTCATACCATTTCAAGCAGGGTGCAAGGCCACCAAATTCATGTGCAGTTTCATACCATTTCAAGGAGGGTGGAACGACACCACATTCAAATGCAGTTTCATACCATTTCAAGCAGGGTCAAACCACCATAAAACCACACAAAACACCACACTTACAGTTCAGTAGACATTCAGTGTGTTCAGTTGATTCACAGCTCAGACAGTCGTGACCTCTCCCTCCCCCATCATGTAGAGACTGAGCCACACCCACAATTCCGGGTTTTATAATCCCTCCCCCTCCCACCAGAAAAGATGTGGCCTTCATTGCGTGATTGACAGGAGAGAGATCCTCAACATGTTTTAAACACTAATAACACTTTTATTTTTCATTGATGGGAAGAATCCTCTGCACCTGATGAGCGGAGGGGGACTGAGTAAGATGGCCAAAAATCACAGCCGTAAGTGGTAGCGTTTTATCTAAAATCAATATAGTGCAAACAGGAAGTTGTCAAGTTTAGACTAACAACCGTTTGCAGTGCCTTTTACTTCAACCCAAAACCCCCAAACAACCATTAGCAGTGCCTTTTTACTTCAACCCAAAACCCTCAAACAACCATTTGCAGTGCCTTTTTACTTCAACCCAAAACCCCCAAACAACCATTTGCAGTGCCTTTTTACTTCAACCCAAAACCCCCAAGCAACCATTTGCAGTGCCTTTTCACTTCAACCCAAAACCCCCAAGCAACCATTTGCAGTGGCTTTTCACTTCAACCCCAAACCCCAAGCAACCATTTGCAGTGCCTTTTCACTTCAACCCAAAACCCCCAAGCAACCATCTGCAGTGCCTTTTCACTTCAACCCAAAAACCCCAAACAACCATTTGCAGTGCCTTTTTACTTCAACCCAAACCCCCCAAACAACCATTTGCAATGCCTTTTTACTTCAACCCAAACCCCCCAAACTACAATTTGCAGTGCCTTTTTACTTCAACCTAAACCCCCCAAACAACCATTTGCAGTGCCTTTTTACTTCAACACAAACCCCCCCAAACAAACATTTGCAGTGCCTTTTTACTTCAACCCAAACCGCCCAAACAACCATTTGCAGTGCCCTTTTACTTGAACCCAAACCACCCAAAGAACCATTTGCAGTGCCTTTTTACTTCAACCCAAACCTCCAAACAACCATTTGCAGTGCCTTTTTACTTCAACCCAAACCCCCCAAACAACCATTTGCAGTGCCCTTTTACTTGAACCCAAACCACCCAAAGAACCATTTGCAGTGCCTTTTTACTTCAACCCAAACCTCCAAACAACCATTTGCAGTGCCTTTTTACTTCAACCCAAACCCCCCAAACAACCATTTGCAGTGCCTTTTTACTTCAACCCAAACCCCCCAAACAACCATTTGCAGTGCCTTTTTACTTCAACCCAAAACCCCCAAACAACCATTTGCAGTGCCTTTTTACTTCAAACCAACCATATTTTCATTTTCAAACCACATTAAGGGCACTCACAGTTGAGTAGACATGTGTTCAGTGTAATTCAGAGCTCAGGGAGACGTGAGACGTGAGACGTGAGACGTGAGACGTGAGACGTGAGACGTGAGACGTGAGACGTGACCCTCTCGCTTCCTCCATCTTGCAGAGACTGAGTGAGGCACACCACTTCTGGGTTTTATAGTCCCTCCCCCCTACCACCAGCAGGGAGAATGGCAAAAGTTATTAAAACATTAATATATCTCTGATTTTTCATCGATGGGAAAAATCCTCTGGTCCAGTCCAGCAGAGGGGGGCTCTGAGCGAGGTGGCCAAAAATGACGGCCGTAAGTGGCGGCGTTCTCTCGGAAATCACATCGCAGTGAGTCAAAAGCGGTCAAGATCTTACATTTAGTAATATAGATAGATGGGCCAAACACAGGCAGGTGGGAGTAATGTAGATGGGGCACGACTCCTTTAAGTCAAGACTAAAAACGTATCTATACTCCCAAGCCTTTCTTGACGTCCTCTGAGCGAGGCCTATATGTATATATAAGTATGTAATTTCTTTGTTTATATTATTCTTATAACAAATGTAAAGCACTTTGGCCAACGAGAGTTGTTTTTTAAATGTGCTATATAAATAAATGTGACTTGACTTGACTTGTGACATGTTGATCGGTGTGGGCAAGTTGGGCCAAAGGTCCCGTTTTCAAGCTTTAAGACTGTATAACTAAGTTTCAGTGTTTAACACAAGTAGAATATTAAATTAATTTTCCGTGATAGTGCATTTCAAATGCATATCAATCCCACTCCTTCCTGATTAATTTTACTTTGAGTCCTAATCCAATATTAACTACATTTTAGCAGACAACTCTTAATGCCTAGGAATCAATAGTAATTTTACACTGCACCTGTACAGCAGGCAGTGACGAAAGCGAATGGCATGTTGGCCTTAATAACAAGTGGAATCGAATATAGGAGCAAAGAGGTCCTTCTGCAGTTGTACAGAGCCCTAGTGAAACCACACCTGGAGTATTGTGTGCAGTTTTGGTCCCCTAATTTGAGGAAGGACATTCTTGCTATTGAGGGAGTGCAGCGTAGGTTTACAAGGTTAATTCCCGGGATGGCGGGACTGTCATATGTTGAGAGAATGAGCAGCTGGGCTTGTACACTCTGGAGTTTAGAAGGATAAGAGGGGATCTCATTGAAACATATAAGATTGTTAAGGGCTTGGACACGCTAGAGGCAGGAAACATGTTCCCGATATTGGGGGAGTCCAGAACCAGGGGCCACAGTTTGAGAATAAGGAGTAAGCCATTTAGAACGGAGACGAGGAAACACTTTTTCTCACAGAGAGTGGTGAGTCTATGGAATTCTCTGCCTCAGAGGGCAGTGGAGGCAGGTTCTCTGGATGCTTTCAAGAGAGAGCTAGATAGGGCTCTTAAAAATAGTGGTCAGGGGATATGGGGAGAAGGCAGGAATGGGGTGCTGATTGGGGATGATCAGCCATGATCACATTGAATGGCGGTGCTGGCTCGAAGGGCCGAATGGCCTACTCCTGCACCTATTGTCTATTGTCACCTAATCATGGTTCATTTGCTTATAATTAGCTAATTGTTAGAAATTCTATCTAACAACCTTGCTTGAAATTTAAATTACCCAGATTTTACAAGTAATTCCATTATGTGTGCAGTAATGTGTCCTCAGGCCTCCAGTCTTCTTTGAATGGTTCAGTTCACCCCACATGTTGCATCTGCTTCACAATAAGGGTCCAACCAGAAACATCAACCTACATATTCTCTTCACAAGTTCTTCTTTGCACCTCTTGCTGTGTTTTAGACTGTTCAACTAGTTATAATGTATTGGTCTAGATCTGAAAAAAACTACATTAAAATATCATTTTTCGCCACCTTACTCACTATTCTCCTGTGTTGCAAGTGCAACAAGTTTTGTTCCGATCAATGGTATATATTAAAAACTATTAAGGTTTAAAAATCTTAAAAACCGCGCATGCGCAGATTGGTCTCTTCTCCTGTCAGTCAATGCCATGGCCGGGACGGCGACGCCCCTTCCTGCACCGCGGCGTCTCCCACCTCACTCACAAACTGCTCTCTTCCCTCCTTACAGTAACTTGTCTATGTCTCCCCCACTACCGGCGGCGGCCGCGGCCGCAGGGAGGGGGGAGGGGAGGGGATTCAGTAGAGGCCCTGGTCCCGTCTCTCTCTCTCTCCCTCACTCACCCCTCTCCCCCGCCCGGCCTCTGCGGCAATGATGGTCCCGTCTACCCATCCACCCGGGTGAATGGCTGCAACCTTCCATCTCCTCCGCCGCCGCCGCTGTTGCGGTAACTCACTCTCACAGCCCTCTCGGAGGAGATCTTCTCCACCAGCTTGTCAAAACTCGTGGTGCCCACCGTGACGAACATCGACTCCATCCCCCCCGCGGCCAGGCCCGGCAGTGGCAGCAGGCAGGCAGGTAGGCGGCTGGGCAAGCGGGGACGAGCCGAGCGGCAGCAGTGGGCGGTCGAGCAGAACGGGGACAGACCGAGCGGCAGCTGAGCCGGACTGGGCAGGGGGAGGGAGGCGGAGTCGCGTTGCAGGGTGGCCGAGCAGTTTGAGAGGAGGGCAGTGGGGGAGGTAAGGAGGGATAGTGGGGAGGATAGGGGGATGTGAGCAGTGTGGGATAGAGGGATAGGAGTGGTGTAGGGAGGGGAGAGGAATTATGGAGGGAGGGAGGGAGTGACTGAGGGTAGGGGAAAGGAGAGGGAGGGAGAGGTGAGGGAGTGATTGGGGGAGGGGAGGAGGAGAGGGGAAAGAAATGGGAGGGTGCAGAAGAAACATAGAAAATAGGTGCAGGAGGAGGCCATTCGGCCCTTAGAGCCAGCACCCGCCATTGATTGCGATCATGGCTGAAGAGGGGGAGGGAATGCTGGGAGATGAGGGGAAATAAGCCGCGCCTGCGCAGTTGGGGGCTATGCTTGAGTGGTGGAATATTGCGTTGGGGGAACGGGTTGCGTTGGGGGAACGGGTGAGTGGTGGAATATTGCGTTGGAGGAGCAGACCCAAAGGGTCTGCACTTAGTCTAGTATTATTGAAAATTCAAAGGCTCTATGGATCTTTTAAAATGTAAAAGAGGGCAGCTGAGTGAAGTGAAATGCAACGGGAAAACCTCTCAGAGTAAAGTGGGAGTTAAAACCAATTGCAAACAATATATTTAAATAAATGCTTTTCAGTCTCTTTTCTTTGATGCCCAACTCCACCTCAGGCCCCACAACCAATTTTGCCACAAATCCTGTGATCTGTCTGAATTCCTTCACTTTTTCCAACTATGGCTTGAGGAGAGACTTTTGTGTGCACAATGTGTGCACTGCCAATTCTATTGCATGAAGCACAAATCATACATGTCCACCATGCTCTGCTGTTCAATATTTTTTTGTAGGCTTTTCACATGCAGTCTCTTGTTCACATCCATTCTATAACATGGATACTGTAATGCGTACCTCGGAGGCAGGTCACTTTGACTGGGTCAAGAGGTCGTCGCTCAGGTCCTGGCTCTCCTAGTGGCATAGATCGTTTCCTTTTCCCCAGACCACATGAATACTTCAGTTCATCTGTTGTGAACACAAATCGAATGAGGTAACGCAGTAGTCGGCGGCCATCTTTTTTAGATGAATTGACAGCCTCGTCCCATTGTTTACTGGTGATATGGACAGGATAGTTGGTCAACAACTGCTTGTTTCCCTGAAAATTGAAGATAAGAAACTTTTGAAATCACAAATTTATAACATTTGTGTTAAACATAAGAATTCAATACTACATTCAAAATTGCCTCTTTTGTTTACTTAGTACCACCAGGCCACAAAATCCTTTCAAAATTATTGAAATTATTAAGCTTAGAATTGCAGACACACTGAGGTTCACTAAAGTTGTAATGTGTTAATAAATCAATTTTGTACTGCTCCCAGTTCAAGGAATCATCTATATTGTCAGTGGAGCTTGAAAAGGTTAGCGTTGATCAGAAGTGCAAAGTTGTTCCTATGGAACCATTCAGGAGCAGTCGCTGAACAGTGTTCTAACTCTGCACAGAATACTGGTCAGTCCATGACTAAAGTACTGCGTTCTGTTCTGTTCCCCACCATGTCTGAAGTGACGCAGTTATAAATAAGGTCCAGAGGAGGGCTACAGGACTGATGCCTAATCTGATGCCTCAGACATTCAGAGTTCTAACAACTATCACTTGTGTTTGTTGTTACACTTTATAACATAGAACAAATAAAATTAATTTGTTCACAGCACGCAAAGCTTTGAACCAAAAAATAAATCACGTGTCTAACCTTAATATCTTCATAAATATAAACCATTGCTGTCAAATGTTACACTTGTTAGTCATTGATGTCATATTTAAGAATTACGATATCTTGAACCATAATTTAAATTACAAACAACATTTAGAAAGCCTGGGTGTATTTTTTGATAAGTCTGAAAACAGACCGAGAGTTAACCATTGCTTAGGGGGAATGAAATTAAGATAAACAGATCGTGCAATCTCAATGTTGAGCATCAATGTCAAAAGAGACAGACTAAAAGTGAATGAACAGCAATTGCTGGAAATCTGAAATAAAGCAGATAATGCTGGAGGTTCACTGTAGTCAGTACCTGTGGAGAGAGAAACAGTGGCAATGGCACTCAAATGAGATGAATCTCTCCAAAGTACAAGAATTCATTGTGAACTTAGTTTTCCATGCGAAGTACTTACCTCTGGTGGCTGCTCCTCTGAGACTGGTTGAACAAGTTGGTTGTGGTGCTGAAGGACAGTCTTGTAATAATCAAGAACGGTCTGGCAGGGCACTGCATGGGGGAAAAGCATTTTGAATAATCAACGCATGGGAAAAATTAATTGAATGAAAGTGTCCATCATTCAGCTAGGCAAAATCTAATAAAGATCAAATTGTTATTTTATGGACTATCTACTTTCAATAATTGTAAGATGCTAACATATGAATTGCCGCACTCATATATTCCAACAAACACTTAACTCTCAGCAAGGAAGTCTCTGTACATAACCTCCCACCACTGCATCTGAGGAGCCGGAACCTGGGTAAAGATTCGGAAGTTATTGCTCAAGGAACATCTATGCAATCAAAACTGCTCTCATGCCGATAGAATGAAAATCTTGGAAGAAAGTAGAATTATATGGCTTATACTGTGAATGGTGACAAGTGCAAGCAGTGCAACATACATTTGCAAATCTTATAAATGAATCAAGACCAGAGGTAGAAGAAATATATTGTGGCTGGACTTACCAGAATCCAATCAGCAAATACAGTTCAAAACACAAAGAGCTTGAGTAACTCAGTGGGTCAGGCAGCATCTGTGGAGAGAATGGACAGACGACGTTTCGGGTCTGGACCCTTCTTCAGACTGATTGTAATGGGGGGGGGGGGGGGGGAGAAAGTTGGGAAAGAGAGGAGGCGGCAGGACAAATTCTAGCAAGTGATAGGTGGATACATGTGAGGAGGATTTAATTGACAGATGGGTGGAGTAAGTGGCAACGTAACAAGTGACAGCAAATACTGTGCTGCCAAGATTTGCAATCACACTGATTAGTTCAAGGAACACAAGGCAATACTAACAGGGCAGACCACTCGACCCCTTAAGCCTTTCCCACCACTCAATATGATCATCATTGATCTATGCTGATCTGAACTCTTCTGTGCCAATTCCCCAAAACCTTCAATTCCTCGATCTTTGAAATGTTTATGATTCCCAATATATTTAATGATCTGGCCTCCACTACCATTGGGTGTAGAGAACTCGAGAGATTCACTGCCCTCAGAGAGAAGGGCGGCATGGTGGCGCAGCAGTAGAGTTGCTGCCTTACAGCGCTAGAGAACTGGGTTCGATCCTGACTACAGGTGCTTGTCTGTACATTCTCCCCATGATCTGCGTGGGTTTTCTACGGGATCTCTGGTTTTCCTCCGACACTCCAAAGACATACAGATTTGTAGGCTAATTAGCTTGGTTTGGTTGTAAATTGTCCCTAGCATGTGTAGGATAGCGTAAGTGTGTGGGGATCACTGGTCGGCGCGGATTTGGTGGGCTGAAGGGCCTATTTCCGCACTGCATCTCTAAACTAAACAAAGGCAAAGAGAAACAGATCACATTAAGCCAACCTGATTTTATCTTGTCAATGAATTAATGCCACTGTGTGTGTGCCACAGGTAAAACATTTGCTTGGGTACACTGCAGTCATTTAACCATGTTTTGGACTTTGTGTTTCTGTCCTAGAAAAATATTCCTGCAACAGTTATAAGTGTGAGAGTTAAATCTGAGATTTAAGATTTGTCTCAGTACCAAAACTTCCAGACTGCCTGTAAACTATTTGGTGTAAATGCAATACCATTTGACATCTGCTCTGTGGGTATGACAGCACAGCATTAGAATGGCCAGCTAGGGCTTTACACACCTGGAATGCTATCCAAGGTTTTTCTCAGCTCCTCATTTTCCTGTTGAAGTAAAACTACTTCTTGTTCCAACTCTTGGCATCTCTGACAGTATCCACCCTCTTCTTCCTCCTCAGGAAACGTTGATGATGGATGAACATGGGATTCGGATGTGGCGGGGGATGTCCACCCTCCCAGGGTGTGGGTAGGAGACGTGGAAAGTGGATCCATTTCCGTCATCTGACTGCACTCGCTTGCTTCCATGTTACTCTGTGAAGGCCGGCCCCCGGCGAGGAGGTAACTCTGAAGGGAGTCAGTAAATACGCGCAGCAAGGCTGAAGTTTGATGTTTCTTCTGCACGTACTCCAATTCCATATCCGGGTTGCCTCCTGTCAGTGGCTGCACTGGGCCACTTCTGACAAGCTGGCACTGTCCTGTGTGCTCTTCGTAGCATCCACTCTCCCTTTTCACACTTGAGACGACTTGAGGATAGTTGGTGTCCAGAAGTTTTCCATTGTCTTTCAGGAGAGTCAGGACTCGACTGCATTGCTGTGCAAAAGCGTCAAGTATTAAGCGGCTCTCTGTGATGGAACAGAAAAACACATCATGCTCTATAAGTTAGCAAGAACAGAATCTCCCAATCAGTCACCACATCACCTACCCAACCTGCTATTTTCTCCACATGCCCAATGGTTTCAATGTGGTTCTGCTGCTCCAGGCGGTGAAATGGTAAATTCTGGATGAGTGGTATGGTCATTGATACCAAACCCCAACTGAAAGGAAACCCAGCACTGAATCTCACCCTCCATCCTCCCATCCAGAATGAAATGATTTGCAAAGACAATTCTAGCCTCCCACTAACTACAATTGAACAAACACTACATAGCCACTACATAGTATCTGCCTCAACTACCTCCTCTGGCAGCTCGTTCCATATGTCCACCTGAGTGAAAAGGATGCCCCTCAGGTTTGTATTAAATCCTGTCCCTCTCACCTTAAACCTATGTTTTCTTGTTTTTGACCTGCGAAAAAAACGTTGCATTCACAGTATCTATTCACCTCATGATTTTTACAAGACCACCATTCATCCTCCTGTGCCTCAAGGAATATAATAATAATAATAATAATCATTTTATTTACTGGCGCCTTTCTAAAACCCAAGGACACCTTACAATGCATAGAATCACAACAAAACAAAAAACACATAATCGGAATAAATTAAATAAAAGAAACACCACAGTACACAAATCAAGGACAGAATTCAATTTCAAAAGCACCAAAAGAAAATAAGAAACACAATTTGAGGAGAGAGCAGCGGCGACCAATTCGCGCCAGCGTCCACTCTCCCCTCCGACCGCCATCTTGTACACGGACTGACAGGCACAGGCACAGGCACAGCACACAAAATCATCCCCCCACAATGACCACCACTGTGGGGGAAGGCACAATGTCCAGTCCCCAACCCAGTTCTCCCCAGAGTCAGGCCCAATGAGGCCTCCACAGTTGCCTCTACGGAGGCCCAATGTTCCTGGCCGTCGGGAGAGTCCTCGGAGCGGCTGGAACGGCCGGTTTCCCGACGGAGTCGATGGCACCTGAAGCCGACAGGGCCGCGCTGATTTGGAGCCACGAGGCTCCCGATGTTGGAGTCGGCGCCGCCGCCCGCAGCTGGTCGCTCCGCAGTCCCGCAGCCCGGAGGTGTTGAAGTCGGCGGTCCAGCTCACCGGAGCTCCAGCGCGTCGATCCAGCGCGGCGACCCAGGCAAGGCATCGCCCGCTACGCTCCCCGATAGCGCTCCAGCTCTGTGCCGCCACTGAAGCTGAAGGTGCTGGGCGGTCCCCGTCAGGAAACGGCGCTCCATGCCCGCTGGTAGGCCACGAGGACGGGTCGACGAGGCAGCCTGGAGAAAAAGCTGCCTCACCGACCAGGTAGGGACCTAGAAATAGTTTCCCCCTTACCCCCCCACATTAAAAGTAAAAAAAAAACAAACAAACAAAGAAATAAAAAACACTAAAACTAAAGAAACAGTGAATTTGACGGACGGCTGCTGTTTAGCAGCCGTTCCTCCAAGATGGCGGCTCAATCTTGGCTAGCCTCAATCTCAATCTCAATCTAGCCTACCCAAATGTTCCTTAAGGGGCTGTCCCACTTGGGCGACCTAATCCGCGAGTTCTGGCGAGTTTGCCCTCGACTCATACTTGCAGCATGGTCGACACGAGGTCATAGGAGGTCTTCGGAACTCTCCTTCATGCTTGAGAGTGGTCTCCGAGTACTCGAGGCCTCAGCTAGGTCGCTGCGTTTTTTCAATATGTTAAAAAATGCCCGCGAGTAAAAAAAAGGTCGCCATGGAAAGATATCGATACTTTTTTTACTCATAGGTTTAGTCGTAGTAGGTCGGCATGTTAGTCGTAGGTAATCGAGGGTAGTCGGAGGTAGTCATAGATAGTCTTCATCATAGTCGAACGGAGGTCGAAGGAGATCGAAGGAGGTTGTCTTCACTCTCCACAATTCGGTGTCCAATGTTCCCGAAGTTAGTCGTAGCTAGTTGTAGCTTGTCGAAGCTGGTCTTCAACATAGTCGAAGGAGGTCAAAGGAGGTTTTCTACATAGTCGAAGGAGGTCTTCTACATAGTCGAAGGAGGTCTTCAACATGTCATTTTTTTAAGCTCCTCAAAATTCGCCAATTAGGTCGCCCAAGTGGGACAGCCCCTTTAGGAATATTCTTTTAAACCTTCACTGCACTCTGTCTAGGTTAATGAAATCCTTCCTCTAGCAGAATGACCAAAATGGAACACAGTATTCCAAGTGTGGCCTCACTAACATCTTGTACAATTGTAACATACGCCTGAGAAGCTACTACATTAATCAGGATTGATTATTGATTTATCCTACAGGGTATAACAAGGTATAACTAGGATCAGTCCATTGTATATCTAACACAGCACCATCTTCTTTGCTATTTTTTTGGCAGATCACTGTACTGTGATTGTATCAATTAGTGAGCACCCCTATACAGTGCCCTCCATAATGTTTGGGATAAAGACCCATCATTTATTTATTTGCCTGTGTACTCCACAATTTGAGATTTGTAATCGAAAAAATCACATGTGGTTAAAGTGCACATTGTCAGATTTTATTAAAGGCCATTTTTATAAATTTTGGTTTCACCATGTAGAAATTACAGTTGTGTTTATACATAGTCCCCTCATTTCAGAGCTCTATAATGTTTGGGACACATGGCTTCACAGGTGTTTGTAATTGCTCGGGTGTGTTTAATTGCCTCCTTAATGCAGGCATAAGAGAGCTCTCAGCGCCTAGTATTTCCTCTAATCTTTCCATCACCTTTGGAAACTTTTATTGCTCTTTATCAACATGAGGATCAAAGTTGTGCCAATGAAAGTCAAAGAATCCAATATGAGACTGAGAAACAAGAATTAAACTGTTTGAGACATCAGCCAAACCTTAGGCTTACCAAAATCATCAGTTTGGAACAGCATTAAGAAGAAAGAGAGCACTGGTGAGCTTACTAATCGCAAAAGGATTGGCAGGCCAAGGAAGACCTCTACAGCTGATGACAGAAGAATTCTCTCTATAATAAAGACAGGCCCGTATGAAGCTTTTCAAAAATGGGGGTGGCATGACAGGATTACAAACATTTTATGTGAAATAATGTGCGCGCGGCACACATCACGAGCGTGTATCCCCTCGCGGCCGGTGTCCAGGGCCCGCTTAAGGGCCCTGGAAGCTCTGGGGTTTTAGATGTTCTCTGGTGCATTCTGAGCCATATTTAACAGCATTTTTGCACCAAATTTATGACCAATATTTCAGAAATAATTTTGGTTGAGTCAAGAGTAATGAGTGGGTGGAATGGGATGATTGGGGTCATTGTTGTACAGATTATTTTTTTAAATCAAGAATTGAAGTTGTCCTTGTTTTAATAATCAAGTTGTACTGTTGTAAAATGTTATGTAAAATGTTATAAAGGAGCATGCAAAAACTGCAAATAAAATACTCTACGTTTTTGTAGTAAAGAAAACCTTTTTTTAGAAAATGTTTTGTGTGTCGGTTTAATTGCCTGTTACTGTAAAGGGCCTGTCTCACTTACTCGACTTTATCGGCAACTGCTGGCACCCGTCATAGGTAGCCAAAAATTTTCTACTCACAACCATACAGGCGACACACTGCTGATATGTCGCGGGTGTCGCCTGTATGGTCGTGAGTAGTCTCCTAGTCAAAGAGTCGTAGCGTCTTTCTGGTTGCCGCTGAATTTCAACATGTTGAAAATTTTTGGCGACCTATGACAGATGCCAGCAGTCGCCGAAAAAGTCGTGTAAGTGGGACAGGCTCTTTAAACTGTGTTGGTGTGTGCAATGCACCTTTAATGGTCCTACTGACCTAACAACTTCACATCACATCAATTTCAACATGGAATAGTGATGTGAATACAACATTTAGTTCGACTTCAATTTCCATCATGAAAATTGAAGTCAAACTAAATGGTGCATTTACATTACTATGATCGCTTTCAAACTAACCTATTTTACTGTCATAGTATTATAACAAATTCTAGTTCCATGATGACTCATAAACAAGATCACAAATCACATTTTGAATTCTCAAACATAATGTGATTGTGAATAATTGCAGAGTTGCCAAGTTTCACCGAGCATTTCTGTATGTTGATGGCATTTCAGTATTTTGTTGGGGAAATCGGTATTTCTCACATACATGCAATAGAACGTACTACAGAAACTGGATTTTTGAAAATCAGTATTTTGCATGCAACCTCATGTATTTTCAAATATCAGTGTGGAATATTGAAAATCACTACTACTGTATTGTGAAACCATTTTTGAAATGTTCATTTATAATTCTTGATTTTGATTACATAACATATAAAAATATATAATAACATAAGAAAATTCACAATTCATCATATAGCTTACCAAACAATCAAACATGCTGGCATGATGCTGCATAATCATTCAGGTGCTCCTGATAAATGTCACATAAAGGTGAGTAGCATGGTAAGTACAATTTAAAAAAAATCACCCAGTATTACTTTTGTTGAGCCATGCTGACTGGCAGGACTTAAATGAGTTCTTAGTTCACTATCACTCAGCATGCTTGCATGATGCTGCAAAATCATTCAGGTGCTCCTGAATGTATATTGCCATTTACCACTACTTCTACCAATGCAAGGGCATTTGTTGGCCTTAGCCTATATGCTATCCCTGGTTCCACGAATATAGCACCTCAGGCCAGTTTATGTAGCATAGCAGTCCTCAGTTTGTTAATGCTGTCAAAGCATGTGTCGTTCCGCAGTACACTGATGTAGGTGGCCCTACTTCTACTTCTTCTTGCAGTGCCCTGTTTGGTCTCCCAAAGTGTGACTTTATCTTTAATGGCAGTTCTCAGTTCGTTAACGTTGTCCAAGGCCTGTGTCATTCCGCAGCTAGTACACTGATGAAGGTAGCCCGACTTCTACCTCTTCTTGCAGTGCCCTGTTTGGGCTCCAAAAGTGTGAGGGGATTAGCTAACAGTTCAGGGTTCCTCTCACAGACTTGGACAACACTCTTGGCAGGACAGCATATATTGCCATTTAGCCATAAATCACATTTTCCAGTTCCATTTTCCAAGAATGTAACTATGCAAACCTAGTCACCACTTTGTCCAAGTCATGGACAAAGTCATAGTGAATGTGGATTAAGGCGATTGCAGGCAGCCTGTCAATGCTCATGTAAGTCCTGGTCTTCGCGGATGTGAAAACGTGTTTGTCCTCATTGGCTGGATCAAAGAAAGATGTCGAGCGAGATGTTGAAGAGCCAGACGGCAAGGGGGTTCAAAGTGGAGTCCATGGTTTGGGCAGCTCTGCCTCCGAGGAAGGCAGCAGCAGCGGCAGCGGGGCCAGCAGCAACACGAAGACTTACCTGGCCTCCGGCAGCTCCCAGCAGAGCGGGCAGCTGGGGCTCTCGCCTGACATCGTGCATTGCTCCAGCTCCAAGAGGCAGCTCAGGCCCGACTCGCTGGTCATGTACCGGCAGAAGTGCGAGTTCGTGTGGGGAGCGGCGGCCACCAGCAGCACCCGCAGTTTGAAGGGCAGTGGCAGCCTGGTCCGGCGGCTGCTGCCCGGCTCTAGTGGCCGGGGCGACAAGCAGCAGGGGCCGGCAACGGGAGCAGCAATGTCGGAAGGGGGAGAATCTGCAGAGGGTACAGAGGCTGCAGCACCCCAGGGTGCACAAGTAACCACACCAGCAGCACTCCAGGGAGATACAGCAGCCTTGCCAGCAACACCCCAGGGTACACAACTACACCAACAGCACCCAAGGGTGCACAAGTAACTACACCAGCAGCATCCCAGGGTGCACAAGTAACCACGCCAGCAGCTCCACGAGAAACAGCAACAGGTCGTCCCAAGGAGCCGCTCAAGCGGCGGGTTGGTGAAGGCAGATTATGGCGCTCGCACTCCGACCTCAGCTGCCGCTTCTCCCGAGCCTGCTCGGGCTTGGACACTTTCTTCGAGCACTACGGACTCAAGCCCGAGGTGATCGAGAACCTGGCCAGGGAGAGGTTTGCCGCCGACGCCGCCTTCGAAAGCCTTGCCCTCAAGTTTCTTAGCGTGAAGGGCCTGTCCCACTTGAGCGACATTTTCGGCGACAGCCTGAAAAGAAGTTGTCGCTTCGTGGTTGGGTCGTGACACAGAGTGATGCGTGGTGACGCATGTAGTGACGCGCGGTGACTCCCTGTCGCCCCTGGATTTTGGAATGTTGAAAATCCAGGGGCGACATCTGGGTGTCTCATCGGGTCATGCGCCCTGTCACATGCTTACGTATGTTGTCCTGTGGGTGACGACCATTTAGGGTTAGGGTTGGGGTTAGGGACCATAGGTGGGTCCTTTGTAGATAGCTCGTTCTAAGCTTCCCCTCAGTCTAGTTTCAGACAAAAACCTCTGAATCAAGCACTTGATCAACTAATCTTTATTTTGACAAAACAGAATTACAGTTCAACTACTGTACCTATCCCACCGTGGGTTTGATCCTCGTATCTGCCTGATCAAGCCCTCTAGGCCTCGCTCAAACAGAGACATTCCAGAAGGTCACGCAGTCCAAAGCGCTCTCCCAGAAGATCGATGCAGGACCTCGTGGCAGCTGACTTTTATAGGTCCCCGGACCTCGAGGGGCCGAACCACATGGGGGTGGTCTTTTTATAATCCAATTACAGTATCGATTAACCCCATACATAACAGACATTTCCCTAACCCAATAATACAGAGGCTAATACATTGTATAAGAAAGAAAGCTCTAGAAGGAAGCAAACAAGAAGAAACATTGAAACATGTGCCCTGAGATTCAAACAGTTTCTCCAAGGCTCAACAATTTGACCAATCATCAATTAACAGGATGGCTGTCTTGCAGCATTATTTATACTATTTACAATGCTTTTGCAGCGATCCAATCGAAATGATGCATTTAAGGTTCATTTGCAAAACTGCTATACATGTTATCAATTTAAGAGAAACAGGGAGAACACCTGGACCCCTCACCATCCTGCATAGCAGTCTGATCCTAGACTGGCTGGCGCCAATCAAAGCCTGTAAAGTTCAGCTGACAAGGGTTAAGCAATTCTGACAAGTGCAGGGATCCTCCATTTTATGGTGTCTATAATTTAGCCAATATTAACACCTTCAATGCAAGGATTTTAAACATTAATATATAAAACTTAATACAATAAAATCAATTGTGCAAATGAAAAGATGTCTGAGTCCAGTTTTATTTACAGATGTATTGGTCTGCTTCCAGATCCAATCACCATCTCTAACTTTTCACAGGGATGGATTCAGTGAGCGTAGACTGAACTCCCCTCTCCCCTCCACCCCCCTCTTCCCTCCTCCTGTCCCCATTCCTCCTTCTCCACTCCCCCCTTACCCTTCTCCCCTCCCCTTCTTCCCTTCCCCTCGCTCCACTCTTCTCCCCCTTCCCTCACATCCCTTTCTCCCATTCTCCCATTCTCCAACCCCCCCCCCCCACTTTCCCCGACGCCCCCCATTTGTGGACCCAGCCTGTGACAGCTAGATCCCACTAATAGTACTGAACAAAGGCCTCATCATCTGCTTTAGTAACATTGACTATGGGATAAATTTAGACTTTGGGAACAACATGCCCCCCTCGCCCCCTCGCCTTGCTTCAAAATGGGTGGTGGGTATTTAGACTCAGTGGCCGGAGCAGGTGGGTGGCACTGGTACATTGACAACATTGCCTGTACCCAGTTGAAAAGCCCACTGCCTCTGGGGGTTTGGAGAGACCATTGGAAGAAAGATCTGCCTCTGGGACAACTCGTGGCCAACAGTTTAGTTCCCATGAGGAGCAGGCAGAACATTGGGGGTTCAAGTCCAACCCCTGGGGCCTGTGTCACATTTAGTTCAGAGATACAGTGCCCTTCGTCCCAGCGAGTCCGCACCGACCAGCGATCCCCTGCACACTATCCCACACACGCTAGGGACAATTTATACTTATACCAAGCCTATCAATCTAGGGTTAGGGCTAGGGCTAGGGTTAGGGTTAGGGTTCCCTCCCGCACTCCATAGGCACACAGGTTTGTATAAATTGGCCCTAGCGTGTGTGGGATAGTGTGCGGGGGATCGCTGGTCACAGGCTGGGTCCACTAATGGGGGCGTCAGGGAACGTGGGGGGGGCGTTGGAGAATGGGAGGAGGGGGAGAGAGAGGTGTGGGCCCGGTGGGGGGAGGGGGGAGTGGCGTGGGCCTGTCGGGGGGGTGACGTGGGCCCAGAGGAGGTGGGGTGGTGTGGGCCCGGTGGGGGGGCGAGGGGCCGGGGGGAGGTGTGGGCCCGGCAGGGGGGTGGGGCCGGGTGGTGGCGTGGGCCCGGCGGGGGCGGGGCCGGGTGGTGGCGTGGGCCCGGTGGGGGTCGGGGCCGGGGGGGTGTGTGGGCCGGGGGGGAGGCGAGGGGCCGGGGGGGAGGCGAAGGGCCGGGGGGGGCGAGGGGCCGGGGGGGAGGCGAGGGGCCGGGGGGGGGGTGGGCGCCTGGTGTCGGGGTCACGGCCGCTGCCAGGACTGGGTTCAGATTCAGTGGTTCTCGCTCTCGCCCGGCGACGGGAGAACGATCTCCTGGACCGACTGCCGGCAGTGGACCCGCTCCCTGGACATCAGGCTGACCGGCGATGAGGCTCGGACGCCGCGGATGGAGGCGATGGACCGGGCGGGCCCAGAGAAGCGGGCACTCCTTTTTTTTTCCAAATCATCCTGCGGGCTGGATTGGACCCTTTGCGGGTAATTTGACACCTCCGCCCCGCAACACAATATCCTTCCACGGCCCCACTCACCCAAACACGGCCCGGGTCGTCGAGGCGATGAGTGAAAATGGTGGTGATCTGATCCTGCCCCGCCGGGCCCACTTCGCATGCGCGGATAGACGGCGCCATTTTGCTTCGCTACTGCGTCGCCGGCTTCCCCCAACTGCGCAGGCGTGGATGGTCCCAAATATTTTTTTTCCTCAAATCATCCGGAATTTCCCGAATTTCGGGTAATTTCCTTCAAAGTGGAAAGACTGATTGCGCTCCAATTTTTTTTTTCTCTCGGGATTTTTTAAACTCTGGAAAAAAAGGGGTGTGCGACCATAAAAGAAAAACCCCAAACAACTGTCTGACAAATCAGAAACACTCTTCAGGAGTCAGGTGTGGATTTGTCAATGACCACTGTCCGCAGAAGACTTCATGAACAGATATACAGAGGCTACACTGCAAGATGCAAACCACTGGTTAGCCACAAAAATAGGATGGCCAGGTTTGCCAAGAATACTTAAAAGAGCAACCACAGTTCTGGAAAAAGGTCTTGTGGACAGATGAGATGAAGATTAACTTATATCAGAGTGATGGCAAGAGCAAAGTATGGAGGAGAGAAGGAACTGCCCAAGACCCCTCTCTCGCTCGCTCTCCACTTTATCTCTCCCTGTTTCATTTCAGTCTCTCCGTCTGCCTACCTCTCCCCGACCCACCCGCCTCCTCTCTCTCTCCTATCATGGCCTCGCGTTCTGACCCGCTTGTCCCCGCAGTTCTCTCTCTCTTCTCCCCCGATCTCTCCCTCTACCCTCTCTCGTTCTGACCCCGTCCTTTCCCTTCCTCTTCCCTCCTTCTCCTCCCCACTCTTTCCTTCCGTGACCTCTCTCCACTCCCCTCTGTCTCGCAGTGTCCACCTTCGCCTCTTCCTATTGTCCGTTCTTCCCTCCCTCTCCCTTCTCTCCTCTCCCTCCCCTTCTCATTCCTTTCTCCTTCCCCGTCTCTGTCCCCCTCTCTCCTTTCCATCCTTTCTCCCCCTTCCTCTTTCCCTCCTCTCTCTCACCTTCCCTCCCTCTCTCCTCCTTTCTCCCCGCCTCTCCTCCTGTCGGCTTCCTCCCCTCTCTCCCCTTCCCTCCCTCCTCTCCCTGCCTGCTCCCTCTCCCTTCCTCCCTCCCACTCTCTCTCCGCTCTCTGTGACAAAGATCATAGAGGCTCTGTGAGTCACCTCACGCTCCCCAGTGAGATGATTCCTCGTGTGTTTGTTTACCCCTCTCTGCGGACATCCTGTCCCGGAGCTACGAATGCAAAGCGTGAGCGGAGAGGCAGAGAGGGTTCGCCTTTATAGTGAGGACAGATTCTCCCCGCAGGGAACAGCGTCTTGTGCAGGGAGCGCCAGGATCGGTGTCACTGCCGCAGGTGTCGTTTCCATTGGAAACGTTGTTACCGGCCGAGAGAGGTCAAAGATGGACTGTTAGCGCTGGGGCTGGTATCCCTACTGTGGGATTCCTGTAGCAGAGTTCCGTGTTCTGAAACTCCACCTTGACTCAATAACTTGGTTAGCAGAGTCTGTGTAGTGACAGTGACAGTGTTAAACTCCGGATTGATTTAATAGTCTGCCTTCTGGTAGCAGAGTCTGTGAGTGTTGCACCGGGGGGCTGGATACGCAGTCTGTGTGCAGGGCTCCAAGCAAAGATACTATAAACATAGTATTATAAGTGTATTATAATAAACATAATATTACATAATCTCCAAGCAAAGATACTATAAACATACTATAAACATAATAAACACAAACTGTTCCCCCGCAACGCTGATTACACTGCGAGAGGCATAACTGAAGTCGGGTCAGGTTTACTGAAATGGCGGAAGTTCCACTCCGTTGTGTACTACACGTCAGTCCATTGGATTTTGCAGGAGTGGTCTATCTTGCTCCGCTCTATGATCTTTGAGAAGAAGTGCGAACCGTGAAGCCAGAGGAAGAAATATAGGTGGGAGGGGAGAAATTAGTGCGCGTCCAGGAAAAGGAGGGAGAGGAGAAATGGGGGGGTGGGAGGGGTAGGAGTTAAGGTTAGTTACTTAAAATTGGAGGATTCAATGTTCATACTGTTAGAGTGTAAGCCAACCATTTCACCAAACTTTAGTGCTCGGTCTGTCCAGGCCTGCTGGATCTTCTGGCTGTTAACCATTTTAACTCCATTCCCATACTGACCTTTTTGTCCTGGATCTCCTCCATTGCTAGTGAGGCCACAGGCAAACTGGAAAAACAGCACCTCGTATTCTGCTTACTGCCTAACGGTAGCTTACTGCCTAACGGTATGGATAATGAATTCTCCAATTTTAAATAACTAACCTCACACCCCTCCCTCCCATTGTTCTCCCCCCTCTCTTCCTTGTGTCCCATCTGGATTCACAATTTGCACCTCTTCTATGCTTATCTTACACTTTTTATCTTTTCACTTCTGGCCTTTGTCCAACCCACCTGCCTATCAAACCTCCCCTCATCTATATCTACCTATAACTCGCCAGGATTTGTCCTGTCTTCCCTCTCAGCTCACCCCACTCCCCCCACACGCAATCAGCCTGAATAAAGGTCCCGACCCAAGACATCACCTATCCATGTTCTCCAGAGATGCTGCCCAGCCCGCTGAGTTGCTCCAGCACTGTCTTTTTTTCTCACATTCAAATGTTCAATCGCTGCTCTCGGTGTGGCACCCGCTGCTATCAGGTGTTGGGCTCAACTCCTTCATGGGTACAGCTTTGGTTTCTTCTGAGATGGAAATTTGACTCCTGCTGGGGTGTGACTCCGTCTCACTTCGGAGTTGCTCAGTTCCAGCTGGGATGACTCCAATTACTCTTGGATTGGCAGCGTCTCCTGCTGGAATGACTCCAGCTCCTGTTGACTCCTGTTGGATGCGCTCCAACTCCTGTCGACAGGAATTCCACTGGTCTTGAGGCAGGTTGCCAGTTTAGTGTAAATATCATGTTAACAGCAGTTTAGTGCCTTGGACACAAGCCCTCGTACAGCTGGGTTGATACAGCACAGATTGTAGCAGGTGGGATCCTTACAGTCAGCTGCCTGTCACCTCATTCCATGTTAACTAAAGTAGAATATTAGTAGGATAAAAGTGTGTGGTTAAAATAGGAATGGGTTTTATTTAGTAGGACTAGTAACTGACCCTAAAGTTACAGGAGCATTTGGAAAATAGTGACTGCAGATTAATTGAAATAGTCATATTGAAATAGACTCTTCTAAAAGAGGTGAATTATCTCTCTTTAATAATAAGTCATCAAAAATATTACAGATGCTAGTAACTGAAATAAAAGCAAAAAGGGCTGGAAATACTGGACAGGTCAGGGAGTATCCATGGAGAAGAACAATCCCATACTGACCTTTTTGTCCTGGATTACCTTTCTTCTGAAATGCTGTCTTATATCAGTATTTACAGCACTTCACCCTTAAGTGTGGATTTAGATATATATATTTAAAAAAAGGAATTGCTGGAAATACATATCTGTAAAGATAAAAGATTAAATAATATTTTGTGTGTAAGAGCACAAATCTGGAAGACAAGTGAGTCCCTTAACAGCAAGGACTAGTGTCTTGGAGAATTTATGTTTGGCTCCACATTTGGCTTAAGTAGAAAAAGAACTGCAGATGCTGGCAACGTGATACAGAGGTGGACATTGACTGGGATATGCAATAGGGGAATTGATATATGAGAAAACAGTACAGCTTAACACTTTGTGATCTTTAATCATAATATATGTCTCACACCCATAACTCATTTATAACTGCTCCTACTTGACATGAACTATAAACTGCCCATGTAACATTTCTCAAGTACAGCTGAACTGAAACTTCTGTCACCATTCAGCTCACAAAAGGGGGAAATGAACCAATTTGTCGCAAATTGTCTAACATTTCGCAAATAATCTAACAGGAGTAACTGCTATGGTTATTATTCAGTAGAGTTATTATTTCTGCTCCAAGAGGGCTGTACTTTGGCAAGTCCACTTAATTGTTTCTTTATCTTGTCAAGTCATCATTTCCTGTTTGCAATGTAGAGTCAAGTGGTTTCAGTCCATTGTCAATCACGAGTTCAGTTTAGGCCCCGATATACACTGATATTTTCTATTTTGACACAGATTTGTGAATTTTTTTAATACTGTTTTTACTATTGTAATCGTAGGACTGATTCAATCCCTCAATATTATTGTTATTTTCTTTGCCTTTGGTCTAATGTGACAGGATTTAAAAAAAAATGCAAACAGCATTCAATTGAGAGAGGATGTTTGGCCAGGGCAGCAGAGGGGAGGAAGAGCTGACTGGAACTTGGGGGAAGTTCAGTAACTGGAAGAGGTAAAGACTGAAGGCTTTCTTGATGGGCTGGAGTGAAAACCTTTTCACCATTGATATAAAGAGTGTTTTAAAGGGCCTTCCATTTCCACCTCACCTTCACTGACTAGTTGCCCAACCCCAGCAAATAGCAGATAAATCACACTCCCATTTGACACATTCAATCAGTCTCACAGCACAACACATAGATGCAAGACACATAGATGCCTAGTATACCCTGTATTAAAAGAGACAATGGTCATGTGGGGAATCATAGTGACATAATCCTCATAATTATATCTTTATTCTGCTATCTCGCTTCTGCCTGTCATAGGTGGATTAATATCAAGATCGTGAAATATTTAATATAAAACTGAACATGAAGATTGGGCCTTAGTTAAATGTTTCATTTGAAGGATGGTATTTGCAAAAATGCAAAACTAATCCTGTGCTGCATTGAAATGCAGTGGAGGATCCTAAGGGGGCTTGACAATATTGGTGTAGAGAAGATGCCCAACTTGCCCACATCAACCAACGTCCCATCTGCACTAGTCCCACTTGCCAGCATTTGGCCCATAACCCTCTAATCCAGGCCCATATCCTGCCTAAATCTGTCCATGTACCTGCCTAATTGCTTCTTAAACATTGCGATAGTCCCTGCCAGAGATGGAATCCACTGTCAAAACATGGAGGGGACCCGGGACAGGAGGGGCACAATTTCTTGGCGGCCGCGCGAGCATGCGCACACTCACACACACAAGCGATGAATCGGAAGCTTCAGCCGTGCGCCCTGTGAACGGTAATTAGCTCAGGATTCTTCCAGTTTCCAGCCCCGTGACGTGGATGCCTCTACTACGGGGCCGTTACCGTTAGAATGAGTCAATTACTGCAGATCTGTACCACAGATTTAAAAAACACTGGACATCAAGCAGCTTGTCCTGTCCTATATTATGTTGTCCACTGTCCAGCATGATGTCCAGTGTTTTTTAAAATCTGTGGTAGCTCTAGTATGGAAATTACAGTATGAGCTATTAAAACCAAGCAATATATAAATGATCTGCATTATATGCAACCTAAAACTTTGTATTCTTTGTATTCTTGGATGTATTAAACATTTTTTCCCCAATTGCCAGCTGTAAAAATAGAGGGTGTCAATTAGTTAATAAAATTGCTTTATAATCTGCAGAAGCATTTGGTCTCTGTAATTGTGTGTTTGTTGCCTTTGGCTCGAAGGGTCGAATGGCCTCCTCCTGCACCTATTTTCTATGTTTCTATGCAACTGTCATGCACGAAATTTTGTTCAGACTTGTTTGAATAACACTAAAAGAAATTCAATTCAATTCAATTCAATCTACAGGTGGAGATTCCCTCCCTCTATTTGGAAATGATTCATGATGGAAATCATACATTCATAACTTCAAGACACAATCTGAATTCAATTGTATTAAAGTTTTGTCAATTACTTCATGTAACGCCAATATCTGATTACAACATTCTTGAACATAAATGAGACCCAAGTAAAAAAAAAAAAATGTATGGATTTCTCTAATAAAGAACTTAGAAATGTAGTTCATACGAATTCAAATTCCCTCATAAAATGTTAGAAATTTGTAAAAAGTGTTGCAATGAAAGTTTGATTCACAAGAATTGGTATTTAGCAACACTTTATTAGTATCATTAACACTTAGTTATAATATTTTATTAGTATTATTAACACCTAGTTATATTCATTTAGACAAGTGAAAACTTCCAAATACACGCTGTCTGGAATCTGACCGCCGACCACCAACATCGAGCAGTCGCGGTCTGCGGTCTGCGGTTTGAGGGCATCCCGCCATGGGCGGGTGGCGTTGGATCAAAAACACCGCGGAGTCGATGTTCACAAATCAGCCTCCACAAGTTCTTTTTTAAAAAAATATTTTAATTTTATTAGAAGTAAGTACAATTGTATACAATCATATTTTCATAATACCTTTTATGTACAGGTTCTTATTTAAAAAAAAAATTGAAATAGAGAAGAAAAAGAAAAAAGTTAGATAATGAAAAATAGAAAAATGTGAGATATATAGTGTGTGAAAAAGAAAAATAAAGAATGAAAAAAGAAAGTTGAGACATAGAAAATAGAAGAAAGAGAATAAAAGAAGAGAAGAGAAGAAAAGAAAATAGGAGATCATTTATAATCTTGACCATCCGCAGTCACGGATTAGCTTTTACACCTGTTTTGCACCATATGTTTCCAAAAAGACGACAAATGGAGACCAACTCGTTATGAATTGGTCAAATTTATCTATTAGGAGGAATCGCATTTCCTCAAGATGTGCGGTATCCAACATACTTGCAATCCACATTTTGATCGTTGGTATTGGTGTATTTTTCCAAAATTTCAATATTAATTTTTTTGCTATTATTAAACCATAATTAAAAATTGACTTTTGAGATGAGCTCAATTTGTTCCCGTCTTCCATTACCCCAAATATAATCAATTCATTATTGGGTTCCATTTTTGTCTTAAATAGTTTTGTAAATATTTCGAAAATATCACTCCAAAATCCATGAAGTTTTATACAAGAAACAAAAGAGTGTGTTATAGTTGCGTCTTGGGTTAAATATTTATCGCAAATGGGCGATATATTTGGATACAATTTATTTAATCTTGTTTTTGAGTAATATAATCTATATAAATTTTTTAATTGGATTAGATTATGTTTTGCGTTAATCGAACACTTGTGAATGTATGTCAAATACTTTTCCCACGTAGCCTTCGTAATTTTTATCAATAATTCCCGTTCCCACTCTTCTCTAATTACCTCGGTCACAGGTAAATCTATATTTAAGATACTATTATATAAATATGATATTAATTTTTGTGTATCAGCTTTTATATTCATTACTTCTTCTAGTAAATCAGGAGTTATTTTTTAATATCCCTATGTGTATGTCTTCAAAAAATTACAAATCTGAAAATATTTAAAATAATGAGTGTTTTTCAGTTTAAATTTTAATTGTAATTGTTGAAATGATAATAAATCTCCCATTTCATACGTCCCCGATCCTTTTAATTCCTAAACTTTCCCATTGATTATATATTTTATCCATCATAGATGGTTTAAATAAAGGATTATTCGCTATCGGTGTTAACAATGATAGGTTTCTTAATTTTAAGGATAATTTTATTTGTTTCCATATTCTTATTGTATCTTGTATAATTGGGTTTTTCTTATATATTGTATTGTTCATTTTTTTCGGGGAGAAGAGGATTGTTCCTATATTACAAGGATAACAATCCTCTTTCTCCATTTTTATCCATTCTGTCTGTTGAGTTGAACTATCCAACCAGTAAATTATATTCTTAATATGTATTGCCCAATAGTAATACAAAAAATTAGGGAGTGAAAGTCCCCCGACATCTTTTGGTTTACATAAGTGTTCTTTTTTAATTCTATGTGATTTATAATCCCAAACAAAATTAGTAATATTAGCGTTCAGTTTAGAAAAAAAATATTTTGGTACATATACTGGTATAGATTGAAATAGGTATAATAACTGTGGTAGGATGCTCATTTTAATAGCATTTATTCTGCCTATTAATGATAAAGGGAGTGTTTTCCAAAATTTTATCATTATATTAAGTTTATTTATTAAGGGTATAAAATTGGCATTGAATAAAGCTTTATGTTTTCTAGTAATCTGAATACCCAAATATTTGAATTTTTCTGTTGCTATTTTAAAGGGGAATTTCAATAAGTGTGTGGATTCTTGAGGTTTTAACGTCATGATTTCACTTTTGTTCCAGTTTATTCTATATCCAGAAAAAGACCCAAATTCCTCTATTAAATTTAATAAATTTGGTATGCTCGTTTGTGAATTTGTTATATATAACAAAATATCATCTGCATACAATGAAATTTTATTATTTGAGTCCCTAGTATTATAACCCTGAATATTCGGATGGCTTCTTATACTTTCAGCCAGAGGTTCTATCATAAGGGCTAATAGCAGGGGTGATAAAGCACATCCCTGCCTATTACCCCTTGATAATTGAAATTTTTGAGATAACATGCTGTTAGTTAATATTCTTGCCATCGGTTTATCATATAATAATTTCACCCATGCAATAAAATTCTCTCCCATATTAAATTTTTGTAATACTTTGTATAAATTCTGCCATTCTACCTGATCAAATGCTTTCTCTGCGTCCAAAGAAATAATTGCTAAGTCTTTTTCCTCCACTTTATGTGAGTACATTATATTAAACAGGCGTCTCAAATTATTAAATGAATATCTTTTGGGTATAAACCCCGTTTGATCAAGGTTTATCAATTTACTATTATATTTGCTTAGTCTTCTAGCTAAAGTCTTTGCTAGAATTTTCTGGTCTGTATTTAAAAGTGATATAGCTCTATATGAGCCCGGTTCCTCTAGATCTTTATCTTTCTTTGGAATAAGCGTAATAGTTGATTCTGCTAATGTTTCAGGTAGTTTATTTTCTTTAAAAACGTAAGTATATAAATTAAATAGATAGGGGGTCGTTATCTCATGAAACTTTTTATAAAATTCATTACTAAAACCATCTGGTCCCGGTGTCTTACCATTTTTCAGCGATTTTATTGTTTCACCTATTTCTTCGATTGTAATTTGCGCTCCTAGTTCTTCTTGTTCCAAAAGGTCAAGTTTTGGTAGATTACATTTATCTAAAAAGTTTGTAATTTTACTATCTTCTGTTTTGATTTTTGATGTGTATACATTTTGATAAAATTGAACAAATCTTTTATTGATAGCTTTAGGTAGTGTTAGTAATTCACCATTCTCAGATTTAATTTTATTTATAGTATTTTCCTTTTCCTGTTTTTTCAATTGACGCGCCAACAGCTTATGTGGTTTGTCACCAAAATCAAAATGTTCCTGTTTTGTAATTTGGAATAATCTTATTACTGTTTAATCTTAACCGAGAGAATTCGGTTAAGTTTAAATTTCAGTAGTATTATCTTATTATGTTTATCTATAGTGGGATCTTTAGCATTATCTAACTCTAACTGTCTTATTTCTTGTTCTAACAGCATCTGTTCTGTTTTATTCTTCTTATTTTGAAAAATTTCATATGAAATTATAATTCATCTAATAAATGCTTTAAAAGTTTCCCATATTAAAGAAGGTGAGGTACCTGGTGTATCATTTATCTCAAAAAATGATATCATTTGTTGTTTCAAATATTGATAACCCTGTAAGTCATTTAATATATATGTGTTAAACCTCCAAAAAAAATTATTTCCCGGCATTCCTTCAAATTTTACTAAAAAAGTCAATGGAGAGTGATCAGAAATACTACTAATATGGTAAGTTGGGTTAATTATATATGGCATTAATTTCCTATCCACTAAAAAATAATCAATTCTTGAGTATGTTTTATGTACCGAAGAGTAAAACGAGTATTCCCTTCCTGCTGGGTTAGCAGATCTCCATACATCTATTATGTTAGTATTTTTTATATATGTATTTAGAAATTCACTAGTCTTAGATTTTATATTACTCCTTCTTTGTTTTGCTGATTTGTCTAAGTATGGATCTAAAACACAGTTGAAATCCCCTCCTATTATGACATTTTGATAATTAAACTCCAGTATTATATCTATAATTTTCTCAAAGAATTGAGGGTTATCAAAATTTGGAGCGTAAATATTTACCATAGTTATTGGGGTAGCATAAATTTCTCCCGAAACTATGATATACCTTTCCTCTTTATCTGATATAGTATTCTTTAATTTGAACGGTATACCTTTTCGAATAAGAATAGCCGTACCTCTAGATTTAGAAGTAAATGATGAATAATATGTTTGGCCTATCCACTTCGCCTTTAATCTCATTTGTGTTTCCTGTTTCATGTGAGTTTCTTGCAAGTAAATTATGTCGCTTTTCAAAGATTTTAGGTGAGCAAAAATTTTACCCCTCTTTATTGGTTCATTGGCACCCCTTATATTCCAACTACAGAAGTTCAAATGATAATTTTGCTCGCGCCTGACATTTTAAATGCATCTCCCGTTAATTTAATTCAAAGGAACGCATCATACTTGAAGCAAGGTCAGTTCATACAATTATATTATGAGGATTAATGAATGGATTTCGATGCAACAATGGCAGACAGTTAACACATCGTTTTCGTGAAGGGACCTTGCTTCAAGTATTTTGCGTTCCTTTGAATAAAATTAATGGGAGATAGACAATAGCCAATGTCATTTAAACTCAGATGATTCGAGGCATTTAACACTCCATTCCATTCCTCTGACACGAAAACAATGTGACACAATTATAATTACTAAGTATGCAGGAATGGGATCGATGGCAGTTAACAGTTACAAAGGCAGTTAGCACATCGTTTTTTTTGTCAGAGGAATGCAGTGATGAACGAACGACTCGAATCGAACGTCTCGACTCGAACGACTTTAAACAAACGAAAAACCCGACATACCTTACAAAGCTTGTAACATACCTTACAAAGCTTGTAACCTCTGAAAACATGGAGGGGACACATCCCCTCTGGCCCCCCCGGGTTTTCCGCCGTTGGTCCCTGCCTCGACTACCTCCTCCAGCAGCTCACTCCATACACCCACAACCCTTTGTGTGAAAAAGTTACCCCTCAGATTCCTATTAAATCTCTCGCATTCATTGTTTAAAAAGAGTCATGCATTCAAGTAGCGATTTTACAAAACTCACCTTCAGCGGCGCTGCAGTTCTGCCACTGGCCGTGTGCGCGGCTTTGGCGCCTTTGAGGGGGGGCGGGATTAAAATGCTTTCTCCTGCTTATCGGAGGCGGCTTTCCTCGGGCTGCTAAGCTGCTGAAGAACAATCGATCGGACTTCCGTTCCTGACTTGTTTATTTATTTAATCGCAAGACAATTTAATAATTACATTAAAATAAAAAGCGACTTCTAATGCCCTCAACGCCTACAACATGACAGATCACATGAACGGGACAAAACAGAATGTAAGTAGTTTATTTTACATATAAACTTGTTTCTTGGGATGGCTTTAATCAAATTTTACGTTGCGAAAATGTGATTTGGGCCCCATACTAACTGGCAGTGTTTTTCCTGCCAATATGGGGTTCAAATTCACCGCAAATGCAACGTTCTAATCGATCGCGTTCCAGAAAACCCCACTCGCAAGATGATTTAAATGCTCTTTTTTTTGGACAATCATGTCATAAGAGCATCTAAATCGTCTATATTTTGTGTTATTGTCATAGTCAATATTTTTATACTAAATATCAGTTTTAGTCTCATGTATTGTGCAAAAAAATAATAATTTTAATTATATTGAGCGTATGTTTCTAGATTAATTTATGGGAATTAAACATTAAATTCCTTCCATCTGGCATATAAATTCATGACAGTGAGATTTAAAAATCATGTTATATTGTGAATTCTTGTGTGACTGGGATTAGTTTGTTATTTGGATTCTTAGGCTATTTAAAAAATATATCCTTTTCTTAAGAAATGGAATCTACAGGACATTCTTAATGGGAAAGTAGTGGGCAGAAAGGCATGTCATGCGTGGTTTGAAGAGCAAAAACGTGTAGTTTACAATGCCAAAATTGAAAAGTTGAGGAAAAACAAGGTGTACAGAGTTGCTTATTGGTTACAATCTGAGGAGTATGATGATGCTACTGATTATGATACACCAATGTACCAGCTAGCAACTGAACTTCTCCATAAAGACTTGGTCTATTACTAGAAATTGTAATTTATTTACCTATCTGTTACGGATTTACAGCATATAATACAATAATATTAAAGTTCTGATCTTGAGAATATCACATATTTGAATTTTCAAGGGAGTCTGTGCGTTTATTACTATTTCCGTCACAACGGTCAATTTTGTAATTAGCTACAATTAGGTAACTAACTAATTATATGCTTTAATTTCAGGTCATCCAAGTAAGATGTTTTATATTTGTTTCAGAATGCTTCAATCTATAATAACTGAAAATTTCATTCCGTTCTCTTCATTTTTAAGAAAGTTATGGGCTTTTGACTGTCCTCGATCACAGCTTTTGTGTTGTCAATGGAAAAGCAATAGGGAACAAGATGCTAATTTCCGAGTATGAAAATGTCCATAACTTTTTTAATACTGAAGATATGAAAGTGAATTAGGTGTCAAATTAAACTTATTTTTTATGCTTTATCTGATGGGATAAATTGCAAACTTGATTTTTAAAATCTCAAAATTTTGTAACATTGCTAATTCAAGGCAGAGATAAGGGGACTATTTCTCTTTGGCATTCTCTTCCTCGAAGTACATAGCCTCTGAATATTTTTAGACAAGGGGAAGACAGGCTCTTGATAAGCAAGGTTGTGGGCAGGATATGAGGTTACAATCAAATCAGTCTGAGTCAAGGGGTTGAGCAGCTGATTACTACTTCAGATATGTGTATATTAATCAGGGGAAGATGTTTAAATTTAAGATTTGACCAATAACCAACAATCTAATTGGTCATTTGACATATTTCCTGTGTGGGACATCAGTACTTACAAACTAAACACTGAATTTCCCTAATGAGATAATTTGTTCAAAAATGAAATAATTGTCTCAGGCACCTTACTATCGGTTTAAGGGTGTGGAAATCATTCTGTGGATACAATCTCTTTCTGCCAATAATTTCTGACAACTGACTTGAAGCCATAACTTATGATTCAGAGGCATAAATGTTAGCCACTGAGCCAAAGGAGCACTTCAAGGCTCACTGTTATGGACAGTTAACTGGTAGGAAGGAAATTCTATTCCATCAGTCTAGACTACTTAACATCAAGGATCGAGAAAGATTAACAGTTTTAAATCATGGATGTAATTTAATTGTGATTCAATTTCAAAAGAACACATAGTTACGACTGCAAAAGTATAATACCACTCATAAAATTGCAAATGGAACCAGACCCAATGGATAATGAAAATGCACCATAGAAAGCACTTTATCAGGATGCGTCAGAGCTTGGTTTGGGAACAGCTTCATCCAAGAACGCAAGAAATTGCAGCAAATTGTGGATACAGCCCAGACCATCACACAAACCAACCTCCCTTCTTCTGACTCCATTTATACCTCACGCTGCCTCGGCAACGCCAGCAGCATAATCAAGGATGAGTCGCACCCTGGCCACTCTCTCTTCTCCCCTCTCCCATCAGGCATAAGGTATAGAAGTATGAAAACGCACATCACCAGATTCAGGGACAGTTTCTTCCCTTTATCAGGGAACTGAATCATCCTATCACAACCAGAGAGCAGTGCTGAACTACTATCTACCTCTTTGATGACCCTCGAACTATCCTTGATCGGACTTTGTTGGCTTTACCTTGCACTAAAGGTTATTCCCTTATCATGTATCTATACACTGTAAATGGGTCGATTGTAATCATGTATTGTCTTTCTGTTTACTGGTTTGCACGCGACAAAATGCTTTTCACTGTACCTCGGTAAACATGACGATAAACTAAATTGAACTGAACTTAAATAGCGTGGATAGACAAAAGTGCTGGAGAAACTCAGCGGGTGGGCAGCATCTATGGAGCGAAGGAACTAGGCAACGTTCCGGGCCGAAACCCTTCTTCAGCGTGGAACTGTTTCATGAGAAAGCCAACAAAAATAAAATCCTGCTGCATTGTAATGCAAGCACCATAATTTAAAATGGATTTTCTCACAACACTATATGCAAGATTCAAAACAGTGACCAGACTTATTGTTAGGAAACCATTCAGTATTCTTTGAAGACACACAAGATTGTAGACGCTGTATTCTGGAGCAAAAAATAAACTGCTGGAAGAACTCCACTGGTCTAATTGCATTTTGGGTTGAAACCATGCATCAGGATTGAAATGCAGAGGGCGGAGAGCCACAAGAGGCGTGGGACAGAGTCTGGTGATATGTTGGGCCTGGGGGTGGGTTCGGAGAATGATTCGTAGATGGCCAGATGAGGTAAGTGGAGTTTGTGGTGGAGACAGGTAACCGCCTCCTATGTTCCTTTCCTGTTTCCACCAGTCCACTCCCTTTGATCACTCTTGTCATCCCTCCACATACCAGGATACCACCCTCCCCCACTAGGTTTGCTCTGCCTATCTATCAATCTATCCATCCAGCTATCTATGTATCCATCTCTCTAGGCTTTCTCTCCCTTGTTTCCCTTTCCTATCTCCTTCTCCACCAGGTTCCTTCTGTCCATTGCCTACCAACCTGACTATGGTTTCTCTCCCTTGGTTCCCCTTTTCCATCTTCTTTCCCTCCTGGTTCCAATGCCCATCATCCCATCCTTATTTGGTTCCGTTCCCCTCCCCCACCTTGTTCCACAAGCCTATTTTCTCAATCCTTATGTTTCCACCTATAACCCTATCAACGTCTGTCTCAACACTCCTCCCCACCCCACACCTGGTTTCATCTGCCCATCTTTCGTCTCGCTCCAACTATTACCTGCCCGCCCCCGTCTCATCTCTCCCGCTCTCTTCTCTCTGCACTCTCAGTCCTGATGCAGGGTTTCACTTCAAAACATAAGCCATCCTTTTATCTCCATAGTTGCAGCATGACCCATTGAATTCTTCCAGCATTTTATTTTTCAGAAGTCTTTGAAATGATACAGAGGTTTTTTTTAATGCACAATGTTAAAATGTATTGTAAATACCCAATAAATGTCATTATTGGTAAGATTCTACCCACAAAAAATAATTTCATTGTTCCTAGATTTTTTTTAAATGCAAGTACTTATCTAAGCTTTTTGAATCATTCATTATTATTCTTCAATGACTATTATTTGATAAAAAAAGATTTTATTGCCAAGCGTAGTTTAACACAAGAGTATTCTGGCCACAGTAATAATGTATGAAATGTTTAGTACAGTCAGTACTGATTGGTTGTCATTTATGTTATGATTCATAAATATGCATAAGGATGTACAGGCATTTGACAATCTTTCATCAGACGAAATAGATATGGTACAAAAGATCCCAGACTGAGGCTGGTTTCGCATACAGATGAGACAAATAACACCTCAATAAAAATTGCCATGCCATCATAAGATAATATTAGACCTACAACCTTTTGCAACCTGTTTAAATGTCATTTTGCATTACTTGCTTGCCAGCATTAAAAATGGGACAGAAACAGAAGACAGTTCGCAATTAGCTAATGTTGTGGCTTTATCTGCAGATTCACAACAGTATCACCGGGTCCAAAAGACTCTATCTTTATCTTGCACAGTAAACAAACTAATTAAAAACACTGAAGATAGGCACAAAAAGCTGTACTAACTCAGTGGGACAGGCAGCATCTTCGGAGAGAAGGAATGGGTGACGTTTTGGGTCGACACCCTTCTTCAGACTGGTTAGGGATAAGGGAAAAGAGAGATATAAACAGTGATGTGGAGAGATAAAGAACAATGAATGAAAGATATGCAAAAGAGTAACGATGATAAAGGAAACAGGCCATTGGAAGCTGTTTGTAAGGTGAAAATAAGAAGCTAGTGCGACTTGGGTGGGGGAAGGATAGAGAGAGAGAGGGAATGGAGGGGCTACCTGAAGTGAGATAAATCAATATTCATACCACTGGGCTGTAAGCTATGCAAAATATGAGATGCTGTTCCACCAATTTGCGTTTAGCCTCACTCTGATAATGGAGGAGACCGAGAACAGAAAGGTTTGTGTAGGAATGGGAGGCATAGGAGTCTGAAAACCATGACCACCAGGTTCAAGAATGGCTTCTGCCCAACAACCATCAGGTTCTTGAACACTGCAAAACACTGACTAAGCTACAAACTTTAAATTGTCTTTGGTTGCACAAAGAACTTCAGGCATTTTTGCACTAGCGTTGGGGTTATTAATTTATCGTTTCTTTTTTGTTTATTATATGTTATCTATGAATATTGTATTTACAGGCCTGTTTTGCTGCTGCAAGTAAGAATTTAATTGTTCCGCAAATGGTACATATGGCAACTGTTGAATCTTGGTTTGGAAGATAATGATGCAGGCATGAATGTAATTTTTAATAAAAGGTTTGAAAGCAGAATTTGCGATAAAACATAAATATCTCACCTACATCCTCTGACTCCAAGCATAATTCCCTACTTCGGCTCAGTGGCATTATCAGCAAACGTAAAGATGGAGTTGGTGTTCCACACAGTCATGTGTCTACAGGGGGGAGAGCAAGGTACTGAGCACACAACCCTGAGGGTCAGGGTGAAGGAAATATTAGGACAGATTCTAACCAACTGATGAATGCCAGTCAGGAAGACAAGAACCAGTTTAGATGGAGGCCCGGAGGCTAATGTCCAGGAGTTTAGAGATAAGCTTTTTTCATATTATGGAGACATGAAGAAATGCAGATGCTGGAATCTTAAGTAAAATACAAGGGCTGGAGTAATTCAACGGGTCAGGCAGCATCTCTGGAGGACATGGATAAGCGGCATTTTGGGTTGGGACCCTTTTTCAGTTCCGTATTATGGTGTTGAAGGCCGAGCTGTAGTGAATAACATCCTGACATAGGTGTTCTTATTGTCAGGGTGGGGTGGGAGATTGCAACCTTCATGTGGGCCACACTGTTTCGACGAATGGAATCAACCTGGCGTGCACAGTCAAATAAGATCAAATAGAACAAGTTGTCCTTCAACTTTAGGCTGTGCACGCCATACGCAAGAAGAAGATTGTCAGGGTAATCAAGGGTGAAAATAGAGCAAGGTGCATGGCATGCTACATAGTCATATTTTTCCTGAATACAAATTGCAGTGTCTAGATCGTCCGGGACACTGGCTCACGTATGCGTCATTACCAATTTTTCCAAAGTACTTCATCATGGTCAATGTGGTGGTGGTGATTGATACAGGTCACTTCATTTAAGGCCGTCATGCTTAACATCGCCACAGGTCCACAGCAGACCATAGCCTGGCCCTAAACTCATCTCTGGAACACCTAGACAACAAAGACGCCCATATTAGACCATTATTTATTGACTATGGCTCTATAGCCTCAACACCATAATTCCATTCAAATTCATCACCAAATTTCTTGACAGGAATCATCAGCCTCCTCTGCCACTGGATCCTCGGCTTTCTGACCCTCGACCACAATTAGTGAGGATAGATGACAACACCTCTTCCACAATAATTCCACATTGTGCTCTGCAAGGATGCGTTCTCAGTCCCCTACTATACTCCCTATGTACTCGCATATGTATGGACAAATTTGGCTCTAACGCCATCTACAAGTTTGCAGATGACACCACTGTGCTGGGCTTGAACACGAACAATGACTAGATGGAGTACAGGAAAGAGATAGAGAGGCTAGCAACATGGCATCAAGACAGGAACCTTGTCCTCAATGTTAGCAAGGTAAAGGACCTAGTAATCAACCTTATGAAGCATGGTGGTGTACATGCCCCAATCAGCATCGATGGTACCACAGTGGAAATGGTTGAGAACTTCAAGTTCCTTGGCGCTAATATTACCAATGATCTGTCGTGGACTAACCATATTGACATGACAGCCAAGAAAGCACACCAACACCTTTACTTCTTGTTAAGACTGAGGAAATTCAGCATGTCTCTAATGAGTCTTACAAACCTCTACAGATGCATCAAGGAAAGCACTCAGGTTGCATCACAGCTTGGTTTGGGAACAGCTCTGCCCTAGACTGCAAGAAATTGCAGAGTTGCAGCACGGTCCATCACACAGACCAGACTTTAAAAATAAATGTTAAAGATACAGCATGGAAACAGGCCATTCAGCCCACTGAGTCAAGATAACACACTAGTTCGGTTATCCCACATTCCCCTACATGAAGGGCGATTTACAGAAGCCAATTAACATACAAACCTGCACGTCTTTGGAATGTGGGAGGAAATCAGAGCACCTGGAGAAAACATGAACAGGGAAAATGTACAAAACTCTGCACAGACTGCACCCATAGTCAGGAGCGAACCCAGGTCTTTGGCGCTGTGACGCAGCAACTCTACTGCTGCGCTACTGTGCAGCCTCTTCGTCTCCCCTGTTCCCATTGAGCAGAAGGTACAGGAGTTTGGAAGCACACACCACCAAAATAACTAACTGCTCTTCCTCTCTGTTATCAGTCTTTGAAGAGCCCTTCCATAACCTCGGGAACTATCCAATTCAGCTCCACCCCGTTGCAGATATTGCACTTTGTGTATGGAACTGTTGAACTACAATGCTGAAAACTATATTCTGCACTTTGTATATTCCCCTTAGCTACTTGAGTTTGACTTGATTCTATTCATGTATAGTTTTATCTGATCTGATTGGATAGCACGCAACACAAAGTTTTTCACTGTTCCTCGGTACATGTGACAATAGTAAAACTAAACGATAGAGGTTAAAACAGGGAGGAATATCAAGGGATAAAGATGTATCCAAGTCTGCCTTGATCTAACTTAATGGTTAAAGTTGAAGGTGCACAACACATTAACCTTGTTCCTAAATTTATAATGGTGCATCAGGGCCGGCCTTAAGCCGATTGGACCGATTTCTCCCAATTGGGCCCCGCGCCCAAGGGGGGCCCCACGTTAATTTTCCATATTTCATACGGAGATACGAATTCACTTTGTTAAATAAAGATTTTTTTAAAAACATTCGTAATACGGATTTATTTACAAAACGAACATGAATAACAACCGTTGCACGGCCATCAGACACAAACGATTTGTTAACTACTACTGTTAGCACTTATTAACAGCTAGTAGTTAACAAGTAGTTATACAATGTGTCATCAATGCATCAATCCACATTCCTCAGTAAATGTAATTGTGTATTGAACAAGTATTAATGACGCTGAGTTCCTTTGAATAAAATTCACGCGGCGTCATTAATACTTGATCAAAACAGAATTATATTTACTGAGGAATGTAGATCGATGCATTGATGACACATTGAGAATTTCTTAAAACTCACCATCACGATTGAGGGCTTCTTCTTGGCGAGTTTCTTGGTGGGCAGGTTAGTCATTCAATTTACCTACCGACCCACGTTGTGTCTCTCTGTCTTTCACTCTCTCCCTCCCTCCCTCTCTCTCTCTCTCTCTCTCTCTCTCTCTCTCTCTCTCTCTCTCTCTCTCTCTCTCTCTCTCACGCTCTCTCTCTCCCGCTCCCCATCTCATCTCTCTCTAGCTCTCTCACTCCCTCTCTCTCACCCTGTTGCCTCGGCATTCCCGGAACCATTGATGTTTTGCAGTAGACAAAAATGCTGGAGAAACTCAGCGGGTGAGGCAGCATCTATGGAACGAAGGAAATAGGCAACGTTTCGGGTCGAAACCTTTCTTCAGACCTGGCCCGAAACGTTGGCTATTTCCTTCGCTCCATAGATGCTGCCTCACCCGCTGAGTTTCTCCAGCATTTTTGTCTACCTTCGATTTTCCAGCATCTGCAGTTCCTTCTTAGACGTTTTGCGGTGACGGCTGCATCTGCGGTTCCTTTCTGTTGGGGGGAGGGGGGGGGAGATAGTCCTGGCCCGTGGCAGCTCCTGCTAAGTGATATAGTGTTTAAGAAGGAATTGCAGATGCTGGAAAATCGAAGGTAGACTGTGGAGGCAGGGTGCTGGTGGAAGGAGAGTGGTGCATTTGACAGCTGCCGTTCGTGTTCGAACAATTGGCTGCCGTAATGGGCTTGCCTTGGCATACATTTCTTGTATTTGTTATGTTCAAGTCAAGTATCCTTTATTGTCATTCAGACTTTTCAGTCTGAACGAAATTTCATGCCTTGCAGTCATAACATTATTTGAAATATTAGCACAAGACCTAATAATAAATAATAAAAAATACTCCAGTGGTCTTGTCTCTCTGTGATACACGGAACCATGTCCGTATGTGGTGCAGTGCAATACTGGAGATTTTAAAGTTAGTTAAAATATGTCACCTGCCCTGTTTCAACTTTTTTGACCGAGGTCAATATTAATAACACTCACGAGGCCGAAAGCTGCCATAGCCAAGCGTTGTCCATTCCTTCTCTCCAGGGATGCTGCCTGTCCCGTTGAGTTACTCCAGCTTTTTGTGTCTATCTGTAGCCTAGCGTTATTCGGCCGAGTGACCCTTGGACCCTTCCTTGTATGTTGTTTCCACGTTTATAATAAATGTTTTCGGTGAACATTACCCTGCCTCAGACGTGGTGCGTTGTGTATTACTGGCATTGCTAGTTACTTCGTCAAACGGTCACTGGAAACTACGTTTAGAAATGCTCGCGAAAATAAGTGATATGTTCCCTCCGCAGGTGCTGCTTTGCCCGCTGAGTTCCTCCAGCACTTTGTGTTTTTTGTTTGGCTCTGAAGTTGAAGATGGACCACCCTGTGTCTATCTTCAACTCCCTGTCTGTGGTAGCTCAGCAGGACGGGCAGGGGCTTTGGGGAAAGGGTTGCATTTCTGGTTGAGACCCTTCTTCAGACAATCACAAGTACTCTCACCGACGAGAGTTCAGTTCAGTCTGAAGAAGGGTCTGATCTCCAGAGTCGCAGTACTGCCTGTCCTGCTGAGCTACTCCAGCTTTTGTCTATCTTCAATTTCAGAGTTAGATAAAATTTCTCATGGGGGGCTTATAGCATCTACCCCCTCCTTCCCAACCTCAGCCTCACGGACCTTAGCGTAGCCCTAGTTCCTAAAACCCATTTCCATCACTGATCTGGCATATAAATTCATGGCAGTGAGATTTAAAAATCATGTTATATTCTTGTGTGAATGGGATTAGTTTGCTATTTGGATACTTAGGCTATTTTTTAAAATTATTGTTTTCTTAAGAAATTGAATCTACAGGACATTCTTAATGGGAAAGTAGTGGGCAGAAAGGCATGTCATGCGTGGTTTGAAGAGCAAAAACTTGTAGTTTACAATGCCAAAATGGAAAAGTTGAGGAAAAACAAGGTGTACAGAGTTGCTTATTGATTACAATCTGAGGAGTATGATGATGCTACTGATTATGATACGCCAATGTACCAGCTAGCAAATGATCTTCTCCATAAAGACCTGGTATATTGCTAGAAATTGTAATTTATTTACCTATCTGTTACGGACGTACAGCATATAATACAATAATATTAAAGTTCTGATCTTGAGAATATCACATTTTTGAATTTTCAAGGCAGTCTGGGTGTTTATTACTATTTCCGTCACAAAGGTCAATTTTGTAATTAGCTACAATTAGGTAATTAACTAATTATATGCTTTATTTTCAGGTCATCCAAGTAAGATGTTTTATATTTGTTTCAGAATGCTTCAATCTATAATAACTGAATATTTCATTCAGTTCTCTTAATTTTTAAGAAAGTTATGGGCTTTTGACTGTCCTCGATCACAGCTTTTGTGTTAAGTCAATGGAAAAGCAATAGGGAACAAGATGCTAATTTCCGAGTATGAAAATGGCGATAACTTTCTTAATACTGAAGATATGAAAGTGAATTAGGTGTCAAATTAAACTTCCCTTTATGCTTTATCTGATGGGATCAATTGTCGACTTGATTTTTAAAATGTCAAAATTTTGTAACATTGCTAGAAAATGTACCTGCATTTTGGAGGCTGAAGGTTAGGTTGTTAGCCAAGAAAGATAGTCTTAGTTATCCCTCAGTACAGCAGCATCAAGAACGATGTTGCTGTCCTGAGGGATAGCCAAGCCTATCCCTCATTGCTAGCAGCTGATGGGAAGCGGCTGTAAAGTGGGAAGTGGCTGTAAAAGGACAGCGCTGCTGGGGTGGGGTGGGGGGGGGGGGTGGGTGGGGGGAAAGAGTTCCTTTCACAGCGTGTGGGTAGTCTGGCCAGTGGTAAAGTTGTGGGGAGGGCAGGAGCTTTGAGAAGGAGGGGGTCGGGGATCTTGCCAGCATCCAGCTCAAGAACGGGTCAGCGGGCGATGGATAACAGGACAGCGGGCAGTGGAGCTTACTCCATATGTCAGGGCGAGTAACCTCAACAGATGGCGCAATGGGCTAAGTGTTCGGCTGGCAACCGGAAGGTAGCCGGTTCGAATCCCGCTTGGAGTGCATACTGTCGTTGTGTCCTTGGGCAAGACACTTCACCCACCTTTGCCTGCGTGTGAATGTGTGTGAATGTGTGTGAGTGATTGGTGGTGGTCGGAGGGGCCGTAGGCGCAGATTAGCAGCCACGCTTCCGTCAGTCTGCCCCAGGGCAGCTGTGGCTACAGAAGTAGCTCACCACCACCGAGTGTGACTGAGGAGTGAATGAATAATGCGATGTAAAGCGCCTTGAGTATTAGAAAGGCGCTATATAAATCCAATCCATTATTATCATTATTATTATCCCTTGTTCGCGTTGACACAGGAGTAAGCTCCACCGCCCGCTGTGATGTTATCCATCTGCTGACCCACTCCGCTCTATGATCTTTGCTCTTGAGCTGGTCCCCTCACTGTTCAGACGGAGAGCACTGCCAGAGGTGAGTGGGCCGGCGGAAAGCGCTGAGATGACAATCGGTTCCGCTGTCCAGTGATGGCGGCCGCTCGTAGCCACGCGGGCTGCTTCCCTCACCGGCAACAATGCGGTGGCTCCGCGCCCGGAGCGCCGTGGCAGCGGTGAGTGAGTGGGTTACTGGCATGATCCCCGACCCCCTCCTTCTTAACGCTCCTGCCCTCCCCGCAACTTTAACCCTGGCTAGACTCCCCACAAGCTGTGAAAGGAACTCTCCCTCCAATTGGTCCCTTGAACTAGTATAGTCATTCAATAAGATGACAACTGATTCAACTTGTCCCAGTGTGCTCCCGTTTTTCCCACCATCTTTCCACCTGCCGTCACCCTCCATCCCCCACCCATTCAGTAATTCAGAAAGAAGGAGATTTGGAAGCCTTGGGAAAATTGAATTGTTACTTTATTTATTATATTTATGGAGAGGAGAACAATCTGCTCATGCGCGGTTTAAGATTTTTTAAAAGCTGACTGACTGTCATATTACTCACGACACGTGCCTGAATATGACTCATTTATAATTATATATTTATATTTCTATGAGAACTGTTCTCAATTGGGCCCCGCATCTGCTAAGCCCGGCCCTGGGTGGGACCTCTTATGTTGTCCAGTGTCTAAATAAAATTAATATGTTAGGATTGACTGAAAAAGGGAATAAGAAAAATGCAAGGGAGAATACAGGAAAAGATGAATGATGATTAGAATGTGAAAAAAGTTAATAATCCAGGCATATGCCTGACAAATATGGAAAATTGCCCTGGAATGCCTTGCCCATAATACATAAAGCAATTCTAATTCAATTTAATGGCATCCAATCAATTTACTGAAAATTACATTACCAACAGTGCTTGCAAGCATTAATAACCTTGAAGGCATACAACCGAACAGGAATAATGGCCCAGGAAAAATGAATAAAAGGGCCTTAAGGGCCTGTCCCACTTTCACGACCTAATTCACGACCTTTTTTACTCGTGGACATTTTTCATCAGGCTAGAAAAACGCCCCAACCTACTTGATCCCACGAGTACCTACGACTAGCATCACGACCTACCTACGACATACCTACGACCTCGTGACGACCATGCTGCGAGTATGAGTCAAGGGCAAACTCGGCAGAGGTCGTGAATTTGGTTGTGAAAGTGGGACAGGCCCTTTACAAAATGGCCAGAAATAGCAGTAGGTCTGAGGATTGAGAGAATTTTAGGAGGACCAAGAAACTGATTAAGATAAAGAAAGATAGAATAAAAGTTACAAGAAACATTGCGACAAACTAGAAGAGCTTCTAGATGTTTTTTTAAAAATATACCTGTAGACTACAATGTGGGTCCCTTACAGACGGAAACAGAACATATTTTGGGTATTAAAGAAATTGTAGAAGAATTAAGTAATTAGTTTGTGTCTCTCCTCATAGAAGAGCCAAAGCCTGTCAGGAATATGAGAATCCGAGGTTGAGCTGGAATGAGAACCTGAAGGAAATAAATATTAGTTTAAAAATAAGTTAACAAGATTCAAATTTGACAAAGACTAAGGAGCTGATGATCTACATCCTAGAGTTTTGAAGAAAGTAATTGTAGAAATAGCAAACACTCCGTTTTCATCATGCAAAATTCAATATAAGCTCTGGAATTGTTTCTGAAGATTGAAGAGCAGCAAATGTGACCCCTAGAAAGGAGGTGGAAAGAAAAGAACTGACCTGCACATCTAAAGTCAGCAATAGGGAAAATACTAGAATCAATAATGAAGGAGTTAGTAATGGAACACATTGAGAAGATAAAATAATTAAGTAGAGTCAGCATGGAGCTATAAAAAGGAAAATTATACTTGACCAATTTACTGGAGTACTTTGTGGATGTGATTACTAACGAAGGGGAAAACATTTGATGTGCTGAATTTGGATTTCCAGGAGGGGGGGGGGTGTCACATGCTGACACAGATTGAGAATTGGTTAATGGACAGTGAACTAAAGGGAAAGAATAAATGGATCAGTCCTAATTTGGCAGACTATGACTAGCCGTTTATTGCAGGGATTGGCACTTGGGCACCAGTTAGTATGATCTGTATAAATGATTTGGGTGAGGTGACCAGATATCCTATTTCAAGTTTGCTGATTAAACAGAACAGGGTTGTGGGTAGAGAGAAGAATGTAAAGAGACTTCAAGAAGATATGAACAAGCTGAGTGAATGGGCAAGAAAGTGGGAAAGACAATATCATGTGGAAAATCTGGTCACTTACTTTGGTGGGAACGGGAGGGAGGGAAGGAACATGGGGGGGGGGGGGGTGGTGGAAGAGGGAGAACAAAGGGGGGACCTGGCTCGGATACTCTGTACACTGTCAGCGCCCTTATTTGGCAACTTTTGCATACCTTGGGTATGCAAGCAAAGAATTTCACAGTGATTTGTCATGTGACAATAAAATATTCATTCATTCATTCATTCATTGTTGCACAAAACAGAAAACCAGGATATTATTTAGATGGTGACATATTGGGTGATATTAATATTCAAAGGGACTAGGAGTCCTTGTACACAAGTCACTCACTGACAGCTAATGTGCAAGTGTCGCAGTAGGCTAATAACATGGTGACTTTATTACAAGAGGATTTAGGCATAGGAGGAAAATCATGTCCTAATGAAATTATATAGTTGCTCATGGAGTTTGCACTTGGAGTGTGACATAATGTTTTGATTTCCTTACTTAAAAAAGGATACACTCTCTACAGAGTGAGTGCAGCAAAGATTGACAAGACTGGTTCCAGGGGAGGCTATGGAGGCTCAGTCACTGAGTTCATTCAAAACCAAAATCAATAAATTTCAGGATAATGGCGAATCAAGGAAAATGGTGATAAAGCAAGAAAATGCTGCTGACACAGCAGATTTATTTTCCTTCCATATCCCAAGGATGTGCAGGTTTGTATGTTAATTAGCCTTCATAAATTGTGATTGATGGTCGGCGTGGACTTGGTGGGCCAAGGGTCCTGTTTCCCTGTTGTATCTTTAACGCAATCAATCTGCCTTGATCTAAATGAATACCGAGGCAGGCTTGAATGAAGGGCCAAATGGGCTCCTTCTTGTCCCGTGATGCATGTTCATATGATATAAACTTGCACACTGAACAAGGCTGCAGACCTCTCTGCAAATGTGTTTGATCCAAACGAATGAAAGGCAGCATTTGGTCAAGTGTGATATCAAGGAGCACAACTGAAGTCTACAGGAACAATGGGGAAACGTATCATTGGCTGAACCCGAAACGTCACCTATTAATTTTTGCCAGATATGCTGCCTGACCTGCTGAGTTACTCCAGCCTTACTCCAGGCTAGAGTCATACTCTGCACAAATGATTGTAATTTTTAAAGTATACTCATCTTGCTGCATGAACTCTTTAGGGGGCCAGTCTACTTCAGCTGCGTCATCATATACGATGCTTCCATCATTAGGGCAGAAGTGGAAATCCTTGCTGATTGTAATGATGTGACACGAACACACATTAAGATACAACACATGTTTATTAAATCACACAGCATAGGTTCTGCATATGTTACAGCTTCGAGCTGCTACTGCTACCAGCTAGCGTAAGCGAGCTCTTGATACTATAGAGCACATACTAGGAGGAGCTACTAACAAGCACTATAATTGGCTAGTATGAAATAGCCAATCTACATCTTTCCTTGTAGAAATAAAGAAACATCGGCGGCTAAGCAATATAGGCAGAACGTTGAGAATACATTTGCAAAGTTACACAAAATCACCATATCTAACGGGTGGCCTGCAAACCTGCCCGGCCCGTGTACGGTACGAGACCGCCTCATCTCCTTTCGATGGAGAAGATACCGGGGAGGGGAGTGGGGAAACGACCGGCGACCCGACAGGTAGGGTGGGAGACGAGATAGGCGAGCCAGGCGCCAGACGACGCGGGGAGACGGCGGTAGAAACAATAGGTGGCGGTGGGTGCGCGGGACCGACTGTGGGAGGGTGCACAAAACGTGAGGCATCAGGATATGGAGTCGCAGGATGCGGTTCCTTCACCGGAAGGATATGTTGATGGTTGCGTCTGTAAATGACTCCGTCCACTTCAACCAAGTAAGACCGCGGTTCTTTAGCAGGGCCGTGGATGTGTCCCAGACGTGCATAGCCCTTGTTGGTCTGCAGACAAACCACTTGTCCATGTGCGAGAGGTTTAAGTAGCTTGCTGGACCTGTTGAAGAACCGTTTCTGCGTGTCACATTTAAATTGACGTTTTTTCTGAACTGCAGGCGGTGAACGAACTTGTGGCTGCAAAAGCTGCTGGGACACAGGCAGGGGAGCACAGGTTTGGCGAGACATCAGTTGTTGGGCTGGAGAGCCTAGTATGGGATCCCGTGCAATATTCCTTAGGTTGAGCAAGTCCAGGTACACGTCTGATTTGGCAAGGTATGCTTGTTCCATGAGTTGTTTTGCACTCCGAACGGCGCGTTCGGCGAGTCCATTGGACTGCGGGAACTCGGGACTGCTGGAAACGTGTTGAAAGTCCCATTGTTTCGCAAAGTTTTTGAAGGCTTGGCTGATGAACTGTCTGCTGTTGTCGGACTGAATACATGCAGGGGAGCAGTGCACGGAGAGGTGCTTCTCAATAACTGCCTCTGAAGAAATGGTTTGCAGTAGGTCAATTTCAAACCAGCCCGAGTAAGAGTCAACAAGAACCAGATAGTGTTCCCCGTGCCACTCGAAGATGTCAGTGGTTAACGAGGTTCACGGGAGAGGAGGCTGTTTCTGCTATTTGGCGTCAGGCTTTTGCAGACAGCGCACGTTTCGGTTCTTTCGTGTATGTATTTGGTCATACCGGGCCAGTAGAACATGCTTTGCGCCCTTTGGAGGGTTGCCTCCACGCTGGGATGGCCCCTGTGGATGTCGTTATAGTATTCGTTCCGGAGGGCAGCTAGGACCACTGCCTTGTGGCCCTTGACTATGATTCCGTCCTGTGACACTAGTTCATCGCGAACCAGGAAGTTGGGGCATATTTCAAGTGGGGTGTTGGACTGTTTGTCGGGCCTGTTTGTCGGGCCGGATGACTGTAGACAGCAATTGTAAAGTCTCATCAGCAGCCGTGTGTTCAGCTAGGCTGCTTAAACGATCAGTTGGCACAAACGAGACCTTCATGACTGAGAATTTAGTCCTGTTCGGAGAGTTGTTGTTCGTTAGTTCTGCGGGGGGCTCTGGATAGCGTGTCTGCTATGTACATGTCTGCTATGTACATCGTTTCTTATAGACGATGTTGAAATCAAATCGCTGTAGTTGCATCATCATCTGCTGGGGCAGCGTGGATCGGTTTGTTCAAAATGGTGACCAGCAGCTGGTGGTCAGTCTCGATGGTCACGGTTTTACCAAAGATGAAGTCCTTGAATTTAGTGCAGGCGAAGACCACTGCAAGCAGTTCCTTTTCAATCTGGGCGTAGCGCTGTTCAGTGACAGTTAGTGTACGGGATGCATATGAAACGGGCTTGTAATCGCCATCAGTAGTGGCCTGCAGGCACGCTGCGCCTAGCCCGTATTGGGATGCATCGCAGGTGAGTGTTACCGGTAACTCCAGAGTGAAGTAGGCGAGTGTAGGTGCACTAGCCAGCTGCAGTTTGGGAGTATCGAAAGCCCTTTGGTGCTGCGGGTACCAGGACCATGCCACGTCCTTGTGTGTCAGTTCTCACAGGGGGGCCGATATGTCGCTGAGGTTGGGAATGAATTTTCCCAGGTAGTTAACCATACCGAGGAATCGTTGTAAACTCACGACATCAGTAGGAACCGGCATTTTGTTGATAGCTGGAGTTTTCAGCAGATCTGGTCTGAGACCGTCGTGGGTAAAAACATGTCTGATGTAAGTGACCTCAGGAACTCGAAACCTGCACTTTAGTGGGTTGAGTTTAAGCTGAATGTCTTTGGCACGGTCAAGTACTCTCTTCAGGTTGGCGTCATGTTCAGCCAGGTCGCGACCGTAGACGAGAATATCGTTAACAATGATGGCGCATGGGTACTCTGCAAACAATTGTTCCATAGTGCGCTGGAAAACTTCACTAACGGAGTTGATGCTGAAAGGCATTCTTAGAAATTTGTAGCAGCCAAAGGGAGTGCCGAACGTAGTGAGGTTGGACGAGTCCGGGTCCAGTGGAATCTGCCAAAAGGAGCTTTTGGCATCCAGGACTGAGAATACTGCTGCATGGCCAATCTATGCAGTGACTTCTTCTGTCGTTCGCATTGGATAATGTGGGCGCTTGATGGCAGTGTTAAGATCTCTGGGGTTGATGCAGATACGGATCTCCTCCTTGTTTTTCTTAGTTGCAATCACCATGGTAGAAACCCAGTCGGATGGGTCAGTAACTTGAGCAATAACACCCATGGAGACCATGCGTTTGAGTTCAGCGTGTATTCTATCACGCATGGCATATGGGACATGATGTGGCGCTCGGACCACAGGAGTGACTTTGGGATCAACAGTAATGCGATATTTGACAGGCAACTTGCCAAGTTTATCGTTGAACAGGTCTTTGTATTGAGAGAGTAGCTGCTGAGTGGGCTCATCGGTGAGACAGAGTTTATGGACAGCGGGTCCAAAGTAAACCAGGCCTAGATCGTGGCATGCATTGATACCGAGCAAAGTCTCTGAATTTGCTTTAACAATGTAAAACTGCAAGGTGCGGGTCTGTTCATCTACAGTGCACTTTAAATTAACTTTTCCAAGTGGGTGCAGAACCTCTCCCCCGTAAGCCCGAAGCGTTGCGGAGGCCTTATCTATACGTTCAGCATTACGATTTTTTTTAAACTCCCGTAATGAGTTGACGTTGATTTTTGCGCCGGTGTCCACCTTGGCGAGAAGAGGCCTGTTATTCACAAAAATGGTTACTTCAGGGTCAAGTAGCTCGTTAGACGAAGGGAGGAGGGAGTGGATGGCAGAACTGGTATCTGTACTGTCTGAGAGAGGAGCGGGGGTTGATAACTCAGGCTCTTGGAAGTCATTATCAGTGAGCTCAATTTTAAGCAGGTGCAGGCTTGTCCTTGAGGCAGTAGAAGTCACACGGGAATGCCAGCAGCGAGCAAAATGGTTTAATTTCTTACAGAAATTGCAATCTTTTCCGTAGGCTACACAAACTGTTGACCCGTAGCATGGAAATAGTTACAATTTTGACAACGAATGGCAGACCCGGTGCGGGGGTTGCGAGAGGAGAAGTCTGTAAGATTAACGCTGTGCTGCGGGCGGGGACAGAAAAGCACAGAATCAGTGTGGGGAGACGTTATCTCGGAAATACGGCAGGCATGTTATGCTTGGTCAAGGGTTAATTCCGGTTTTTGAAGAAGCTCAGCTCTCAGCTTGGTATATAGCATTCTACCTACCAGTTTATCACGGGTGAGCTCATCGCGTAAATCACGAAATCGACAGCGTGCAGCCATGTGCTTCAGATCGCTAATAAATTGTTCAATTGGTTCATCGATCTGTTGTAAACGAGCATAGACCTTGGTTCTTTCAATAATATGGTTTGAAGGCATGTCACACAGGTCTCTGAACTTTCTGAGCAAAACCACTGGGTCGTCAATTGTTTCAGCAGGTACTTGGACCTGACCATCGTCACCCAAAACAGCAGGCGCAAAATTGAAATTGTCGGCACGATTCATTGCCTCTGGTCCAGCCAGGTTAAGCAAAACAGATGCACACATATCAGGGGGGTCATTACGATGAACGATGCTAGCATAATGAGTGTAGTCACGTTCGAACAGACGCCAACGTTCAGCCATGTCTGAATCAAAGATCAGAGTGCTCGTACGGCGACACAAATTTGGCATAGTGGAGATAATAAGGACACAAAATAATCAAAAGAAAATAAAACCCGATAAACATGAACGGAGTGGGCAAGATTCACTGTCTGACACCATGTAATGATGTGACACGAACACACATTAAGATACAATACATGTTTATTAAATCACTTACAGCATAGGATCTGCATACGTTACAGCTCCGAGCTGCTACTGCTACTAGCTAGCGTAAGCGAGCTCTTGATACCATAAAGCACATACTAGGCGGAGCTACTACCAACAAGCACTATAATTAGCTAGTGTGAAATAGCCAATCTACACTGATAATTGCACAATGTTCAAATCCTCTGGCATCTCTGCAGTAAATGAATGAGCCCACGTTTGAAAGCAGCAAGATCTAGACAACATTTAGGCGTCGGTTGTTGTGGCAGGTAATGTTCGCTCCCCAAATAATTCCACATGCCACAATCATTATTGTCTGGATTTTATTTCTGCTGTGCCTTCAACTAGTTGTGGTGATGGAAACAAATGTAATTTATTTTCATGGGGATGCCATCGTCATGATAATATTGGCCTAGCCGGTGAAATATGAATTAGCAGGGAAAACCTATCTCAGAAGCACACAGGAGACAATGTTTCTTTTTGTTGCAACCTCTCACAATCCACCAGTTGGACTTCAAAACTTCACCTGTGGCTTGTTATCTCATAAAGTGATTGAGGGAAGACATAGGAGCAGGGGTTACACAGGCCTGTTCTTGCATACTCCCTTGACCAATTTATGAACTGCTGATCTAATGTGTCAACAACATTTTATTTACTTTATCTCCATATCCCTTGATTCACTATTGTCCTAAAGTGTATTGATCTCTATGTTGAATGAACTCAGTGACTGAGCCTAAATGGAACACGGATAACTATTTGACTTATTTTACCTGATCGTCATTGAAGCCTATCTTATTTTTACTTGCACTGTGAACGACATTGAAGCAGACCATCTGTTGTATACTTGTTTATGAAATCTTGTTTGAAGTACCCTTTAATGCAGTTTGGTTGTCATATTTACATTGTGATGGTATTAAAGTAGGATTTCATCTGGGATATGAATTAAGCTTTGATTGTTTGATAGTAACACAATCTAATTTATTAGAACTTAGAATTCAAACATACAAGATTTTACCTTCATCAATGTGGTTTCCACAATGTCCGTTGCTATGTATTAATGATGTTTAAACATATGAAATGAGAAAATATTTATAATTTGGTAATTACAGGGATTTTGCAGTGAAGGGTGTCATGGCCAACATGTGAATTGTTAAGAAGAACTTCAGTGGCGCAGTGGTAGAGTTGCTGCCTTATAGCTCCAGAGATCCGGGTTCGGTCTTGACTACAGGTGCTGTCAGTACGAAGTTTGTAATTTCTCCCCGTGACTGCTTAGGTTTTCCTGGGTGCTTTGGTTTCCTTCCACACATCAATGACGTACATGATTGTAGGTTAATTGGTTTCAATATAATTTTGATGAGGAAATGGAGATCGTCCCAGAAGCTGATGACGACTGACTTGCAATCCATCAAAATGCTGCACACCCTATAGCAATGAGAATTTACCCATCATTGCTGAGATTCACATTTGAAGGCTCAAACCAGAATTAACGGATGGAGATGCAAGGAACTGAAGGTGCTGGAATTTTGGTGAAAATACAAAGTGCTCGAGTAACTCAGCAGGTTAGACTCAGCAGGTATGAGGTCATAAATTGGTGATTTTTTGGGTCAAGGCTCTTCCTCTGTCTAATTGTGGTAGGGGGAGAAAATTGGAAGAGAGAAGGGGGTAAGACAAAGCTTGGAAAGAGATGGGTGGATACAGGTGAGGGGGGAGTAAAGGAATGTTTATATTGGCTGTGGTTGCATAATGGTGTAGTGGGATTTGACAAGCACATAGTATATATCAGATGTTTAAAAACCACAGCCTTCAATCGTGCACGCTCAACAAATACAAACGGATAAATTTGATTAGCTTTGTTGTGTGGATGCCTGGATATAAATTGGATCTTTGGCCATTCATGTTATTGCAGTAGGAATAGTCAAGCCAGTTAAACAAGCTCGACTGACTATGTATGGCAAAATTCAGAGATGAAGTTCAATTCACATGAAACCACGGCAAAATAAAACCAAATGAGGGAAGTTGGTGTTCCTTCCTCTACTGTAAAGGCACAGAGACCTGGTGGTTTTCAAATATTTGATATTGTTCATATTCATTTAATGCAGTAACTAAGACAAATTTGTATCCACACTATGATTCAAAGGGTTTTTTGTGGAACTCTGCCACTCTGTATTAGGATTGATTTACTCAAAGAATATTGGCAAGTTACACTGACTGACCAACCGACAGATAGATGTACCTGGATTTTACACACCCGGTGGCCTTTCAGTGTAAAGCCATGAAATATAGTTTGAAAAATGCGCTAGCATTCCTTTCAGAGAATGATCATCAAAGTGATCGCTTGCTGAGTATGCTTTGTTTAGTTTAGATACAACGTGGAAACAGGCGAGTCGGCCCACTGAGTCTGCGCCAACCAACCGACCAACCCTTACACCAGCACTATCCTATGCACTAGGGACAATTTACAATTTTTACTGAATCCAAATTAATCTACAAACCTGTATGTCTTTGGAGTGTGGGAGGAAACCGGAGCACCCGGGGAAAACCCAAGCAGTCACGGGGAGAAAGTACAGACAGCACCTGTAGTCAGGATCGAACCCGGGTGTCTGGCGCTGTATGGCACCAACTCTACCCCTGCACTGCCTCCTAATGCTGTGGCTATTGGTGTCCAATTATAGATGGAGCAGCCACCTCAAGTGGGTTCCTAACTTCAAAACTATTGTGGTAGTAAAACATGTAAAGTCTGTGTGGTGAGTCTAACGAGGAACATTGGAGAAGTTACTTCTCAGAGGTTTAATAATCATCTCAGATGGGACCTTAAGTCTCTTTCTCGTTCTTCAACAATTTGAAAGGCATCTTGCAAACAATAAAGAGAAATCCCTCAAAGGGACCACAACCAACATGTATTTTTGAAAAACTTCAAAACACCTAAATAATGAATGTAAAATTAAAATTGTATGACAGAAAATCAGTGCTGGAGTATTTTGTAGCATGTTATTTGACAAGGGCATGCATCAATAAGTACTTGGTGCGTTGTTAAGATATTGTTGTAAAGAACACTTTATTATGCTGAAATTATATTTTTTCCCCCAAGTGTGATGTAATCCATGTAAGAATAGTTTGGAGTTATCTGGAGTTTATTCTTGCTCTGACTTCAGCCAGCTGTGTAGGCTAGAAACTGAAACAACTTAGAATCGAAGAAACATCATGAGCCTTCAGCAACATTGGAGAATAGAAACCAAACCATCTTATGTTTAAAGGGAAGTTGTGTCATGGCAATATGAATCCTACCAGTATAAATTAGTAAACTGGGGAAATACATCTAAGAGGATAACATAGTCCATAGAACAGTACAGCACAGGACTAGGTCTTAAGATTCAGGGTCTTGCCATGACATGTATACTTCCCCCCAAGGCATATATAGTTGATATGCTTAAGGAGCAACAAGCCATAGTCAAAGGGTATGCAATATATTAACCATTCATTTCAAGAATACAAGCAATAACCAGCCTTCACATTACTTTCAGATCTAACTTACAAGCAGTAATTGGTTTTGAAATTCCAAGGGCAGGTGTGCAAACAGATATTTGTTGTCTGTGAAGAGAACAGATTAATTGTTGGAGGACACTAAAAATTGACAAGACAATATTTGCTCTCATACCCTGTTAAATATTGGGACAAAACAAATGTAACATGATCATGAAACATTTTTAGATATACATAAAATGCTGGAGTAACTCAGAGGGACAGGTAACATCTCTGGAGAGAATAGGTGACGTTTCGGGTCGAGACCCTTCTTCAGACAGTCTGATGAAATGTCACCCATTCCTTCTTTCCAGAGATGCCTCCTGTCCCGCTGAGTTACTCCAGCATTTTGTGTCTATCTTCGATTTAAACCAGCATCTGCAGTTCTTTCCTACACAAAACATTTTTATGTGCTTTACCAAATGTACAGACAATAGGAAATCGAATCCCTGGCCATGAATACACTGAGAGTGAGGTGTGATATCCATGGATACTGATAGATGAAGTTCTAGGCATTGGAAAGAGGCATCAGACATCTTGAGCTAAGATAATTTGCATGATAGCAGCATAACTTTCCCAGACTGGAAATGTTGCCACTTATCACATCCACATGATCTCGATCATTTTTTTTCTGTCGAACAGGGTTCTTTGCATATCCAGAGACCCCGATTAAAAGAAAAACAGGATGTTTTGAGAATCTTGATTTTCCTTTAGAATATCGATCTGAACTACCTTGTCTCAACAAAGATGTTTGAATAGTTAGAATCAGTTTTGCTCCTTAAGTTGCTCCCATTGTAAATGTATAATTCTATAGAGCCATCTGTCCACACAAAATATTAAGGTAATCTACATGTTATCAGCCATGATCATATTGAATGGTGGTGCTAGCTCGAAGGGCTGAATGGCCTACTCCTGCACCTATTTTCTATGTTTCTATAACTTGAAATTATACTTTATTACCAGTTCTTATCTTGGTACCTAAAAGTTTAAAAAACAAGATATATTCGATATGTTTAAGACTCATACAGGGTCTCTCTTGTGTGATTGCTTATGCGAAATAAAGACTTGGTTGGTACATCTGCAGCTCCAGACTCCAGTGGCTCTTCGTACCGCAACAGATGAAATTTGCCATTGCCTTCAATGAATCAATACAGCCCTTAGTCAAATGAGGAAAATGGAGACTGAAGATCAGGACCTCAGAACTGGTACAAATCTTATGGTCTTCCTGGCAACAGTGATTTCTGTGCTTACTGGCTTACAAAGTCATGCAAATTCACTGGAAGGTAAGTGAACTGGAATGTCAGTGGCCTCTTTCGTCAGCATCCTAGTTCAGGGACCCTCATTACATTCAGTCAGCTCTACTGGATTGGCTATAGCTTTTGCACAAATTCTATTCTAAACTTTGTTATGGGCAGAGGTAACCCGTCAGACAGAGAATAAGGGTGTGCTCAAAGGCTCTTGAAGAAATGCAATATCCTCATTGACCCAGGAATCTCTGGCCCCATTCCAATTCCTTCTCTCCACAGATGCTGCCTATCCCGCTGAGTTACTCCAGCACTTTGTGTCTATCTTCAGTTTAAACCAGCATCTGCAGTTTCCTCCAACACAATCTCTGGCTCATGTTCACTCAAAGCACAAAGAATAGATAGGGTGAACACACGGTCTTTTTCCCCCAGAGTAGAAGACTAGATGGCATAGATTTAAATTGAGACGGGAAAGATTTAATAGAAACCTGAGCGGCAACCTTTCAGGTGGGTATGTGGAACAAGCTGTCAGGGGAAGTAATTTAGGCAGGTACAATAACAACATTTAAAAAACATTTGGAAAGGTGCATGGATAGGAAAGGTCTCGAGGGATATTGTCCAAACACGGGCAAATGAGATGAGCTTAGATGTTGCTTCTTGGTCGGCTGGTAATGTGTTGGGCTGCAGGTTCCGTTTTTGTGCTGTATGACTCTATGTCAATGACTGGTGAAGGAGCAGTTGAGATGGTATTGATAAATTCAAAGTCCATGTTTCGCTACTACACAGAAGCCTGGTGGTCTGAAGAAGGGTCTCGACCCGAAACGTCACCCATTCCTTCTCTCAAGAGATGTTGCCTGTCCCGCTGAGTTACTCCAGCTTTTTGTGTCTATCTTTGGTTTAAACCAGCATTGCAGTTTGTTCCTACACAGCCTGGTGTAAATGACTGATGGAGTGGATCACCAAACTGGCCACCTGCACAAACTCCCGCCCTCATCAGGTATCTCCTACCCCATTTATGGAAGAATCTACAGCTCCCATATTGGCCTCTTCAGTCTACTCAGTTCCCACAAAATCAGAGTGGAAGCAAGTCATCCTTGATCCCAGAGATCGCAGATTAAACTTATTATGTTAAAAGTGCATGTAGATTTATCAAAGTGGGAACAGAGGGTATCAGGCAAAGTTGAAGTAGTAAAATAAAAAGAACTTTCAGTTAAAAATTGTTATCCTGCTTTCTCCACTTGTTATGTGAACTTAATTGTTCATTGAAAAGGGATTTCACCAATCTAATTACGAGTTGTTCAGATTTTTGGTAAAGCCCAAATTATTCATCTACTTTTTTTTTTGCAACCTTTCAGAAATCAGAAGAAACCAAATGTAATAAACAAAAGGAAATTCCACTTCGCAATTGGTTGTATATATACATTTCAAAAGCCAAGTTGCTTTTAACTGGACCATAATGCTTAGCTGTTATTGAGTCATCTTTGATGCTGACATATAGAGATACAGCACAGAAACAAGCCCTTTGGCCCACCAAACCTGCGCCATCAACTCCCATTTACAATGATCTAATCCAATTTTATTCTGAAGCATCTGCAATTTTTTTCTTACCAATTTTATTCTCTTCACTTTCCCATCAACTCTCCCCAGATTCTACCCCTCACCGAAACAGTGGCAATTTACAGCAGTCAATTAACCTGACACCTCGCACATCTATGGGACACAAGTGGAAACAGAACACCCAGAGGAAACCCAGTTGGTCATAGGAAGAACGTGCAAACTCCACGTAGACAGCACCCGAGGTCGGGATCAAACCCAGGCCTCTGACACTGAGGCAATGACTCTATCAGCTGTGCTACTGTGCTCACCCTATATGAAGTACAAATGTTGTAATTTGTACTATATTAAAAGTAATGAAGTACAGATGATGTACTAAAGTATCAATGCCTAGAACAGTAACAAGGCAGTAGTGATTATTAATGGTGTAGTATTTAACCTAAATAGTCTGCCATTTTGATTGTTACCATATGAAATGCTAGTCTTTTCAAGAGATGCCAAGTGTTTTGTTTCATATTTCCAATGTCATCACTCTTTTAATTTCATGTATCTAACTTGCAGCTTCAGTCTGCGGATCTTTTGTGCCTCTTCAGAATAAAACTGAATCTAACTACTAAAAGCGTTCCCGATACCTTCCCAGTAGAACATTTTCAACTGCGAGCACATCCCACCTTTCTGCAGTTAGATACTCACTTGGTTGCCCCGTGGTGTTTGCTAAAACAAAAACTGGATACAGGTTGGAAAATAAAAACTAACTTGGTAGTTAGTTCAGCTGTTCTTTGGAAAACTTGTCGAGCACAAAATAACTGTTCAACGAGAAACTTTTTTAGCTGCGCGAGTTAAAGGCAACGCCGATAATAGGAAGAGGGGCAGGGTGGACCAGTACCTGCACTCAGGTTGATGCTGTTGCTCTCCGCTGGCGGCGGGGATGTGAATGTGTTGTTGTACCTGGCGGGAGGAGGGTGGTCTGGGGCTGTTGCTCCGAGGTGCGATTGGGATGCCGAAGCATAGGTCGATGTTGCTGGTGATGCCGCTCCCAGGACCAGTCTGGCGTTAGACGCGCTCTGGTAAGAAGGGTAATGCTGCTGCTGCTGTTGGTGCTGCTGCTGCTGCTGCTGCTGCTGCTGCTGGTGGTGGTGGTGGTGCTGGTGGTGGTAGTGATGTGGCTGCTGCCCAGTGTTTATGGCAACCGGCGGATGGTGGTGACTCTGCTGGGGAGCTCCTCCTCCTGCTGCCGCGCCAATGGCCAGCTGCGGGATGTCCACCATGGTGGGTCTCTCGTACCTCCTGGCCATCATCGCCTTCTTCCCGGGGAAGGGTCTGAGCGCGTTGTAAGGGTTTCGCTGTTTGCACACTTTGGAGATGGTGACCGTGCGTAGTGTCTCGTCTTCCGCCTGATGCATCGCCTCCTCCATTGCAGCCGCCTGGTGCCAGTGCCCGGTGCCGGGCGGGGAGGCGGGGGAGCGGCTTCTACTTTGACGCTTGCACCGAGCCCGGCTCGCCGTCGCAAGGGCCGAGGGTGAGTGGCAGCGCCGCTGACCTATGGCCGGGAGAGGCACCGGCGGAGCGGCGCTCAGCCCCGCAGCGACCCAATGAGAGGCAGGCGTGGGCGGGACTTCTGCTCCAGCTGAAGCCGCTGTCTCTCCTCTCTCTCTCTGTCTGTCTGCGCCTGGGCGCCTGTCACTCTGTGTCTGACTCAGAGTTTCGGAGTCTCAGTCTGCATGTGTCGGTGGCCCAGTCTATTTGTGTTTCCCCAACGGGTGGGTCTCTGCGCCCCATTATGTGCCTGTGTGCACCAGTTATCCAGCATGTGTCTTTGCTTCCCACTTCATGTCTGCAAGTGTCTCAGCGTCTCACAATGTATCTGTCATTCTCTAGCATGTCTGTATTTTTCCATGTCATTGTCACAGTAATTGTCTGTTATCCCCATTGTGTATGTTTCAACATGTGTCTGTGTTTGCCTGCGCCAATCTTCCTCTGTGTGCATGTGTTGTATGTGAGTGTGTGTATGCACATGTCTCCCACAGAGCATCTGTGTGTGTGTCCCTCCGTTAATATCTCCAGCTATGTATTTATGCATCTCTATGTTGGTATTTCTGTTTGCGGGTACATGCCTGGCGTTTGCATGCTTCCCAAAGTTTGTATGTGTGAGATAGATCAATAGAAACCTGGCCCTCTGTGAACCAAGTTTGTGCCACTAGCCATTCATTCACATTAATTCCTTAAAACAATCTTCCCACCTTCTCATCAACTCTCCCCAAAATGTACCATTCACCTTCACAATTCACACATTTTTGGGATGTGGGAGGAAACCAAAGCATCTGGACGAATCCAATTACAGGAGAACATGCTAAATACAGACAGTACACAAGTTCTGGATTAAACCCAGGTCCCAGACACTCCTGTAGGGGTGGCACAGTGCAGGTTGTACATGTGTGAGTCTTTGTGGAGGTTCAGTAAATCTTCCTCTTTCAGTGTATTTCAGCTGCTTTCTATCTGTGTAACATGACTCTGTTTATAATAACCTGAAAATAATCTACACAATGCCCTGTTAGCAAGAGTTAAATAAGAGGACATGCAAACAAACACAGGCGAAATTTCAAACAACCTGTTGCAGCTGAGTTTAAGGGTGTAACCTACCTGCCTGATCTACACCATTGACTAGTGAGGTGCCTGTGGAACATGGTAGTAGCGTTGTGTATAACATTCTGTGAAGGCTGCAGTTTCGCAAAGGTTCAGAAAGTGGGCAGCTGGTTACAGCTGTACAACACAAGGTCCTTGAACAACATCCTTTGACATGCTGCAGGCTACAACCTACAGCACAAGGTTCTTGAGAGTCATCCTTTGACGTCCAGCTAGCTATAACTGTACAGCACAAGGTCCTTGAGAGGTATTTTACGAAGATTAAATGCAAATAGGGGATTGAATAGCTTGTAGTTTTTATTGGATACTAGACCAAGTGGGACCCGTTGGGTCCCGTCCCCTCAACGTGCGGTTGCTGGGGGGGCGGGCGGCCTTTGGCGTCACACACACACTAACCACACCCCCAACCAACACACACTCACTAACCCCTCCCCTTGATATTATATTAATATTATTCATTCGCTCTTTTTACCCCATTCCCCGCCCTATCCACTCACGCATAACCCCCAACTGCGCAGGCGCGGCTAGAGAGTGGGGAGTTAGATGGTGAGGGGGATAGAGAGGGAGCGGGAGGGGGGTAGAGAGGGGGGGTAGTGATTGAGGGGTGGGGGCAAGCTGCGTCACAGGGGAGGGCTGGTTCCCGAACGCCGCACTCCACCAGAGAGGGGGGGGCAGAGAGAGGGGGAGGGCAGAGAGGGAGGGTGGCAGAGAGGGAGGGGGCAGAGAGGGAGGGGGCAGAGAGGGAGGGGGGCAGAGAGGGAGGGGGCAGAGGGAGGGGGCAGAGAGGGAGGGGGCAGAGAGGGATGGGGGGGCAGAATGAGAGGGGGGCAGAGAGGGAGGGGGGGCAGAGAGGGAGGGAGGGCAGAGAGGGAGGGGGCAGAGATGGAGGGGGAGCAGAGAGTGAGGGGCGTAGAGAGGGAGGGGGCAGAGAGGGAGGGGCAGTGAGGGAAGGGGGGCATGGAGTGGGGCAGAGAGGGAAGGGGGTCAGAGAGGGAGGGTGGGGCAGAGAGGGAGGGGGAAGAGAGGGAGGGGGCAGAGAAGGAGGGGGTAGAGAGGGAGGGGGTAGCGAGGGGGGAGTAGAAAGGGAGGGGGAGGGGTAGAGAGGGATGGGAGTGGGTAGAGAGGGAGAGCAGTAGGAAGGGAGACGGGCAGAGAGGGAGGGAGGTAGAGACTCCACCACATCTCCCTCCTCCTCATTTCCTTCATCCTCCTCCCATTCCCTGCCGCAGCACCTACCCAGGTCATAGAGCAGCGCCAGGGCCTGGAACTCGGCCTGGTTCTCGTACTCAGCCCGGCCCTAGGTGTAAACTGCAGCCGTCAGCTCGGCCGCCGTATGGTCTTCAGTCCAGGCCCCGACTTCATCTCCGGGCTCATCCCTGACCCCGGCTCATCCTTTGTTCCACCAGCGGCTTATTTTTCGGCGCTGGTCATGGCCCCATCCCAAGCTCCGGGCTCGGCCATCACTCCAGCTCCAGGCTCTGCTCCAGCCCAGGCCCAGTCGTTGGGCTTGGCCTGCGGCAGCAGCCTCCCCACCAGGCGGACGTGAGCCCGAGGTTCTGAGAGGCTGCGGGCGGGCGTGTGTGAAATCGGCGCTGACCTGAGCCATGGTGCCCGCCCACCTCATTGTGACGTCAGAATGAAGCATAAAGGAGTGCATCAAGCACTGAGAATGAAGCAGCTCGACTGTTGGGGAGGTGGTGAAGCGTTTGAGGAATGTTCTGGAAATGCGGCCCTTCCCCTGACGTCACTCGAAGCTCGTGGAATATTCTGTTTGTGAAACAGGCTCCGAGCCGAGCCATCGTGCCTGCCCATCGCATTTTGATGTCATCAGTGAAAGCTGGTCGTTTTAAAAGGGAGTTCTTAAATTGTTTTAAACATTAATAAGCAATAAGTGGTGAAATAAAGCATAACATCTTAAGTGCAGCTGATCATCAGAGGGTAAAAATGTGTCAGAATATGTAAAAATCTTATTCTTACCACGTAGTGTTTTTGCAAAAACACCAATACACCCGTTCCCTACCCTTAGCCCCCATGGGAGTCGTGGTCCTCCATCTCAAGCCCTTCCCGAACATAAGTGAAGCTGATCACTGCCAGCCGAGCCATTGTGACGTCATCAGTTGAAGTTGGTCGTTTTAAATTCAATGTATTTTAATTTTTAAAACTTTAATCAGTAGTTAGTCAAGAAATAAAGCATAAAATGTTCAGTGAAGGTGACTGCCTAGAGGGGAAAAATGTGAATCAGAATATGTAAAAATCTTGTGAAAGTTGGCATTTTTAAAGCTTTAATCGCGAATAACGTGAAATATAAGATGAAATCTTCAGTGAAGCTGATCACTGCTAGCCGAGCCATTGTGACGTCATCAGTGAAAGCTGGTCGTTTTAAATTCAAAGTCTTTTGATGTTTTTAAACTTAATTACTTTTACACAGTAAGAAGTCGAGAAATAAAGCTAAAAATGTTCAGTGAAGGTGACCTCGGCCTCGAGCGGAAAAATGTCAATCAGAATATGTAAAAATGTAATCATTACCGCGTAGTGTTTTTGCGAAGATGTAAAGACAACCACATATATGCACACATATACAAACATACAAGATTAGACTTTTAATAAGTATATGATATACCTTAATAAGTATATGGTGAATGTATTTAAGAATGTATTGTGATTGGTGATTTATATTCTATGTATGCTTATCTATATAATTAAAAGTCTCATCTTGACCACTTCCTGTCTGCGCTGTATATTGATTTTAGATGCCTGAACATGACTGAGTCACTTTGCAAGATCACGAGGGAGAGGCCACGACTCTCATTCTAGGCTGTGAATCAACTGAACTGTGAGTCTGCAATGTACTTGCAATAAATGATTTGTTAGCCCTTAATGAAAATGAAATGAGTTGTTTGGCCTGGCCTGTGCTTGAAACTGCAATGGCAATGGAGATGAAATGAAAATGCAATGAGTTGTTTGGCCTGCCATGTGCTTGAAACTGCAATGGCAATGGAAATGAAATGAAAATGCAATCAGCTGTTTGGCTTAGCCTGCCCTGTGCTTGAAACTGCAATGGCAATGGAAATGAAATGAAAATGCAATGAGCTGTTTGGCTTGGCCTGCCCTGTGCTTGAAACTGCAATGGCAATGGAAATGAAATGAAAATGCAATCAGCTGTTTGGCTTGGGCTGCACTGTGCTTGAAACTGCAATGGCAATGGAAATGAAATGAAAATGCAATGAGCTGTTTGGCTTGGCCTGCCCTGTGCTTGAAACTGCAATGGCAATGGAAATGAAATGAACATGCAATCAGCTGTTTGGCTTGGCCTGCCCTATGCTTGAAACTGCAATGGCAATGGAAATTAAATGGAAACGCAATCAGCTGTTTGGCTTGGCCTGCCCTGTGCTTGAAACTGCAATGGCAATGGAAGTGAAATGAAAATGCAATCAGCTGTTCGGCCTGCCCTGTGCTTGAAACTGCAATGGCAATGGAAGTGCAATGGAAGTGAAATGGAAATGCAATCAGCTGTTGGGCCTGCCCTGTGCTTGAAACTGCAATGGCAATGGAAGTGAAATGAAAATGCAATCAGCTGTTCGGCCTGCCCTGTGCTTGAAACTGCAATGGCAATGGAAGTGAAATGAAAATGCAATGAGCTGTCCGGCCTGCCCTGTGCTTGAAACTGCAATGGCAATGGAAGTGAAATGAAAATGCAATGAGCTGTTTGGCCTGTCCTGTGCTTGAAATGAAATGGAAATGAAATGAAATGAGTTGTTTGACCTGCCTGAAACCACTAATTTCGGCCCACAAGGCCCCTATTAGCCGAGAAACCAGTCCAATTTTCCCAAACTGCCCTTATTAGCCCAGGAGGAGCATTTTGGCCCAAAAGGCCCGTGCCAGGCCAGGAAAAGTCCAGAAAAAGCACCTCACTGAGATTTCACAGATTTTTTTTAAAGAGCCTCTTCGGTCCATCAGGTCTGTACTAGCCCAGGAGCAGTCCCTTCGGCCCATCAGTAAGTATTCCCCCTGCAAGTATTAAACCTCACCCCAGTATTTTTTGCCCTCCCTTCATTGGCTCCCTGTGAGATCCAGGCCAGGATATACTTTCCTCCTTCATTGCTGTGATCTGCAGAAAAAGATGAAAAATGTCTGAAATTGATTCTCCACCCTCTCTCCCTTCTCTCTCACAGTCTCTCGCCTGTTTTGGGCAGAATTTGTGGCAGTTTCTGAGCTGTCAGCCCACCAGGCCTGAGTGACTGAGCTGCCAGCCCACCAGGCCTGAGTGACTGAGCTGCCAGCCCACCAGGCCTGAGTGACTGAGCTGCCAGCCCACCAGGCCTGAGTGACTGAGCTGCCAGCCCACCAGGCCTGAGTGACTGAGCTGCCAGCCCAAGAATCCATTTGGCCCACAATGACCAGTCTAGCCCTCTGGAAACCAGTCCCTTCGACCCACAACACCCAGACTAGTACTCCAGAAAGCTCCCCCCCCCCCCCACTGGCCACCAATATTGGAATTGGTGGAGAGGTGGAATATTGCGTTGGGGAACCAGCCCTCCCATGTGAACATGGGACCCAACACGTCCCATTTAGTCTAGTAAGGAATTAGAGAGTGCACAAGATTTCAATTGGTCAATGTCTGCATAAAAGTTAACATGCCTGAGCAGAATTTTAAAGCAGAGAACAGGGCAAGAGTTGGTAGAATTGTCGTCGCCAATCAACTGGACATCTGACCTCTGATCCCAATTAACTGGGACTGTGCTGCTCTCCTTGTGCACAAGTAAATAAAGTGTGTCTGAGAAATGAATGCAAGTTGTCAGAGTCCAGTTGATCGGCGACGACAATTCCACCAACTCTTGCCCTGTTCTCTGCTTGTTACATACATTGTCTCCTTATACATTTTGCCCGTTTACCCATTTGGTCCCATTAAACTTCGATAATGTCATTGTTGTGAGCATCTGTGTCCTGAATCACAGTGAGAATCAATTAATCCTGTCTCATGCTAAATATTGTGATTAATATTTTACGTGAGATGATGAATTAATGAATGTTTATAAGTTTATTGGCCAAGTATGTACACATACAAGGAATTTGCCTTGGTGCTCCGCTCGCAAGTAACAACACGACATACAGTAAACAATTAAGAATAAAACATTAAACATTAAGAATAAAACATCATATATACTTTTAAAACTGTGTGTGTGTGTGTGTGTGTGTGTGTGTGTGTGTGTGTGTGTGTGTGTGTGTGTGTGTGTGTGTGTGTGTGTGTGTGTGTGTGTGTGTGTGTGTGTGTGTGTGTGTGTGTGTGTGTGTGTGTGTGTGTGTGTGTGTGTGTGTGTGTGTGTGTGTGTGTGTGTGTGTGTGTGTGTGTGTGTGTGTGTGTGTGTGTGTGTGTGTGTGTGTGTGTGTGTGTGTGTGTGTGTGTGTCAGGTGTCATTTTGATTTTGCCTTTGATTCGTTGGACCGCCAAAACCACATGCAAAAACTCCGAGATTTTTACCATTTCGCTAGCGATTTCACTTTTACATTCGCATATCCACTCCTCATTAAATTTAGTCATTTTTCTGTACACATTTTTAATAAAATCCTTCCCCCCCCCCACTCACTCATTTTGTCACCTCCTGCTGGCCACCTTCTCATCGCCTGCTGCTGCCCGGCTCTCCTCCACTTCCCCCCCCCCCCCCCGGCCCGGCTCTGTCACGCTGGCGGAAGGCACAGATCGGCTGGTCCCCTGCTGCTTTTAGCCGTCCTCGCTGCCGGCCCGCACGTCTCCGAAACTCTCCGAAAATCCCGCGCGTCAATGGCCTGTCGGCCCGCAGGTGCATTGAGGGCGTACGCAGCGTCTCCACGTCGTACGCAGCGTCTTGATGGCGTACGCCTAGCGCGTGGCGTTGCGCGATTATGTCAGGCCTCCCT